>JARHVA010000561.1:2975000-3620000 GCA_037957365.1 Torreya grandis | reverse complement strand
ATAAGATGTTCACATTCTTATTCAGTCAAGGATTCTCCAAGTTTGATCCATTTAGGATTAAACTCTATTCTAATATTGAATTCTAAGGTATCATCTGTAAGTAGTGTGAAATCATATTCTATAATAGTTGGAAATATGGTACATTGGTCTTATTCTATATTTGGTGGCTCAACTGGCTCATCAGGTTCACCCATGTAGGAAGAATCTGAATTGCCAAAGTCTAGTAAAAGCCACTTTACAAAGGCATTTGGTAAATCCTAAGTCAATTGATCAAATACCTTTTGATCCTTTGAATTTATTCCTAATCATCATGAATTTATAGGGCTAGAGGATTCTTGGGACTCATTTGAAATAGGGTGAACTTCCCTATCTAATGGTGCCTAAAATAGGTTTTCACCAAGGGACTCATATTTTTCTTTACTTTTTCCCTGGTCTAAAAGCATCTCAAAGAATTTTTCACTTTGGGACTTCAATGTTTTATTTTATTTTTCATTTTATTTGTGACTAAGGAATCTCACTTACTCCTAAAAATAAATAGTATTTACCAACGCAATATCAAGCCCCCGCTTGTTATCACCAAGTGGTAAAACATTTTTGAGGCCCAAGAATTCAGAAATTACCTCATCATTATAAAAATTATCCAATGGTGTGTATGAGTTTTATTTTCCCCAATCAACCAATTGGGGATGATGAAGGAAAAGAGGGGGATAATATTGGATAGAAGTAATGGTACAAATAGTATTAGGGTCAAATAGGTTAGTGTTATCCAACTTATTGTAAATGATATAATAGGACTCTACGTTGTTGTCAATATAGTCATTACTAGAAAATAAATTAGTGTCATTCTCGAGATATGAGGGGTCAACCCCAGGTCATTTATACATAATACCTCAATTTACTTTGTGTTTGGTAACTGATACTATCTCAATAAGTCCTTGTTACTTTGCCCCTGAGCCTTTGCCCTTATAGGCTTAATTATACATTATCCAATTTGGAATAATATACTTTATGTTTTGGTAATGGGTGGAATAATCATCATTATCTAACCATGATTCATCATCAACTTTGATCTTCTCTTGTTCTTGTGAAGTGTTTTTGATGAACATAATGGGTATTTTTGGATAAGAATAATCATTCCTACACCATTCCTTTTTAGTAATTTTCAATTTGGGTATACCATATGATTTAGGTAGCTTGGATATATGAAAGGCAATACCAATTTTATATTCCCCAAGGTCATTGTCTTGCATAATAAAATGATTGGGTATTTTAGGAGGTGGTGTAAATGAAGTGGATGAAAGAGTACTTAGATCCATGTAATTAGACTCAAGCAATTGATTAATTATATATTTATCATTTTGGGGGATATGATCTATTCCAAGGTGATAGTTTTAGATTTTATACTCCACTTCTAGGTGTTTAAAAATTTGGTAAGGCTCTAGGTCACCAGGAATAGTAACTTCTAATCCAAAATGGGGAAATTTAATACATGAATGTAGAGTAGAAGGTACAACACATACTTCATTAATCCAAGGTTACCCAAGGATTAAATTATATGATAGTTCCAAGTCAAGAACATGGTAAAGAGTATCATGGGTCAAAGGTCCAATGATAATAGTCAAACAAATGGTGCCCTAAGATTCCCTCTCCTCATTACCATAGGCTTTAATAGTGATGGTATCTAGCTGAAGATCTACTACAGTGTAGCCCAAGTATTTGACCATATTCAAAGTTATAATAATTAAGCCTAAAATATTATCTATGAGGAGTTATTTAATTTATGTTGGGAAATGATTGCTTTTGTATAAATTAGGTTATTATGTAAAGGTCCAAGGGATGACATATCGATTTGATTAGTTTGAAATTTATCAGGAACAATTTTACTTGGGACCTTAGACTGACTTAGAAAATCATTCAATATGTTCTTATTGACATTCAACAAATGCAAAAGATCTAAAATAGAAAGTTTCACCATTGTATTTTGTAGTTGTTCCACAATATCATAAGGTTTGTTATTAATAGGATCAATTGGCTTGGTTTTTTGAGGTAGATAACCTTGAATGGGATTTTTGGAGGAATAAGGTACATGACCTTGAATGATAACCTTAGAGCATTGAATTGGGATTTCACAACTTCAAATCAATGGGGGGTTATTGTAAATATAAGAAGGTAGTAAAGGTCTAGAATTGTAACTCTCAGTTGTTGAATTTCATGAAAACCAAGTCTCACCAATGGAGGATTATCGACACATAAGGGAAGAGGTCCCAAAATGGATGGTGTTGGATATTGGGTATGATTAATAGTTGACTTAGGGTAAATATTAATGGTATATATATAATCACTACTAATGCAACCTATGACATTGTCATAGTTATAAGGAACATTATTGTAGTTAAATTGAATGGACTAGGCATCCTGACCTTGATTTTTATTTTTCTATTGTTGATTCTCCCTTTGATTTTGATTGTTAGGAGGCTTATTTTGGTTTTGTTTATTAACTTGATGTTATTATGGTTTTGATTGTTATTTGAGTTATGTTGTGAAAAAGGGCTATGATAAATACCCAAATTCTAATTAGATGTCGCAACCCAATTGTCCACTTATATTTCACCACTTTCAAGAAAATATTGGATGAGATAGATAAGTTGAAAAAATCTATGAATATAATGAAATTTAACCTGATGATAATAAAAAAAGGCATTCTCCTTATACCAATCAAGTTTAGGTTGATTTTTTAGAAATGGTTTTGGCACTGGACAAATGATCATGTTAGTAGCAACCAGCTTCTATAAAACCATCTCGATGGGTTCTTCAAGATTACTAAAATATATAATATAATAATGACCTCTTATTGAAGGGGTTTTTTTAAAGTGAGAGGTTGAGTAGGTGTGTTTTCCTAAATAGGTAGTGGTTGTAACATTTACACATGTTGAGATTCACTTACCCCATATCCTACAACACTTATGTTCCTATTAAATGGTTTAAGGCTCTTTGATGTACTTGATTGCACTTTTGTAAGAGCTTGCATCTAAGCCTTATTTTGAACTTGGTTTTGAGATTAAATCTTGATTATCCCTTTGTCGATGAGGGCTTGCTCAATCTATATTTCCTTGGAAATACTTTCTTTAAACATATTGGTGCAATGAATCTTGAGATTATAAGCTATGTTGTTTTGCAAATTTTTAGTAAACATTGTGGCCAATTTATTGTCATGGAGATTATGTGGAATTAGGATATATAATGCATGCCACTATTGAAAATAGATATCAAAGTTTTCTCTTCCTCATTGTTTATCTTGACATAAGTTAATCATATTCAACTCATGTTCTACATTAAAAGAGAAGTGTTACATGAATCTCTCTAACAAGTCATCAAATTTATCAATGGAATTCTTAAGTAGGCTAAGGAACCATTCTAAATGATGCCCAATCAAATTTCAAGGAAATAATTGAAGTAGGTACACACTATTATATGTAACCTATTGACATGTGATGAAGAAATATTTTAGATGCTCCTTGGGATCACCTTTCCCTTTACATTTATCAAATTTGGGAATCTCAAAATGATCTGGGAAAGGTATCTAAATATATATCACATTAAATGGATAATATAATATGTCATATAGTTTAAATTTATTATTCTAATTTCTTACTTGAATAGCTGAAACTACATCTTTAACCTCTTTAAAATTATATAAAGTGGGGTCAGAGTGAGAGGAAGTGGGCACATTGTTATGGGTATTCAAAGGTACATCACTTTGACCCAGATATATAGGTGGTATGGCATATTGGAAAAATTTTACCTGATTATCTCTACTAGGAATACTTACTCTTTGATTACAGTTATAATGTTGATAAGGGACTTATTATTAATAAGGTACTTGATGTTGAGTGCAACATTGATTTGGAGGGAACTGAGACCTAAATGGAGGAATGGTTTGTTGGTAATTTAACATAACTTTTTTAGATGGAAGGGGAATCTATTGTTGATTCTTAATAATCTTCTACATAGGTTCAACTTGTTGTTGGTGAAGTGGAACATGTTATTGGCTCGAAGTGGCCCCTTATTGAATAGAAGTTGTAAGTGGTTGACTATTAAAAATATGTTGTTGATTAGACAAAGTTTGTTAAGGATTGGTTGAAACTTATTTAAGTTTGGGATTAATTAAAACCTATTGAGTTGTGGTATTATCTACCACTTGTTGAGGTGGTGGATTTTTACTCATAACTTACTATTGTAGACTAGGTGTGGTCTCAACGTGTTGTTGCAAAGTACTTAGAATGTTGGAAGGAATAATCTATTGTAAATTTGGAGGAATATTTTTATATGTTTTAGAGGGAACTTAATGTGGTTTTGGGTACCACATTTTATATTTATCCACCATATGATGGAAAGAATCCATGGGGAGATTTGAATCAAGATTAGTTACTAGATTACTTTTAGATATCGATGTGTTAAACAAATATGTAATAATGTCTTGTTGTAAAATGGATTTATATTAAACATGGGATAAGTTAATAAATACATTGGCTATGTATTATAATTATTTATCTCTATTAGTGATGGATTTTGAATATCTAATGCAGTAAGGGATCTAGTGAGAGTAACTAAGTCTTGTTTAGTTTGTTGGAGTTCATATGCAATAAGTTGGATTTGAGAAGACTATTCAATGAGCTGACCCTTTCCCTTGTTGGAAACTATAATATATTGATCATAGGATAGTATAAAGGTTTGACCTTAGTCAAAATATGCCTAATTGTCTAATAATATAAGAGGTGTTTCTTTGGGCACTCTAACCAAGTAGTGTAAATCTTCTATGGGAAATCTAGGGAAATTTCCCCCCCCCCATTTATAAAAATTTAAAAATATTTTCATCCTTGTTTTCAAATATTTGTCATGAAAATTTATCCTATCTATATTCAACACTAGGTGGCACATTTACAAGGTATATTATATTATGTCTATGTTATATATACTTGGTACATTGTCTTGAAAGAGGTTGGGATTATTACAACACATCTTAACTTGGTACATGGATTCACTTGGAATATCACCTGAAAATTGGTGAAATTAAATAATTTTGATCATGTGAAAATATCAAATTAGAATACACCAATTGAAAGGTACATCAATGTAAATGGTTTTCAACAAGTAAGGCTAAGTGGATCAAACCTATTTTCAAAAGGTACACACAAGCTTTAAGTACAATGGTTTCAAGTGCAAATGTTCATTGTTTGGATCTTGGAAACATTTTAATTTGGTCTTAACTTGAGAGGATTATATCTTGGAAACCTGACTTAGACCTTTGTAACTTTGGAACTCTAAAACTTGTGAATGTTGTAACAAAGTTGGCTTTAGACAATATTGATTCATAATTGAACTAGGCTTAGACCTTTGACCTATAAAAGGGATTAACCTTGGTTATCTTCAAAATATTTTGATTAGAATTTGAACTTGTCCTTAGAATAATGACACAATTTGAACAAGAATTCAGATTTTGGTCTTCAATTGGTTTGAAGTAGTATTGGGATTTGAAAAAGGCCTTTGGAATTGTAAATTGGATTTGGAACTTGGCTTCAGAATTATTTGACATTGGAACTTGGTTTCAAAATTAGTTGGCTTCAGAATTGGGACTTGGTTTTGAATTTAAAAACAAATTTTGGATTTAAACTTAGAACTAGGTTTAGAATAAAGTGGGTAACATAATGGCATAATTTAGACAAGAATTTGGAACTTTGGTCTTTAATTGGAATTAGACTTATAATTTGGCTCAAGTCTAAAATAAAATAGATGGCATAATGGTAGTGGTTTAAACAAGCATTTGGAAATTTTGTTTTAAATTGGTTTGAAGTTGGCTATTTGGATTAGAAATAGGCTTTGGTTCAAATTAGGTAGCCTAACAACATGGTTTGGACAAGAAAGGTAGGTTATTTTGACCAAGTTTGACATGTCATTTTTATTGACCCAAAAATTTGGTAGAGTAACACCTCATTGTGTGTGTATAAAAATGGTTTGGATTTGGACTTGGTTTGTTTGGTTTGGTTTCAATTATAAACAAGGTTTCAACAGAATAATCAAGAAACAACACACAAGCATTACAAGGCAATTCTAATAACCAACATGAGATTGCATCACATTCATTTAACCTTTAATATACTTGCCTTGATAGAGTATTACAAAGTTTAATATTTTTTAAGTAAATTATTGAAATTATCAATTTTATTTTAATCCCACCCTTATCTCAAAAGGTTTGTATGATTAAGGCAATCTTAAGGGGTTGTTACTTCTGCATCCATGCATCAATGAATGTTCCATGGCAAGAGAAGGTCTTAAAAAATTTTACCTAGATTTATATATGTTACTAATATACCTTTCAATATGTGGGCACAAAATTCCATCAAGTGGACATCGATATTTAATGGGTCATTCACCAAAGGTTCTAGCCCCTTTGTGACCACTTCAGCCATAAGATTTTAGTGAAGTGTTATCATAAAAATCAAGCTTTGAGAAACCTTTTAGCTAAGATACCATTGATGTAACCTAAATTTATATATCCCATCATATAATGGGGTTGGTATAATTTTAATATGTGACTTACTAGTCAACACACCCCTAGACTAGTAGGAATGTGATGAACTCCACCCCACATAGTTAAAAGAAAAGAAGAGTATAAGATAAGTACAAACTTTGTGTTCTCGAGTCACCCAAAAGGGGAGAGCATATGTGAAAAATAACACCATAAAACACTGAATAAAAAAGAAAAAAATTGTATAAAATGAAATAACTTAGAAAATAAATAATTTTTTCTTATAACCCAAATAAAAATGTAAATTCATTTTAAGCCCAAATCGAGATGTGTAGAAAATAAATGTGCTTTGCCTAGAATTTGAAAACCCACTATTTTTTTATCAAGTTCTGGCCACATAAATGATTATAATTTTGAAAAATATGATTTTGAGTTAGCAAGTATCTTAAAATAAGTTTGTTTAAGTCTCATTTTTCCATAGAAAAATTTCATAGTTCCACAAAATGAGTTCACTGATTTTATCTCCCAATTCATTGTTCTATATAAAATAATTAGAATAGAAAATGGTACAAAAATGATTTCATGAATATGAAGGATGATTATGTTTATTTTATCTTTGAATTTTTTCTTTTAGCACATAACACATAAATATCAAAAATCAATTTTGCTATTGCTAAGAACAATTTTGTTATGAAGACCAAGAGATTTGTTGATGTTAAACTACACAAAAAACATAGAAAGAATAGAATAATGAATTCACTACAATGAAAATGATTTTGATAAAGTTTATTTTGATTTCACTATTCTATAAAACACAGTCGAAATAAGAAAATAAAAAAACAAATGTAGGAAAAACTAAAATTAAATACCATTAATAGAGAAAAGATAATGAAAAGCTAAAAAGTGAAGAGATGAAGGCACAAAAATGATTTTGCCATTGTAATCAATAATTTCACTAAATTTGGTGATGATTTCACAAATTTTGACCATGATTTCATGAATTTTGACCACGATTTCACTGATACAGGTACTGATTTTGTTATTTTCTCTGACATAAAATAGTCAAAAAGACTAGACAAACAATTTCACCACTACTAGGGATGTTTCACTAAAATTGGCTACAATTTTTTAATTAAGACTTACATAGAATAGAGATAAAACATATACAATGATTTCACTATTGCAAGAAATGATTTCATTGAAGTTAGTTCTGATTTTACAATTATGTAGTAATGATTTCACTATTTGGTCTAGAATGGGCTTTGATAGATTTTTGAAGGAAAAATGTGGATTAACTTGATTATAAGGCTAATTTTGGTAATTATAATAATGTAAATGTTATAAAATATATTGTGAGGTGCATCAAGTCCCTTGTGTCCCACTGGGCATGCCATTATGTCGATTAAAAATATCAAAGAGGTTAGCTAATTTGTTAGTGAATAAAATCAAAACAAACTTGAAGA
Source organism: Torreya grandis (assembly GCA_037957365.1). Lineage (NCBI taxonomy): Eukaryota > Viridiplantae > Streptophyta > Pinopsida > Cupressales > Taxaceae > Torreya > Torreya grandis. The sequence goes on along the minus strand of JARHVA010000561.1, from coordinate 3,612,011 downwards.
ACTGACATCTCAAGCCTAATCCTTATGTTGGGCTATATGGAAAATTAGAAAAAAATACTAATTAGATGACAAGAGCTATGTTTGTACCTCCTTTGAATATTTTATTGAGAATTGATTTGAATAAGTTGAGCTTGGTTTTTAGGTTATGAAGTATTTGGTAATGTTTAATTCCACATGTGGGAAGCATCTCTCATCCTCTACACTTGATTCTTGGCTTGTCTTAACATGAGAATTAGTTGACTATCCTTATATAATTTGGAAGATTAAGTTTTCATGAAGAATATTGTCTATAATGACCAAAAGCCCTTGTATTTATAGACCTTTTAGAATGTTTTTAAACCATTGATCTAAGATCAAGATCAATGGTGGAGGATAAGTCCTCAAACTCATTATTGCATGCATAGAGTGTGTAATATATTCCATTTAAGGTATTATTGGAGTGTGGAAGGCATGTTGGAATAAAATTGAATTCATTTTTCCCCTTGGAGTGTGTAAGAGGGGTGTAAGAGGAAGAGTGTGTAAGACGGGTGTAAGAGTTGTAAGAGAGTGTGTAGATGGCCATGTCATAAGCCAGCATGCCCACACTCCACTCCATTCCATTGACTTACCCATATGACATCACCTATGTGAGGCAATAATTCAATTTTGATTTATAAATAGATAATTCCAATTCATGGAATTTTCTATTAGAAAAAATATTAGGCTAATTAATCAAGGTGATTAATTATAAATTAGAAGAACAATGCAATTGCAATGTTCTTTTATCAATCAAATATTCATTTAATTATCATATAATAACACTTGTGAAGGGTCAATTTGATTTGGTATGATATAGATAATATTAAGGCTAAAATATGATCCATTACACTAATTAGGGATGTATCATTTCATTTTTGGTTAAAATGACAATTATGTTGGTAATTTAGGGCCATTTTTTATTTCTAGTTAAATTTTCATGTGATTACAGAAAATCACTCTTGATTGTAGTTTACACATAGAAGTGATTAAAATTAAGTGTCTACACTCATTATTATAAAAACACCACATGCATATTATGGAATTAATATATAGACTTACTCTTTGTATAATATTTCGGCTCAACTAAATCAATATGTAAGATATAAATCAAAACATTGTGAAACAAAAATATATATTTACACCCTTAAAAATGGTGTTTTTATAGGATTTGACCATGTTACTTGTATAATATAATTATATATGATATATTTTTCATTAAAAAATTATTTTTTAGTTATTTAAAGAAAGGTATAAAATAATTTTTAACCATTTATTTTTTTATGGTAGTTTTCTGGTTACTAACAAAGTGAATGTGATTTCCAATGTAAAGAAATGCATATAAGTTCAACCCAAGAAGATATGTCTATAGATTGAAAATCATTAGTGTTTATTAGACCATTGGGGAAATTCTATGTTTGTTTTCAATTGGGTTCCTCCAAATTCTCCCTACTAATAATTTCCTTGAGAGGGGCATAACTATGGGACCCGTGGTAGGGATTATTCAATAATTAGTTGTTGAAGTCATTAATCATTCAAAATATTAATCATGTAATCATAACTCTCATCAAGGAATAAATAATTATAATTTTTAAACATCAATAAGTGAACTACTCAACAATGAGGGAAATTCCCTTAACGAGCCTTAGATATTTCACAACCTAGGCAGGTCTCAAAAAAGATAATGATGGGGGGGGTGATAAATTTAATGTTTATCAATCTCTACCACCTTCTATTATTTCTCATTTTTCCCAATATTCTTGTAAATTTTAAATATTAAAATATGTGTATAATAATTTTTGCCTCTACATAATATGTTCTTGTCATTGATCTTAAAAACCATTGAATCGATGGTTTTCCCTAGTAAAATTTAACTAATATAAGTATAAATTAACATGCAAATAATATAAAACTTACATAGAATCACTTTTGGATGTAAATATAAAATTAGTTAATATTTCAACAAATAAAATAATCTTTACATGTTGGATTAATAAATATGCAAAAACAGAGTGATTTACAAGCCCTTTTATCATTTTGATAGGCTCCTTTCATATCATGATTCATGTATCCAATTTCACAATTTTGAGTGACTTCCATTCATATGTTTTTGGTTAAATCTCATTGTGCATAGATATATAGGATGTTTTTCAAAGGTTTTTTAGAGATTGGGTCCACACTCTTGACTAGTTTGGAGGAAAAAACTTGAGACTTGTGATCAAGAGTTATTATGGCATAATCATGGCATCTTTTACCAATAGTGAGGAGATTCCCCATACCCTACCTTTATTGGGGATCCATCCCTTAGGAAAGAGGTTCACTAAAATTCAAATGGGGCCCAAGTTGAACCTTAAAATTTTATCTCTCCACTAGATTTAGTTGTTTCCCCTCCTCACCCTATTTTGTCAAAACTCATACCACCTATGGAATATTTTATTGAAAATAAAGAGCATAAGTCAAAGGCATAAAGACTAAGATCAGATGTAGAATAAATAATGAAGGATGGTACTAAATGGATAAGGTAAGGCCTTCTATCCTAGTGTGGAAGATGATTGAATCCAACTATTAGCTAATTTTATTATCCCTTGTTATTATAATGGAGTGGATTATGGTATCCACAATAATTTGTATTTCATTATCAATTAGTTGATTTTTTTTTGCATTCAGTTTCTTGTTAGTTGTAGGTTATTTCTTTGTTAAATGCAGGCTCATTTTTGGTTGAATCCCAGTTATTATGATAATTTTTGGTAGATTTTTCATTATCATTTTATATGTTGATTCTTTTATGGGATAGGCTTAGTTGGGTTGTGGGTGTACTGAGTTTTTTAGTTGAGTTGGTTGGTCTATTAATGTTTTGGTTGACTTTATAATAGGTTGTGAATCCCTATCAAAACCCTATTGTTTACCCTATCTAAAAAATAATGAATAATATCAAAACACCAAACATTCACTATTGAAAATAAAATCAATACATATTAACCAAATTAACATCACATAATTGACAGTGTTTGTATATATCAATACCCATTTGTTTATATTATCATGTTATTTTTTTTATATTTATTAATATAATCACTAAAGTATAATGAATATATATATCAACTTAATAAAAAGGTAGTTCATCTAGTCCTTGGGCCCCCTATTATGTTCCAACATCTATTTGGAGCCTCAGTATCTATAAGAGCTCTTTTGTTGTGGTTCATAACTCCACTCAAAAGTGTTAACCTTTATCCAAAAAAAAGGAAAATCATCTATTGTGACAATAAATAATAGAAAGTAAATTAAAAAAAATCTCCTTATCAACTTGTAAAAGGGAAGGTTGGTTCAAGATGTTGACGTGGTAAATTAATAAGTATCTTGGTTAGACTTTCACAAAAAAATTCAATAGAGAAATTACATAATAAATATAATTCAAGTACATTGGAGGTAATATTATACATTACAAAATATTTATAGGAATATATAATTATGGGATTAGAAGACTTCTAAAATCTTATTTGAATTTTTGTCAATTTGATGGTGTATTATGGATGTGAAGGATGGGCCAATAACACTTTATGTTAGAAATAAAGGCAACTAAAAGGTCATAAACGTTTTGTCAAGAACAATTTTATGATGAAATATGCACTTCCTCTATAGACAATCACTATGACTTGATAATTACATGATACTTGAAGAAAGTAAAAAGTTATCAATCTAACACATGGCCTAGGGTAATAATAGATTAAGAATTAAATGAGATAAATAAAGAGCATATTTAAAATAAAATATTTTAAAAAAAAATGAATAAGTAGGTGTATTTTTATGATATTAGTGTATTTTTATGCATATGGATCATTAGTTTAGATTAGGCTCTTATTGGCATGTTTTCCCTTATGTTGGGCTGTGTATTACCTTTCCCTACCTTATGTTTTCCTTACAAATTTACTTTATGTTAATTTTGGGTTAATACTAATGCCTCTATTCAATCTCAAATGCTTGAAAACATACTAACTATTTATTTACCATGACACAATCCCAAATGCTCCTAGAATGTCCTAAATACCATTTTAAGATTTCTCTTTCAAGAATTGACCAGTTCAATTTTGGTCATGACCAAAATCAAACCCTTCAATTTTGGTCATATATTTTTGTAGGTCCTTTGAACCTTATGCCTAGCTATGATGGTTTCTTATGGTTTTTTATTTTTTGGATTTTTCATATATTTAATTATATGCTTGCACTCTGATAAATTCTTAATTTAATTCAAGATGTTTATATATATATATATATATATATATATATATATATATATAAGCATGTTAATGCATTTAGGACCAATGATTTAAATTCATATCCAAGGATACACTTATTAAAACTACCATTTATTGAAGTGTATGCAACCCTTATATGAAAAATTTAAGGATCAGTGAAAGAGCATGCAAAAAATAATAGTTGGTTACATCTCATACATAAGGATAAGGGTTATGATATTAATATTACACTAGACCACTTGTTGGACTACATGAATTTTTATTACCAAAGTGTAAGAACATGGGTTTGACTGAGATAGGTTGCTAATAAGTACATCCATTTTTTGTGTTTTTTCAAGGTCTATTGGAGCCAATTAGGGTTTAGGGCAAAGAAGTAATTCTAAAAGATCCATAATAAATTTTCAAAAAATTTATAGAATTTTTTTCAGTAGGGTTAGATGAAATCACATATAAATTTTTAGTATAGTTTGAAACCTTGACCAAATCCAAACCTTACTACCAAAATCGAACCAATAATTTTGTTCAAATTTTGAAACTTCTTTGATGGATAAAAATTTTCATGTTTGTTCTAGGATTTCTTTTGAACTTGTTTCCACATGTTTTTAGCTTCTAATAATGTACAAGTAAGTCATAATTCATGTATTTCTATAACAATCCTTATTATCAAGTTTTAAGCATTTTAATCATCTATTTTTCATAATTTAGTTCTACTTATGTCGATATATTTATACATTTAGGTAAAATTATCTTTTGTTCATGCTTATATTACTTTAGTCTATTTTTATTAGTATATAATGATCCGAATTTATATCCCAATGTACTAGCTATGTTTGCTAGATGTTTCTATTATTCCCAATTTATGTGATTCATGCTTGTAAGACACATCATGTTAAAACATAAATTAAAATAAGTTGTAGTGGTAGAATCAATGTGAAGATTATACAAACATCTTCAAAATTTGGAAGTTAGTAATTTTTAACTCCTAAAACTAATGGTATTTTCATTGATGATAGAATTATCAGTTTATGCAAGTAGAAGTTGCATAATCATCTTGGTGGTTGTGTAACTATCAATCTACATATTACAATGATTTCACCACTGATAAAAATATGGGAATCATAACATTTGTAAATGTTTCCATTTCCTCGTGATGGTTCTTTTTAATTCTTTGGTGAGTTTCAAGCTGAAATGGCATAAATACAACCTCTATGGATGTCAAAAGGCATCAACACATTAGTGAGAAGTCTTATAATTTGATCCACATTGTGGAGTTTCAAGTTTGGGTCTTTGTTTAGGATATCTCATTGTTCCTCCTAGTTGTTAGTGGTTATTCAAATGTTGGGATTTTTATTGAGGTGTTATAAGAGTGAAAAGAATTTTAGTGTAACATGTGGATAGTTTAGTAATGAAGCTCTATCCATAAAACTCCAAGAAGTGGTAGTAACTTGTAAATGTCAAGAATTACATAGTGGAAATGGGAGTATGATTGACTCACCCACTATATTTTTCCCCACATTAGGTTTTATCTAGGTCATATCTTGTGTTCTATGTTATCTTATGTTTCTCTTTATTCATTAGATAGGCTATGTTTTCAAATTCATCACTTCATACCTTTGTTTTAACAAGAAAAATAGCTTAGTATAGTAATATTTCAATCATGGAAGCCTAATGTGGAATATCCACATAGTTTATGGATAATATTGGTATTAGATCAGGTTTTTCCTTTTTCTATAATAGGTTTACAACACTTTATGCAAGTTTTGTTAGTTTGTGTTTCATTAAAATGTGTGGTTTTGTGTGACCTGTGTGTAATTTTATACTCATTACCTAAGCATAAAGTGATAGTGGTGAAGGCGACTTGGTACCCTTACAAGAATACATATCCACAAGAAATTGTAATAAATAAGTAAGAAGCACGACGTGTTCTAATGATGAAAATACTTGAATATCTGAAAAATAATTCCATAATTTTGAAGAGAATGTTACTAGTATTTCTTTTTCCATGAATAAGCTTGATAAGTTGTAAGGTGACTTAGTTCCCTTAATTAATTAATCTTGACGAGCCTTGTTCTCAATATTAATATCTTGAGATGGACAAATATAAGTATTTTTCTCCCTCTTCATATGGTAAGGAAGGTATCTTGAATGCTAATTTTATTTCTAATAAATAATTTGTGAAGCATTGTGGACACTATGATGTTAATGGTCATACTAAGGATACTTTTTGGAAGTTTCACATATATTTTCATCCGTTTAGGAACAAGAGGAAAAATAAAGCAATAATATTAGTTCTAGAAAAAGAGGATGGTTTCAACAAGGATGGGGAAGAGAGGATGTGCTTTACATCCATTCAAGGGAAGGTATATTTGGGAAATGATGCTCAACAAAAAGGTGAACCTTATCAAATTTTCCATATCAAAGTTTAGATTAAGAAGACAAAGGTAGATATTATTTTTTATTCATACTCTAAAGCAAAATTACTTCGCAAATAGATATGCAATAGACTTATGTTGGAAATATACAATCATCCAGATACTTATGAACTAGGATGGGTGAAACAAGGAGTAGAGGTAAAGGTTTCCAATTTAATGTCAAGTTTGGAAAAAATGAACATTTTATTGACAATATTATTTTTTATGTAGTACCAAAAGATATTTGTGGTCAATTCTTTGGTAACCACTGCATGTATATGTGTGACGCAGTCTCCATGAGAAGGGAAAATCAATATCAATTGGTCAATAATAGTAGGAATACATTATCTATTCCTATGAAGGTAAATCTCATATCTCCTTGGTAAGTGCAAATCAAGTTAAAATTAATAATAGTGGCAAGATGTGTTTTCTCTTTTTAAAATATAAGGGAATAGATTGGTGCATTCCATTGCAAAGCATATATACTGACAAAAAATAGAAGTTACTACTAGGTCATCCTCTATTTGTTTATAGTATTTAACATTCTTTTATGGAAGGAAATGAACCACATAGGCGGGAAAAAGAGGTGAACATTGAATTTCATAAAACTAAAGGAATACATCTATCAATTTCACCTCTAAGAGAGGGCAAGAAAGTGGGGACAAATATTCTTCACACTATGAGTTCTTAAATATTTTTATTACTAAAAGTCTCAAGTTGGAGAGGCATGATCTAAATTTGGATCCCAATGTATTAGGTAAGTTTTCTAAATGTTTCCACTATTCCCAATTTATGGACTTCATGTTTGTAACACACTATTATAAGACACTTCATGTCAAAACATCAGTTTAGATAGATTGTACCAAAAGAATTAGTGTGAATATGATTCAAACATATTTAAAATGGTGAAGCCTTAAATTTTTTCCTCTTAAAACTAAGGGGTTTGTCATAGATGATGTAACCATCAATCTTTAAAAGTGGTATTTGCATAATTGGTCTGATAATTGTGTAAATTAACCCAATATTTATGCAAGCTACCTTAAAGATTACATAACCACATTAATAGTTGTGTATGTTAGGTTGTGGAGCTAAAAGCTTCACTAATGCAGACATGGAGGAGGTCATTGGAGAGGTTGTTGAGTGTCACAGACCCTGGCGTCGGTCAGGCTAACTGACATTGGCAAGATTAGACAAGGATAGTAACCGACGTCAGTCAGGGATCGACCGACATCGATCACCTCTAAGCAGACATGGATCGATGTTGGTCACCTGTGCGGTTCAAACTATGAGTGTTACGAGCAATTAGTTAACAAACCAAGTGTTTGCATGTCAAGAGCCAATTTTAGACTAGAAGCTGCAGATCTAATTATTGTAATTAGATGTCTAATTAGTGTTTACATGAGATCTATATATTAGACTCATGGTTTGTATTGTAAATTTGTTCTAATTTGAGTTGAGCAAAGTTAGATCCTTCTGTGTGTGAGGTAAGCAAGGGTGTTCCTCCTAGTTTCATAGTAGTGCCAAGGTGGGTGCTAGTTTGGAGAATCAACAGGATTCTTCAAGTGTGTAGGATCTTGGTCAGCAGGTGTGCATGGCTACTTCTAGAGATCTACATGGTAAGTAAGATCATTGATCTGCAGGTGTATGTGTGTGCATGATCCAGGTTTGCAAGTGTGCAGAACCAGATTGATTTGTAGGTGTGCAAGATCAAGGAGGATAGCAACACAACAGGGAGCAGTATCAGGCAGGATCTACTTGGAGTACAGTGTGTTCTCAGAAAGAGAGCAAAGAGGAAGGCAAGGTAGTTCCTTCCATAAGTAAGATCAGATTTAGGTTGCAGGTTGTTACAGTTTAGGGGAGATCTACTTGAAGTACATTTTTGTACTTGGAGTGCATGGAGCACTTGTGGAGTGCATGGAGCACTGGTGTACTGGCAATAATGGATACTAGCTGGTTGGAGGTGAACACCAACTCTGTGTTTGAGTTGTGTGTTGTGACCGTAAGAGAGAGAGCTTTGAGGGAAGATTTATTGTTTATGCCCTAGAGGTGTGGGAGCCCTAAAGGTGTGTAAGGAAGAAGAACTGTGGCAATCTTCTCTATTGTATTTCTTTCTGAAAGAGTTTTAATTCAAGTTGTGTATTGTCTCTCATATCATGTGTTATTTCTAAATTCTAGTTACTTGTTGATTATGGTTTAATTCTGCATGTAAGTTGCTTGTATTTGGTAATCAATTGTGTGCTTCCATAAATCCCAACAAAGGTGGTGATAGAGTTCTTTGGTTGGGTATCTAACAAAGTGGTATCAGAGCTAAGGTTGTAGGAAGCGGTTTGTGTTTGGTTACAGGTCACTCTCAGGGGTTTCTGATTGAGTGGGAGTAGAGCAATGGTAGAAGAAAGTAAGCTAAGAATGGAGGAGTTGAAAAGCACAAATGATCACTTACGGTCCTATGGAAAGAAAGAGTAGGAAAAGAATATTGTTGGTTGGTAGAAGATCAGCATGAAGGAACTGAAGAAGCAGATGTTGCAGGTGTTATTGCATAGGATGCTCTGGGAGGTTTCTTGGATAAAATAGAATCTTGTTTTATATATTCTATTGCCTCTTTCCATGCAAGCCCAAGTAGAGGAGCTGGTGAGCCTTGCCAAAGAATTGGCAAAGGGAAAGTGAAGCTGAAATTGTAGGTGGCCAACACATGGGTGTTGAAGAAGGTCATGCAGGTCTCAGGTTTGAAGATGTGGCTAATTTCTTCAGAAAATTTGGGTGATGAGAGATGCACAAGAACTCTCACAGTGGATGCACTTGAATTAGCTGGTGGTAAGAAAGTAGGTACTCTTTATCTACTTGCTTATATTATTGATTCTTCTTCTATTGCAGAGACGTGGCTTTGTAGGCTTGGTCACATGAGCAGGAAGGAGATGCATGTTCTTAAGAAGAAGTCAAATGTGTTTGACAGGCTTAAGAACTGGAAAGCCTTGGTGTTTATGAAGGAGATGGCAGACAGAGACCAGTGGATGGGGTTGGATACTTCTGAGTAGGGAAGCTTGGACATGGGATTGATTCAAAGGAGCTCACGGGTAAAAAGTCATCACTCACAGGTGAACACAAATACTAACGTTGGTCAGGGGAAACTGGCATTGAACAGACAGGTGCTGATGTCAGTCATGTGTAGACCAAAGCTGGTGATGTCGGGTAGGGTAAGACCGACGTCAGTCAAGAGGACCGACATTGGCAACAGGAGACACTGACGTTGGCAGGGTCGGTAATCAGGACAGGTGCATGGGAACTGACGTCAGTCAGATGCAGACTGTGTGGTGACCGAGGTCGATCACTGTAACAAATTTTGGGCAGACAGCAAGTTGTCAAGGAGTCTTAAATGCCCATATGGAGGACTGAAGTGGTAAGTAAGCCTTAAATTCCTTGTTCCTCTTCTTTATACTAGTTGCTGACTGCAGAGTAGGAAGGATCCAGGAAATAGTGGGATCATGGTAGGGATATAATGCAAAACCAAACAAGAGATTTGGTAGGGTATCTAGCTAGTATGAAAAGCACAAAGATGAATGGATTCCTTAGTTGAAGAATAGAGTGAACGGACACGTGAGATGGAAGGCCAGGTCATATGGTCTTGAGGTAGCTGTAGGACAGTGGGATAGGACTGACAGGTGGTACCAGGTGGATGACAAAGTAGGGCTTTAGTCAATGTCAGTATAACCATTGTGTTTGTCTTACCAGGTGGATGATGGTTGCAACATTATCTTGTTGATGTATGTGGAGGATGAGCTTGGTGCAGGTTTAGACATACAAGGTTTTGTTGAGCTAAGGGTAAGATTAGTTTAGTGGCATGTCATGAGGAATTTGGAGCAGCAGAATTATTTGGCATGGGAGACATGGAGATCACAAGTCAATTTTGTCTCCAGTGGGAGCTGATGTGAATCAGGTGTTGGCGAGGTTCAGGATGCAGAATCGGAGCACACCAAGGGCTGGATAGTTTAGTGTCTAAAATCAAATGAGGTCTAGTTTAGACCTGAGTTTTCTCAAGCAGTGGGAGCTATTAGAGAGTTAGGAGCTAATTCAGAGAAGTGGGTTCTCAGGTATTAGAGAGGGACCAGTAATAGGGAGTCATGCTACATAGGGTCAGGACTTCACTACATGAGTTTGTAGGTTTGGATGTGGCAGGGTACTCAGATGATAGGAGGTGCACCATAGGTTATGTGGTGGTTAGTCTATAGGATTCATCTTGAAGAGGGATACAAGCCAGGAAACAAATTAGATGGGATACAGGTATAAGTACAGTGTAATTGTTTATCTCCAAGTGGGAGATTGTTAGGTTGTGGAGCTAAAAGCTTCACTGATGCAGACATGGAGGAGGTCATTAGAGAGGTTGTTGAGTGTCATAGACACCAGCGTCAATCAGGCCAACCGATATCAGTAGGATTAGATAAGGATAACAACCAATGTCGATCAGGGATCAGTCAGCGTCGGTCACCTCCAAGCAGATAGAGACCGACGTTGGTCACCTGTGCAGTTTGAACTATGAGTGTTACGGGTAGTTAGTTAACGAACCAAGTGTTTGCATGTCAAGAGCCAATTTTAGAATAGAATCTGTGGATCTAATTATTGTAATTAGATGTCTAATTAGTGTTTACATGAGATCTATATATTAGACTCATGGGCTATATTGTAAAGTTGTTCTAGTTTGAGTTGAGCAAAGTTAGCTCCTTTTATGTGTGAGGTGAGCAAGGGTGTTCCTCCTAGTTCCACAGTAGTGCCAAGGTGGGTGCTGGTTTGGAGAATCAACAGGATTCTTCAAGTGTGTAGGATCTTGGTCAGTAGGTGTGCATGGCTACTTTTAGAGATCTACATGGTAAGTAAGATCATTGATCTGCAGGTGTATGTGTGTGCATGATCCAAGTTTGCAAGTGTGTAGAACCAAATTGATTTGTAGGTGTGTAAGATTAGGGAGGACAGCAACACAATAGGGAGCAGTATCAGGCAGGTTCTACTTAGAGTACAGTGTGTACTCAGAAAGAGAGCAAAGAGGAAGGCAAGGCAGTTCTTTCCATAAGTAAGATCAGATTTGGGTTGCAGGTTGTTGCAGTTTAGGGGAGATCTAATTGAAGTATGTTTGTGTACTTGGAGTGCATGGAGCACTTGTGGAGTGTGTGGAGCACTAGTGTACTGGCAATAGTGGATACTAGCTGGTTGGAGGTGAACACCAACTCTGTGTTTGAGTTGTGTGTTGTGACCGTAAGAGAGAGAGAGCTTTGAGGGAAGATTTATTGTTTATGCCCTAGAGGTGTGGGAGCCCTAGAGGTGTGTAAGGAAGAAGAACTGTGGCAATCTTCTTTGTTGTATTTCCTTCTGAAAGAGTTTTAATACAAGTTGTGTATTGTCTCTCATATCATGTGTTTTTTCTGAATTCTAGTTACTTGTTGATTCTGGTTTAATTCTGCATGTAAGTTGCTTGTATTTGGTAATCAATTGTGTGCTTCCATAAATCCCAACAAAGTCAGTGATAGAGTTCTTTGGTTGGGTATCTAACAAAGTGGTATCAGAGCTAAGGTTGTAGGAAGTGGTTTGTGTTTGGTTACAGGTCACTCTCAGGGGTTTCTGATTGAGTGGGAGTAGAGCAATGGCAGAAGAAAGTAAGCTAAGAATGGAGGAGTTGAAAAGCATAGATGATCACTTACGGTCTTATGGAAAGAAAGAGTAGGGAAAAGAATATTGTTGGTTGGTAAAAGATCAGCATGAAGGAACTGAAGAAGCAGATGTTACAGGTGTTGTTGTACAGGATGCTCTGGGAGGTTTCTTGGATAAAGTAGAATCTTGTTTTATAGATTTTATTTCTTCTTTCCATGCAGCCCCAGGTAGAGGAGCTAGTGAGCCTTGCCAAAGAATTGGCAAAGGGGAAGTGAAGCTGAAATTGTAGGCGGCCAACACATGGGTGTTGAAGAAGGTCATGCAGGTCTCAAGTTTGAAGATGTGGCTAATTTCTTTAGAAAAGTTGGGTGATGAGAGATGCACAAGAACTCTCACAGTAGATGCACTTGAATTAGCTGGTGGTAAGAAAGTAGGTACTCTTTATCTACTTGCTTATATTACTGATTCTTCTTCTATTGCAAAGATGTGGCTTTGTAGGCAGGTCACATGAGCAGGAAGGAGATGCATGTTCTTAAGAGGAAGTCAAATGTGTTTGACAGGCTTAAGAACTGGAAAGCCTTGGTGTTTATGGAGGAGATGGCAAACAAAGACCAGTGGATGGGGATAGATACTTTTGAGTAGGGCAGTTTGGACATGGGATTGATTCAAAGGAGCTCAGGGGTAAAAAGTCATCACTCACAGGTGAACACAGACACCGACGTCAGTCAAGGGGAACTGGCATCGAACAAACAGGTGCCGATGTCAGTCATGTGCAGATCGAAGTCAGTGATGTCGGGCAGGGTAAGACTGACATCGGTCAGGAGGACTGACGTCAGCAATAGGTAAGACGGACATTGATTAGGAGGACCGACGTCAGCAACAAGAGACACCAATGTCGGTAGGGTTGATAGTAAGGATAGGTGCATGGGAACTGACGTCGATCGGATGCAGACTGTGTGGTGACCGAGGTCGGTCACTGTAACAAATTTTGGGTGGATAGCAAGCTGTCAAGGAGTCTCAAATGCCCATATGGAGGACTGAAGTGGTAAGTAAGCCTCAAATTTGTTGTTCCTCTTCTGTATACTAGTTGTTGATTGCAGAGCAGGAAGGATTCAGGAAATAGTGGGAGCATGGCAGGGATATGATGCAAAACCAAACAGGAGATTTGGTAGGGTAGCCAATCGATATGAAAAGCACAGAGACGAATGGATTCTTTAGTTGAAGAATAGAGTGAACAGACAATGTGAGACAGAAGGCCAGGTCATATGGTCTTGAGGTAGCTGCAGGACAGTGGGATAGGACTGACAGGTGGTACCAGGTGGATGACAAAGTAGAGCTTTAGTCAATGTCAGTATAACCATTGTGTTTGTCTTACCAAGTGGATGATGGTCACAGCATTATCATGTTGTTGTATGTGGAGGATGCTCTTGGTGCAGGTTCAGACATACAAGGTTTTGCTGAGCTAAGGGTAAGATTAGTTCAGTGGCATGTCATGAGGAATTTGGAGCAATAGAATTCTTTGGCATGGGAGACATGGTGATCACAGGTTGATTTTGTCTCCAGTGGGAGCTGATGTGAATCATTTGTTGGCGAGGTTCAGGATGTAGAATCAGAGCACACCAAGGGCTGGACAGTTTAGTGTCTAAAATCACATGAGGTCTGGTTTAGACCTAAGTTTTCCCAAGCAGTGGGAGCTGTCAGAGAGTTAGGATCCAATTCGGGGAAGTGGGTTCTCAAGTATTTGAGAGGGACCAGTAGTAGGGATTCATGCTACACAGGGTCAGGACTTCACTACATGGGTTTGTAGGTTCAGATGTGGCAGGGTACTCGGATGACAGGAGGTGCACCATAGGTTGTGTAGTGGTTGGTCTTCAAGATTCATCTTGAAGAGGGATACAAGCCAGGAAATAGATTAGATGGGATACAGGTACAAGTATAGTGCAACTGTTTATCTCCAAGTGGGAGATTGTTAGGTTGTGAAGCTAAAAGCTTCACTGATGCAAACATGGAGGAGGTCATTGGAGAGCTTGTTGAGTGTCACAGACACCAACGTCGATCAGGCCAACTGACGTCAGTCAGGGATCGGCCAATGTCAATCACCTCCAAGCAGACAGGGACCGACATCAGTCGCCTATGCAGTTCGAACTGTGAGTGTTATGGGTAGTTAGTTAACGAACCAAGTGTTTGCATGTCAAGAGCCAATTTTAGACTAGAAGCTATGGATCTAATTATTGTAATTAGATGTCTAATTAGTGTTTGCATGAGATCTATATATTAGACTCATGGGCTATATTATAAAGTTGTTCTAGTTTGAGTTGAGCAAAGTTAGCTCCTTCTGTGTGTGAGGTGAGCAAGGGTGTTCCTCCTAATTCCACAGCAGTGCCAAGGTGGGTGTTGGTTTGGAGAATCAGTAGGATTCTTCAAGTGTGTAGGATCTTGGTCAGCAGGTGTGCATGGCTACTTTTAGAGATCTACATGGTAAGTAAGATCATTGATCTGTAGGTGTATGTGTGTGCATGATCCAAGTTTACAGGTGTGTAGAACTAGATTGATTTGCAGGTGTGCAAGATCAGGGAGGATAGAAACACAACAGGGAGCAGTATCAGGCAGGATCTACTTGGATTATAGTGTGTACTCAAAAAGAGAGCAAAGAGGAAGGCAAGGCAGTTCCTTCCATAAGTAAGATCGGATTTGGGTTGCAGGTTGTTGCAGTTCAGGGGAGATCTACTTGAAGTACATTTGTGTACTTGGAGTGCGTGGAGCAATGGTGTACTGGCAGTAGTGGATACTGGTTGGTTGGAGGTGAACACCAACTCTGTGTTTGAGTTGTGTGTTGTGACCGTAAGAGAGAGAGCTTTGAGGGAAGATTTACTGTTTATGCCCTAGAGGTGTGGGATCCCTAGAGGTGTGTAAGGAAGAAGAACTGTGGCAATCTTCTTTGTTGTATTTCTTTCTGAAAGAGTTTTAATACAAGTTGTGTATTGTCTCTCATATCATGTGTTATTTCTAAATTCTAGTTACTTGTTGATTCTGGTTTAATTCCGCATGTAAGTTGCTTGTATTTGGTAATCAATTGTATGCTTCCATAAATCCCAACATAGGCGGTGATAGAGTTCTTTGGTTGGGTATCTAACAGTGTACACCACCACAATGGTTATGTAACTAACCTGTAAATTTCATAACCATTTATTTACATATTACAATGATTTCACAACTAGTTAAAAACATAAGAATGGGAATGGTTGTAAATGTTCCCACTTCCTCACAATTGGTTTTTGGAGTCCAAGGTGAGTTACAAGGTGAGAGGGAATTAATACAACATCTTTGGAAGGCAAATGGAATCAACCAATCAGTGAGAAGTCTTAAAATTGGAACCAAATTATGGAGTTTCAAGTTTGGGTCTTCATTTAGGATATGTCATTATTCTCCTAGCTATGAATGGTTATTATAGTGTTGGGAATGTTCCTTAGGTATTGCAAGAGTGCAAAGTATTTGTGTGAAAGATTTAGATAGTTTAATAATTAATCTTTGTCCATAAAAGGCTAAAAAGTTGTAGTAACTTGTACATATTCAGAATTACATAGTGGAAAGGGGAATACAATTGACTCACCAAATGGAGTTTTTCTCACATCAAGTTTTCTCTAGGTCATACTTGTGTTCTCTATGTTTTATGTTGTAATATGTTTCTCTCTATTCATTAAAATGGGTTTTATTTTCAATTATAACACTTTATACCTCTATTTTAACAAGCAAGATAGCTTAGAATAACAATATTTCAATCATGGTGAGTTAGGATGTTAATAGGATCCGTGTTGGTGAAGCTTAGTGTGGAATATCACTTAGTTTATGGATCATACAACTACCTTTTACACTTTCCAATTTTTTTAACTCATACTTTATTACAACCCTAAGGGTTAGATTGTGCCTATAGTGCACATTAGATATAAATTTTATTAAGGTTTCATAAACCCTTGTCTTTTTGTGTCATCTTATTAGGGATACCCCTTGTGTGTGCCTAGTGTTATCCCTATGTGATTGTATTTTGGATTCTTCATAAAATTACTATATTTAGCAATAAAATCCCAAAAACACAAACAATATCAAAAGAGGGGGTAAAGGGACAATTAGATAATTAAAATAAGATTTGTACCATCCTTTTATCTCTTAGATCTCCTCTTCATGATTTCCAAACTAATTTGAATGCAAAATGATTGGATTGTGGATTATTTGATTGATATTTCAAAAGGATTCAATGGCTTCTTTGACTTGTTTAATAGCTTATGTAATAACCCCATTGGGTTAGACAAAGAAATACATGAATTATTTTTTAACACATATACCAAAAATAGATTACACCACAAAAATATACAGAGACCATAAGAAATACTCAAGGTGTGATGATAGAAACAAGCCTAATACATCACGTATCACTAATCTATAATATAATGAGATCACATCAATAATGCAAGTATAGAAAGTAACTATATTAACTTAGCCATACAAGTCTAAAGACACCATTTTCAATATATATTAACAATTAATTACAAATCTCATGATAATATTCAATAATAAGTATAATACAATACAATGTACATATAAGATACATGGCTCCTCCAGAGAATAAATTTGAACTCAAGTATCTATGGCAATCTCAAGATTCATCTCGATCAGTAGTATTATTGTGGGGAGGAAGAGCATCATTTGAGTGATTTACCACACCAACCATAGACCAATGATCCCCCACACTAATCTCATTAGGAAATGGCACTCCCTTCATAGATGAGTAGATAGTGATTATGTAGTAATCCAGAGAGACATGAAAGTACCCATGTGTTGTATGATTTCTAAACTAAACATGCAGTGTATCATAGAAAACTATTATATTTCAAGATATTTTACAAACATGTAAATCATACTCATGAAATGATAATGTATCACTAAACATACTTTGGCCCAAAGTTTTATAGATAATAAATAATAGCGATCTATAGATCAATCAAATTCATACACACCACTTCATCAGACTGCCTTCATCTATCATTATGATGCTAGTAATCTAGTGAAGTCCATCTTACTCCTTACTCCTTACTCTATATCAATAATGTAGATTGGTCAAATACAATTCAACCAAAATATTCATTTAATTTACATCCCACTAGTGAACACATCATATAACATGCTAAACATAGGAATAATCAAAGCATACATTTATTTTGTCAAATATATGAATGAATCTTACATTATTTTTTATCCCATAATAGAAATAATGACTATAGTTTATACCACCCAGATAAATACATATTTAATTGTAGATCTACACTGCCAAAATTATTTTCTAAACATACTACACCCTAGGATAACCCATATTACCACAATTTAGTATTCTAAGACATAACTACTAGTTTCAATAATCAATAAAAATAAAGTAGTCATAACTACATGGAAACACAACTTATATTAAAGCAACTAGATATAAAGAAGCAAATCATAGTTCACATGGAACACAATAATAAACTATCATAGCATTCGTTAAACTTTCAAGGTTGTATGCATGCATACATGAAGTCCTTATAATTATCACAAGCATATTATTCATAGTAGTATCCAGCACGCATACATAAATCAATCAAAGATAGACATGATCTAGGCATAACAATTATAGTATGTACCATCTGGGTATAACATACATTTATATTGTAGTGCTTTATGATATCCCATACTATCATAGGTTCCCAACTACATAATAATGCATAACCCAACTTATTATTTCAGGAATCAAAAGACACACATGCATAATAAAAATTAAGTACGGGGTTATACCATCTAGGTATACCCTAAGTTAAAACTGCATACTAGCATTTAAAGTAATATAACTATAAACCCGTACCATGATATATCAATATATGCTAGATATAACCAAACACTCTTATAATTATTTATTTCACACAAGTACTCAATATATAACTAACAACCAATGAATCATTTGCATAAAAATAGAGTATTCATAAAATCCATTATAACATTCATTTAAACATCTCGTTCTATTTTTCAAGAAGATTTTTTTAATATGGTTATAGTTTCAGTCCCATGAAAATCTGATGAATAGATAAAATAATGCTTCTAGATAAAATCTTAGGCTTACAACCTAACATAGCCATTTTCATTATGTACTTATATTGCATACCTAAAATCCATGTGTTGATATATCAAAACAATACTCGACACACATAAAACATAGGATAATATAACTAACATTTGTTATACATTTTAGGGGTTTGAATGCATGCATTGACTAACTTAATAATATATAATCCTTTTAATATAGTTAATATTCCAACCAAGGACTATAACCATAAGAATACACCCCTGTGTTCCAAAATATGATATTAGGTACATTCACACCTATGTTTTTGCATTCAACAACCTATAGCTTAATTTAATGTTACTTGTATGACACATGTTTTAACTCCCCAATTGTATATGATAAGAAAAATAGTGAAAATTAGGCATCATTGTCAATGTAAGTTATTTAAAAATTCATAGAGTAAAAGAGTATTCTTAATATTAAGTTATTATATACACATATTACTACCTTATAATTTATTAAGTTATTGCATCAAGAGGATCACTTAGTACAAAGTCATCAAGGTAACGACTAAGGTATAAAGTTATATCTTAATACACTTCTAAATAGAGAGTTAAAACATCTCAATATAGTGTTCTGATTTACTCAAAGAGAGATTAAGTATAACCTAAATAGAGGTCCCATAAATGCTACCCTAGTAAAATAGATACTAGAGTTTTGGATTAAAAAGATACAATAAAACATATAGTAATCAAAGATAATCCAATCCCAATCTAAACATATACCAATACAAATCTCAAGTATATTGAAAAATAGAAGTTAATATAAAATCTTTATCATTTATATATCAAAGGAGAGTTCAAGGTAACTCATTCATAATTACTTTCAGATGTATATGTAAATCTGTATACTTACTCACCATTTCATCTATCTACGTTCAAAGTAGAAACTACACACTACTAATATATTATATATGGTAAATATTGAGTATCACCATTATAAAGGAGAAATTTAAAGGTCATAGTATTTATAATCCATAGTAATATTGGTGATAATTACTATCAACGATAGTAAATATGTCAATGTGCTATTTGATATCTACTCATTTAAAGTGGAGAACAAAATGCCCTTTATTTATGGCTAGGAATTATTTAGAAGGTAATGACTTTAGATCAATTAGTAAAAATATATAATGGTTAGTGAAGCCTACATAACCTTGGTTAAAAATGTGAAACTTAGCAACTCCAAATTTCATTCAACTCCCTTTCATGAATTGGAAATGGTGAATCCATCTTGCTTTAAATAGACTGCCAGCAACTTAAACAGTGTCATGATTATGTACACACAAGTAGATTATTATATAAAAAGTAGCTTACATACATCAATTGATTGTGTTGATGCCACTATGGACTTGGTATAATAATACACTACCTTCAACTAGACTGTTGTATAATTTATTTCATTGGTTAAACCATATTAAAGTCATTGTAAAGTAATCATAGTTTTAGTATATATGAAGCCAGTTCATACAATACACAAATCCTATTTATCAAATCGATCCAATGTAAATCAATCTCACTACATATTCAATACTATATTAAAGGTAACTATTAAAATTTCCTTATTATTTACTATGCATTTATAAATCATTGCCTAACAAATTCATGTTGCAAATTGGTACTGAATCATTGTTTTTAAATAATTGAATGTGTTACTAGTATATAGTTTATTAAGATCTAAATATGAGTCATTATCTATAATATTTTGTTGTCTAAATACATAATTTTATCAATCAAATCCATTCACCATCACGACTCTTTACACCTAGCGACCGTGTATCGATTAAATAAACTTGTTAGGTAATTCTTCTATTGATTGGTGATTGACTCTAGTTATGCTATATTTTTTTAATATGTTCAATTGATCCATTGATTATGTCAACACCATAAAATATGGTTTTGTATTGAAACATTATACATGTAACAACATTGGTTGATAAGATAATCATACCACTAAGTTTTACTATCATTCATCTATAGCAATATTCTAATTGGATGAAGTCATTATACATTGCAGTGACTCTAGAAAATATAGCTTTGATATATATATATATATATATATATATATATATATATATATATATATATATATATATATATATATATATATAACTGAACTTATATTTATTGAAGTGAATTAAGAACATATAAAGCTAAGATAAGCATATACTCCAATGCCTTCATACACACAATGGTCAAAAACTTCCTTGGGTTTACCTCTCATAATTGGCTCACCCCACTTTCTAATGCCATTGTTGTGTTATTTTTACTTTTTTCTTTTTTTTCTAATTTTCTCCCTTAATTAACTATGGTGCCAATTCTCTCACAGTTTCTATTGTAATAAATAGGTGTAATTCTTTAAAATAGATTTTTCCTTTTTGTTTTAATTCTCTTTATTACCTTTAAAGATATTTTGCTTATTTTATATTTTTTTTCTAAATTTAAAATTTAATTATAACCTATTTAATAATTTTTAATAATGCTAATTTATCTAAATTAAGTCATTATCCAATAATATTTATAAATATGTAAACTCAATAATGATATTTCTAAATATCATTATGTTAACAAGCATGATTCTCAACATTGCTAAGGTATACCAGTTGGTTCACATATGGTAGTTCAAATCGTTAGTCACACAAGGATCAATTTATCTAAGCATCAATCTTAGCCATTAAATTACGCTAGAAAACCATGTATAAATGACTTTTTAATGCAAATAGAATCCAAAATATATATATATATGCTAACCACTCATTATATATCTAACATGTGATAGTTATATGTGGTGTGTGTAGGGTACTGGACATTTTCTCTATCATCCTCTGACATCTCAATCTACATCACCCTCTATGATGATGCTCTCCCTCCATCACACTCTGAGGGATAAGTTTTTCTACATCAACCTCACAACAAAACATGTAGTTAGACGATAACAATCATGATGCATATTCATTATAAATTATATCTAAAATGATAAATCAACATGATCATAAAGTAAACATTTACTTACAAATTAACTCATAGTAGTGTTATCTTGTAACCTAAGTAATATCTTAATTCCCCATAAAAATGTATATCTCACATCTTAGTAAAAAATAGCCAAGTCTAAATCTTTCAACTCTAAATAGCCATGGATAATCTAGCAGGTTTGTCTGGCGAGAAATCAAGATGTAACATCCTTCCCCCTAAAGCTAGTCATCATCTTCAATGACTCTTATTCAAACATAAGTTCTAAAGTAAAAACATTATTTATTAAAGCAATAACATGGTATAAAATATTGAATTAAGAAAATAAATAGGAATTTTACCTATAGAACTCATCATAGTTCCTTTAAGTTACACCATTCCCAGAGTATTGGTCCCATAAGACCTTACTTTGTGACATCTCACTATTATGCAAACAAGGTTTACAAGTTTCACTTATATTAAATGTTTCTATCATGACCACCTTTGGGTCCAGAACTAATAAGAGAAGCCCATATACATATCTTAGTAAAAGTTTCACTGCCTTACAAAATTTTGTGAGATCATCACACTAGCCAAAATGAATGACTAGGGAGAGTTACACAAAACCTTCCAGCCCCTCTATAGATCTTTCTAACCTAGAGAATGTTTTTTCTCACTCTGGAGAAAAAAATTAGGAAACCTAGCAAGAATGATGTGTATAATTTAATACTATCACTTCTTCATGTATCTCTTGATAAGCATAACATGTCAATATTATCACTATTCCATAGAGGTATTTGACAAATATGATGATGAATAGGAAATAGAAATATTACATTTCTAATGTATATAAAATCATGGAATACCTATCCGCAATATACTTGTATATAGATATATGACTAAATTTGATAAGTCTATCTATCAAATCTTGAATTTGAAAAGTCCATCTATTGGATTCAAACTCAATAAATATCAAGTCAATGTGAGGCTAAGTAGGATACCATCCTATCTCTTATAACTCATGTTCTTAATTCACCACTTTCCCTTAGGTCTCCATGATTTAGTGATCTCCAAAATATGTTCCAAGTTCAATGAACCATAAATCCATACTAATAGATCATAGAAAGCAATGATACATGCTAAATAATTCCAGGTGTATCAACATAGATACAAGAGAAATCATACAATTAGTCTATAATTGTATTAAGTTTCCACAAGCCAAACATAACTAGTATCATATTCACAGCTTAACTTATAATGTTATATTCATGGTTAAGAGGAAATAATGTTAAATTTAACATTACGTACAAAGGACAAGGATCACACTGTCCTTATAACCTTATAAATGAGAAAGCAAGATAATATCTCCCTACTTGCTCAGCTAAAATACAACAAATTAAAATTTTATCTCATCCCGTAGATTGACAAGATGTTCTACACATTATATACCCTACTTGCTTCTAGTGAAAGGTACAAAAAAAACACTTCAAATCAACATGATTTAAGCAAAAGATAAAAATATCAATCTAGGCATGGGTGTATGATAACATACTAATTATGATCAACTTATAATTCTTAATATAAAATTTAATTTATAATTCAAGGGTTACCAACCCATGTGGTCTAAAATCATAAGTTAGATAAAGTAGGGACTTTAAATAGTCACAAGTGAAAGGTATATATCTATCATCTCAAAATAAAAATCCTACATACCTTCATGAGGTAAAGGGAAAACACAGCAACTCAATGTTGCTAAAACACTTCACACTTACCAAATTTGTAAGTATGGTATCGCAATCTATTTCCACAACCAATAAATATAAAATACTAACCACAAAGATGTATCAATCCATCCAATCCTAAAACTTTTATTGCAACAAGAATTAGAAGACATTCTCCCACAAACTTCAAGGTAATATGGTCAAAATAACATTTCAGAAACAAGTTCTCATTTAATATAACACTAAATCAACATCATGAAAATATAGATCCTCTTGGTAGCTTATAATGATATCAAAAGAGAATGAGATGATACCAACTCACCTCAAAGATAACTAAGAGAGATGAAACTTCTTTCTAACCACATAACTTAAGAGTCTAAATTCCATATACAAACTCCTAACACAAAGGAATTATCAATAAAAATAATAACAATCTACAAATAAGATTCCCACCGCCTTAGGTGGTACTAAACTAAAAATGGTCTTTGAAGATTTTCCATTCCTAAGATTTGTATAAATAAGACATAAAAATTAAAGAACATGTATTTAAGTGAGAAGCATCCCATGTTTATTAACCACTCACAAAACACAAATGGTGAAGGTGACTTGATTACTAATAAGGATGTAATCACACTCGAGGTGTTTGATCTAAAGGATCTAACTATGATAGATATGTCTTGTTCATAATTTATTAACTATGTTATATACTCATTTACCTTAACCTCATATACAACCATCATCGTTAGGATACTCGATAAACCAATCCCTTAACAACTCAAAAGGGTATGATTGCTCCTAAGGGTATAAATTAAATGTTTTCCACACACATTACATAAATTCCAGATACTTACAAAAGTCACCAAGCCATTCAAGAGGGTCTACCAAGTCTTAAAACTCCAATCATAGTGTAACATGGTTCCACACTGAAATGATACTAATCCAAAATACATGTGCAATACCTCATGTCACTAGGTTCACATTGGTAAATAGGAAGACATGAAAATTCTAATGGACTCATTAGGTCCTAGTGTTTGAGCCATAGCTCTGATGCCACATGTAGCAACCTCATTGGGCTAGACCAAAAAAATGTGAATTTTTTTTAAAACACATACCAAAAATAAATTACACCACAAAAATCTATAGAGACCATAAGAAATACTCAATGTGTGATGATAAAACAAGCCTAATACATCATATATCACTAATCTCTAATATCATGAGAGCACATCAATAATGCAAGTATAGAAAGCAACTATATTAACTCAACCACAACTAATACAAGTCTACAATCACCACTATCAATATATATTAACAAGTAATTACAACTCTCATGACAATATTTAATAATAATTATAATAAAATATAATGTATATATAAGATACATGGTTCCCCTAGAGCATAGTTCTTGAACTCAAGTATCTGTGGCAATCTCAAGTGTCATCTCAATCAGTAGTACTATTTTAGGGAGGGAGATCATCATCCAAGTGATTTTATACACCAACCATGAACCAACAATCTCCCACACTAATCCCATGAATAAATGGCCATCCTTTCATGGATGAGTAGATAGTGATGGCATGGGAATCCAAAGAGACAAGTAAGTACCCATGTGTTGTATGATTTCTAAACTAAACATGTAGTGTATCATAAAATACCATTCTATTACAATGTATTGCACAAACATTTAAATCATACTCATGAAATTATAATGTCTCACTAAACATAGTTTGGCCCAAATTATTATAGATAATAAATAATTATGATCTATAGATCAATCAAATTCATACACACCACTTGATTGGATTGCCTTCATCTATCATTGTGATGCTAGTAAGCTAGTGAACTCCATCTCACTCCTTACTTTTTATTAACAATGTAGATTGGTCAAATACAATTCAACCATAAGATTCATTTAATTTACATCTTACTAGTGAACACATCATATAACATGCTAAACATAAGAGTAACTGAAGCATACATTTATTCCATCAAATGTATGAATGAATCTTACATTATTTTTTATTCCATACTAGAAATAATGACTACAGTTTATACCACTTAGGTAAATACATATTTAACTATAGATTTACACTACCATAATGAATTTCCAAACATACTACACCCTATGATAACCCATATTATCATAGTCTAGTATTCTAATACATCACTACTACTTTCCACAATCAATCAAAATAAAGTATTCATAACTACATGAAAATACAACTTATATTCAAGTAACTAGATATAAAAAATAAAATCATAGTTTCCACATAACACAAAGTATACTATCATAGCATTAGTTAAAATTTCAAGGTTGTATGCATGCATACATGAAGTCCTTTTAACTATCACAAACATACTATTCATAGTAGTATCCAGTATGCATACATAAAATAATCAATTATAGATATGAGTCTGGGCATAACAATTATAGTATGTACCATCTGAGTATAACATACATTTATACTAAATTATTCTATGATATCCCATACTATCATAGGTTCCCAAATACATAATAATGCATAACCTAACTTATAATTTCAAGAATCAAATAACACATATACATAATAATAATTAATCAAGTATGAGGTTATACCATCTAGATATACCCTAAGTTAAAACTTCATACTAGCATTCAAAGTAATATAACTTATAAACATGAATCATGATGTACCAATATATGCTAGATATAACCAAACACTCTTATAATCATGTATTGCACATAAGTACTCAATATATAACTAATAGCCAATCAATAATTTGCAAAAAAATGGAGACTTCGTTAAATCTATTATAACATTCATTTAAACATCTCATTCCATTTTTCAAGAAGATTGTTTTAATATGGTTATAGTTTCATTCCCATAAACATCTGATGAATAGATAAAATGTTAGTTCTAGATACAAGCTTATGATTATGACATAACATAACCATTTTCATTATGTACTTATGTTTCATACCTAAAATCCATGTGTAGATATATCAAAATAATACTAGACACACAAAACATAAGATAATACAACTATCATTTGCTATACATTTTAGGGGTTTTAATGCATGCATTCATTAACTTAATAATATATAATCTTTTTAATACAATTAATATTCTACCTAAAGATTATAACCATAAGAATATACCCATCTGTTCCTAAATATGCTATTAGTTATATTCACATCTATGTTTTCACATTGAACAAACTATAGCTTAATTTAATGCTACTTTTATGACACATGTTTTAACTTGTTAGTTGTATGTGATACGTAACATAGCAAAAATTAGGCATCACTGTCAATGTAAATTGTTTTATAATACAGAGAGTAAAAGAGTATTCTTAATGTTAAGTTATTACATACACATACTAGTACCTTATAATTTTTTAAGTTATTGCATCAAGAGGATCACTTAGTATAAAGTCATCAAAATAATGACTAAGGTATAAAGTTATAACTTAATATACTTCTAAATAGAGAGTTAAAACATCTCATTATATTTTTCCAATTTAATCAAATAGATATTAAGTATAACCTAAATAGAGGTCCCACATATGTTACCCTATTAAAATATATACTAGAGTTTTGGATTAAAATATAGTCCAATCTCAATCCAAACGCATACTAATACCAATCTCAATTATATTAAAAACTAGAAGTCAGTATAAAACATTTGTCATTTAAATATCAAGGAAGAGTTCAAGGTAACTCATTCATAATTATTTTTATATGTATATGCAAATATGTTTACTAACTCACCATTACATCTATCTACTTTTAGAGTATAAACTACACACTATAATATACTATATATGGTAAATATCAAGTATCGCCATTATATAGTAGAAACTGAAAGTTCATAGTATTTACAATCCATAGTAATACTAGAAATAATTAATGTCATCAAAACTAAATATTTCACCACGCTATTTGATATATACTCATTTAAAGTGGAGAACAAAATGCCATTTATTTATGGTTAGGAATTATTTAGAAGGTAGTGAATTTAGATCAATTAGTAACAATATAAAATGGTTGTTGATGCCTATGCAAACCTGGTTTAAAATTTGAAGCTCAATGACTCCAAATTTAATTCAACTCCCTTTCATGAATTGGAAATGGCAAATCCATCTTACTTTAAATAGACTACCAACAACTTAAATAACACCATGATTATGTACACACAGCTAGATTATTATATAAATAATGACTTACATTAGTTGATTACATTGATGTCACTATAAACTTTGTAGAACAATATGTTTCCTTCAACTAGACCATTATGTAATTCATTTCATTGGTTAAACCATTGTAAGGTCATAAATTAATCACAGTTTTAGTATATACAAAGCCTGTTCATAAAATTTAAAGGCCACATGGAACCTCTTTATCATATCACTCCAATGTAAATCAAGCTCACTACATATTTAGTAGTATAATAAAGGTAACTATTAAAATTTCCTTATTTTTTACTATGCATTTATAAATCATTGTCTAACAAACTCATGCTACAAATTATTGCTATTATAGAGTTGATGTTTTTAAATAGTTGATCGTGTCACTAGTATATAATTTATTAAGATTTAAATATGAGTCGCTATCTTTAATATTTTATTTGATAAATACATAATTTTATTAATCAAATTTATTCACTGTCATGGCACTTTACACCCAATGACCTTGTATGGACTAAATAAACTTGTTCAGTAATTCCTCTATTGACTGGTAATTGACTCCATTTGTGCTCTATTTTTTTTACTATGTTCAGTTGATCCATTGATTAACTTGATGCCATAAAATATGGTTATGCATTGCAGAATTATACATGTAACAACATTGATTGATAATACAAGCATACCATTAAGTTTTATTATCATGAATCTATAGAAATATTATAATTGGTCGAAGTCATTATACATTGTAGCGACTCTAGGAAACATAGGCTCGTAATATATATATATATATATATATATATATATATATATATATATATATATATATATATATATATATATATATATATATATATATATATATATATATATATATATAAACTTATAGTTATTAAATTTAATTAAGAACATATACAACCAATACAAGCATATACTCAAATGCCTTTATATACAATAATGGCGAGCAGGTCAAAAACTTCCTTGGGTTCACCTCTCCTAATTAGCTAGCCCCACTTTCCAATGGCATTGTTGTGTTATCTATCTTTTTTTCTTTTTTTTCCCAATTTTATCTTGTAATTAACTATGATGCCCCTTATCTCATAGTTTCTATTGTAATAAATAGGGGTAATTATTTAAAATAGATTTTTCCTTTTTCCTTTTTATTGTTCTTCCTTTTAGTTTTAATTATCTTTATTCCCTTTAAAGAGGTTTTCCTTATTTTATATATATATATATATATATATATATATATATATATATTTCTAAATTTAAAAGTTAATTACAAATTATTTAATAATTTTTAATAATGATAATTCATGTAAATTAAGTCATTATCCAATAATATTTATAAATCATTAAACCCAATAATGATATTTTTAAATATCATTATGTTAACAAGCTTGATTATCAACATTACTAAGGTTTACTAGTTGGTCCACATATGGTAGTTCAAACCGCTAGTCACACAAGGATAAATTTATTTAAGAACTAATCTCAACCATTAAATTATGTTAGGAAACCATGTATAAATGACTTTTTAATACAAATAGAATTCTAAATATATATGCTAACCACTTTTTATTCATCTAACATGTGCTAGTTATTTGTGGCATGTGCAAGGTATCAATCAGTTTATATGTCATCCTTTGACATCTCAATATACATCACCCTCTCTGATGATGTTATCCCTACATCACACTCTGAGGGCTGAGTTTCCCTACATCAACCTCATAACAAAATAATTAGTTATACCATAACATTCATTATATATATTCATCATAAATTATAGCTAAAATGACAAATCACATGATCATAAAGTAAACATTTACTTATAGCTAACTTATAGTAGTGTGATTATGTAACCTAAACAATATCCTACTACCCCATAAAAACATTTATCTTACATCTTATTTAAAATATCCAAATCTAAATTTGTCAACTATAAATATTCATAGATAATCTAGCAAGTTTGCCTAGTGAAGAATCATGGTGTAACAACTTGATAAGAGTATGTAAATCCTTTGATAATGACTAATAATGAAGGTATAATGGAAACTTATGGATTTTTTAGTTAATTTGGTCATAGAATAATGGCTTGTATATATAATCCAATGGGGGTAAATCAATGGCTCTCATTCAAAATTAAGCCATGAGGATCAAGGATGGAGGAATTTACAAGGAATTAAAAATTCTTTGGAAGCCTCTAGAATAGAGGTTTCTAGAGAGAAGGGGCCAAGTTAGAGGAGGTTATAGAGTTAGAAAATTTTATAATCTCCTTGGGGATAAATTAGGATTAGGTATGGAATTAGGATGGGTGATTAGGGACTAGAGGTGTAGGAGAGCCTAGGAATAGGCTAGTGTAGGTGGGTAAAAAGGAATTTTAAATTGTTGAGTGGGCTAGTGGGTAGATTAGTAACTACATAGGATAGTTAGTGGGTTGATGGGGTACTTAATTAGTTGCAAGGGTATATTAATATTCATAGGATGTATGGAATTTTGTGTAGGAACTAGGATATTAGTTAATTAGCTAGGAATATGGTTATGGGTTAAACTAGTGAATTTTATTAGGATTATTAGGGTGAGCAAATTTAGGTGTATAATTAAGACATTCTTTGAAAGGGTATTTTGAGTGGATATAAATGTAAAAAGTAATGTATTTTCAAATAAAACCCACTTCATGGATAGGGACGTTGTTAGTAGGTATGATGCCCCCTCGAGGGAGCATATAGGGAGAAACAAGCCAGATTATCACTCAAACAAAAATCCCTATTGTTGAATAAGACCAAGATGATGATAAGGGGTTGGGATGCCCAAAGTATTGATGTATCTATGATTGAGATACCCCAAGCATAAATGTTATGGGATAAAGTGGCTTAGGCTAAAAAGATGAGTTCTAGACAAATGATCAATGTCTAGAAGGGAGGCCAATTGATTAAGTCATTAAAATTTGAATTCTTGAGATGTAGACATGGTTTAAAAATTAAAGAGAGAGGATAGGTCATAAGTTGATGATGATTCCCATAGAAAAGACCTGTGTGAGGGATGGTTATAATCCTATAGAAGACATTGGATGAGTAATAATGGATAATAAGCCACTTTATGTTAGATGTGTAGCTTAAACTGAGACAATAATGTTGAGTGATTCATTTGGGATAGGATGTGACTAGAGGTTAATAGTGGCCGAGCTATCCTTGGTCATAATATCATGGCTAGATGTTTCCTACATAATCTTAGGAGACCTTAAGGTGATGTAGTTATGACTTGAGATTAGGATGGATAATGGGGAGATAGAAGGCCATGCCCCAGAAGACTTAAGGATGATAATATATGAATAAATGGGATAATTTATTAGGCATATGGGATTTGGGGATTAAAATGTGTTAATAATATAGGATAATGGGTATGTCATGGTTCAAAGGTGTGATGGGGGGAAAAGAGGGGTAAAATAAGAAAAAAGGGGGGTAAAAAGGTTCATTTTGACTTTTACCCTAATTGAGTTTTGTGATCTATAGCTAAAACCATAGACTTCATCCCACAAGCATCACATCACAAAGAGAGGGTTAGAGAGTTTTAGAGGCCAATTGACATAGGACCACCAGTATGTAGTCAAGCCTTAGTCCTGTAATTTTGTATTTTTTTCATATATTACTTCATTTTTTGATTATATGTTATATGGGTATAATACCATGACTGAGAGCAATGCCTTTAGTGGTGATATTATACATGTGAATCATGATATTTTGGTTGTGATTTGTGGTATTATAATAACATAACAAATGAATCATGGTATTGTAATATTGCAAGGAGAAATTAGTGATATCACAATATCACAAGGGGTGAATCATGGTTTTGTAAAACCATGAGGTTATAGAAATATCTATAAAAAACTAAAAACCTCAAGTCATGATATTTTTATCACCATAAGGGATAATTCATGATTAGAAGTATTGTGTTGGGTAGGTAAATTTTTAAGTGGTGGTTGGATGGGATTATGTCAGTTAGGCTAGAGACTTAGGGGGAATGAAGGGATAGTTAGTGGGTAAATAGGATGATGTGAGTGGATAGGGTAAGGGTGTGGGGGGAAATTGGTGATGGATAGGAGTGAGTTAGCTAGGTTATGGACTTAGTTGGAGTTATGGATTGAGTTAGTCAAGAGGGGATTTGGTTAAAGTCAGGGTAAGTTAAGGGATATGAGCATGAAGTTTAGAGAGATAAGGGGTATAGGTGGGTTTTAAAAACTAGAAAGTAAATACGCTAAAGGGATTGACGGTAAATGAGTGGATAGGGTTTAGGGTAGATTATGGTAGTATTAGTTAAAGGCAAATTAAGGATGAGGGGAACAAGATGAGGGGGTTTGAGGTAATGGGGTAGATAAGTAAGGGAATGAATAGATAGATTGGATGATGCATTAGGAAGATTAGATAGGATAGGCTAGGGATAGATGTGATGATGTGAGCCCATTATGAGAGGATGCGTGATTGGTGCAAGAGTTAGGTGTGATGGCATCTTAACTATGACATCCATAAATTTTATATGAGATGCATTTATTGACACTGGATGAGTATGTCATGATGGAGTTGATTGGTTTGTACTATGTTGTGATCATGCATGTAGTATAGATTGCAATATCTTTAATCATAGACTTGGTGGAGAGATAGAACTTGGAGATGAGTACCTTCCACTTTGTGATGGGAGAGATGATCATCACATAGAAGGATGTATTTTAGATTTTTCATCTTTTGATGAGAGGCCACAAGATCTATTAGAAGTCACACACCCTTAGTGTGATAGTGTAGATTCTATTTGGGAGGTTGTAAATTGGAGTGTGAGATGCATGTGTATACATTGATATGTGTTTGAGGGAGGGCACTATCGATAGGTTGACATTAGTGGTGATGTCTCTTGTGATTGGCATACTTTTTTTCAGATAAGAGTGGATAGTGGTTCCACTTAGGCTTGGGATTTGTGGTTTTAGACATGGTGCAAGACTATAAAGTGTTTACCTAGCTTCTATTGGTATTGGTGTATTTAAATTGGAGTTATATATGGGAGTGTATAGGAGAGATGTAAGCCTAGGCCCATATCTATTATTATAAATATAGAGTTGGGAGTATATAGCTATAGAGCATCCCCTAGGTACACATGTGAATAGATATCCCCATGAGCCCATAATATTTGGTTGGTATATTATTTTGGGGATACAAAGAGGTCATGCAAGGGAGATCTGATTCTACAGGAATGTATTGGATAGTTTATGTCCAGATCACATCACAAGGATGTTGTATAGATAGGTGTAGTTTGGATGGGTTGAGGAGGTAGATGTTACCCAATATATGTTGATAGAGTTTTATATTATAGGCATAGGGATTATATTATTAATCATTATAGACCTAATCAAGTGCATAGGTAATTTGGGAGACCACAAGATGTGCTGGGTGAAAAGCACCTATTTTCCCATAGTGATAGGGAGAGGCCTCAAAGGGAGATATTGGTTGATAGGGCACTAGCATGTGTGGATTATGATAGAATTACACTAATAACATGGGATTATCAGCTGTTGATCTTAGACCCTAGTGTTATAGCTACATATACTATTTGGTATACATAGAAGTAACCACTTAGGCTACTGAGATGATGGGCTAGAGTGAGGAGGGGAGCTATACATAAAATTATATAGGCACAAGTGAGACTTGGGAGGAGGCAAGTGAGGAGAGTACATGATCTAGTATAGGATCCATAGGATGGGTAAGAGGGTCTTAATTCCATGGATGTGGACAGGGGAGATCAAAGAGGCACAAATGGGGGTCAAATAGTGGTTATAGGATAGGTTGGGGGACAAGAGGTGGATATGGAGTAGGGTCATCCCATCCATCCTTAATAGAGGTTGAGTGATCACTATTAGAGTGGATTAGGAGAGAGGTGAAGGCCTATATCTTAAATATTACATAGATTAATATAGAGAGAGATAGGATTAGAGCAAACATAAAAGGGTAGTTAGTATAGAGGGATGACCAGTTAGCCAAGGCACAGGGATAGGGATAGATCATAAGTTTATAAGGGAAGGTGATGATCTTGAAGGGACATATTCAAAGTAGAGATGCCCAAATCTAAAGTACAAAGGCCTAGATAGTGGTATTATAGAGTTAGGTCTGGAGCTAAGATGAATAGATTATGACTTTATAGGGTCATATTGGGTGGTTATAGACTTGGGTGAGGGATTTTAAGGGAGAGGTATAGGTGGCTAAGAAGTACAAAGAGGAGGTGGATGTGTTTATGATGGTAGGTGGGATGGATGGGGTTATGAGGTAGATCATGTGACTGACAAGGGAGGCTCAATACTATGAATACTTATATGAGGTAGTAGTTCTACCTGAGTAATGTGCAGTGACATTCAGATCTAATTCTTTAAGTTCATATACCAGCATCCTAAGGGACCACCTAGACCATATCTAGGATTTGGTGGTAGATGAGGCTTTGTATTATATGATGGATATGTTTATATAATAGCACATTGATGCCTATGAGACCCATATTGTTGTATTCATATATTTTTTACATGGACTTCATATGGAAATTATGGATTGTTAGATATGACTTATGATTTTTTGTGATATATGATGTAATGCAGTGTGACCTTGGTGTAATTAGATAGATGATGTGATTATTAGTCATATGTGATTTATATGATGATTATGTGATTTGATGATTATATGAGTGATTTCATTAGAGATAGATGTTTAGGCATTTAATTACATATATGATGAGGGTAAATACATGGAGTTAGGGGATAATTCCATGGGCATTTTTGGTAATGTGATCAAGTTATTTAATTAACATGATCACATTAATTAATTAATTTGATCACATTATTTAAATTATAGCTTGATAATTATCAAGCCATATTGTGATCACATTATTTAAATTATAGCTCAATAATTATCGAGTCATAATATGATCACATTATTAAATAAAATGATTGATTTATTTTAAACAATAACATGATTGTGCTATCATTGTTTTACATAAAGTGATCATGTTAACTATGTTACAAAAAAAATAAAAATTGAAACCCAAATGTAAATTTGTCGTTTTGCATTCAAGTTTACTTTGTTATCCTCGCCTTCCATGATCGCATTATATGTGAGAGAGACAAAATCTTGATAGAAATCTTATAAATTCATCCCAGGAAGATGTTAATCAATGATGCCACCATGTATAAGAGGCAAGTGCTAAAAATCTACACTTGTTAACCCCATTTTTTCATTATTTTCATTATTTAACCTAAATTTTAGTAATTTTTAGTTGTAATTTGTTTGTTTTGAATAGCCTATCCTACTAACCCTCCTAACCCTACACATAAACCCTCTTGTTCTTCCTCCTAACCCTTCACCTAACCCTCCATAAAACCCTCATGTTCCTCCTCCTATCCCTCCACCTAATCCTCTTATAGTTCCAAAAAATCCCCCATGTAATCAGGAGATTCTAATTGATAACATTGTGGGAAATAAAATTCAAATTAAAGAATTAATTGGGAGAATGAGGTATATCACTTTCACCAACCCCAACTTCACCCATATATCCAATTCTCTAGAGACATTATTAGGTCACATTGACTCTATAACAAGTCAAATTGACATATGGACTTCATATCAAGATAGTTATAGGGCTTATTATGATAAAAAATTATCAGCAATTGAGGTTAAGAAAAAATAAATATCAAAAGCCTCCATTTATTCATTATTCATTAACCTAACGAACAATGCTTCATTTCTTGTAATCACCAAACATTTTCCAATCCATCATTGCCAACTTAACTTAATCACAACCAAGTTTGGGGATCAATGGTGGATGGCATTCGATTATCCATTGTGTAACAACCATGAGGTCCCTTTGTATTTTTTGAGGAAACTCTACTATGAGTTTGTCCTCATTGAGATTTTGAACTATTTTTATTTTAGTTTGTTTCACGGCTGAGGGAAAGGTTGTACACAAGATCAACCAGGTACACATCATGTACCTAATTAGCCTAAAAAGATCTATATCCAAAATATAATTGAGCTTGAGATCCCCTCTATAGTTTAGCAAGTTTCAGAGATTGAAAATCTACATACTCTTAGTTCACTGACTGATATACTCATTTATCATGAGTAGGCTCTCACAAACTGATGCTAGAGATATGCGATCTAGTGTGCATACCTAACCCCACCCTTGTAATTCTTGTGGAGATATATGCATTGGACCTTGTGATGATGATGGCACTGGTGGTTTAGAGGGATTGGATAATATTCTTATGATTGATGAGTTTTTGGTATGCACATTTGGTGTGTAGACATCATCCACTACACAGATGCAAGTATATTTTATGTAAATGTCATGTTAAATTTAAGTTATATTTAAAATTTTAATTTAGCTAACAATTAATTTACATAGAAATTGAATAATATATATGTCATTTTTATGTCACAGTAAGCGATGATGCCTTCATCATCATAGTTGACATTTATAACATTTTATTTGATGTAACCATTATTTACATATTCAGAACTAACTATTGACCAATCCACTATTTCATCTATCTCTATTAGGATGACACCTTTTACTTATACATAGGTAAAATTTTGAGTTAATCTTATGCTCTATGTACATTTAGTCTATGTATATTTGCCTTATAAGTTTAAGTTAAATTTATCTATCAAGTATCTTGATGCATAGTTTATAACAAGCTTCCCTGATATGGATGGAAACACACACATACCTCTACCAAATACCTATCTCTAACATTTTCTTGTCCTTATTTGTCTTTTATCTTCAATCTCTTTATCTCTTTGATCACTTTGAATTTATTAGGTCTTTTTTGTTCACTCTTGCCTACTTAATGGATCTTAAGCCTTTTTGTATTCACTTAATCCTCCTTCTCTACTTGAATTCATTTTAATAATCAACTACCTCTACAATATTTCCTTTTAATATTAACCTCCTAAGTTCATACTCTATTTTCATGTTCTCTCTCTTTATACTTACTCTATTCTTTACAATCTTCTTATGTGTTTTCATAGGTCTGCATGCTACTTTGATTTTGTCTTTCAAAAATAATCATAATATCATCTACCTACTCGATTACATCTCATTTCATTCATCCAACCATTCCACACAACCCCCATGCTTCAAATCTTCACTTAACTCTTCTTTCCTCTTTGACACCTTCCTTCTACTAGCCCTTTTTTTAGGCAAACCTCCTAGTTCTGAGTAAACTACAAAGCTCCCAACCAAACCAAACCCACATTTAGATACCCCTTTACATCACATAGCTCATGTAGGTACTTTTATAATTTAACTCTATTTGGAGAACACCTAACTCAACACCCCTCTGGACTAATTAGGTTTCCTATGCCTAATTAAAGGCTATTGACTATGAAACTATACCATACGAACTCAAATTGACTTTAAACCTTAAAAATAATCTTCTTATTATATAAATACACATGTATATAAATTCTAATGACTTTTTATTAGTTAAATCACTTGTTATCTCATTTTCCAATTTCAAACCCTAATTTGTGTTATCTTAATCCTACACCTACTCAAGAAGATAATAAATGAGCTAGAATAAAAGCTTATAAGGATTGAAATGGATCTTCCCTTACCCCATGAATATTCTCAAACTATTAATTTTCCTTTATTAATACTAAATCACTCCCAACATGTAGTTTTATAGAATTTATGCACCCCTCCAACACGACTATGTCAATAAATAGGAAAAAATAAACCCTTAAGACCCTTTACCTTCATTTGAGAAAAATTCAAAAAATAAAACACATTTAAAAATAATATCCCATGACATTCATGTTACCTTAAATATATTTCCAAGAACTCTATACAGTCTTTCTTTATGACTATGCAAACTCAGAATTATTACTAATTGGGTTGTATATAATATTCCCATGTATTTTACATTTTCTTAATAGTATTGAGACTTTCAATGTGTTTAAATTAATTTCATACAAATAATCTATCCCTTACATGTCTTTCAATTATGTATAATGACACTTTAAATTGACTATGTTTTCCACTTTCTAACTATACCTGAAGATAGAGTATTGAAACTTGGGTTTCACTACTTTGAACTTATAGACTATAGACTTGAATCTTCTCTGACTAGAGATATGAACACAATGGGATTGATCATAAACTAATATACACTTAATAAAAAAATTTATGTATGTTCATCTTGGAATGCTCACAAATGTTCTAGAATGTTTCTTAAGTATGTGCAAATTTGAATTTGAATTAAAATTAGTTTTCCTGCCAAAAGGGAATTTCAAATTTTCATAATGTTTTAGTGGGTCTAAGAGAGTATTGGTGATATGTAAATGATTAAATAGTGTTTTACTAGACATTTTATGGTCTCATGAAGGTCCTAAGATGGTTTAAATTCATATTTCATGTAAGGAGTGAGGTGACAGTCCACCACCCTACGTTGGACTAGGAGGTTGATAGAAGATCGTGATCAAGAAACAATTGTGAATCTTGTGGTATATATATATATATATATATATATATATATATATATATGTGTGTGTGTGTGTGTGTGTGTGAGAGAGAGAGAGAGAGGATGATAAGGAGTGGATTTTTAATAGAGAAACATGTTGAATCAAGAATGTTATGTTATGAAAATTTTGTATGTCATCAAATTGCATCGCTACAACAGAGCACTTTTGGTGTGTTTGGATAATCTAAGTGGTATTTTGTTTAATGATTATTTATATTTTTGTGATCAAATTATGTTTCCTATTTTGATATAGTAATGCTATTTTTGTGGTGAAGGAAGTCACTTTTGTGTAGACTATCAAAATATGCCAACAAGGTATGCAATCACTTAGTTTATTCCAAACAAAAGTGTGAGTATTTGATATTTTTTCATTGAGTTATGAGGAAGGTTGGAAAGGGAAAATTCAAGAGGGTTTATATTAACACTTTTATGATTACAATTGGTCAATATATGATAAATTCCCACTTGATCACAATCTTTGTTCTTTGAAAACATACAATCTGCAAACTCAGAAATTTTATACTATGAGTTTTTGGTATTGTATCTTGTTTTGGATTCTAAAAGGATTTGGAAATAGTTTATGATATTCCTAATAATTTGATACAAACCTATTATGTCTTATAGATACTTTTGGTGAAGAGAAATAATGCAACCCTATGTACCCTATTTGAAAAGGGTAGAATACAGTTATAAGGATTGAGTTTTTCATGTTAGTGAATGGTTTGGGAGTTATGATAACTTTCCCATTGAATGAAAAAGATTTTTAAGCCCTAGATAGACCTATTATAACCTTTATATTGTCTTTAAACATTTTAAAACATTCCTAGTGAATTTATTTGCACTCTCGAGTCTGTATAGAGACCTATAAACCCTAAAT
Organism: Torreya grandis; assembly: GCA_037957365.1. NCBI lineage: Eukaryota > Viridiplantae > Streptophyta > Pinopsida > Cupressales > Taxaceae > Torreya > Torreya grandis. The sequence goes on along the minus strand of JARHVA010000561.1, from coordinate 3,573,294 downwards.
TAAGGTTTTAGCTATTGGAGGACTTTTCACCAGCCAAAAAGGCCCAAATTTGGTCATTAGGTCTTTTTTATCAATATCTAATATATTATTGTGGTTTCAAGTTGGTATATTCAATATTTCATACATTATCAACTTGAAGATCTATAATAAGGCTAAATAGGCCTAATTGAGGTTTGGGATGGTAGAGAAGTAGGGTGTGCATGTGGAGTCTAATAAAATGGATAATAGAGAAGCTATAAAGGCTAAATAGGTCCTAAGAAATTACCTCATCATGTTTTGAAATCTTTTGTATTTTCTAAACCAAGGAGGTTTACCCCTAAATAGGATTAGTAGGGGATAAGGTTTGAAAGGTGCTTGTGTGAATAAAGTGAAAAAATATATTGAGTTAGTGGCATAAGCAAGTTTATAAAGAGAGTGTTATTAGAAAGGATTCTTGATGTGATTGAAATCATCCTTGAGTTTTGATTTCCTATTGAAAGATCATATTGGCATCAACCATTGAAGAGTGTACCATGAACGTAAAAGTGAGTACATGAACAAAGAATGATTCAATTTATTGAAGGATGGTTTGTTGATAGTGTAAATTTAATTCAAAACTAGTGTATCATGGTCTTATGAAACATTGTGTAGGAACATTATAGTCATTATTGCATGATTACCCCAAAAAGACAATAGGGAATGAGTTTTGAATGAAATAAAGAGGATCTTAAATCAAGAATAAAGGTAGAGTTTGATAGAGATGTGAGTTATCTTTGCTTCATTTGGTATCAGATCCATCTAGATGTTCTAAGAATATGTTGTTATTGGTATCAACTTGGAATTTAATGCATGTTGCATGTGGATAAAGGATATGTAGGTAAGCAGGAAGGCAGATTGTAAGGAGATAAGAGAAGATATGAATTATTTGTGGTTGATTATTTATTTTGAATATATTGTTGATGTATGTGATAGTTGGAGAAAGGAAATAAGTGAATAGTGTGTTGGCATCCCTGAATCAAGAGATCTATTAATAAGCTCAAGTGAGAGAGAATATCATAAATAGAGATCAAGAAAGAGGAGATAGTCCAAGTGTGAAGGACAAGAGGTGGAAAGGCCCTAGTGTGGTCTAAAATAGAGATAGAATGGTTCCAAGTGTGAACCAAAAGAAGTGATCCAAGTGAGACCAAAACAAGAAGAAGAGTATGTACCCAAGTGATGTAATTAATATGAAAATTGAATAAAAGGTAGAAAGGAAAGTGAGAGATAGGTTTAAGTATGAAATCCACAAAGAGAAGATGATGCATGAAGACACTAAGAATAAGATTGAGATAGAGAGAGAGAGAGAGAGAGAGAGATGGTAGAGATGAGGTAGAAAATGGATGAGACGTTGACCAAGATAGAGCAGCTGAAAGAGATTATGAACCCACATCTTGGATGGGTCATGGGAAAGAAGCCACTCAAGTGGCCAATCAATAAATTAGTGGAAAAGAGAAGAAGACAAAAGAGGAATGAAAAGGGGGCAATCAAGCCTCATGTTTTTAAATTTAATAATGTATTGGTATTTGTGAATGTAGGTTTGAGAGATGAAGAGAAGAGTGAGATAGTTGAGCCCATTCATAGGCTCAAGGAATAAAAAGAGGAAACATATGACCAAGTGGTGATAAAAATAAGTCAAGATGATGAAGAGACTCGAGGTAAAGTCATGTTGATGAAATAAGAACAAACATGCCAGCCATTGTGGAAGTAAGATAGTATGAAGAAGGAAGAGATCCTCACTCAAGAGGATGAAAGTGAATCTAAAGGAGTAATGGGATGGAAGCATAAGGAGATTTATGATGTATATTAAAGTTTTTATGAGTCTTTAAATCAATAATATGGATTTTATCCTCATCAAATGCATAGATAAATGGTTAAGGAGGTTACCAAATAGAACATAGACTTGTGGAATACAACAGTGGTGTCCAAGATAAGGGCATTAATGAAGGAAAGAATAAGTCAAGCATGTGGAATCACTCTATATGAAGGATATGTAGCTATTGAGGTTGAATTATAGGTGTAAAATTAAGGAGAAGACATGCAAGGAGAGGATTAAGATGCATTGATGGATGATGCAAAGAAGAAGAGTGAAGCATACAAAGCACATGAAGGTGCTTGGGAGCAAGATCAACAAAAAATCAAAGAGGAGATTTGGATAATGAATCAAGGGCATGAAAAATAATATGTTTTATTTAATTAGTTGTATATTTTAGGTATATCATGGAGGAAGATAGCAAGAGGCAAGACAAAGTACAAGGGTGGCAGTCAAGAGAACACACACCTATATGAGAGTTTAAAGGAAGAAGAACATGGGTGTCAAGATTTTTTTCCCTTGGGAGTATGATGTAGGGGAATATTGGAATTTTAAAAAATGGTATATAATGTGTCTTAAGTATGTGAAAATTTGAATTTGAATTTAGAGTAGTTTTCTTACCAAAAGGGAATTTTAAATTTTCATAATGTTTTAGTGGGTCTAAGAGAGTATTGATAATATGTAAATGATGAAATAGTGTTTTAATAGACCTTTTATGGTCTCATGAAGGTCCTAATATGGTGTAAAGTCATATGTCATGTAAGGAGTGAGGTGGCAGTCCACTACCCTATGTTGGACTAGGAGGTTGATAGAAGATCTTGATCAAGAAATAGTTATGAATCTTATGATAAGAGTTTTTGATATATATAGGAGTTGTATAGTGTGAGAGAGTAATTTTTTGAGGAATTAACCTCTAATCCCATTTTATTATGATAAGGAATGGAGTTTTAAGAGATAAACCTATTAAATTAAGAATGTTATGTTATGAAATTTTTCTAATGTCATCAAATTGCATGGTTGAGATAGAGAACTTTTGGTGTGCTTAGATAATCTAAGTTTTAATTCTATTTTATGTTGAATGATTATTTATCTTGTTGTGATCAAATAATGTTTCCTATTCTGATATAATGAATTCTAGTTTTGTGGTTAAGTAAATCACTTTTGTGTAGACTATCAAAGTCTGCCAATAGGGTATGCAATCATTCAATTTATTCCAAATGAAAGTCTAAGTATTTGATCTTTTGTAATTGAGTTATGAGGAAGGTTATAAAGGGAACATATAATAGAATTGAGAGTAATATTTTTATTATTGCAATTGGTAAAGAGATGATAAATTTTGACATGATCATAGTCTTTGTTCTTTGAAAACACATACTCTGCAAACTCATAAATTTTGTACTTTAAGTTTTTGGTATTGTATCTTGTTTTAGATTAAAAAAAGATTTGGAAAGAGTTTAGGATAGTAATAATAAGTGGATACAAACCTATTATATTTTACAGAGACTTTTGGTGAAGAGAAACAATGTAACCTTATGTACCCTATTTGAAAAGGGTAAAATACAGTTATAAAAACTGAGTTTTTTGTGTTAGTGAATGGTCTAGGAGTTATGATAACTTTTACATTGAATTAAAAAGATGTAAAATACCTATACATGCCTATTATAACCTTTATATTGTCTTTAAACCTTGTAAGCCATTCCTAGTGAATTTATTTACACTCTCAGGTCTGTATAGAGACCTAGAAACCCTAAATTAGGGTTTTAGCTATTGGAGGAGTTTCCACTAGCCAAAAAGTCCCAAATATAGTCATTAGGTTTATTTTATCAATCTATAAGATATTATTATGGTTTAAAGTATTTATATTCAATATTTCATACAGTATCAACCTAAACATCTGTAATAAAGCTAAATAAGCCTAATTGAGGTTGGGGATGGTAGAGAAATAGGGTGTGCATGTGAAGTCTTATAAAATGGAGAATAGAAAAGTTAGAAAGGCTAAATGGGTTCTAGGAAATGGCCTCATCATGTTTTGTATGTTTATATATTTTCCAAATCAAGGAGGTTCACCCCTAAATAGGGCTAGTAGGGGATAAGGCATGAAAGGTGCTTGTGTGAAGAAAGTGAACATAGAGCTTGAGTTAGTGGTATAAGTAGGATTATAAAGAGAGTGATATTATAAAGGAGTCTTGATGTTATTTAAATCATCCTTAAGTTGTTATTTCCTATTGAAAGATCATATTGGCATCGACCATTGAAGAGTGTACCATGAAGGTAAAAGTGAGTACATGAACAAAGAATGATTTTGTTTATTGAAGGATGGTTTGTTGATAGTTTAAAGTTCATTTGAAACTAGTGTAGCATGATATTATGAAACATTATATAGGAACATTATAGTCATTGTTACATGATTGCCCCAAAAAGACTATGGGGAATGATTTTTGAATGAAACAAAGAGGATCTTGAATCAAGGATAAAGGCAGAGTTTGATAGAGATGTGAGTTATCTCTGCATCAATTTTACTCTATCCAAAGAATATTTACAATTAAGGACAAAGTTCTTGATATGTCTCTTATTCCTTTTCGCTCCCTAACTTTGCCTTGTCAAAGTGTTACTATTCTTTCCACCTCTTACTCTTCCACTCACACTTCCTACATGTATTACAATTTTTATATTACCTCCAACATACAAACTACTTGTTATTCTTGGGCAATGCATGTTGTATGGAAATTACACCTCCAGAATTCTTTATTTACATTGTATTTTCATGATATATATTTTGAAATATGTTGCCATAAATATCTTAGTTTACATTGAGAAAAACTTGCCATATATATCTTTGATACTTTATATAAAAGTAAGTGAGACCTTATTTACATGAAATGTTGATAGCTCAAGTAAACACTCCTCCCTCTTTATGAGTCAATACAAACATAGGCATTATTGCTACAATGTCATTTGCATAGGTGCTAATAGAGGTATATATTCACTTGTAATTTGGAATTGTAAAAATAGATTTATTTTAATAATTTTACTACATACTTTGTGAAAATATAACTTATGTGAATGTATTGTGTATGTAGGGTTGTCATATGACATCTGATAGTCCCAATCATATGATTAGTAGGGAAAGTTCTCATATTTTTATAGTATTTTAGATGCTTATTGGAAGAGCTGTGCCTACCATGGACTTGTTTGAGCATAAAAAATATATTGATCAACACTATGAGCTTGCATTAAGTGTATGTTTAAATGATTTTTTATTTTAGTTTAAAATTAATTTATTAACAATTGGTTGAATGTATTTTATGTTAATTTTGTAATAATACTTGTATTTGAATAGGTCCAGATGCAAGTGAGCTATGAGCATAGGACCCATAGTCAGACTTGGATCAATCCAAGGCATTAGAAGGATCTTCATCTAATAGTAGGTCATCCTAGGGAGAGTCTTCTTTGAGGAACACAAAGAGATGGAGGCTATTTGATGAATAGGATGTCTTACATGAGATGTAATTTTTAGTATGCTTATATATAAATTTATGCATTTTTGGCATTATATATGCATATATGACTTTAACCCAACATTAAATATTATATTGCTAGATGTAATTTTTTATATGCCTATCATGATAATCTATGTATTATTAACCTTCCATTAGTCCTGATCAACAAATCCACCACCCATTTCGGCCTCAAGAATGCCCTTCCCAATTCAACAAAATGCAATTTTTAGCCTAAGTTTAAACATGGGTAAAACAAAACCTGTAATTCATTTTATTGAATCATTAGATCCTTCCCTTACCTCTTTAATCCCTATAATTACACCCTAGAGCACTCATGTGGAAGATTCAAGAGCAATCCATTGGACAACTTGCAATTATGGTCCAAAAATACAACTTTTGTGCATTGAACAAGTAATTTTTTGAGCTCCAACTAGAATTTATGCATCTAAGACATTTATTATGTACCTAGGGATATGGTATATTAATGTATATGGGTTGATAGAGATGCCAACATATGGCACACATCCCCTTAATTATTTATATGGGTCTAATATATTAGGATAATGGAGTAACTTTTGGAATTAATGCATTGGGTAATGGTAGGCCTACATTCATGTTGATGAATTTATACTTACTGGTAGGGTTTATAGACACAACAACCTTAATATTTTTAATGCATCCATGAAATTGAAAAATTGACTTTTATTTCTTTATATCCAAATTATTTGAACCCTTATCATCTTCTTCTTCTTCTTCTTCTTCTTCTTCTTCTTCTTCTTCTTCACTTGCATGTTCTTCCTCATTGTCATTATTTTCTTCCACTGATTTTTCTTCTTCAACATATTCATTCTCTTCTTAATTACCATCATTATTTTCTTAATATTGTTCATCCTCTTTTTATTTTATATATCATTCCATTTCTTCCCATGAAGAATACTTTTATACAAAGCTCAACTGATTAAACCAATGTTATGCAAGCCTAGACAAAGAAAGAGACAAACATGTTTGCCACAAAATTGTTTGAGTATCACTTTGATTAAAACATAGTGACATACACCTAGGATTTTATCACTTTGATCATGTCTATATCCTCCATGATGTTAAAATCCACCTAGAAGTGCATTTTCACTACTGTTTTGGAGTGCAAAAACACTGACAACAAATGTTGTCAAAGTTTAAGTTTTTGTTGCATAACTTTGGTTTTGATAGTTAATAACTAAAAAATGACACTAAAAACACATCATAAGGAGTATATAATATCTAGGACCAATTTATTAGCCTCCCATTAGGCCTGATCAACAAACCCACCACCCATTTTGGCCTTAAGAATGCCCTTCGAAATACAAGAAAAATGCAATTTTTAGCCTAAGTTCAAATACACATAAAATAAAACATTTAAGTCATTTTAATAAACTATTAGATCCTTACCCTAACTTTTAATCCGTATAATCACACCTTAGAACACACAAGTGTAAGCTTTGATAGTAATCCATTAGACAAGTTGTAGTGAGGGGTCTAAAAATACTTTTTTTTGGCATTAAACAAGCAACTTCTTAAGCTACAACTACCATTTCTACCTCTGGGACCTCCACTTAAGAATATATATCTTTGATCATGTCTATATAGTAAAATTATATTCTATCACATGGCCATGATGGTCAAATCCACTCAAAAGTGCATTTTCACTACCATTCTAGAGAGTGAAAACACTGACAACAAATATTATCAAAGTTTAAGTTGTGGTTGAAAAACTCTAGTTTTGATGCTTTCTAATTTAAAAATTACACTGCGAACACATTATTGTCCCCAAAATCAGCCACTCATTTTGGTAGTCAACATGTTAACTATTTTGGTCTTGCAGGCCAAAAAATGGTTTCCTTCCTTCTTAAAAATGTTCTGAGTAGTCAAGTTATCCAATTGCCCAAGTCTTTCCAGCAAAGGAAATCTCTCATTTTCAAAGGGTTTTCAGTCGGGAAAATGAACAAAGAAAAATTCAAAAGACTTGAACGCATTTTATAAGAATTGTTGAGTAATATTCAACTTCAAAGTTTAATTATACATGGTTCATCAGCGAGGTTCAATGAGATGAAATAAACTATAGGGACCGACCATTGAACCTTTTGAACCTTTGAACTCTGCTTCAAGGTTCAACCAAATAGTTCAACCAAACTATTCAATCCGAAGGATCAAGTGGGAAGTTCAAATCAGTTGGTTCAAATGACACATTGAACTCATAAAAAGATCAAATGAATGTGACTCTTTAAAAAATATAAGTGTTGAGTCTTTGAACCATTGAACTATTGAACTAATGAACTCCAAAATAATGATTCAAGGTTCAAGAGGTTCAAGTGACCAGTGATGTCCCCATAGACATCAAATTTAGAGTGATGGAATAATTTTTTATTTTCAAATAGCACAAAACCAAAGACAAATTCAATGCCCTACCAAGAAAGGAGTTGGAAAAGCTAGCAGAAGGTGAGAAGATGGCCCTGAGAGCTAAGAACATGAGGAAGGGAAAAAATATAGAAAAGGAAGAGGGAACATGATAGGAATCCTAAAGCATCAGTAGAAGAGTTATTTTAGTGGGTGGAACAGTCCACCAGGTGGATATAAGAGAGCATTAGCATTCAATGGCGCAGCCCATTTTTCTTCAATTGAGTAAAGGTGAGTGGATAGTCATGTAAGTATCATAAAAAAGAGCGGCCTTGCCTCTCAAAAGACCAAACAACTCATGCCTATGAAGGGACATTGAATATGATTTAAACACCTCCAACATGGGCTCTTCGTAGGACTTTCTCTTTCTAATGCATTAAACATGGCATGGGCTACTTGTGGCAAGGAGTGCCCAAGTATTTGAGACAATACTAGATATTGTAATCTTTCATTTTTGGAACCAAGAGGATCTTTGAGTTATCAAAAACAAAAATCTGCCCAAAATTCAAAGGCATTTTTGAGAATTTGAGTTTAGATTGTTAATCAAATTTTACCAGTTGAATGAGAAAGCAAGTGACCTTTCAAACTTTGTGGTGAAATAGCTTGTGTTATATAAGAAATTGTTCTTATGTATTTTTCCTTATATCATCTTATCTGTCTCATCAAATAAGTAGAGCAAGTGAAGATAATCTGGGAGATGTTCTGAAAATAATTATGGAGACTCTGTGCTACATAATTATCTTTAGTCTATGTTTTCGTGCCTTAGAACAAAGGAATTGGAAAAGGCTTTGAACTACCTATATCTTCTATTGTCTTACCCTGTTTTAGTTTGTAGTGGAGACTTTAGGCTACACTTCATTCTAGGGTGTCCTACGTACTTAATCAGTAAGAGAAATAACAAAATACTTTGTGATTTCATGGGTTTCTTGTATATTTAGTTACTACCTAGTAATTTTGTCCTCTATTTTATGAACATCATTTCTAAAAAAAGAGAAATGGATGGTGTGATTCTACCCCTAAGTTAGTATTAGTATAGGTCTAGTTTATACTAGTTTATAGGGAGCCTCCCCTTACTAAGAGGAGAGATTTATCTCATCATTTTGTGGTTGATATAACAATTTTGTTTGTAGTTAGTTGGTGACAAAATATTCACCCAACAATTTTTTGGCGACTCTGCTAGGGAAGAACACGCAAGTTAAAGCCTCACGCTTCAAGTTGAGGTAGTTCTAGTTCTTTTCCATTCTACACTTTGAAAGATCCATGGTATACATGAAGCCAAAGAGCTCAAGGTATTTTTTATCCTGTATTTGAGTTGGTGTAGCAAAATAGCTTCGATCTATTTCCTCCTCGACCTCATCTTCAGTGAACCAGGAGTTTCCCTCCAACTAACATCAGATCTCTAATACCAGGTGAAGCTTCTCCTTTCTCTGCTAGCAGAGCTTTATCTATACATACTCCATAAAGGTTTATTATCCCTTCTTTCAATTATCATATCATGGTATCCCAAGGCCCTTGGGGTAATACTTTTGGTCCCCTAAATTGAACCCCACCTTTACATAAACTACCTCGTAGTTCAAGAAAGAATTTTTCCAAGTTCTATAGTGATGGGAAAGTTCATCTTGATGAGCATATTGCAACTTTCTGCATATCATGTGGTGTGATATGCATTAAATATGAAGATATAGTAGTAAGACTATTTGTAGAAACATTGCAAGGTGCTACCGTAGATTGGTTTTATCATCTTCAAGTGTAGACTGTAACCAACTAGGATACTTTCAGGACCAAGTTTGAGGCTAGGTTCAAACCAGTAGAAGATGCACATGCCTTGTTGGCACAGCTTACACAAATGAATATTGAGCCTCATGAGTCCATACGAGACTTCATTTCCAAATTTGATAAGCTGAGGAATAGGATTCCTATAATTTCCCAACCAACACTTGAGAATCTCAAGTGCTTCTTTATCAATTCTCAACTTTCTAAAGTGAGTTTTCTATTAAGGTGGGCTGGCCATATAGATCTTTCTAAAGCTCATATTTTGGCTACCAAAGTTGAATATGATCTTATCCTTGAAGGTAAGATAAGAAGAGATCTTAATTGAAATAATTTTTTCTCATCTGTTGAAAGTTATTCTACAAGCACTACTAATCCTATGGTGCAAAAGTTAGTAAATGAATTGTTATCTCTAAAAAGGCAAATGGCCAAAGGTATGTCTACTCCTTCTTATCAAGATATACCAAGGAAGATATTTTCCAGCCATTCATATCCAAGCAATGATACCAAAAATCAAGGGCAACCCAATCGACTTCCTCCCACACAAGGGAAGCTTGCCATTAAAGCAGCACAGGTTAACTCAGCAGTCGGTTATTATGAAACTGAACATGATTTCTCTTTCCAACTTGAGATGGACCAAGAAGAGGATGCTAATCTCTTTGTAGAAGAAAAATAAGAATTATTTGGTGACTCCAATATTGGTTTTCTGGATTACCAAGATGAAGCTAGAAAAAGGGAGAAGTTTTTGATGGAGCATATGTTGTTTTTACTAGGTCCCAAAATTAGTCAACTCAACAAGTTGATAAGGGAAAAGCAGTAATAAATCCTCAGCCAATAATCTTGATTACTAAGTGGGTAACTTTGTTGTCTTTCCAATCAAAGGACTCGATGACTAATAAGAAAGTAAGTACCTCAAACAATCTTCTCCCTTCTGCTTCTATCCCTCAACCAGTGTCATATCAAATCAAAATCAAAAGGATGTACTTATTTCCTCTTTTTCTAGTTCATTCCAGTCATTTGGCATAATTGATCATGCTAAGAAGACCAAGATCAAAATTTCTAAGTTTGAATACCTACAAGCTAGTCTTAAGCAGTTGGATAGGTTGGCTGAATGCATCAAAAACAAAACCATCCTTATAGGACAAGATTCTTCCAAAGTGACTCATGATCCACCAAAGAACAAATCCATCGAAAGTAATCTTGTCACTACTCCTCTGGTTGCCCCTGGGAAAATAGAACCTTTCTATGTTTCTCTATTGATAAATGGTCATAAGTTGAACAATTGTATAATAGACTCTAGAGCCTCTAATAACGTTATGCCTGCCAAGGTAGCAGATTCTCTCAGTCTTACCTTAGCTAAGACTTTTGGGAGATATTTCTCCATGCAAAACAAACAAGTACCACTTTTGGGTCAGATCAAGATGCCCAATTTACATTTATGGCCTTTCCAAATAAGATAATTAAGATGACAGTCTTAGTGGCTGATATTCCAGCTTCATATGGCATCCTACTCAGATGAAAGTTTTACAAAGATGTTGGTGGAGAGTTGAACATGGACCTATCTAAAGCAAGGATACCTATTAAAGGGATCATGTAAAAGTTTCTTCCTAAGAGAGAGTTAAATTACATTGTTACTTAGACATCAGACTCTGAGACTCAAATTTCATTTGAATCTTCAGGAATGGGTAATTATTTTTTGTCCACTAAAGATGTTCTTGTTTCATCAGACCAAATTTCACTAGCTGACAACTCAAATAATTTAGAAAGGAAATCAAAATAACTTATGAAGGAAAGCTCAGGGGAAAATGAATCTTCCCTCACTAATGAAGAGAAATATTTAAGAAGATCAAATCTTAATGATCTTTAGATCTTAGAATTTGATGGCAGTTACTCTTCTACTAGTTCTGGATCTAGAATTGTGTTGATATCCCCATAGGGAAATATTTTCCCTTATTTATACAAGGTGTAATTTGACAATACCAACAACACCACCGAGTATGAATCATTATTGCTCAGATTACAAGCTACTCATGCTAAAGGTGCTAAAGTTCTTCATGCCTAAGGAGATGTTGAATTAGTGGTCTACCAAGTGAGGAGCTTGTACCGAACCAAGAATGAAAGACTGTGATATTATCACAATCTTGTGTGGGATTGCATTAAAAGTTTTGATGCTTTCAACATTTCTCTAGTGCCCAAAGAATTTAATGATCATGCAAACTCATTGGCTGTCTCTGCAACCCTCATGGTTCCACATAAAGATTTCAAAGGGAACAAGTACACTATTAGTTGGTCTTTCAGCCAAGTGTACCTGACAATGCTGACCATTGGTAGGTGTTTAATGGTGATAATCAAATTATCACTTTTTTGGAAAAGATGGATGGTTTTGAGGAGCTATATTTTGAAGGTAGTGCCTCTCCAGCACATGAATCAATTCCTGAAACAAGTTCATGAACTGGTGAAGAGTTTCTTCAACTCAAAGGGAATAAAATCCTAAAGGGTTTAGTTTCTCTTGAGAAACTATTTGATAAGCATGATAGGTGTATCAAGCAGCAACTAATGGATTTAAGTTCATCCAAGGAGTCTGATCAAATAAATATGAGTATTGAAGAAAATCCCAAAATGGTCAACATTGGAAAATGTTGTACTACTAACAAAAAGCTCAAATTTGTTACTCTTATTTGCCGTTACTTTGATGTTTTGGCATTTTTTTGTGATCACTTGAAATCCTTTAGGCTTAAAGAAATTTGGAATAAAATTCCTCTCAAGACTGGGTCATTACCTCACAAGCAGAAGCAAAGGCAATACAATCCCAAGATATCAAGTACTATCCTTTCAGAGATTCAGAAGATGTTGAATGCTAGGATAATTTTTCCAATTCACTATTCCACCTAGATCACCAACATAGTTCCTGTAAGGATAAATAATAGAGAAATTTGTATATATGTGGATTTCAAGAATCTCAATCAATCTTCTCTAAAGGACAATTGTCATCTACCTATCATGGATCAAGTGTTGCAAATAGTAACTGGCTTAGAGATGTTATCAATGTTAGATGGTTTTTTTGGGTACAATCAAGTAGAAATTGATGGAGTAGATCAACATAAAACTACTTTCACTACACCTTGGGGCACATTTGCATATCACATAATACCTTTTGGTTTTATCAATGTTGGTGCCACATTCTAGAGATCAATGGACCTCCCCTTCATAGATGAATTAGGGAAGTTCATCATGGTATATCTTGACAACTTGACTATTTTCTCCAAGCATCATCATGATCATATGCATCATTTACAACAAGTGCTGGAATGCTATCGATAAAATGGTCTTTCTCTTAATTCTAAGAAGTTAGTTTTTAGGGTTACAAAAGGTAAACTTATCAGCCACATTATATCCCAAGAAGGTATAAAAATCAACTCAAAAAGAGTCAGATCTATCCAAGATCTTACTCTACCTACTAAGAAGTCTACAGTTCATTCTTTCTTCAAAAAAGGTGAATTTTCTAGGAAGGGTCATCCCAAAATTTGTAGAGAAAAATTGCCACATTGTCAACATGATAAAGGGTAAAGCTACTTTTCGATGGACTAAAGAAGGCATATCAACATTTTAAGATATCAAGAAGGCTATTGCTCATGCCCTGATCTTGGTTTGTCTGGATTATACCAAAGACTTCATGGTATATAGTTATGCTTCTGAGCACATACTTTCAGCCATTTTGGTTCAACATGACAAAGAAGGTGTGGATTCCTCATATCATTTATGAGCTACCCTCTCAAAGATCAAGAATTAAATTATTCAATTATGGAGAAGCATGCTTATGCAATGGTTAAGGTGATAAAATATTTTTGGTTCTATATTCTGAATTCACACGCTATTATTCTAGTGCCTAATACCATAGTGAAGGCTATTTTAATTCAGCAATATTTTGGTACAAAAAGGTGAAATTGGATTGCCAAAACTTTAGAGTTTGGTCTTGATATCAAGCCTACTAAGCTGGTGCAAGGAAGAGGTCTCTATCAATTGATTGTTGAAAACATATCAAAAGAAACAGGGCATGAAGAGGTAGCTATTGATGACATGCCAACAGTTCTTTTTGTTACTACTACTGATGAGTCGTATTCCAATATCATTCATTTTCTTACCTATGGTGAGTGTCCTATCCATCTGTCTCATAAAGAAAAAATAAATTTTAAGTTAAAATCTGCTAACTATGTCTTATGGGACAATGGTTTGTACAAAAGAAGCCTTGATGGGGTATTTCTTTACTGCATGGATAAAACATAACAAAGCAAGCTTTTAGAGTCTTTCCATAACTTGGATTGTGGAGGACATTTTTTCACACCTATGACTACTCATAAAATTCTATGAGCTAGATACTATTGTCCTCCTCTATTTCAAGATGCATACAATTGGGTACGTAGATGTGATTTATGTCAATAGTTCATTGGGAAACACAAGTTGGCCGCATTACCCCTCAAGCTTGTGGTGATCGAGGAGCCTTTTCAGTAATGAGGAATTGACTTCATTGGCACCATGAACCCATCCTCAAGTGCTAGACATAACTATATCCTCACCACAACATACTATTTTACTAAGTGGGTGGAAGCCATTCCAGTCAAGCACGTCACTTCAGAAGTGGTGTGTAATTTCTTGAAGGAAAATATTGTTTCCCATTTTGGAGTACCAAACAAGATTATAGAAAACAATGCCTCATGTTTCTATTCTTAGGAGATTACTAACTTTTTCTACAATCATGGAATTATTCTTTCCCACTCCTCAGACTATTATCCGCAAGGAAATGGTCAGGCAGAACCAAGTAACAAAAATCTAGTTACTATCATCAAGAAACTGGTTGATGATAATCAGAGGATTTGGCATAAATTATTATTTGATGATTTATGGGTAGATAGGATTACACCTAAGAGGGCAATAGGTATGTCCCCATTCCAACTTCTGTATGGTCTAAATGCAGAAATACCCATTAGCTTGGAACTACCAGCATTGAAGTTGGAAAAGCTAGTAGAAGATTCAACTTTTGAAAATTTTATTAACAAAAGAATCATGTGTTTGACTGAGTTAGAAGAGAAATGAACTATAGTAGTGGACCGTATTACTGAACATCAAAATCAGGTGAAGAAACTTTTTGACCAAAAATCAAGGATTCATGAGTTTTAGATTGGAGATCAAGTCTTGGTATGGGACAAGAGGATAGAACCAAAGGAAATGCATATAAAATTTGATTCCTTGTGGCGAGGTTCATTCACCATCCATAAATTCAATGGAAATAATAGTTTCTTATTGAGATATCAATATGGAACACCATTTGCACTGCCTTGCAGTGGGAAGCATCTGAAGCACTTCAATTCTTGAAATATCAGATAAGTTCATTTGTACATTTGTATAGTCTTTATTTGTTTTGATTTGTGTTGTTCATTTCATTTTTGGGCATCTTTCTCTTTTTGGTGGCATGACTCCATGGCCCAATGGCATGGAAAAAGGCACTTGGATTCTAGTTTCTACTCTCTTTGATTGTTTCAAAGTACAACCAATGGAAGTTCTCCAACTGGAGCCTGCTATTGTCCCTAAAATTAGCCACTCATTTTGGTAGTCAACATGTTAACTATTTTGGTCTTACAGGTCAAAAAATGGTTTCCTTCCTTCTTAAAAATTTTCTGAGCAATCAAGTTATCGAATTACCCACATCTTTTTGGCAAAGTAAATCTCTCATTTTCAAAGGGTTTTCAGTCAGAAAAATAAACAAGGAACAATTTAAAAGACTTGAAGGCATTTCCTAAAATTACTGAGTAAGGTTCAACGTTAAGGTTAATTATACATGGTTCATCAATGAGGTTCAATGAGATGAAATAAACTATAGGGACCGACCATTGAACCTTTTGAACCTTTGAACTTTGCTTCAAGGTTCAAGGTTCAACCAAAAGATTCAAGCTGAAGGATCGAGCAAGAAGTTCAAAGCGGTTGGTTCAAATGACACATTGAACTCATAAGAAGACCAAATGAACATGAATCTTTGAAAAACATAAGTGTTGAGCCATTGAACCATTGAACTAATGAACTCCAAAAGAATGGTTCAAGGTTCAAGAGGTTCAAGTGACCAGTGACATCCCCACGAATGTGAAATTCAAGTGATGGAATAATCGTTGATTTTCAAATAGCGTGGAACCAAAGACAAATTTAGTGCCCTACCAAGAAAGGAGTAGGAAAAGCTAGCAGAAGGTGAGAAGATGGCCTCGAGAGATCAGAACATGAGGAAGGGACAAAATATAGCAAAGAAAGAGGGAACATGATAGGAATCTAGAAGTGTCAGTAGAAGAGTTATTTTAGTAGGTGGAATAGTCCACCAGGTGGATATCAGAGAGCATTAGCATTCAATGGCACAACCCATTTTTCTTCAATTGAATAAAGGTGAGTGGGTAGTCATGTAAGTATCATAAAGAGGAGTGGCCTTGCCTCCCAGAAGACCAAACAACCCATGCCTATGAAGGGACATTGAATATGATTTAAACACCTCCAACATGGCCTCTTCACAGGAATTTCTCTTTCCAATGCATTAAACGCATCATGGGCTACTTGTGCAAAGGAGTGCCCAAGTATTTGAGAGAATACTATATATTGTAATCTTTCATTTTTAGAACTAGGAGGATCTGAGATATCAAAAACAAAACTCTGCCCAAAATTGAAAGGCATTATTGAGACTTTGAGCTCAGATCGTTAATCAAATTTTACCAGTTGAATGAGAAAGCAAGTGACCTTTCAACTTTGTGTTGAAATAGCTTGTGTTATATAGGAAATTGTTCTTATGTCTTTTTCCTTATATCATCTTATATGTCTAATCAAATAAGTAGAGCAAGTGAAGATAATCTGGGAGATGTTTTGACACTGATTGTTTAGACTTTGTGCTACATAATTATCTTTAGTCTATGTTTTCATGCCTTAGAACAGAGGATATTGGAAAAGGCTTTAAACTACCTATATCTTCTATTGTCTTACCCTATTTTAGTTTGCAGTGGATACTTTGGGCTACACTTCATTCCAAGGTGTCCTATGTACTTAATCAATAAGAGAAGCAACGAAAGATTTTGTGCTTTCACGGGTTTATTGTGGATTTAGTTACTACCTGGGAAGTTTGTCCTCTATTTTGTGAACATTATTTCTAAAAAATAGAAATGGATGGTGTGATTCTACCCCTAAGTTAGTATTAATATAGCTCTAGTTTATAATAGTTTATAGGGAGCCTCCCCTTGCTGAGAGGAGAGATTTATCTCATCATGTTGTGGTCGATATAACAATTTTGTCTTCAGTTAATTGGTGATAAAATATTCATCCAAAACACATCTAGAGGGTGGATAATATCTAGGACTAGGTTAGTGGCCTCCTATCAAGCCTGATTGACAAACCCACCACCTATTTTGGCCTCAAGAATGCCCTTCCCAATATAAGAAAAATATAATTTTTTAGCCTAAGTTTAAACATGCATAATATGAAATTTGAAGTAATTTTTATGAACCATAATATGTTAGGTGAAGGTGGAGGTAAATCCAAGAACAAACACACCTGTTCTAATTCCACCTGTTAGGATCTTGCTCCTCAGAAAGAGCATAGTATGATTACCAAATATAAGCAATTGAATATGCGAAATAACCAGAAACACAAGTAACTAGAATTCACCAATAGCACAGAATATGAGAGACAATACACTATCTTGTATTAACACTATACAGAAAAGAATACAACAAAGAGCCGCCACACTCTTTCACCTTACAGAGGATCGCCACACCTCAAGTGTACAGTAATTCTTCTCACACACACTCTCCTACACAAAAAATGGTCCCAACAACCAACTCACACACAGAATTGGTGTTCACCTCACCAACCAGTCAGTAATAACCCTGCCGGTACACCAAGCACTCTATAGCACTTCAAGCTGATCTCTCATGAACCTGCAACCTATAATTCAAAGACCAAACTTACATGTAGATCCCCAATGAGCTTGCAACAACTTGCAACTCACAGATCTTACAACTAGAAGGAACTCTTCCTTTCTATCTCATATATTAACAATACATGCCAATGGGTCTATAAATAGATCCCTAACTCAAACAATAACTTAGACTCTTAATTTAGACAATTATCCTCACAGCCAAAGACTCTAACTGGTCTCAACATGCAAACTCTTCGTTCACTTAACTAACTGTCCGTGAAACGAGCAGTTTTGGAACACACAGGTGACCGACATCGGTCCCTGCTTGTCTGGTTCTGCCGACATCGGCCGACTTCCTGCCGTCGCCGGTGGCCTTCTACACTAGTCTCTGCCGACGTCGGTCCTGCTGCCGACGCTGGTGCTCCTGGATCTCAGCAACCTTCTGTTCCACAATTTGCAAAGGGTTGAAGCTTTTAGCTCCACAACCTAACAATCTCCCACTTGGAGATAAATAGCTGCAACCTGTACCTGTACCTGTACACCGTCTAGTTTGTTCCCTTGGCTATGTATCCATATTCAAAATCACCCTTGAAGACCAACCACCACAAAATCTGTGGTGCAAAACCTGTCATCCAAATTACCTACCACATCCGCATCTACAACCATGTAGAAAAGAGAACTTGACCCTGCATAGCATGTGCACCTGCTGCTGGTCCCACTGAACTGCCCTTCAGTATTACTTTCCCAGATTGACTCCAAACTTGTGATAACTCCCACTGCTTGGGAAAACTCAGGTTTAGTACATACCATGCACTCAACCTCATTATGTGAATCAAGACACCTGTTCTGTGAACTATCTAACCATCGGCGTGCTAACCGGTTTCACACAATCATCCTGAAACAAAGTCAACATATGACCTACCATGTCTCTAGAACACACTCATGCCAAAGAATCTTGCTGCTCCCAGATTCTCCATGACAAACACCTGAACTAGCTTTACCTTTAGTTCAGCAATACCTGTATATGTAACCCTGCAACAAGCACATCATACAGAAATAGGATAGTGTAGCTAATACTATCCAACCTGGTAAAGAGAAACACAATGATCAAACCTCATTGCCCTGCAGCTAATGCAAGATCAAATACCCTGATCTTCCATCTCACGTATCCATTTCCGCTCTTCTTTATCCTTAACATCCATTCATCTCTCAGTGCTTACTTCTAGCTGGCAACACTACCCAAAACACCTATTTGGTTCTCCTCCAAGGAATCACATCCTCATTCATGCCTAGCTCCCACTGTTTCCTGGATCTACCTGTTCTGCTTCTTCAATAACTTCCTGGTCCTATGCCATAAGTGAGCAACAAGTAGTGTAAAGAAGGGAAATGATGAATTTAAGAACTTACTTACACCTTCAGTCCTCCATATGGGCGCTTGAGACTCCATGACAGCTTGCTGTCCACCCAAAATTTGTCTCAGTGACCGATGCCGATCACATCTCAGTCTACAGCCGACTGATGTCGGTTCCCTGCGACTGCCTCCCTGTCGACGTCGGTTTCCCCTGGCCGACGCTGGTCTCTGTCTGCCCCGAGTCACCGACGTCGGGCTGCACATAGCCGACGTCGGTCCCTGTCTGGACATGCCGACGCCAATTTTCCTGCCGATGTCGGTCTCTGTGTTTTTCTTGTGAGACCTGACTTTTTCCCGTACGAGCTCCTTTTGGATCAAACCCTTGTCCAAATCACCCTTGCTCTGCTCAGAATTCTTCTGCATCTTGTGCTGAACTCTGTCTGTCACCTTCTCCTTGAAAACCAAGGCTTTCTGTTCTTGTCACTAACATCGAATTCCTCAAGAAACCTCACCTTCTTCTTCTGCATACAGAAACCACGATCCATGCCTTCCAAATCTGAAAGCATACCTTTGACTCAAGAACCAAGCATCTCCTTCTTATCTATGTGACCAAGCCTATTAAGCCACATCTCTGAATCTACAGCTAAAGTAGAAAACCCAGAAAGAGAATCAGTAGTACAAGTAGATAGATAAAGCGTACCTACTTTCTTACCTCTAGCTACAACAAGTGTACCCTTGGTAACCTTCCAAGAGTCTGCTGTGAGAGTTACTTTGCAACCCTCTTCACCCAAACTTCTAACAGAAATCAAGTTCCGCTCTCAGAACTGGGACATGCATGACCTCCTTTAACACCCATGTGTCACCTGTCTGCAATTTCAGCTTCACTTTGCCTTTGCCAACAATCTGACAAGGCTTACCATCCCCTACACAAATTTCTCCAAAGTCTCCCTGGACATACTCATGAAAAAATTCCCTATGTGGGGATGCATGAAAAGAGGCACCAGAATCTAATACCCAAGATTCTACTTTATCCAAAGAACATACCAGAGCATCCTGTGCAACGTAACCCGCAACATCTGCTTCTTCTTCATGTTCTTCATGCTGATCTGTACCCGATCTGCAATCTCTCTTTAAGTGCCCTTGCTTTCCACATTTCTAGCAGGTTATTCTGCCATACCTGGACTTGGATCTCTTGCCCATCTTCGACCTTGATCTCCCACGCTCTATCTTCTCTCTTGGCCTTCCTCTTCCTTCAACACTCAAAGCATCTCCAGATGATTCACCTGTGCTTTTCCTGCGTATCTCTTCGTTCAAGATCACACTCACAACATCATCCACTTTTAAGACTTTTGAAGGAGACACAGTATTAGAAACTGCCATTACCAAACCTTCCCAACTTTCAGGTAATGAACACAAGATTAAGAGAGCTCTAATTTCATCATCAAATACAATATTGAGGAACTTAACTGGTTTACCAAACCATGGAAATCACTAAGATGGCTATGAACAGATCCACCTTCCAACATTTGCAAATTAAATAAACGCTTCATAAGAAATACCTTATTAGAAGCCGAGGGTTTTTCATACAAATTTGCCAAAGATTTCATCAACTCCACCGTTGTCTTACACTGTGATAAGCTGGAAATCACAGATGATTCAAGACTCAATCTAACAGATCCCAGAGCCTTCCGATCAAGAACCTCCCATTCTTCATCTTTCATATCCAAGGGTTTGCTAGCAACCCCACCCAACGGTAAGTAAAAATCTTTCTGATACAGATAGTCCTCAATCTGCATCCTCCATAATTGGTAGTTCTTGCCATTAAACTTTTCCATTCGTAGTTGACTGTTTTCTGCCATTGCTCAACTCCCACTCAAACAGAAACCCTGTGAGTAACCTGTAATCAAAACACACTACCCAGATCTACACCAATCTGTTAGTATCCCAACCAAAAGCTCTGATACCACTTGTTGGGTATCAGCTTTTGAACCTACAACCAATGCTCTGATACCACTTGTTAGTGAAGGTGGAGGTAAATCCAAGAACAAACACACCTATTCTAATTCCACCTGATTAGGATCTTGCTCCTCAAAAAGAGCACAGTACAATTACCAAATGTAAGCAATTGAATATGCAGAAATAACCAGAAACACAAGTAACTAGAATTCACCAATAGCACAGAATATGAGAGACAATACACTATCTTGTATTAACACTATATAGAAAAGAATACAACAAAGAGCCGCCACACTCTTTCACCTTACAGAGGATCACCACACCTCAAGTGTACAGTAATTCTTCTCACACACACTCTCCTACACAAAAAAAAGGGTCCCAACAACCAACTCACACACAAAATTGGTGTTCACCTCACCAACCAGTCAGTAATAACCCTGCCGGTACACCAAGCACTCTATAGCACTTCAAGCTGATCTCTCATGAACCTGCAACCTGCAATTCAAAGACCAAACTTACATGTAGATCCCTAATGAGCTTGCAACAACCTGCAACTCACAGATCTTACAACTAGAAGGAACTCTTCCTTTCTATCTCATATATATTAACAATACATGCCAATGGGTCTATAAATAGATCCCTAACTCAAACAATAACTTAGACTCTTAATTTAGACAATTATCCTCGTAGCCCAAGACTCTAACTGGTCTCAACATGCAAACTCTTCGTTCACTTAACTAACTGTTCATGGAATGAGTAGTTTTGGAACACACAGGTGACCGATGTCGGTCCCTGCTTGTCTGATTCTGCCTCCACAACCTAACAATAATGTCCATCCTCTACATATTTAATCCCTCTAATCTCACCTTAGAGTACTCAGGTGGAAGATGTTGAGTGTGGATCCCTTTGGGGCTATCACATGACCATAGAAATAAATTTTAGGGGCCTCAAGAGCTCCAAGGATGTGGGGGGCATAATTTTCTTGTTCTCCACATGTGAGTGGAATATTATTTGTATTCCTACTTTCTATGTATTCCATATTTCATGGAGTTAGTTGTTAGATGCCATTTTTCCATTTTGACTTCCTTATTTTGAGGAAGCTAGTTGTTTTTTGGAAAAAGGAATTCCTTCCTTGTTGAGTGGAGTTGGTTGTGATCACATGTTCATGGGAAAATGTGTCCTTAGAAGGTGGAGAAGATGAATATGTTGAATTTATACTTCTGAGAGCTTTTAGATAGGCTTGATGAGGTAGAAAATGGTTGTCACTTGTTGGATAATGCTTATCTTAGATAAACATTACACAATTGCTACTACTTTTATGGATTTTATTCATTTTCTTATATATACAGGGTGTGGTATGGCCTTTAGAGGTTGATAGTTTATTTTTAGGGTATGGCTTTGAGGTTTAGATTCAAAGTGTAGGTATTTTTCAAAGTGCAAGTGTTTATTACAAGGTGTGGTTTAGCAACTTGTGAGATCCAGCATTCTGCAGGTGCAAGTGAAAGTGCAATTTTTTCTGCAAAACTTTATACAAGAGATTTTTCTATCTCTATGAGAGTTCATTGTAATCTTGTTTTAAACTACTAATTTATTTGATAACTGTCATTGGTAGATGTAGCCCACATTGGGTGAACCACCTTAGATCTGTGTTACCTGTGTTATTATTATCTTGCTCTCATTTATGCTTTCATATTAATGGTGAATTAAGGAATGTTTCCATGATGAATTTTATTCCATAGTTTGAGATCTAGTTTATGGTAATAATATATCTATATTTATAAGTGTTTTATTCCTAACAACTAGTATTAGAGCCATTGGTTATGTGTTTTGCTAAAGTGGTAAATCACAAAAAGGCTATTAGCTTGAGTGGGAGCTATGGGAGAAGAGATCAGATTTAGAGTTGAGAAGTTTGATTGTAAGCATTTTGGTTTATAGAAAATGTAGATGGAACATTACCTTAATCATAAGTAACTACAACTCACTTTGAGGGGAAAGGAAGACAACTTGTAAGTATGAGTGATGCATATTGGTCATTACTTGATAGAAAGGCATTACGATAAATATGGTTATGCCTTGCATCTTCTGTTGCACTTAGCATTGTAGACCAGATAACTATAAAGGATCTCATGGATAAACATGGTAAGTTATATGAGAAACCTTTAGCTTCTAATAAAAAATTTCTTATGAAAAGGTTGTTTAACACGAAATTTTTTTAGAATGGTTCAATTGCTAATCATCTTAATGATTTTAATACAATTGTAAGTATGCTCACTTAAGTTGGAATTAAGTCTGATGATGAAGTTAGATATTTTATAATCTTATGTTCTTTGCTTGATATTTGGGATAGTTTGGTTATGGCTATAAGTAATGTAGTCCCTACTAAGGGAAGCTTGAATTTGGAGGATGTTGTAGGTGTGATCCTTAGTGAGGAAATGCGAAGGAAAATCACTATTGAATCATCTTCAGGTAATGCTTTATCCATTGATACTAGAGGGAGGTAAAAGGACAAGATCAAAGGCAACTGATGAAAGTCAAAAGGTAAATCTAAGTCCAGATCTAGATCCAAGATGATATGTTGGCATTGTGGGAAGATTAGACACTCAAAGAAGGATTATTGGTCACTTCGGAATAAGAATGTAAACAAGGAGAAAATGAATGAGGTAAATGTGACATTAGGTAAATCATGTCAAGATGCCTTAATTCTTTCTATGGATATTTTTTCTGAATCTTGGGTATTAGATTCAGGGACTTCTTTCATGCCACCCCACATAGGCATTATTTTACTGATTATGTTCAAGAGAATCTAGGCCATGTATATCTTGGTGATGATGAAGCATGTGAGATAGTAGGGAAAGGTTGTGTTCAAGTTAAGATACATAATGGGAACACATGGATCCTTAAGGATGTTAGACACATGCCTATATTGAGATAAAATTTAGTTATAGTGGGGCAATTGGGTAGTGAGGGATGTTCAGTATTGTTTACTACAGAGTCTTGGAAAGTTACCAAAGGTGATCTTGTGATATTGAGAGGTAATAAATTTATTAATTTGTATTTGAATAGTAGTTTTAATTTTATTGATCTAGTTTTTTTAGATGGAAATGCAACTATGTGACACTATAGACTCAATCATATGAGCCATGAGGGCATGCAGATCTTATAAGATAAGTTGTCTAGATTAAAATATATAGATCTAGACTTTTGTGAGAATTGTGTCTATGGGAAATAAAATTGGGTTAAGTTCCTAAAGGTTTAACCCACAAAGAAAGATCACAAGTTAGATCTGGTATACTTAGATGTATGGGGACAAGCACAGGTATCTTCTATTGGTGGATCTAATTATTATGTTACTTTTATAGATGACGCAACTAGAAAAGTTTGGGTTTGTTACATTAAAAAGAGATGTGATGTATTTGACACTTTTAGGAAGTGGAAAGCCTTGGTTGAGAATGAAATAGGTCTTAAGTTGAAATGTCTTAGATCAAATGATAGAGATAAGTATTGTCGTAATGCTTTCTTTGATTATTTTTCTAATAATGGAATCCATAGGAAAAGGATGATTCTAAGAACTCCATAGCAGAATGGGGTATCTAAAAGGATGAACAGAATAATAATGGAATGTGTTAGGAGCATGAGGTTACATGCAGGGTTGCCTTTATAGTTTTGGGTAGAAGTGGTTATCATGATAATATATCTGATTAATAGAGGACCTTCTATGCCTTTGGATGGAGGCATTCCAGAACAAGCTTGGTCTAGTAAGAATGTTGATTATTCTTTTCTTAGAGTTTTTTGATGTGAAGCATTTGCTCTCATCAAGAAAGAGGATAGGACCAAGATAGAGGCTAAATCAGAGAAATGCACATTTGTTGGTTATGGTGAGGATGACTTTGGTTTTCATTTATGGAACATTAAAGATAGGAAAATATTTTGGTTTAGAGATGTAGTCTTTAATGAAAAATTCATGCATAAGGATCAATTGAAGGAACAAGATTAGGAACATAAATAATACATAGTATTGGATGACATTACAGATGGCAAAGTATCCAAGGATTCAGTTTAGGAACCTTCTACACAAGGACCCCAAACTCCTATGGTAAGAAGGTCTTCTAAGGTAAGAAAATCACATGAATATTTTTCCCCTTCTTTAAATTATTTATTACTCACTGAAAATGGATAGCCAGAGTGTTATGAAGAAGCAATGAAGGTAGATGCCAAGTTGAGATGGGAACAAGTCATGGATATAGAGCACATATCTCTCATGGAGAACCAAATGTGGGATTTGGTTAGGCTACCCGAGGGAAAGAGTGCATTACCAAATAATTAGATCTTCAGAATCAAAGAAGAGGATGAAGGAAGAAAATGGTATAAGGCCAAAATGGTGCTCAAAGGCTTGGCACAAAGATTAGGTATTGATTTTGATGAGATTTTTCTCTCATGTTGTAAAACTGACTTCTATTAGGACTGTTCTTGGTTTAGTTGTAGTTGAGGATTTGCACTTAGAATAGCTAGATGTGAAAACTACTTTTCTTCATGGTGATTTGGATGAAGAGTTGTATATGAAGCAGCTATAGGGTTATGAGGTCAAAGGGAAGGAGAACTATGTGTCTAGACTAAAAAAGAGCTTATATGGCCTAAAACAAGCTCCATGACAATGGTATAATAAATTTGATTGTTTTATGTTGAAATAAGAATATCAAAGGTGTCATTATAACTGTTTCATGTACATCAAACATTTTGATGATGGTTAATTTATTATATTATGTTTTTATGTCAATGACATGTTAGTTGTAGGAAAGAACATACAACATATTCATATGCTCAAGAAATAGCTTAGTGACTCATTTTCTATGAAGGATTTGGGTGTTTTAAATCAAATCCTTAGTATGAGGATTTCTCATGACAAGGAAAGGAAGTTGATCTTATCCCAATCAGAGTATGTGAAGAAAGTCTTGGAAAGGTTTATCATGTTGGATGTTAAATTTGTTGGTATTTATTTGGCATGCCACTTTTGATTATCAAAGGAGTAACATCTCAAGATGGAAGCTAAAAAGAGTAAGATGTCTAAGGTATCGTACTCATTGGTAGTTGGTAGCTTGATGTATGCCATGGTTTGTACTAGGCTAGATATTGCCCAAGTAGTGGGAGTTGTGGGTAGGTATATGAGTGATCCAAGTTATGAGAATTGGTAGGTAGTGAAATGTATTCTTCGATATTTAAGAGGAACCATTAATTTTGTATTATGTTATGGTAGATTAGATACCACTTTGCATGGTTATGTGGACTTGGATATCGAAAAGGATATTGATAGTAGGATAAGTATGATAGGATATATATTTATTGTTGGAGATACAATGGTTAGTTGAATTTTTAGGATACAGAAGGTTGTGGATTTGTCAACCACAGAGGTAGAGTATGTTGTTGCCACAGTGGCTAGCAAGGAGATATTTGGTTACAAGATTTGTTTTGAGAGTTGGGGCATGAGAAAAAAGTTGGGAGACTACACAGTGATAGTCATAGTGTTATTCATTTGAAAAAGAACTCCACTTTCCACTCAAGGATGAAACACATTCAGCTATGTTATCACTTCATTAGGATAGCTTTGGAGGAAAACTTGGTGAAGTTGAACAAGATTCATACTAGCCAAAATCCTTTGGACATGATGATCAAGGTGGTCACATTGGACAAGCTGAGACTATGTTTAGATTTGGTTAGCCTTAGGGGTCATGGAGTAGTGATAGATTTTGTTTAGGAGAAATTGTCTCCAAGTGGGAGATTGTTGAGTGTGGAGCCCTTTGGGGTTATCACATGACCATAGGAACAAATTTTGGGGGCATAAAGAGCTCCAAAGACATTGGGGGTGTAATTTTCATGTTCTCCACATGTGAGTGGAATATTCCTTATATTCCATATTTCAGTGAGTTATTTGTTAGATGCCTTTTCCCATGTTGACTTCCTTGTTTTAAGGAAGCTAGTTATTTTTTGGAAAATGGAACTCCTTCCTTGTTTAGTGGAGTTGTTTGTGATCACATGTTGATGGGAAAATGTGCCCTTAGAAGGTGGAAAAGATGAATAGTGTGAATTTATCCTTGGGAGATCTTTTAGATAGGCTTGATGAGGTGGAAAATGGTTGTCACATGTTGGATAATGCTTATCTTGGATAAGCATTACACTTTGCTCCTCTTTTTATAAATTTTATTCATTTTATTATATATATAAGGTGTGGTGTGGTCTTTAGAGGTTGATGGTTTATTTTCAAGGTGTGGCTTTGAGGTTCAAAGTCAAAGTGTAGGTGTTTATTATAGGGTGTGGTTTAAAAACTTATGAGATACAACATTGTGTGGGTACAGGGGAAATTGCAAGTTTTTGTGTAGTGCTTTCTACAGGAGATTTTTCTATCTCTATGAGAGATCATTGTAATCTTGTTTTAGATTACTAATTTATTTGAGAAATTTCATTGGTATATTTAGCCCACATTCGGTGAACCATGTTAGATCTATGTTATTATTATCTTGCTCTCATTTATGCTTTCATATTAATGGTGAATTAAGGAATGTTTTCTTGATGCATTTTATTATATAGATTTACATCTGGTTTATGGTAATAGTAGATCTAGATTTAGAATTTTTTAATTCCTAATAGAATATTTGAGAGCAATTCATTGGATAAGTTGCAATGAGGGGTCCAAAAAAAATAACTTTTTGGCATTAAACTAGCAACTTCTTGAGCTCCAACTGCCATTTCTACCTTTGATACCTCCACATAAAATTATATCACTTTGATCATGTCTATATATGAAAATTATATATTATCACATTACCACAACATTCAAATCCACCCAAAAGTACATTTTCACTACCATTCTAGAGCACAAAAACACTGACAATAATTGTTGTCAAAGTTTAAGTTATGGTTACAAAACTCTAGTTTTGATGCTTCTTGACTAAAAAGTGACACTACCAACACATTAAAGGGGGAAGATAACATCTAGTATTAGGTTTTTTGCCTCTAATCAGGCCTGATCAACAAACCCACCACCCATTCTGACCTCAAGAATGCCCTTCTCAATATAAAAAAAATGTAATTTTTTAGCCTAAGTTCAAACACATGTAAAATGAAACATGCAAGTGATTTATATGAATCATAAGATCCCCCCATAGCCTATTTAATCCCTCCAATCACACCCCATATCACTTAAGTGGAATATTTGAGATCAATTCGCTGGACAAGTTGTAGTGAGAGGTCAAAAAATGCAACTTTTTGGCATTGAACAAGCAACTTCTAGAGCTCCAACTACCATTTCTACCTATGAGACCTCCACCTGATAATCTATAATTTTGATCATGTCTAGATAGGTAAATTACATGTTATCACACCACCATGATTTTAAAATCCACCCATAAGTGTATTTTCATTACCATTTTAGAGCATAAAAACATTGACAATAAATGTTGTCAAAGTTTAAGTTGTGGTTGAATAATTATGGTTTCAATGCTTCCTGACCAAAACCTAACACTTCCAACACATCCAGGGGGTGGATAACATCTAATACTAAGTTAAAACATACATAAAATAGAACTTTTAAGTCATTTTTTGAACCATTAGATCCCCCCTACCTTTTTAATCCCTTTAATTACACCCTAAAGCACTCATGTGAAGCTTTCAGAGCAATCTGTTGGACAAGTTGCAGTGAGGGGTCCAAAAATGCAACTTTTTGGCATTGAACAAGTAACTTCTTAAGCTCTAACTACCATTTCTACATTCAAGACCTCCACCTAATAATTTATCACTTTGATCACATCAAGATAGGCAAATTACATGTTATCACATTGGTATGACATTCAAATCCACTTGAAAGTGTATTTTCACTACCATTTTAGAGCACAAAAACTCTAACAATAAATGTTGTCAAAGTTTAAGTTGTGGTTATAAAACTCTAGTTTCAATGTTTTTTTGACTAAAAACTAACACTGTTAACACATTCAAGGAGTAGATAATGTCTAGGACCATTTTTTTGGCCTCCCATCAAGCCCGATCGACAAACCCACTACCCATTCTGCCCTCAATATTGCCCTTCCCAATACAAGAAAAATGTAGTTTTTTAGCCTAAGTTTAAACACCCATAAAACAAAACTTGTAAGTCATTTATTGAGCTTCAATCATGTCTAACCTAAGCTTCAATCACATCCAACTTAAGATATTCTTAGCTTTAATAATATAGAATTCTTTACTTGACATTGCCAACCACATGAAGATGAAAGCAATTAAAAATAAAATTCATATGTACTACCTAGAAAATAAAAAACATTTGGTAAAATTGATTGCATCTACATTTGAACAATATACCTATGTATTTCAATCTAATTAACCACTAGGATTTACTCTAACCTTGATAGTATCAAGAATAGCTTCATAGTTTAGTCCCAAACTTTCCATAGTTTCTTGTTTAATGACCTCCCATGATAATTTTGTAATTGAATATTCATTACAAAAATCAAATTTGAATAGTTCAATATATTCCTATGCATTTTAAACTCTTAAAATAAACATTGATCTAAATATTTTATAATATATCATCAAAACCAAGTTCCAATGACTACCATTGACCCAGTGGGATAGTGATTTGACAATTTTAGGAATATTGGTGTATTATTCCTAATTTAGTTATAAGGTCTCAGTAGTAAAATTAGTAAATAAATATGCAATAATTAATCTATTGATTTTTATAAATTTAATTGAAATTTTAACCTTTCTAAAAATAGTAATAAGGGATAGAAAATAAGATTTAGCTAGAAATTGACTAAGATGGCTAAGATAGAATCTGAAATTCACTATGCAGGACTAGAAAACTATCAAAAATCAAGATTTGGCCCTCATTTTATGATTGTATAGGAGCACCTAAATAAAACACTAGTGGCATCAATGTTATAGTCCACTTTTGATGCTATTATTCAAGAGACTAGAGCTTTTTGAGTTTTTCTCATTGTGTCTGTGTGACCCTATCTATAAAGTTTCAACTTTTAGATATCTACAAAAATCCCTATAGAGCTTATTTAGTCTTTAAACCCTATACTCCATTATGCTTTGAAAATATTTGGGAAAGAGAGGGGGAGGTAGTTAGTGTGTGTAAGATGTATTGAACATGTATCCACACCCCTTATGTGTGCACACCACTTACATACCAATACTACGAAGAGGGATCAAGCCATATGTAGTTCTCCCACTTGATGTGCTTTATGAAATAGTGTGTATGAAGATTAAAATACTAAAATTGAGTGTGCTTGAGGTATCTAGGGACTAGTGTAAGGATTTGAATAAGCTTGTAGCAGTATTAGTTGGTTGTATGTAGAGAATAGGGAAGATTACCTTAGTGGTTTTACTTTTATTCTTGCTTGCTTTATAATAATTTCCAACCCCTTCCAAATGATCTTTGAATGGGTTTCTATAGGGATATATTTGTCATGGGTTGAATGTACTTGCATTAGGCCAACAAGAAGAAGGATGAGGAATTAGAAAGAACTAACCATTGGGTCTAAAAATTCACTTGGATAGGATTGTCAAAATAGGACACTAGTGGCATCGACATTATAATCCAATTTGGGCACTATTGTCTTTAGCTAATGCAGCATGAGGGGACAGATTTATCATGGAGAGAGCAGTCTGGCTGAGCTGAGATTATGTCTAGAAGGCTATGAATGACTGGGAATTAGTGAAAATATACCTATGAGGGTGTTTTATCATTTTTTAGAATAATGGAGTTTTATTCCTAATTAAATAAATAGGTCTGAGTAGGGTAAATCAATAAATAATGTGCAATAATTTATCCACTTATTTGTGAAAATAATTTTGTAATTAGATGTTTTCTAAAAATGGTAAGGAAAGAAAGAAATATAACTTAGCTTATTCTGAGCTATCTGGACTGAGACAAGGTCTGAGAATTTAGGTACAAGACTAGGATAATGTTAGAAATATGTTCTTGAACTTCATTTTCTAATTGGATAGGAGCACCAAAAGTGAGACACCCTATTCTTCAATATTTTAGTCTTTTTTAGTGTTATTGTCTAGGTGTTCTAAGTTTTCTAGGTTCTGCTCAATAGGTCTATGTTACCCTATCAGTGAAATATCAAAGCCTAAAAGTCTATGGAACTTATTATGAATCCATTTTAATATTAAGAATTTTTAAGAGCTCTTCATGCTTGAACATGAATGGAAATTTGGGAAAGAGAGAGAAGGGGTTAGTATGTAAAGGATACATTGGATGCACTTCACACCGCGTGTGTCAGCATGTTACCTACATACCAATACTCTGAGAAGGGATCAAACTAATGTAGTTATCACATTGAAGTGTTTGGTGCAATTATATATGAAAATGAAACTAGATGCAAAATTAGGTGTATTTTAGATGGTTAGGGACTGGTGTAAGGGCTTGAAATAGCTTGTAATAATATTTGAAGGCTATATATAGAGAATAAGGGAAAATACTTGAGTGCACTTGCTTGTAGTCTTGCTTCTCTCTTGTAAATGAGTGTATACCCTTATAAATGGACTTTGAATGGATTTTTATAGGAAATTTAATGATCATGGGTTAAATGAAATTGCATTAGGCTGACATGAATTAGGATAAAGATCTAAGAGAATATGACCATTTGAGCCAACTTTGCACTTGGACAATAACATCAAAAATAAGACACCTTAGGTTTTAGTGATCCTATCCAAGTTGGGAATTCTTTTTCAAAGGGAATGAGACCTAGGGGGATGGATCTGGGCCTAAAAGAGCTACCTGGATCTATAAGGGTTAAGTATAGAAGGTTGTGGATGAATAGGAATCAATGAAAGAAAAGCCTAAAAGGGTTGTGCAAGAAAGTAGGATGACTTATGGATTAGGTGTCTTTAGCCATACTTAAGTAACAAAATTTCACATTTCATATGACTACATTTCCTCCCCACCTTTATTCTAGTGATGTATTAAAATGAAATACTAAGATAAAGGAAAAAAATAGAAATCATACTTGAACTTACCTATAAAGGTGAAGCCCATGAAGCTTGTGTGATGTTGAGTAATGTTAGAGAGTACATTCTACAAGTGTGAATTTATGTAATGAAACAAATAATAGATTAGTTTTTATTATATGTGGTATAAAATAAGAACATAAAAAAGATGAGTAAAAGAGAAAATAATGAATACGCCTCACTGGGTGCGTGAACTAACACAAAACCTATTATGATCCTAAGTAAGGCTCAGTAATATTGAATTGTATTGGATGATGTTATACCAAAATTTATATCATGAATAGAGCTAAGTGATCAATTCCCTATAAAGTGGCTCTAGAATATAAAGGCTATCCCTTTGGATCCAACATTGCCTATTGAGTGAAGCTAGATGATCATGTATGTGATAAATGATTTCTAAACTATGTGTCCAATCCCTCTGAATAGGTGGCTCAAGAATACAAAGGTTGACATTTTGGGTCCATCATTACCCCATGAAGTGAAAATATGAAGTGATATTAGTATAGAATAGATGTCATATGAGATGGCACATGGATCCCATGGATGTTCTAAAAATATGACAATGTCACATGAATATCCGAATGTATGCTAGAAACTAGGCCACTCATGGCCGTTCTAAAAGATGGATATTAGGCCTGTATGAAAGCCACTCTAAAACTAATGCACTAGGATCATATGAAAGCCAACTTAGGTACTCAAGAAGTTAAAACTTGTATGAAATTTTAACTTGAAAAAAAAATATGCTAACTACCTACAGATAGAGTAAGGCATGCAACTGCTAAGAATGTCTGGGTAAAAAATTGAACTCAAAAATAAAAGAAGACCAATGTGCCATGCACATTTCCCCCAATCATTGGTGTCTAATACATGGATTTTGATCTATAAGTTATGTCAACTACCTAATCTAAAATTGGAGGTGAGAGCCATCATGTTACGCATGATACCCCCTATACCCAAATTCCTTGAGAAAACTATACTAAAACTATTGATTATGACTGATCTAGATGTGCAAAAACTATAGTTAAACTAAATTTTTTGCCTGTAACTAAAAAACTTGGGTGTTTTTATACCTAGACAAGAGTGCTAAAATAAGGACACCCTTGTGTTTGGAAACGTTATCCATTTTTGGTGCTATTGTCCTATGTTAAAAATGGTTGTTGATTTGGAATTGTCACTATTTTTGTGTTTTGTTCTAGCTAGTTTTACCTCTAGATTTTGAACTAGGTGATCTAAATGCTATTATTTTGACTATTAAGAGATTTTATCTCTATGAAAAAACCTCTTTTTTTTCCCCCTCTTCTAAGGGTAGGAATGATTGAACCTATAATTACTACCCTCAAAATAAAAGAGTCCTATAAGTGTGTTATGTTGCATAGATACATGATATAGCAATGATATTTGACAAGATATCTCTAGATATAGAATGTTTGTATTGAGATATTGTTAGATCAATAGGGGTATGCATAGATAGATATAATAATGTAAAAACATGTGCAATGTACTGAAATAGAATTAAAAAGGTTAATTATTATTTTTTAAGGAGGGATGGAGCATGATGTCCATCATGGCATCCGAAAAAGTAAGGTAAATGCATGATATGGACCATGACATTGTAAACAAGGATAAACAATCAAGAAATAAGAATACAAAGAAATAATTAGGAAGTAAAAAGCATACAAGGTTAGCCAAGGGGCTATGCAAACAAGGGACATGGGCACATGTCACTCAAACTAAAAATCAAGCATACAAGGCATGTTCAAATTCCACATACACATATAATTTGAAACAAGCAAAGATTGGCATGAGGGCAATAGGCACAGAGAAGAGTAAAAGCAAGGGAAATTAGAAAATTTCTAAAGGTGCACACAAATGAATAGAATCAAAGGACATTGTCAAATGTTCTAAGGTACACATAAAAAACAAAATTGGACCTAGAAATGCAGTCACATCTAGTTACGTAAAGCAAAAAAGGAAAGCATGTAAAAATTGGAAAGATACAATCACATATAACTAATCAATATAAGAGTGAAAGTGTGCAAGACATGTTTAGTAAAAGACTAAGTATATGCTGGGAAATACACACGTACAAGATACTAGTGAGTGTTGATGTTGTAATCTATGTAATCTAGTAAGTAATGTATGTCAACATGATAACTAGAGTATGTGGTGTAAGAATGACATAACCTAGATGGTGTGGTCATGTATAATATGCCCCCAATGGGAATATGTATGTCAATGTGTGTATTGAATGTAGAAATAGGATGCCCCCTCAATGGGTAGAATGAAGCAATCAAGGAATTGGAAGTCACTATGCACACTCAAAGAAGATCAAGTGAAGCGTGGTAATGTAGATAATCGACAAACAATAGCATATAACAAAAAATGTGAGTCTAACATAGTAGTATAAATGTAAAACATGGATGATGCATATAATCTAAATTTTTATAGTGTTTTGATATATTTGAATGTTTTTAGAATTTTGAAATTTTGTACTATTTTTGTATTTTTGAAATTTTGAACTATGTACAATCAAGAAAAAGAGATTATGTACAAGAAATGTTGAAAAGAGATTATGTACAAGCATGTAAATAAATTAATATGTACATGATAATATAAAAGACTAGGTTAGAGGGGGAAGGGATCCAAGGATGGAGCCTATTGGGGATGAAAATGGAGGAAAGGGCCATGACCATCATCAAATGCTTTGAGATCATCATCATATATTATAGATGTTATGTTTATGGTCTCATTATGCCAAAGGTGAACTAAGGTTTCTCTAGTGGTGGAAATGTTGATTCTACTCTGGGATGTTTAGTCCTGCTAGTAGATGACTTTAGTGGAAGTGGTGGAGTTGGTGTTGTTAGTAGTGATATAATCTGAAGAATGCCTCAATCCTATAGTTTATCTAATCTCTTTTATAAACATGTACATGAGTTTATATCATGGCATGTAATCTTGTGAAAAGTATAAAATGGGTAACCATCCTAATGTGACAATCTTTTGATAGATATGTGTCATACTATAGGTAATGTGATCAATCCATGATCAAGTAATATTTGTAACATAAATTTTGGTTGATGTTGTGTGTTGCATGCCTAAATCTGAATAATTGGCTCTATATCCATAGAGGTAACCATGTGAACTATCTGTGCCAAGTGGTCTAACTGTGGTCATGAGTGTGGAGTATTTCATGAGAGTGTAGTGGAAGATTCTAAAAGTGTTGTAGGATGTGATATGAGATCTCTAGAATCATCTCAGTTCTCTCTTGGTCCAACTGGTGTAAAGATTAATCCACACAAGTAGTCATCTGTGAGTGTGGGTGTCATATATCATCTGAAGAAGCCTATAAATTTGTATCAATATCATGTACATATGGTAACTCAAAATTTACCACAAGGGGTAAATGTGATATAAGAGTCTCATCATCTATAGTATTAGAAGATGGTACTACTACAAAGGTATCTATAACTAGTTCAGTAACTGTGGAATCAACAAGAACTATTGGTACTGTTTTTGGTGATGGTGGATGTGTAATAGGTGTCAAAATAATTGAAGTAGCTAGAATGGCAAAATTTGTTATGACTGGTAGAATATCTAGAGCTGAAGGTAAGACTATAAGTGGAGGAGTGTGAGAAGTGTTAGTCTCTCCAACCTCATATGTATGTATCTGATCAATAGAAATGTTATGAGGTGGTGGTTGTACTATGAGATATGGTATCCCATCTAGCAAAATAGTCAAGATGACTTTATAGTTTGATAATATTTGAATGGTTGGTTGTTTGATAGACATGTGTATAGATATCCCTCATGGATAAATTTAATACATCAATTAAGAGTAGAGGGAATGGCCCCCATAGTATGTATCCAAGTTCATTTGAGTAAAAGATTATAATGGAGAGGACCTAGTATGACCTAGAACTATGTAGGGAGGGTTTTTGGTCCCACCATGATATCTAAAGTAATAGTGCCCAATGTCTATTGTGGTATGTCATCAAACCCTCAAATATTATTATATAATTTTTGCATGGATGCCAAATCTATGCCCATGGCCTGTAAGAATGTGATATTACATATATTCAGTCCAAAACCACTATCAACAAGAACTCTCTTAACTATGCTAGTTTTTACTTGAAATTTTATGAATAGTCAAAAAATTTGATCAATAACTGTCTGAGAAGGCATATCCTCACTATCAAAATAAATTACATCTTTTATAGTTTTTAAAGTGTTGACCATTGATGCAAAATAAAAAGGTTCTAAATCAATAGGCATAGAAGTTTGAGTGAGTGCCTAATAAAGAATGTCCTTGAATACATTAGCTTTTTAAAGTAGTTTTAAGATGGAAATCTTAGCTGGAGTGTTTTACAACTGATCAACATTGTCATATTCCTTGTGTAAATTTGCTTGTGTGGGAAGGTTGGGCCTAGGATAGGTAGGAATAGTAGGGTGATGGGGCTTCTAGGTAAGTAGAGGAGGAATAGCAGTATATCGAGTAATAGCTCTAACTTTATTATCTACTATCTGTATAGGAGTAGAGGTAGTACAAGAGGAGAGCAAATATAATTAATGGGTCAAGAAGGAGGAGGGACAAAAGGTGTCAGTTGGGTTCTCTAGTGATAGGTAGTGACCTAAGGAAGAGTGAAATGGACCATGTAACATGACTCGGTATGGGGTAGGGGATCCAAGGGAGGTGATGCAAGAGATATATTAACATGTTTAAGAATAAATTGATTAACATCATCCCATATAATGAAAAATAGGCATGAAATGCAAATAATGAAACTTTGTACTAACATATGATGGACTTCATCATTCATGTACATGATAGGGCCCTTTATGGTTTCCTTATTATTTGTAAGAAAAGTTTCTAAACAAAAGAGAAACATTTTTACAATTTGAGTATGGATGTAAGGTGATACCTCAAGAAGCAAAGTAGGAGCTAGTACATGCAATGAAATGTTTTTACAAAATACTATGAATTTTTGTAATTTAGATTGAATTTGTAAGCTAAGTATACAATATAAAATTTAGAAAATGGTTGGAAAATTAGAGGAAAATAACTAGGGGCTAGTTGATGCAACTAGGGTGTTTGAATGATTTATTTATTTTTAAATTAGTATAATAATTTTAAATTTTTGATATGAATTTATAGAAAAATTTTAGAATTTTACTTGAAAATTTTAAGAAAAATCAGAAAACATTTCTAAAATTAGTAATATATTTTTCCTAGTGTTTGGAATGTGTTTGTATGCAAAAAGGATCTAGTATGTGCAAACTAGGGTTTTAATAAAATATATGATAATTTTTCAATTATTTTTTAGTT
Source organism: Torreya grandis (assembly GCA_037957365.1). NCBI lineage: Eukaryota > Viridiplantae > Streptophyta > Pinopsida > Cupressales > Taxaceae > Torreya > Torreya grandis. Next base: position 3,536,187 of record JARHVA010000561.1, on the reverse strand, counting down.
TTTTAATTTTTAAAATATAGGAAAAATCAGGAAATTGTGGTAAAAAATCATAAATAATTTACCCTAGGGTTTGTAGGGTTTTAATGCAAAAATTTGAAGTCAGTCAAGTTCACCAAATGTTTTGTTATTTTTAAGAAAAATGGATTTTTTTTTCTAATTAAATAAATAGGTTTGAGTAGGGTAAATTAGTAAATAATGTAGCCACTAATTTGTGAATTTTTTTTTTAATTAGATGTTTTTTAAAAAATAGTAGGGAGAGAGAGAAATATAACTTAGCTTATTTTGAACTGTCTGAACTGAGACAGGGATGAGAATTTAGGTACAAGACTAGGACAATGTCAAAAAGAAGTTCCTAAACTTCATTTTTTGATTGGATATGAGCACTAAAAGTTGGACACCCTACTGTTTGGCATTGTAGTCCTTTTTTGGCACCATTGTCTAGGTGTTTTAATTTTTTTGGGTTCTGCTCGATAGGTTTGTGTTACCCTGTTTATGAAATATCAAAGCCTAGAAGTCTATAGAGCTTATTGTGCATCTATTTTAAGTTTCAAAAGTTCTAAGAGCTCTTTGTGCTTGAACTTGAATGTAAATTTGGGAAAGAGAGAGAAGGGATTAGTGTGTAAAGGATATCTTTGACACACTTCACACCCCATGTGTGGGCACACTGCCTATATACCAATACTCTGAGGAGGGATCAAGCTAATGTAGTTATTTCATCAAATTACTTGGTACAATTTTATATTAAAATGCAATTAGATGGAAAACTAGGTTTATTTCAGATGGCTAAGGACTGGTTCAAGGGTTTGAATAAGCTTGGAATAATATTAAAAGGTTGTATGCAAAGAATAGGTAAAAGTGCTTCAGTTTACTTGCTTGTATTCTTAATTCTATTTTGTAAATGAGTGTCAACCCTTCTAAATTGACTTTGAATGGCCTTTTATATGGGATTTAATGATCATGTGTTAAATGAATTTACATTAGGTTGACATGAATTGGGATAAGGATATAGGAGAATATGACTATTTGAGCCAACTTTACACTTCGACAACAGCACCAAAAATAGGATACCTTGGGTTTTAGCACTCCTATCCAAGTTGGGTGCTATTTTATAGAGGGAATGAGACTTGGGTGGATAGATCTATTCCTGAAAGAGATGCTTGGATCTGTAAGGGTTAAGTCCAAAAGGTTGTGGATGACTGGGAATTAGTGAAAGAAAATCCTAAAAGGGTTATGCAAGCAAGTAGGAGGACCTATGGATTAGGTGTCTTTAGCCATACTCAAGTAACCAAATTTCACATTTTTTATGACTACAGAGGGTCATGAAAGCAAGTAGGAGGAACCTATGGGTTAGGTTTCATTATCCACACTCAACTTACCAATTTTTACATTTTATATGATTATATTTGCCCCATTTTATTCTAGTGATGTAGCAAAGTGAAATACTAGGATAAAGGAAAAATAGAAAGTATACCTGAACTTACCTACAAGGGTGAAGCTCATGAAACTATGTGATGTTGGGTGTACATAGAGAGAGAATGTTGTGAAATGTGAATCTACAAGAGAAAACAAAGAGTAGATTAGTTCTTACTAGATACTTTATATCTAAAATAAGAACATACAAAGATGAGTAAGAAAGAGATGAATAAAAAGGAATGAATACACCTCATCAGGTACATGAACTAATATAGAAAATGTTGTGATGTTGAGTGATGCTAGATGCATGTTGTACCAAGAGTAATATCATGAACAGCACTGAGTGCTCAATTTCTCAGAAATGGCTCAAGAATACAAAGCCTAGCCCTTTGGATCCATCATTGCCCACTAAGTGAAGTTATGTGATCATGAATGTGTTAATCTATGTTTGGACTATGTATCCAATCCCTCTGAGTAGGTGGCTCAATAATAAAAAAGCTAGCTAGTCCTTTGGCTCCATCATTACCCCATGAAGTGAAGCTATGAACTAATACCGGTATGGATGTGTGTCGTATGGGATGTCTCCTAAAACCCATGAATTTACTGTGATCTAAAAATGTTGGCAAGGATATCTAAATGTATGAAGGAAACTAATCCACTCTTGGCCACTTTGAAAGATGGAGATTAGGCTTGTATAAAAGCTACTCTGAAATAGATACACTAGGCTTATATGAAAACCACTCTAAAATGTGAAAGTTAGGCTTGTAAGAAAGTCACTCCAAAATGATGCCAACCACCTGTAGATGGAATAAGACATGCAACTGCTAAGAATGCTTGGGTAATACTAAACTTGTAAAGAAAAGAAAAAAATATGCCATGCACATTGCCCCCAATCATTGGTGTCTGAAACATAGATTCTGATCTAAAAGTTATATCAACTGTCGTATCTAAAACTAGAAGTGAGATCCATCATGTCATGCATGATGCCCCTTATATCTATATTCTCTAATAAAAAGTGTTCTAAAAACTATTTATTCTAAATAGGTCTAACTATGTAAAACTGTAGTTGAACCTACTTTTTGTTGTCTTCTGAAAAGTCTAGTTTTCTATTGTTTAGATAGGAGCACCAAAAATTAACACTAAAGGGCCTATCATTGTAGTCCAATCTTGGCATTGTTGTCTTGGGCTAAATTTAATGACTTTTCTAACATTTTCAATGTATGTTTGGTATATTCTATCTGGTTTGATATCTAGTTGCTATTATGGGTGTTCTAAAAGCTAAATTTTCAGCCATTAGGAGCTAAATTTATGACAAAGCCCCTGGTTGTTGCCCCCTCTTTTGAGGGTAGGAATGAATACCCTATAATGACTACCCTTAGAATAAAGAGACCTACAAGTGTGTTATGTTGTAAATATACATGATATAGCAATGATAATTAACAAGATATCCCAAGATATAGCATGGTTTGTAATGAGAGATTGTTAGATCAATAAGGGTATGCCTTGATAGATATAACAATGTAATAAGATGTGTAATGTACTAAACTAAAATTGGAAGTCTAGTTAATTTTTAGTTATTAGTTGTTAAGGAGGGATGGAGCATGATGTCCATCATGGCATCTAAAAAATCAAGAATAATACATGACATGGATCATGGCATTGCAAATAATTGAAAAATCAATCAAGCAACAACCATACAAGGTAAGAAGTAAGAAGCATAAAAGAGTGGCTAAGGGGCTAATCAATCAAGGGATAGGGGCACATGTCACTCAAAATAGAAATCAAGCATACAAGGCATGTTTAAATGCCACATACACATATAATTGGAATAAGCAAGATTGGCATGAAAGCCACAATCATATAGAAGAGTACAAGCAAAGGACATTGGCAAATGTCCTAAGGCACACAAGAATAGAAGTAAAGGGCATTGGCAAATGTCCTAAAGTACATACAAGAGATAATAAAAAACTAAGAAATATAATCAAATCTAGCTGCACAAATCAAGAAAGGAAAGCATGTAATATACTAGAAATAAAATCGCATCTAACTAATCAAAGAAAGAAGTGAAAGTATTCAAAACATGTTAGTACAAGACTAGGTATATGCTAAGAAATACATAAGTGTTATATACTATTGGAATATCTAGAGAGTAATCTATGTAATCATACTAAGTAATGTACATCAACATGATAACTAGAGTGTGTAGTATAGGAATGACATAACCCGGATGGTGTAGTCATGTAGAAGATGTCCTTAGTGGGTATGTATATCGATGTGTGTCTTGAATGTAGAAGTAGGATGCCCCCTCAATAGGTAGAGTGAAGCAATCAAGGATTTGGATGTCACTACACACACTCAAATAAGATCAAGTGAATCATGGTAGTGTAGATAAATTGATAAATAATAGAAAATGTAAGTCTAGCATTGTATTAGACATGTAAAGCATGGATAATGCATACAATCAAAATGTTTTTGATGTTTTTTGAATTATTTGCATGTTTTTGTATTTTTAAATATTGGAATGTTTTTGTTATTTTTTATATAAGCTATATGCAATCAATCATTAGGATTATATGTACAAGAAATTGATAAGGAACTATGTACAAGTAAGCAAAAAGAAACTATGTATAAGTAATTTTTAAAAATTATGTACAATACAATGTGTGAAATGAAATGCTAGACATGGAATCTATGTAGATGCATAATATTAATTATATTTTTGAGTTTATTTCCTTCAAGTGAGGCTATATGATACACTTTAGGGAAAATATTTTTAGTAATAATGTATGGACCTAGCCAATTTGGTTAGAATTTTCCTTTGATTTCTTCTTTGGCATTGACATTACGAAAAATTTCTTTGAGAATGAGATCATTAAATTCAAATTATTTAGTGTGAAATCATTTTTCTGAAGGATCATTGTATACATTATTGGTATATTTTGAGATGTTATTCTACTTGAATTCATGTATGGTCTAACTGCTTGAGCTGGTGTAGATGTTTTTCATGATACTAGTCATCAGTGAGAATACCTTTAAGAGATTCACAAAAAGATGAGATTTCTAATTCCAATGGTAAAAATTATTATGTGCCAAAAATAAGTGAATAAAGATTGGCTCTTTTGGGTGTATTAATACTTGTGTGATAGGCCCATAATGCAAAGACTAGTTGATTGTGTCAATCATCTCCAAATTTGGTCACTATTTTGCTCAAAATGTTATTGATCTTTTTATTGGTAGCCTTTGCTTGACCATTTCCTTGTAGGTAATTTGGAGTAGAGAATGTGTGTTTAATCTTATATTTTGTTCAAAATTTCTTGATATTTTTATTCCTAAATGATGTTCCATTATCAGAAATGATGGTTGCAGGAAAGCTGAAGTGTGAAATAATGTGAGTCATGAGAAAGATGCAAATGTCCTCACTTGTAGTAGATTGAAGTGGAACAGATTATACCTATTTGGTAAAGTATTTTGTGGCTATGATTATTAAATTATGTCCATCAATAGATTCAGGGTTAATTTTAATAATAGGATTAAATCTTGATAACATGAATGGCCATGGAGAGATAATAGGTTGTAATTGTTGTGATGGTGCATACTATAAGTTACTATGTCATTGAAATTTATCACATAATATTTTACATATTTTAAACATTCATCTTCCATGGTGGGCTAGTAGTGCCCCTATCGAATAAATTTGTGTGATATATATTTTCCACTTGAAGTGACCACAACACTCACTATCATGTATCTGTGTAAGAGAAATTTTAGCTTCTATTGAAGTTAAACATCGAAGCAATTATCCATCAAAGGATCATTTAAAAAGTTGTCTTCCAATGATTACATAATGGAGTGCTTGTTTGTGTAAGTTGCATTTTTCTTTTCATGAAAAAGTGTCTAGTGTAATAGATTTGTTTATAAAGTTATAGATATCAGAGAACAATTCTAGAGTTTCAGAACTGTGTATAGTGGCTAAAATGGATAGTGCAATCAAATCCATGTTAGATATTAATGGTGATTGTAATAATTTGATTATGAAAATAGCTTGATCATCATTAATATTGATTGGAATCAAATATGTATCACTTACCATTGCATATGCATGTCTGTTGTCTATTTTTGGTATACTTTATATAGAAAAGTAGTTGAACTGTGATGATAAAATTTGTACCATGTTTCAATATGGGATAAGATGTTCTTATTTTGTCTCATATACATCATTGACTTATTTTTCCACAATTTTGGAATCACCAAAGACTTTAATAGGTCTAATTTGGAGGGATTGGGTGGTAAATAGACCTAAAATAAGTGCTTCATATTATGTGGTGTTGTTGGTGTAAGAGAAACTTAATTGATATGCAATAGGAACTATGTGACAAGAAGGGTCGATAAAGACAATGCCTTCCCCCGCATCAAATGCACATCAAGAACCATCAAATAACATGGTCCAAGTATCAGAATGAGTAGAATAGGTAGTGAAATCATCTCTAAATGTGTCGCAAATAGGATTAGTGTCCAGGAGTGGTGTGGCTGCTAAATGGTCTGCAATGATTTGGCCCTTTATTTATTTTTAGAGAACTATTTTTAAGTCAAATTCTGTTAATAATATGACCTATTTTGTGATGAGACCAAAGAGATGTGGTTTTTCCATGAGAAACTTCAAAGGATATACTTTTGTGATAACCTAAGTCTCATTATTTACCATGTAGTGTCAAAGTTTTTGTGTAGCAAAAACTAACGCTAGACATAATTTTTCTATTATGGAGTAATTTTTTTCATAATTTACTAATGTGCAACTGGTGTAATAAAATGCTTTTTCAATGTGTTGATCATCATGTTGTGCTAAGAGTGCTCATAATACATGGTTTGTTACTAAGATATATAGTAGGAAAGGATTATCAAGGATAGATGGTACTAAGATAAGTAGATTAAGAAGATATTGCTTGATTGTATCAAAGTTTTCTTGATAGGCTTGGTCCCAGACAAACTTTGTATCTTTATTTAGTAATTGAGTGAATGACTAAGTTTTATTAGTAAGCTAAGCTATGAAATAGCAGATTGCTTAAATCTTACCATGTAGGGATTGAATTTGTTTTAAGTTCATAGGAGGTGGCATGTCAATGATTTCTTTGACATTCTTAGGGTCAAACTCTATGCCACACTGAGAAATAATGAAACCTAAGAGTTTTCCTGATGTAACTCCAAACACACACTTTTTTAGGTTCAATTGGACATTGTAATGTCTGAGCCTTTGAAAGATATTTCATAAATTAATAGCGTGATGTTGTCATTATTTAGATTTAGATAATATATCAATGACATAATCCTTGATAGTATGGTGAATCAAATCATGAAATATATGTGTCATGGTATGCTGGTATGTAGCTTTGGCATTTTTTAATCTGAAAGGCATGACAATGTAATAAAATCTACCCTAAGGTGTTCTAAAAGATGTTTTCTCTTGATATTATTCAATAATTTTTATTTTGTTGTATCTTGTAAAGCCATCCATAAATGATAGCATTTCATATTTGGTTGTGAAATCAATGATCATGTCAATGTTAGGTAAAGGAAAATCATCTTTTGGGCATGCTTTATTTAAATCTTAGGAATCAAAATAACACTAAATTTGTCTATTGGGTTTGACCATGAGGACTATATTAGAAACCCATTCAAGGTGTGCTACTAATCAAATGAAACTGGCATCTAAGAGGCATTGGATATCATCTTTGACTAAGAGAGCCACCTTAGGATGCATTTTACAAATTTTTTGTTTGACAAGTTTTGCATCTAGGTATAAAGGAATCTGATGAACTACTATAGATGTATCAATCCCTGTCATATCTAAGTAAGACCAAGCAAATAATTATGTAAAATCTATTAAAGTTTGATGAATATCTATATCCTTTTCCTTTCTTAGGGTAGTGGATAACAAGACAATGCGAGGATCTTGATCAGTTCTAAAATTGAAATTAATTATTTCCTCATAAGCAATGTGGAATGATCGAGTGTGTATGGGGTTATAGGGATAGTATCATTAGAATCAATTGGTATGTCTTGGAGATAATATGGATGTTCTCCATAGTATGCATGGGTGTTTGTGTGATGAGAAAATCTATTCTTATGATATTAATATGGGATGTCCTCATATGCTCTAAAAAATTGTAAGAGGGATTCATCATTAGAGAATTCATCTAATGTATACATATCTAGTGAAATCATATCATCAATGAGATTAGGATAGATCAATGATAATGTTTAAGTATGATTAATAGTGTGGTCTACCAATGTAATGGGTTGACAAAACTTTATATGCTTTGAAGCTATAGAAGAAGGTTTATCATGAAGAAGGGTAAGTTGATATCCTAGTCCTTGCCTTCTATGTTGTGTTGATGCCTCAATAGGATTGATGATTCTTTGTTCATTCTTTCCAAGACCTTTGCCATGATATTTCATCTTATTAGGACATTTAAGTGCAAAATGGGAAGTAAACTTGTGAGTTGGTGTTAGTGTGATTATAGAAGTTGGAATTGTCTAATGTGTTACATGGTCCAAGGGTACATTGTAAGTAGTGGGTTGTATAGGCATATTACCTAGATTAAAGATCATAATATAATTCTATGGAGATTCAACAACTTGGAACTATTTAAAAAAATTATTATCTATTGGTCATGTGTAGATGTAGCCTTTGTGAATAAATTTTAGACAAGCATGAAGTGTAGAAGGAATTGCATGCATATCATAAATCTAATTCCAACCAAGTAATAAATTATAATTGAGGTCATTTGGCATGACTTGACAAGTAGTTAGAAATGTCTTAGGCCCGAAGGTAATATTGATTTTTATTTGACGCATGATTTTCTATGGGATGTTGTCAAATCCTCTAACATTCATGTCGAAATGGTCTAGATCTTAAGGTTATATATTAAGATGTTTAAGAAAAGAAATATTAAAAATGTTAAGTCCTAAATCGTTATCAACTAACACTCTTTTTACCCCCACATCATTAATTCTTAATTGAATATACAGAGTTAGATGTTGTTCAATGATGTGTCATGGGGCTAAATCCTCTTTCTCAAAGGAAATATGTTATTTAGTCCATTAAATTGTGTTGAGGATAGAGGTAATCTAACCTGGTTCAGCAAAAATAGGAATTCTAGTATTGTGAAGGGCTGCAAATAATACATATTTGTAAACATTTGATCGTTGAAGGATTTTGAGAAATGAAACTGTATCAAAAAGGGTGCTAACTTGAATTATAAATCTATAGTCATGGATGTAATCAACCTACCTATCTTCATAAACTTGAGTGATAGCATGTACTACATGATCTACTATAGGCATAGAGCTAGTAGTAGGTGTGGGATAAGAGCTATATGTACCAAGTTTGAAGGGAGGAGGGATAGATATACCCACTAGTGGTCACTTAGTAGTGATAGGGAAATACTCAAAAGTAGCTTGTGAGTTATATGCATCTAGGTAGAACTCATGAATGTGAAATGAAATGCATGAAATTAGAGTTATAAGTTGTATAGAAATATATTTATAAAGATAATTCCCAATGAGAGACAGAAATCAAGAGATAGAGATCATGGAATGGTGCACTAATGCATAAAAGGCTTTTATATGTGTTATGATATATCTAATATGTTTAACAAGATGAACTTGAATTTTTTTCCATATAAGAGATAGAAAGCAAAGGGTAGAGAACACGGAATGGTGCACTAAGGGTAAGAAAAAATTACATGCACTATGATATATCTAATACGTTTAGGAAAATAGAGTTGTAAATTATCTTACATGAGAGAGAGAGTATGCAAAAGAAATATTAGAATTTTGTACAATTTTAGCAATAAATTTTGTAATATCATCTCTTATTATGAAAATTAAGCATGAAAGGGAAAAAAATTAATCTTTGCATTAACACATGGTACACTTCATCATTCACATACATGATAGGACCAAGTATGGTCTCCTTATTATATACTAAAAATTCAATAAATATTTGAAAATAAGGGAGATCCATTTTTGAAATCTGATTTTAGATGTAAGGTGATACCTCAAGAAGCAAATAAGAACTAGTACATGCAACTAGGGTTTTGAATGAAAATATTTTAAAATTTATAAGGAATTTTAAAAATTGATGTAAATTTTTTATTTAAATATGTAAGTAAAAAATCAAAAAAAGATAGAAAAAAGACTAGGAAAATATCGGGACCTAGTATGGGAAACTAGGGTTTGAAAGAAAATTATTTTAAAATTACTATGAAATTTTAAAATTGAACACTGATTTTTTATTTTATTATGTAGGTAAATATATATATATAATAAAAATTAGTGGTAAATTTACACTAGGGTTTCTAGGGTTTTATACGTAAACAAAGTAAGTCAGGTTCACCAAATGATTTAACAATTTTGGGAGTATTAGTGTATTATTCTTAATTTAGTTGAAGGGTCTAAGTAGTAAAATAAGTAAATAAATATTCAATAATTAAGCTAATAATTTGTATAAATTTGATTGTGATTTTAACCTTTATAAAAATAGAAATAAGGGATAGAAAATAAGGCTTATCTATAAACTCACTGAGACGACTGAGACAGAGTCTGAAATTCACTATGCAAGACTGGGACACTATTATAAATCAAGATCTGGCCTTGATTTTATGATTAGACAAGAGCACAAAAAAAGGCCACTAGTGGCACCAATGTTGTAGTCCACTTCTATCACTGTTTTCCAAGAGACCTAAACTTTTTGTGTTTTATTCATTGTGTCTGTGTGACCCTGTCTATGAAGTTTTGACTGTCAGATGTTCACAAAATTATCTTTAGAGATAATTTAGTATTCAAACCCTAGACTCCATTATTCTTTGACAAAATTTTGGAAAGAGGGGGGCTTAGTGTTTGTAATATGCACTAAACGTGTATCCACACCGCTTGTGTGGGCATGCTACCTACATACCAATACATCAAAGAGGGATCAAGCCATATGTAGTTCTCCCACTTGATGTGGTTTGTGTAATAGTGTGTATGAAGATGAAAATGCTAAAATTGGGTGTTCTTGATATGGCAAAGGATTAGTGTAAGGATTTTAATAAGCTTGTAGTAGTATTGGTTGGTTGTGTACAAAGAATAGGGAAGATTGTCTTATTGGTTTTGCTTGTATTCTTTCTTACTTTGTAATAATTACCAACCCCTTCCAAGTGATATTTGAATGGAATCTTATAAGGATATATTGGTCATAGGTTAAATATGCTCACATTAGGCTAACAAAGAGAAGTATAAGGAACTAGAATGAACTAACCATTGGGGATAAAAATACACTTAGATAAGAGTGTCAAAATAGGACACTAGTGGTACTAGCACTATAATCCAAGTTGGGCACTATTATCTTTAGCTGACGGGGCCTTGAGGGATGGATTTGTCATGGAAAGAGTAGTCTATTTGATTTGGGATCAGGTTTGGAAGGCTATTGGGAATCAGTGAAAAGATGCCTATGAGGGTCATTAAAGTAAGGAGGGACCTATGGGTTGGGTGTCATTAGCCACAATCAAGTTACCAATTTTCACATTTTATATGACTATAGATAGTTAATGTTTTCTCTGTCTATAATTGGGGAAGTCAAAATTTTATTTCTTTCTACACACCAACACACGCATTAATTAATACCATTTTCATTATCCTCATTAGCAATAACTATAAAAACATGCCCTGTTTCACAAAAACAATTTTTAGCGATAATATGAAGATATATAATGATAAAAAATTATACATAATGAAAAGTATTCTGCCTGGCTACACTAGATCAGATACAAGGTCAAAGTCATCTAATTATGTCATATTTGTAAGTTACAATGTTATTGGAACTTGATATGTGTTGATTGGAATTAGATGTTTGGAACTCCAATCATCCACCCACTCTTGTGACTCACACTCATTCTAAATAGAGTCTATGCATGTAGAATAAAAACATGTTAAGTGTCTCATTTCAATAGTCCAAGAACTTGTATTTGAGATAAAAAATGAGTGGAGGTTACTTGAACCCATTAGAGTCATACAATCCTCATACTTTTCCAAGTGTTGTTCCTCCATTAACCAGAAATGTCTATGAAAAGTATAATTTGGTTGAGCACCATGATACATGTTCTCATTACACCATTCAACTATAGTTTTTACATTTGTCAAATGAACACCCTCTTCAAAAGTCAACTCCTGCCTTGCAATATCTCTTTTTACACATGCTCTTGCACCATCATGCTCCCATTTTCCATAGCTAGCCTCAGTGAAACTTCAAATGTGTTCTAAACCAGTGGTAATGGGCATCCTACTCAACCAATAGAACATCCATGCATTTTTAATTATGATGTGCAATTATCTAAGAAAATGTAATGATGTTTGAAAGTAGAGTTCCTCTGACTCAACTATTCATAAAACTTATGAAAACAACCTTACACATACTCTGAACAATGTGATCAGTCATCACTGATATAGAAATGGTACTCCCTTAATATTTTTTATTATTTATTTGTACTCTCATATTCATGTATGAATGTTATATGCATGAATATGGCAACTTGTGATGAGTTTTAATACTATGATTGAACTTCCATTTAGGTTTTGAATGTGTAATTTTTAATAAAATTAACTACTAAAATAATCAAACCAAGTGGGAATATATCATTGCTTATCATTAAATGTTCATCCAACCATCTATCCATGTGTGTGTTTTGAATACTCATAAACAATCTTCTCCTAAATTTGATCAAAAATTGAGAAATAAGTATCTCTTTTTAACAAGCTAGCACCTTTGACATATTTTATTTGATAAGTCACTGATTCATATTTGCTTAAACCAATTAATTCTTGTCTGATTGTATTTTTAATCTCTTCATGGATACATTTTTTTAGTTTTGGCAATCCACCACAAATTCTAAAATTTCCATTTAAACATGATTTATTGTAAAATAATTATGCCACACTCTTGCAAAGTGTTGTTAGTATGAAAAGTACAACGAATATGGATAAAAAAATCATAGTGAATTAAAAATTAAATATTTTTCCTACAATAATAAGTGGTGTGTGTGTGATTTATTTTTACATAAAATGTTTTGGCCATCACAAAATATCTTTAACAAATAGAAATTTGTGGATGTTTTTTCAAAAAATTAGAGTATAATTGTGTTTGAGTCATATCCAATAAATTTTCTGGATGTGGTTTATGATTATCAAAACAAACTCATATTTTCACAACATCTCTTGCATTGGGAAAAATTCTTGTATTATCTTTTCAAAATTGAGCAAGTAACTCTTTGAGAGTATCGGCTATAGACTTGTCCTTTCATGGAAGTCTACCAGAGAATGCCCAGAGCTCATAGTTATTATGTTCATTAAGTCTTTCATGTCTTTCAATTGCTTTATTAATGTTTTTAATTTATATTAAGTATTCATCTTGTTTTTGAAACCATTCATTTTTTCCCTGATTGGTCACTTACTGCACAAATTTTAAGTATACACCAAGCAATATTACAATCTTGGGTGCATGATTTTGGGCCTACAGTATGATATGCATCATTTAATTTTCAACAATTTCCTTGTTTTCATCATCTTTGTTATATGTTATTAGTCCTAATGTGTATATTATAGGTCTCATCTTAATCAATTTTATAAATGAAACAAATAATTGACGTATTTAACTATCATAATCCAAATTATGAAAGAAAGTATCCCAAATTTGTTGATCCAATCTTCTTCAATGGTGATCAGACAATTTTTTATGCATTGGTTCTAAAATATTTTCATCAACTTGAATTAAGTACTTGTCTTCTCCATGCACAATTCTTAAAGGTGTTGTTAATGGTAGAATTTGTTGATAGGGTATTTCAAAATCATTATTACTTTCATTGTTTAGATGTGGAGCTAAAAGCTTCACCTAAGGCAAACAAGGAGGTTTTCAGAGCATGACAGTCATCAGCGTCGGCAGGCCACAACCGACGTCGGTCAGGGGACAGTGCAAGGGAAACTAGCATCAGCAAGAGATCAGCTGGCATCGATCACCTCCAGTCAGGCAGGGACTGACGTCGGTCACCTGTGGTGGTCAGAACTACTATTGACAAACAGTCAGTTAAGTGAACGCGTTGTTTGCATGATGAAGACCAGTTAGAGTCTTGAGCCACAAGTCTAATCATTGTATGCATGAGATCTATATAATAGACTCATGGGCTGTATTTTTAAGTGTTGAACTTGTAGAAGAGCTATGTAGAGCTTGGAGAGTTCTTCCCATGGTGGAATCAAGTAGGATTTCCCATGTATGTAAGATCAGGTTTGGTCAGTAGGGTGTTGCAGGATCATGGTGGAGATCTACATGTGATAAGTAAGATCAGTGTTGGTTTGTTGGGATCTGTGAATGCGAGGGTCAGAAAGGAGATTGGTGGGGGAGCTAGATCCAAGGTGACAACAATACATTAGGAGCAAGATCATGGTGAGATCTACTTGGAGTATCGGTTCGTACTTGATTGTACCGGATGTACAATGAGGTGAACAATAGCTTGTGTTAGCTGTGTGTTGTGACCTATGAGAGAAGATTACTCAAGAAGGAAGATTACTGGGAGCCCTTAAGGAGGAAGCCTCACAGAGGTGGAAGAAGAGTGTGATCTCTTTATTGTAATTTCCTTTGTAATGAGTTGAATACAATTGTGTGTTGCCTCTCATATTCTATGTTATTTCTCATTGATAGTTATTTGTTCTTCTGGGTATTTCCGCATGTTTAAGTTGCTTATACATTGGTAATCATGTGTGCTCTTAAATCTAACAAGTTGTGTCAGAGCTTTGGGGAACTTCAGTCCTATCAATTCTTGAAGGTGTTGTTAATGGTAGAATTTGTTGATAGGGTATTTCAAAATCATTATTACTTTCATTGTTTAAATGTGGGATGACATTTCCTTCATTATTTATTTCTTCATTATATGTTTTCATGAAAATTTTTTGATGGTCAGTTTCATCATTATTTGTTTCCATCAAATTTTATTCATTCATGGGGGGTGAAGCATCATACATAGACTCATCCTCAAAAAAATCAAAAACTTAGAACTTTAAATGTAAAATTCCAACATTATCTAATTCATTATTGTCAATTTCATTATTATTCATTTCATTATGGTCAATTTCATCATTATTCAATTCATTATGGTCAATTTCATCATTTTTTAATTCATTATTGTTAATTATCTCATTATCTATGGCATTTGGTTCATCAGGATTAGGGTTTATACCTTGTCTATCATGAAGTTATTGCATTCGTATCTTGTTTTTCTCTCTCAAATATTCTAATTATTATGGTGTTTTATTTTTCAATATTTTCCTCTTCCTCAAACATGATCTATCACCCATCACAGATAATTGATAGCTTTTCAAAGGTGGGGTCAAGCTCACAGGTACCATAGGTCCCATAGAAGTACACGAAGACTGATTATGGGGATAAAATTCATGATTTGGTTTTAAAATAAACATTGAAAACTGATCTTAGTCTATAATAATAATAATAATGTGATCATGTTATTACATAAAGAGATCACATTATTTGTTATAATAGGTTCTGATTCAACATACATATTGAGAAGAGTATATCAAGAATAATGTGAGCACATTATGTAATAATGTGATCGTGTTATTCTTATACTCGATTGGGGTTAGAAATTGACATTGAGAACTAAGTGTTTTATAAAGTAAGAAGAATGTGATTATGTTATTAAATAACATGATCATATTATACTTAATATAGATTAGGGATTATGGATTAGGGATTAAGGAATTAGTGCATAGGGTTTAGGGGTTAACGATTAGGGATTACAATTATGTTTTAGGGATTAGGGATTAGGGATTATAATTTATGTTTTAGGATTTAAGGATTAGGTATTAGGGCATGCAGGGTTTAGATTTAAGGGTGTATATAAGGTCTAATCACTATATGCCATGTGTCAACCTATTTTTTACTACTAAGGATGTTAATTGGGACTAAATCAATTGGTAAATTGGGAAAGTTATTGGTTTACAATTTAGGGTACACAGGGTCAATCACAAATATAATTCTTGGTCTAAATGATTTTAATTTGTGCTAAAATGATTGGTTTAGGGTTTAAAGAGTTTATAATTATGGTTTAGAGTTTAGGGATTAAAAAATTTAAGCATTAGGGATTTGGGTATAGGTTTTATGGTATATAAGGTATAATCATGATGGCGATTGGTGAAAATTAGACCTGATCAACTCCTAAATCATATTTTATATTCATGTAATTAGGTTGAAGGGGCTCAAAATAACCCCAATTTACTTCAGATGCACAACTAGATTGATACTCCAAAGGCTAAGTTTTGGCCATAGGTTTAAAAAATGCATTTTATGACATATCATGATAAAATTAGTTATATCATAAGGCATGTATATTTATGGCATGTAGTTGGAATTAGGGCATAGGGATTATAATTTATGTTTTATGGATTAGGGATTAGGGCATAGGGTTTAGGTTTAAGGACCTATATATTATGTCTAATCACTCTACGCCATGTGAACCTAATTATTACTATAAAAGATGTTAATTGGGACTAAAACAATTAGTAAATAGGGAAAGATTATGATTTACAATTTAGGGTATAGTGTTTAGGGCTTAGGTTTTAATGTATATATGGTTTAGGGTTCATAGGGTTAATCACAAAGATAATTAAGGATAATTTGAATCACTTGAACCCATTTGTGACTATAGAATATGTTTTTGGATTAGCATTATACCCCATGTCATCATATAGATTGAGTGAATTAGGCAAATGGGGCAATAATTCATGTGATTTATGCCAAACTGAGTCGTGTAAACTTAATTCTTAGTTTAAATGATGTTAATTTGAGATAAAATGATTGGTTCAAGATTTAAAGAGTTTATATTTATGATTTAGATTTTAAGGATTAGGAATTTTAAGGATTAGGGCTTAAGGTATAGGTTTTAGGGTATATAAGGTACAATTGTGAAGGTAATTAGGGTAAATTTGAGCTTCTTGAACCTATATCTATGAGTAAAAAATGTGATTTTGAGCTTAATTAACCCCCACATCATCATAGATTGAGCCAATTAAAATAATTATGGTATAATCAGTGATGCAATTTTGACCAAGTTCATCCCTATGAACCTAATTCTTATTATATATATAAAGGATGTTAATTGGGTCTAAATTTATTGGTTTAGGGTTTAGGGTCTATAATTTAAAGGGTTTTGGGTTTAAGGCTTATGGTTTAGGGTTTAGTGTAAATGATAAAGGGTTTAGGTTTAAAGTTAAATGGTATAGAGTTTAAGGTTGAATATATCAGATATAGGGTCCAATCACTAAGGTGATTAAAGAACATTTGAGTTTCTTATTCACCTATTTATGAAAATTACCTTCATGTTTGCATTTCTGATAAAATTAGGGTTAGTTATGCCATGTACAAGTTGCATACATGTTATACAATTGATTGAGGCATAAATTTAGTTTAGGGGCTCAATTTTACCTAGATCACACCCTTATTACACAAATTAACTAATTAGATCAATTCATGATAGAATCATTCTTTTGATTTTGCCCAAATCATATCTTGCTCTTTAAGGGGTTTAAATTGGACTTAAATGCCTCCTTGATTAAAAGAATCAACTCTTTGGTTAATTATATGACATGACATTAGCATTAATTTCACTCCAAATCACATCGTATACAATTTAAAATAGGTTCATGTGCTCATTTTAACCCTAGTTACCTCCACAAATTAACTAATCGACATTTACATTCATTAGATGATGATTTCAAGTTTATTGAGCTCAAAACCACATTTTATACATGTATAACTTGCATATAAGTAAATAATGTTTCTTTGCTTCAATCGAGCTAATGAAATTGGAGTTGATCAACCCCCAAATCACATTTTTTAGTCATACAATTAGGTTGAATGGGCTCGAAATAGCCCCAATTTACTTTAAATGCACAACTAGATTGGTATTCCAAAGGCTAAGTTTTGACCATACATTTAAAAATTACATTTTATGACATCTTATGATAAAATTAGTTATATCATAAGGTATGTATGTTTGCAGCATTTAGTGGGTATTATGGCATAGGGATTACAATTTATGTTTTAGGTATTAGGGATTAGGGCATAGGGTTTAGGTTTAAGGACCTGTATATAATGTTTAATCTCTCTATGCCATGTTTAAACCTAATTATTACTACAAATGATATTAATTGGGACTAAATCAATTGGTAAATAGGAAAAGATTATGGTTTACAATTTAGTGTATAGTGTTTAGGGCTTATGGTTTAAGGCTTAGGTTTTAATGTATATATGGTTTAGGGTACACAGGGTCAATCGTAAAGAAAATTGAGGATAATTTAAATCACTTGGACCCTTTTGTGACTATAGAATGTGTTTTTAGGTTGTCATTAGACCCCTTGTCATTATGCAGATTGAGTGAATTAGTCAAATGGGGCAAGTAGTAATGTGATTTAGGCCAAATTGAGCCTTATGAACTTAATTATTAGTCTAAATGAAGTTAATTTGAGATAAAATGATTGGTTCAAGGTTTAAAGAGTTTATATTTATGTTTTAGAGTTTAGGGATTAGGGCTTAGGGTATAGGTTTTAAGATATATAAGGTACAATCATGATGGTTATTGGGTCAAATTTGAGTTCTTTGAACCTAGATTTATGAGTAAAGAATGTGATTTTGGGATCATTTAGCCCCCAAATCATCATATATTGAGCCTATGAAGTCCATTGTGGTAATGAGTGATGTGATTTTGACCAATTTCATCCATGTGAACCTAATTCTTACTATATATAAAGGATGTCAATTAGGGCTAAATTTATTGGTTTAGGGTTTATAATTTAAAGGGTTTGGGGTTTAGGGCTTATGGGTTAGGATTTAAGGTAAATGGTATAGGTTTTAGGGCTTAAGTTAAATGGTACATGGTCTAAGTTTTAAGATATCAAATTTAGGGTCCAATCACAAAGGTAATTGAAGAAAATCTGAGCTGCTTGTTCACTATTTGTGATAATTACCTGAACATGTTTGCATTTAAGATAAAAGTAGGGTCAATTAAGCCATACATGTTGCATACATGTTACACAATTTATTGAGCCATAAATTTGGTTTAGGGGATCTTTTTTGCCCAAACCATGTCCCTAATTGCACCATTTAACTAATTGGATCAATTCATGATAGAATCAAACTTTTAATTTTGCCCCAAATCATATCTTGCTCTTTAAGGGGTTTAAATTGGCCTCAAATGCCTCCTAGATTAAATTAATCAACTCCTTGGCTAATTATATATGGCATGACATTAAATTTAATTTCACTTCAAATCACATTGAATATATAATTTAAAATATGTTCACATGGCTCATTTTGACCGTAATTACCTCAATAATTAAACTAATCAATATTTACATTCATTAGTTAGTGACTTCAAGTTTATTGAGCTCAAAACCACATTCTATACATGTAGAACTTACATATAAATAAATTATGTTCATTTTCTTCAACCAAGCTAATGAATTTGGAGATGATCAACCCCCAAATCACATTTTATAGGCATGTAACTAGGTTGAAGGGGCTTGAAATAGTCCCAATTTACTTCAAATGCATAGCTAGATTGGTACTCCAAAGGCTAAGTTTTTGCCATAGGTTTAATAAATGCATTTTATGACATCTCATGATAAAATCAGTTATATCATAAGGAACGTATGTTTGTGGCATGTATGTTTGTAGCATATATGTTTGTGACATCTCTGAACTTGATAAAAGATGAATTCTTATATGCAAAATAGGGTACTAACACATTGATATATCTTGAAAATAAATCCTTATGAAACTTCACATAATGACTCAAAAAATCTTATCAAAGACTCAGACAATACTACAAACTTTATAAAAAAAATTACAAGATCCAAACATCACCAATTATCCACAAAAACTAACGTAGTCTTGTTTAACCAAATGTGGTTTGTTTTAGGACTATATACACTCTTGACACAAAATCCAATGACCCTTAATTTATTTATTATTGTTTTAAAACACCATTTGAATCTTGTGAAGAATATAAATTCTTTTTCAAATACCAAATTTCAATTAACTAATCCTTAAACATTTATAATATCACTTATCTTTCAAACCTGATACTCTAGGTCTGTTAGTACTCAGTTAGAGGATCCTTGTACTCCAATTGATTTTTGGACAATATAATCTATTTAATCATGTAAAAAATGAAATCTAAATCAAATCTACCAAATTATGAGTGATTTGGATCAAGTATCACCAAAAACCAACTTTTGACTTCTTGACCCTATATAGGATGAACTAAGACTGTTTGCATTTTAAGGAATAATAGACTTATGTCAAATTAAAAATAAATTGATTCAAATGTTAATACTGTAGAGTGGATAACGAGACTAGATTAGTCAAGTATTAGTCAATAAAACAAAGATAAATACATAAAGATCTAAACAAATCAAGCCAAACTATTCATGCCAAGGTTGCTAATGATAACAAGATATAAATGAAAGAAAGTAATTAATCATTACCTTCCCAAATGACTCCATTACTCAAAGTCAGATCCAATCATGTTCTTCACTTGATTTAGAGCTCTATTCTTTGTCAACAATCACTTATTTGCTCCTAGATTGCCTCAAGAACTCTATGTAAAACCTAGGCTCATGATATAAACTATCTACTTTGTTTATCAATGAAGCTAATCCAAATGAAAATAACATAATAATCAAAACAAAAATGACTTGTGGAGATATTTTATCATTATAAGTTTACATAATTTAAGATTAAAAATGATAGTGTGTGATATAGTTTTCCAAGATCTCTGAATAGCGGCCATGCGAATGAATGTCAAATTCTTGTAGAGGCATAATGAGAGCTCTAAAAACAAGAAAATTCCACAAAGGAAATGTTTGCATTAGCCACTTTAGAAAAAAAGAAAAGTGCATATAGGGTGAGATTAGGTCACCAAAAAGATAAAACCCTAACTCAAAATTAGAACCCACTTAAAAGTAAATGACCCCTAATGACTTCATTAACTAACCTAAGTAAATTAAACAGACATGTAGGTAAAAAGACTAGGTGGAAAAAATCCTACACTAAAACCCCCCTTAAAGCATATCTTAGGTGGGTAGAAGAATTAAGTCCCGGCAATGAGGCCTAATGAGGTACCCAAGTACAATGCAACTCTTATAAACTAGGGTAAAAGAGAAAACCCATAAGAATAAAACTCCTCCCCAAAAGATAACAAAGAGAAGAGGGATAAAAATCCCAACCAACATCTACAATTGACTGTAGCCATCTGATGTCCCCTAGAGGAATGTTTGAAAGTGACTGTGAATTAGAAGTAGATGTAGTGAAGAGTGGATTACCCTGGAACAATAAGTTTGTCCACCAAGTGCCTAATGGATCTTCAACCAAGGTGTAATGCCTATGAAAGGAATGATCCATATACTACAAGGTAGGTGGCCCAACTACTCTATGCTAAGATGGTGCAATAGAAGTAGAGGTAAAGAAGGTCTACAAAATATTTTGTAACTATGGAATAAAATTGTGCAATGTCTGATGTGTCTTGGATCAGTATATCATTACCCTATAATGTCAAAAGTAGACCAGAGGTAAGTGGGTCAAGAACTAACTCTTGAATATCTGAAAGGTGACAAGGAGATGTTGGAGGTGCATCCACTTCATTGTTTTATTCATCTACATAAGAAGAGTTGTCAATATCAGAAAGAAGCTTAGGCTCATAAGTGTCAATAGGTATAAGTGAGTCTAAAGAGGAATCTAAAGGAGAGTTGGGAGCAAAGTGCGAGAAGCTATATACTTGAGTATAATGATTGACCTTTCCCATAGCCAAAATAGTATCACTATGTAACTCCCTGATGTATACTAAATCTAGAGTGAATTCAACTCACATGCCCAGACCAAGGTGAGTGATATAGTAGACTGATAATAGATTATTTGAGAGTGAGGGCACACTTAAAAAATTATTGAATGTTCCACCACTCACTTTAATAGACCCTCTCCTAAGAACCTTTTTAGAAGTGTTGTCACCTAGTTGTATAGAGGACATATCGCATGGTTCCAAAGAGTTGAACTCAATCTATGAAGAGGCCATGTGATGTGAAGCACTAGAGTCAATGACCCATGTAGGAAGATTTGGAGGCACAACTATAACTAAAGTGTTGCCCTTATGTTTCCCCTTATTATTTTTTGCATTTCCTTTTCTAGATTCATTTTCCTTAGTGGATTCATGGGTTGATGAAGATGGTTTGACAAAATCTGGAACACCTATGTTGTTCTGAATAAAAAGGCTATTAAGGTGGTCAATTTGTTTCTTCAAAAATTTACTCTCGTCATGCTTACATAAACAATGTCCACATTTGATCTAATCTTTCTTACGCTTATGACTGGAAGAAGAGGTCACATTGATTGATTTGGAGGTGGAAAGATTTTCACCCTTCTCAACATTGTTCTTGCTCTACTTTCTCTTTGCTGGTAGAAGCCTTATCTTTCTCATCAAGCAATGCATGAGATTTAGATGACTTTAATTTGCCCATCTATATCAACTTATCTTATTCCTGAATCAGGTTGACAACAAAGGTATCTAAATAAGGCATCTTCTATGCGTTGTTAAGTGCACTCTTAGTGGCATGAAAACTAGACATAAACACAGAATATTCAGGATCTAGTTTAGAGAGTATTAACAAAACAAGTTGCTCATCTTCCTTGTCAATTCCACATACTTTCAACTATAATCTCAAAATTTTGAACTTGGTGAAAAAACCTCAAAGAGTGTTGAAGTCATTTAGGCTCAAT
Organism: Torreya grandis; assembly: GCA_037957365.1. NCBI lineage: Eukaryota > Viridiplantae > Streptophyta > Pinopsida > Cupressales > Taxaceae > Torreya > Torreya grandis. The sequence continues at coordinate 3,513,905 of JARHVA010000561.1, read as the reverse complement.
CTGATGAGCTCATTTTTTAGATCATGTCCTCTCATCACATCATGCATTCCAAAGACCTAGGACAGTGTGGTCCACACTTCAATAGGTGTTTTGGTATATTCAATGTGAAAGAGTAGATCTAGGGAGATTGAGAGACACAGTAGTCCATGGACTTTGTCACAATGGTTAAACCATTTGATTTCCACTCCATCATCAGTAGGTTTAGTCTTAGTGCCCATTATAATTTGATGGTAACCCTTGGATTGCAAGATGATTTCCATTATAGGTTTCCATTCATGATAATTAAATGGTGTAAGCGAACTAATAGAGAGTGAATCCATAGTGCAAAATAAAAGATTATTGTAGTAAGTAAAGAAAAATGCAAAAAAAGAAAGAATTCATAACACAACATAGTTTCCCCTCAAAACTATCATCATTGACCCCCCTTGAATGTTTCAAATACAAGCACGCTCTTATAGATGTCAAATTTAACCAAAAATGCATCTTGAGTAATAGGTGCATAAGTACAAGGAACTAGAGGGATGTCAGATTCAACCAATAATGCATCCAAGAAAGAGTATAATAAGGATAAAGTGAGATTTAAGCCATTATACCAAAAATAAAGGATGTTACAAAAGTCCAAAATAATACCAAAAATGCATAGAGTTTAAAAACTAAGCACTTTCAAAAAAATAGCACCCAAAACAAATCTACAGATTGAAATTTATGACACTTACAAGTTCTTACTCCCAGATATTCCTGGACCCTTTCCAAATTTAGAAATTTTTTTCCACACACATGTTTTTCATCCAAAAATGACAAAAACTTTAATCTATTTCTTCATTACCTTTCATCTAAAATTTGGCACCCACTTGAACGTCACACAGGTTTCCAATATTACTTTACTTCAGGTTTTCTAACTACTTTAACTTTAGGTTTTCCAACTACTTCAACTTTGAGTTTTCTAACTGCTTCAACTTAAAAAAAGTAATAAATATTCACCCTTCCAAAACTCGAGTGGGTCTTCCTAGTGTAAAATGGGTTCTTCCAACTGCTTTACTTTAGGCTTGAAATTTAGTAAGACTGCCTCTAAAATCCAAATTGGTCTTGCAGTGTTGATCAGGCTCTTGAACAGTGACTACTTTAGGGTTTCAAATAGCTACAACTAAAAAAAGTAATGAGTAGTCAACCCTAGAAAACCTAAATGGGTCTTGGCAGTGTTAATTAGGGTTGTGAATTCTAACTACTGAAGCTCGATTACTTGAAAGTAGTTACCCTAGAGAAGCCTAATTACTTTCAAATAATTACCTTGGATAATCCCAATTACTTCTAAGCTGTGTAATTTGGGTTTCTTGTACCACTTTACTTAACTTCACGAATTAGAAGTAAAGTAATGCCAAAAACTCAATTTTGTCTACAAGTAAGTTGTAGCACTCTAAAACCTTGATTTGGTCTGGAATCAAGTAATTGCCATCCAAAAACCTAATTTGGTTTGCAAAGTAAGTATTGGCCCTCTAAGAACATGATATGGTCTACAGGCAAGATTTTGGGGTTTGCAGGCTTGATTACTTTATCTGTATCGACATCCGACCAAATCAAAGAAATTAATTTCTAATAAAATCCACATACTTTCTAAAAAATATAAAATCAACCCATTTTAGATCTCAAAAAACCTAAAAAATATATGAAAATGGATTTTTCATCAAAGGCCTTTTGACATGAGTTTTGAGGTAGTTTTTAAAAAAACGCCTCTAAGGTCAAAAATGACGGTCGTATAGTATGAAAAAATAGCAAGCTGAATGCAAAAGGATCTTACCAAAGGAGACAAAGACATGAGGCTATCAGGAAAGCTTCGATAACATGATAGATTTCACCAAGATCTCTGAATAGCAGCCACATGATGAATGTCAAATTTTAGTAGAGGCAAAATGAGAGCTCTGAAAACAAGAAAATCCCACAAAGAAAATGTTTGCATTAGCCCCTTTAGGAAAAAATAAAGTACATATAGGGTGAGATTAGGTCACCAAAAAGGTAAAATTCTTAACTCACAGTTAGAACCCACTTAAAGGTAGGATGACCCTTAATAACTTAATTAACTAACCTAAGTAAGTTGAAAAGACATGTAACTAAAACCACTAGGTGGGAAAAAGCCTACACTAACAGTGTGAGGCCTTCTATTTATAGATTTTTTGAGATTGGTCAGGATCAACCATGACCATCCATCTCAAGATTGAGATGTGTGATCATGAATTAATCTAATATTTGTAATTAAATCCATAAATATCCTCCTCATGATTTGGGAAGAAGGGGAATTAATGAGGCATTAGAGGCATTAAAGAGGCATGGATGGCCATAATTAAGATATTTTATGTATTTATGGCCTAGGGATGCCTTCCAAAAAAATGATGTCATTAGGTGATGCATTTAATAAGAATCAATTTCCAAAAAGAAATATTCAATAACCTCCACAGAAAATCCACTTAATCTCTTAATTTGAAATAATTAGCCTTAAACAAGATGAATTAATGTTTGTATAATTTTTTAGAAATTAGCTCTCAATTAATCAAAATGATCAAAAAGTCATATTATTGGGTCATAATTTGGCTCAAGAAGAACTAGAAGGCAATGTTAGATTCATTGGAATTGTATTCCCATTTAGGCTGTTTTCAACACAAAATAACAAATGTACATGACATATACTAAAAAATTAGAATAAAAGAGTGATCTAGAGCATAAAAAGGCAAAATCATCATTTTGAATCGAAATGAATTGATCAAAGTTAGGAATCACATAAAATGCATTGCCCCATTTAAGGATGCTTTGGCTTAAATCAGAACTTATAAATGACAAGTTCAAATCGTTTAGCATGTTTTAGTGATTTTTGACCTAAAATGTGCATTTGAGTGCAATTCAAGTAAGATTGACAATTTCAATACAAAAGGTGTAAGAAATTGGATGTTTACATTTTTTCCCTTGTTTAAGAAGGCATAGTGAGACATTTAGGCAAAGCAACATATTTTCAAAGAAAAGATTTTTCAAGAGGAAATTGAAAATAACCCATGATGCCCCCTCGAGAGGACATACTAGGATGAAAGAGAAGGATGGACTCTCAAAAAGAGAGGTAAATTAAGAGATTAACCCATGGAATAGATCACATTCAGATGAGCTAATTCTTGCACACATGGCTACCATCAATGATTAAAATATAATTAGAGGTATAATGGGCCCTAATATAGGGGGAATGGGAAGGATTCAATCCAAACTTTTAAGTGACACACTTTGTACACACCCAATTTAAGAGTGCGAGCTATGTGCCTACGGCATGAATCAATCTTAAGATAATTTGCACACTAAAATAATGACATCATGGAAAAAATGTGGAGAGCTTGGAATTAGAGGAAAAAGAGAACATAGTCCCTAAAAGATGATAATAAAAAGTGCCCCAGTAGAGTATATTTGATCATGATAAGACAGTTGTGCCCTATTAGAGATAATTTTGATCATTGATAAAGAATAAATAATGGTCTTTCCCCCATAGGGCTGATTTAGATTTGTGAATTGTTTTAAAATTGTGCCCCATCATGGGAAAATTGGAAAGCAATTAACTCAAGGATATAACCTATTTCATAGATTAAATCAAATGGGTGCAAACATAGATGTGATGATAGAATAGCTTAGAACAATACACAAAAAACTAGGCATACGAGAATGCACAAAGTCATGAAAGAGATGAAGTGAAGAATGAAGATGGCTGAGTTGACTCTAGATGTATAAGACAAGTGGAAACTACCTACATAGTTCTATGGATGCATGTTCTAACATAAACTTTAGGCCAATGTAGTTCACCTAGAAACATAAGAGAATAGAATGAGGGATAATGAAAAATTGACCAAAGACTGATTAGACTCACGATGTATGTGAAGATGTGCATGTCTAGGCATTGAGTCAGGTGCCAAAACTATTGAGACAAGTTTATGCATAGCATTCTTGAGATCTATTCATTGGAGTTGTGTTGATGTTAAAACTAGATTCTAGAGCACAAAGTGCTTGCTATTGTAAAATAAATTAGGCATCATAAGTATGAATAACTCATAATGATATTTCATTTCAATTTGATGGAGCTGGTTCAAATGTGAATACCTATAACTAAGGATAATGGTAAACAATAACCAAAATTAGAGTTACAACTATTTACATTTAAACAAAAAATCAAAGACAAAGAAAAAGATAAACATAAATGAACCTCACTTAAATCAAGATATAAACAATCAAGAGTTAAGTAGGAATAAAAAAATTTAAAAATAAAAGGCAAAAAAATAAAAGAAACAAGACCAAATAGGAAAACAAAATACCAAACAACACCAACAAAAATCAAATAAACATAAAAAAGATAGGCAAAAACATACGGGGAAACACAAGACCAAGGCAAGACAAAAAGTAATAAAAGGAGAACAAGAGAAGAAATAAAAGGAGAGGTGCAAAATCATAAGAAAACACCAATAAAACTCAAATAAACACACACAAAAAACAACCAAGTTAGTGCAATTTAAAGACAATTGTTCATGTACATGTAGTAGAGGCATTACTTTCCACCACAATGAAATAAATAACAAGGACATAAAAGTTATTCTCTAATTAAATAGGAATAATGGTAGAAGAAATGGAGGAAGATAAGAAAAGGAAGGGGTTGGCCAAGTTGACTTCAAATGTACAAGACAAGTGGACACTGCCTACATAGTTCCATGGATGCATGTTTAAACATAAACTTTAGGCCAAATATATTTCTCCAAATAAGTGGGATAGAACACATGATGATGATCAAAAACATATGATTAATGTTGTAGAAGAAAATGAAAGTCTTGACAAATGTGATTGGTCTTGAAAAATAACAAGTTGGTGAGATGAAGGAGAATGATCTTGCAAAATGGCAAGTGTGTGGGACAAGATGACTTACACAATGGAAAGTCAGTAGGATAAAATTCTTACACAATGGTAAGAGTATGAGGATCAAAATGTACAAAAGTGTAAGACAATTTTTTTGTTCTTTTGGGGTCATTTTCTAATGTTTTTGGTGTTTTTGGATAAAATATGTACAAAGGGGGACCAACTAGTCAAGGAGATGCTCGTCCAAGAGAAAAAGTTCTAATAAATAGTTCAAGTTGGCTACAATGACCATCATAGATATAAATAATGGACAAAGGAACTAACTAAGAGTTTTAATAATAGCTAAAGCTAGCTATAATGGCACATGTTGACAAATTGGTGAGAGCGATGATCCTGAAAAGATAATAATATTCACCAAAGGGCAGCAAATGGAATATAGAATAGTGTGCAATGTGAAATCAATATGAAGAACCATGTGACAGGCAAAGATCCTGAGTTAAAAATTTGTTCTTGTTCATTTGTCTGTAAAAGAAGATGAAAAATATTGTCCTGGCTGAACTTTTTTGTAGAACTGGCATCAAAGGTGTTCATAATGTTGATTTGACATAATCAAGATCATAATTAGTCGAGGGATAAAAGTGTTCAGATTAAAACAAGCCCAAAACATAACAAAGAATAAGGTTCTCAAAGAAAATGGTCCAAAAAATATGGTTCTTAAAGAGAATGACATATGTTATGATAAAATGTGTTTAGAGTACCAATGGTCTAATATATTTCACTTTTCAAAGTCATGAAAGTAATAGGGTTCATGTAAGAGTGGTCTAGGGTAGTATAAAATGGTAGGATAAAATTTACTTCTGCACAAGTTACTTCTAAGTAAGGGGTCTTATATACAATGGTTCAAAGTTATTTAGGTGTAGAACCTCTTAAGGTACATAATGTTCATGGGATCTGGAAGTTCCTCACCATTTGGTTTAGCCAATCGATATGCCCCTAATCCATAGTTTGTTATGATAGCAAATGGTCCTAACCAATTAGGTTGAAACTTACCTTTTTTCTTGCATTCAGCATTTGTGTTCTTTTAGTTATTTTTCAAGACAAAATCACCAATCTCAAACTCTGAGGGAGAATGTGCTTATTGTAGCTTCTCTATAATCTTTTCTAATAGGATTGAAAGTTTTCTAAGGTAGCTAAATGCTTTCCATCAAGAAGTTATAGTTCTTGCAACCTTGAGACATCTGTAGTCTTCGTCATCTTTAATATGCTCCAATGATACTCGCAAGGATGGTAGCCCAATCTCTATCAAGATAATAGCCTATATTCCATAAACAAGGGAGTATGGGATGGATCCTATTGGGGTTTGATAACTGGCTCTATAAGCCTAGAGGGCATGAAATATTTGTAAGTGTCTAATTACAACCAACGCCATTGATAATCTTATTTAAAATGGATATAATGGTTTTGTTTGATGCCTTGGCTTGTCTATTTCTTTGTGGGTTATATGGAGTTGAATTCTTGTGCTTGATCTTGAATTTTACAAAAAGAAATTTTACATCTTGGTTTACAAAGGAATCGCCATTATCTAATATAATGCATATGGGGATGCCATATCGATAGATGATATGGTAATGGATGAATTTGGAAATTTTATTCTCAATGACATAAGTGAGAGGAATAGCCTCAATCTACTTAGTAAAATACTCAATAGCAGTCAGGATATGCTTATGGCCATCTAAAGATGTTGGGTTTATATTCCCAATGAGATCGAGGCCCCATGTTAAAAATGGACATGGTTTTGTGATTGGCTATAGTGGTAAAGAAGGTGTGTGTATCAAATTTCCATGTTACTAATAAGGAACGTACTTACATAATTTCAAGAATAAGTCTCCATTTTTTTACCAATAATAGCCTATTCTAAGAAGCTTCTTTTCTAAGACTACACCATTGGTGTGGGACCCACACATTCCTTCATAAACCTCCCTCAACACTTGCTTGGATTCTCCCAAAGATAAGAAATGAAGAATAATTTCATCATAGCCTTTACGATAAAGTGTGTCTCTTAGGAGGGTATAACATGATAAATGGTGATGGAATAGTTTTTGTTGATTATTGGATAGGTTAGCTGGGAAAACATGATCATGAAAGTAGTTGTAAAAATCTTTGAACTAGGATAATTTAGGTGGGGGATTGGGATCAAAAATGGTGCATACCATTTTAGAATCTGGTATAACATGTGCAAGCTTTAAAATATTTTTCATCAAGAACTGATACTCTTTAGCTCTACCAATAGTATGTATCATGGATCCAATCATTGCCATTACATCAACAGATATATTTTTATCCCTAGGAGCTTATTCAAACTTTAGATATTTAAAATTACCTTTAAGATTATCAATAATTTACTTGTAAGGAACAAGCTTGTCATCTCTACTTTCATATTGATCAATGGTATAATTGATGATTAATTAGGAATTGAGTAGAAATTGATTCATAATCAAATATACTTCTCTTGATCAAAATGAACAAGGAGGGTTACCATGGAGCTATACCTTTTACTTCATTTAAATGTCAATCCATTGATGTAAACTTGATAGGATGACATCACTGTATGTTCACACTCAATCTTATAATTTGACTTTATGTTAATTGTTATCTAAGATGTTGAAGTCATGTAGTAAATGAAATGTTGGAAATTAAACATAAATAGAATACTATGAAATAAATGCTTATGCATTAGAAGCTTCCCTAAATAAATATATGTAAGAATGTAAATCAAATGATTCATAAATGAAACACACAATGCATAAAGAAATCAAATAACATGCTTAGCTATTAAAATGGGTTGGATTGTTGCTACATACTTCCAAAGGGGCCCCTTCCTCCTTCTGAATCTAGCTTCAGTCCTTCCTATCACAACACTTAATTGAACTCAAAAATGCTTGTTCATATTAATCAAAAATTCAGCAATGAATTGCTACAGGAAATTATAATGATAGTTTCTTGACAAAATGTAATTCTAAAAATCTTTAATCAATATCTACTATATATCAACTCTGCTACTATATATATATCTACTATATAACCCCTTCCTTCAATATCTCTAATCAATATCCACTATATATCAACTTTGTTGCTATTAAAATGGGTTAGATTGTTGCTACATACTTCCAAAGGGGCCCCTTCCTCCTAAATCTAGCTTCAATCCTTCCTATCACAACACTTAATTGAACTCGGAAATGCTTGTTCATATTAATCAAAAATGCAACAATGAATTGCTACAGGAAATTATAATGATAGTTTCTTGACAAAATGTAATTCGGATAATCTCTAATAAATATCTACTATATATATATATATATAGGAGATTTTTTTATACAAAATAATATATATTCTAATCAAAGATACATTCAACTTAGGATAACCAAAATTGGCTCCTTTTGCTAAAGACATCTTCATATGAATTCTAAAACATTATTGTAGGACAAATAAAACTATTTCATCCTTCAACCACTTCCTTATTGGGATCTATGGAGGTTATGGTTATTTATGTGAGTCGATCGAAAGAGGAATAAAAATCTATTCATTCATGGTTGTGGTCACACAGTGGTTGAAAGATAGTCTATGTAATGTGATTTTGTTGATGCAAGATGTTTCGTGTTATATACCTATTTCTCCAAAACATCCTTAAAACATATTATATAAAAAATGCCCTAAATTAATAGATACTTATCATATATTTAATTTCAATACATAATTATAACTATTAAAAGAGTACAGAAACATAATGTTATTTTCAAGGTTATGGCTATATGCAGAAGGAAACTTATGAGAAAGTGTTTAAAAGCATGGTTAACAAGCAGGATGAGTTCCATAGATGAGGACAAGAACAAAACATTTATGGGGCTCATCAAAAATCACCATTGATTATTAAGCTATGAATATCCCACTGTATGGCAAGGTGAATCGTTGCAATCAATGCCTCATACTTGTCCATATTGTTCATATAATGAAATTATATATGAAATGCTTTTGGAATCAGATCCCCCTAAGGTGTAATCAATAATATGTTGGCTCCTGATCCATGGGATGTAAAGGAACCATCAAAATATAGCTTCCATTATTTAGGTTCTTATGATGCTTATTTTATTGCCATAACAGAATCATCTAGAAAGTTAAATTTTAGAGGTCAAGTAACTATGGTAGGGGCATTTTCAAGTTGATCAGCAATAGCCTTCCCCTTGATCACTTTTTTATTTTGATACTCAATGTCAAATTCACTTAGGATCATAACCCACTTAGCCATGCATCCTTGAAGAGTTACTTTAGACAATAGGAATTTGAGAGGGTCCACCTTTGCGATGATAATAGTTTTGTTGTTTAACACATAATGTCACAATGTTTAGGTAGTAAAAACCATAGCTAAACATGCCTTCTCAATAGGCATATAATTATGTTCATAAGCAACTAGAGTGTGGCTTAGATAATATATTTCATGTTCTTTACCTTGATCATCATGTTGGGCTAAAAGTGCCCCCAATGCATGCTATATCATTGATATATAAATAAGCATTGGTCTTCTAGGTGTTGATAGTCTCAAGACTGGTAGTTTGGTTGAATATATCTTGAATTTCATAAATGCTATCTAAAAATCTTCATCCCATTAAAAATTTACCCCTTTCTTCAAAAGGTGGGTAAATGGGTGGCACTTATCTACCAATAGAGAAATAAACCTAAGTATAGTTTGAATCTTTCCTTGCAAGCTTCATAGTTATTTAAGATTATTTGGTGGAGGCATCTCCACAATGGCCTTGACTTTGGTAGGGTCGAATTCAATCCCTCTTTGTGACATAATGAAACCTAGCAATTTCCCTGATATGACTCCAAAGACACATTTCTTAAGATTTAGGCAAACTTTATATTCATGAAGCCTCTCAAAGATTATTCATAGAACATCAAGATGTCCAACTCTTGTTCTTGATTTTGATAATATATCATCAACATAGTCTTCAACAATATCATGCATCATGTCATGGAAGATGACAGTCATAACACATTGATATGTAGCTCCAACATTCTTCAATCTAAATAGCATGACTTGGTAATAGAATGTTCCCCACAGAGTGGTGAACATAGTCTTGTGTTGATCATCTTGGCCTATCTTGATTTGGTTGTATTCATAAAATCCATCCATTAAGGAAAACATCTGATACCCAGTAATTGAGTTGATAATCATGTCGATGTTGGGTAGAGGAAAATCATCTTTAGTGCATGCTTTTTTGATATCTATGAGATCAGTACAAAGACATATACCTAAGATCTTTTTATTCACTGAGACTATGTTTGAGATCCATTCAAAGTAATCTAGTGGCCTAATAAAACATTCTTCTAGCAACTTTTCTAGTTATGCTTTAACTAATAGGGTGATGTGCAGATGTATCTTTCTCCATATTTGTTTGACTAGTTTAGCATTGAGATGGATAACAAGGTGATGCACAACCAAATCAAGGTCTAAGCCTGGCATGTCAGAGTATGCCTATGCAAATATGTCAATATAATCTTGTAGGAGGGATATAATTTGTTCAGGTTCTAATTTGGTAAGGGAAACTCCAAGATAAACAATTTTGGGATCCTCATAAGTTCCCAGGTTCACTTATTTTGTGTTTTCCACAAGGAGTGTGGATATATCTTCTAGAATTATATGCAAGGTATGATCGTGATCATCTTCTTCTACTACATCTTCTTGTTATTCCTCATAAAGTTCTAGATAATGTGATGAATCAAAATTTGCCATCTCAAGTAAAGGCCAAGTAGAAAAAAATTCTAGAAATTCAAGAGCAAGATGCTCAAACATTTGTTGTTGTTATGAATAAATTCTTGTATTGTCTATATAACTTGGGCTATATGGACCTTCTACTTCTTGAGGGGATGAGGAAACTTTCCTGCCTAAGAGTTCCTGAAATAGGTTTTCACTCAAAGGGTTATCTTTTTCTTTACTTTTTCCTTGATCGACAAGCACCTCAAAGAGGTTTTCACTTGAAGATCTTGATGTTTGATCTTTATTATGACTAACAAATTTTGTTTACTCTTGAAAGTAGCCTAAAGGATCTAAGGAAATATTAAACCCTTGTTTTTAATTGCTAATGGGCAATCCATCTCTTAGGCCCATGTATTTTGTAAGTGATTCTTCATTCTAAAACTCATTGAGGCATATGACTGAATTTTTTGGTTCTAATCAATGAGATTAGGATGGCAAAGGCATATGGAACAATGAGGTTTTGCTTTAGTATGGGAACCTCCAATGGTAAAAATATGATGTTCTACTTTAGGAGGGAATCACTAATAGAATGGGTTCTTACTTTAAGATGGGAATCTCCAATGGTTAAGGTTAAAGTGGCATTTTAATCAATTAGGTTTGTGTCAATAAGCTCATCAAAAAGGATATAACAGGATGTTGTGTCACTGTCAAGAGTCTCATCGCTAGTTGATTAAGAAGAATCACTATCAAAAGTTAAGAGGTCACCCTCAAGTGATATAAATTTGAGACCATGATTCAAATTAGGTACTGTAGCTGATAAGGGTTCCAAGATTCCTTGTACTCATGGGCCAAGGTCTTTTCCTATATAATCAAGATGATCCATGATCCAATTAGGGATAGGATTCTTTATGGATTTTGAAAGTAATTATCAAGGCCTTCAAAATATAACCAGTCTCCCTCAGAAAAAGCCTCTTGATCCTTTCTTTGGTGTAATAGAAGGTACAAAAACCATAGGTGGTTTTTATTGTTTCTTCTTCTTTTGCCAAATAATTATAGGTTCATTAGGATTCTTTGAAGGTTTAGGCTTACTAACTATTTTTGTATTTTTACGCAAATTTGCAATTTGGAAGGCATTTTTAAGACTATACATAGAAATGCCCACATCTTTAATAACAACCTACTTCAAAAGAGTTGTAGGAAATGGATCAATTGAAGTGGAATCAAGATCACTAGGGTTTATATAATTGGATGGAGGTGGATGTGAAATTATAGTCCTGTTCTTCACAACAAATTCAAAACCTGGAGAATAGTTATAATTATGGAATTAGGCCTCAATATGTTTTCAATATTCATAAGGCTGTTGATCGGTAAGGATAGTAGCCTTGATCCCATAATGGGAAAACTTAAGTCACTGATGTAAGGTGGAAATAACATCCTGTACTTCATGTATCCAAGAATGACCAAGAATTATGTTATAAGTTAATTCAATATCCATAATGTGGAGCAATGTATGATGTGAAATAGACCCAACAATGATTGGAAACCAAATAGTACCATCAGACTCCCTTTCAATGTTGTCATAAGCCTTGATAGTGATTATCTTTGGATGAATGTCTTTTATAGTGCAGCCCAACTTTTGTACCAATTTAAAATATATGATATTCATCCCTGAACCATTATCTATAAGAACCCACTTGATCTTATGGTTTTCGATGATTACATCAATGTGCAGTGGGTTATTATGGCTAGGTTCAAGTGTAGACATGTCTTTTTGATCAAATGTCACTTGATGAAATGAAGATAAATGTCCCACAAGGTTATGGAGTTTTTTAGGGTTTATATAATTTAGAATAGTGGATTCTTTCAAAAGGCTATTCAAGATATTTCTATGGACTTCAAATGTCTGTAAGAGATCTAAAATGGAAATTTGTGTGGGGGTTTTTCTCAATTGGTCTGATAGACTATAAGGCTTTTTAATATTGGGATGAGATAGCTTAGCTTTGGTTGGGATAGTAGTTAACTTTGGATCCATTGGCATAATGTTCACATTGGGTTCCATAGAAGAAGTAGGTAAAGGGCCTTAGAGAGTAACTCGTGATAATAATGGGATGAGATAGCTTAGATTTGGTTGGGATAGTAGTTAACTTTGGATCCATTGGCACAATGTTCGCATTGGGTTCCATAGAAGAAGTAGGTAAAGGGCCCTAGAAAGTAACTCGCGAGCATCTAGTTATGACTAGACAACCTTGAGGTGGTAAAGAGCCAATATAATCAAAAGATAAAGCTAAAAGACCTTATAGGGTGACTCATGGGTGTCTAGTTACATTGCTATAATTTTGAGTCAACAAGGAGCCATTATAATTAGAATAAGGGTGTTATCCATAAATAGTAACCCATGTAAATGGAGTTGTAATATAATTATGCAAACTTGACATGGTATTACTAGAGAAAGGGTGTTGACCCTATAATGATGGGTCATATACTATGAGGGGCACAATATGGTTCATGTTTTTTTATAGTAATAGTGGCAATATGGGTTGCAAAAATGCATCCCACTGTATTTTTATAATCGTAAGGCATGTTTTTATAACCCACATTGTTAGTATAGGTATTGTGATCATTATTATGCTCATGTTGATTATGATTTTGACCCTGATTCTAGTTCTAATTCTACCTCTATCTTCGGTTTTGTCCTTGGTTTTGATTGTTCCTTGGTGGTGGTTGATTATGTCAAGGAAATGGGTCCTTGTAGATTCCCATATCCTAATTTATGTCTTGATTAGGGGCCAATTTAATCTCAGCTTCACCACTCTCAATGAGATCTTTAATAATATGTTGCAATTGGATGCAATGATAAGCACCATGACTAATAATATGATGAAAGTTCCACCACTCATTCTCTTTGTACCAATATATTTTTGGTTGATCTTGAAGAAATGGCCTTGGTACTAGCCATACAATCAGGTTAGTTACTACGAGCTTTTGGAAAACTATTTCAATTGGTTCTCTCAATTTTCTAAAGACCCTAAAACCACTGTGGTTTTCTCTCTATGGGGGCTATCTCTAAAAATTAGGTGGTGGGTTAGGGGAATATTATGTTACATTTGGGGATGAGGTAGCCTACTCCAACCTTGTTCTTGTTCTTGTTAAATCCTTTAGGCTTATCTTGCTCAATTGTCTAACTAGAAGATGGGGTTTGATTTGAAATTTGACCCTATGCAAAGATCCTAACAAGTCCCTTGGAAATAATATCCTTATTAATCTATACACCCTTGTCTATGATCTCTTCAAATGAGTTATCACAAGATAGATGTAGATTGTGTGCGACCTCAGGCTATAAGTTTTGTGAAAATATATCCACCAACTATTTATCTAGCAAATTATGTTGAAAGTGACCCACTAATTCTTTCCATCTTTGTATATGTGTGATGAAGCTTTATCCATCACACTATTTGGCTTTGCATAAGTCAATAACAGTTATTTCATGCTCAATGTTATAAAAGAAATGGTTGACAAACTTATTAGATAAGTCATTCCAATCTGTACTTGATCCTTTGGGTAATTTAAGTATCCAATATAAAGCTTGTCCCACTGAACTTCATGAAAATAATCGAAGTAAGAACACATTATTGTAAGCAACCTCTTGGCATAATACAAAAAATGCCTAGATATGTTCATGTGGGTCACCCTTTCCTTTATATTTATCAAATTTGGGTGCCTCAAAATGACATAGAAATGAGGACTTAGAAAATGCTTAAATTAAATAAATATGGACATATCTCGTCAAATTTATACTTTTTGATCCTATCTTTAGTCTCCAAATGTGACACAATATCCTTCATGGAGTTCCACTCTTGCATGTTTGGTGCATTCATAGGTGGAACATAGTTTTGTTGGGGTGGAATGTGCCCATGTTTCTATTGTTTTTGGGTTGGAATTTATCCCTATTATTTTTGTTAGTTGGGGTGGAATGTGCCCCTATTGTTACATGGATTTGTGAGGGATGTACACCCTATATTTCGTGACTTGGTTTTGATTTGATCCTAGATTCAATTAAATAGGTTGTTTATTCCTTGAAATTTATTGCCTTGAACTATATGTGCTTTATTGATTTTGGGGAGTCCTTGTTCTATTCACCAATTTTTGCATTGGCTAATATGAACTAGCCAAATTGTCTTGAGGGACTTCCACAATTTGAACCAAATGTTTAGGTTTCTATGTTTGCAAAAAGACAATAGGCTCTTAGTGATTAAAGAATGTGTGTTATATGTCTATCAAAACATTTTACACAACCTATTGTGTCTTGTTCTATTCATTTGAGACACCTTGATCATTTGTTGGGTTCTTAATCAATGTTTATTGTGTAGGTTCAATCATATTTCCTTGCTCCTTAGAAACATCATTGTGAATTGAAGTAGAAACTAGAGAGTCAGTTAAGTCTACAATAAGTTGATCAGCATACCATTGACTTATTTTCTTAATCTTGTTTACAAGATCTTGATTGGTTGGTTTTGATTCTATAAGTATTTATTTACCTTTGTTAGAGGAAGAAGGTGTGTTTGATTGTACAAAATATTGCTATTATTGTTTTTGTTCTCCTTATCTAACTAAGGTGTGTAATTTCTCCATAGGAAAATTTGAGGGTAGTCTAGCACCAGATTCTATTAATCTAAGGAGTGTTTCATCTTGGTTCTCTTGATATTCAGTATAATCCCCTTCAGATCCTATAGTTGTAGTAATGTCTTCAAAGACAATGGAGTTGTCTTGTCCATCATAAAAGTTCTCATCTTCATATCTAGGGCCATAAGGGACCCCACTATGAGTGAACCTTTGAGTCATGTCTAGAAAGGGTTACTTTATACGTTTGACTAGATTTAAATAAATTTTTTTGTAATGTTCTAAACAAGGTATGGAGACTTGGTCTTTCTTCTAAATGAATGACTAAGGTACCAAAGAGACTGTAAAAGGAGGGTGGCTTGGAACCACACATAGTTAGAAGAATGTGTTCATGAAATTACTCAACCTTTGTTAAGGTTTAAATCATATAAAGTGGAAGAGCTTATGATAACTCAAAAAGCCTAGTGTCACTAGTACACTAAAATGTAGACTTTTGAGATACATCAATAACATAAAATCTAGTATGAATTTGATGAGTTGCTACTAGAAAACTAGAAGAAAGCCCTTTGGATTAGGAAGGAGACAATGCAAACCAAGAAAATCATGATGTGGAAACATGCAAGAATTCCTAAGTATAAATCTAAAACCAAACTAACAGCATAATTCTACCATATGGTAATAGGAATGGTAGTATAAAATATGTTCCAAGACTCAAAGCATGAGTGATATGCAAGATTACTTGAGTCCACCAAAGATGATAATGTTATAACAAGTCTATAAATGACCCTCAATTCAAATGAGAAATTAAACCCAAGTTAAAACAAGTCAAGTGTAAATGGTGAACCCAATTTAACACATCAACCTTTAAAAATTAGAAAAGTCCAATTCTGAATTTGAATTATCAATTAAAAAAAATTGGTAAATGATTTAGACTCAAATGGATAAAATAATTGTTCCAGTTAGAAGACATGACATAATGTTTCAAATGATAATTTTGAATAAGGAAAAGATTGATTTTCACTTGGATAGCTTAATGCCTCCTTGTTTAATAAATTGTGGATAATGTGTTTTGGTTATGACGTTTGGTTAACAAACAAGTTTTGACCCAAAACAAGACCAAGTAATATAAAACAAAGACAAATCCACTAATTAATCATCTTAATCCCTAAATTGACAAGGTGTGGCTAAGTGGGGTTAACTAAACTAACAAGTCTTTGAACATCTCTAGATGGATCCCATGTCTACCAAATTTCACGGTAACAAACAAAATAAATAACATGTGAATTGGGTCCACATGATATGTCTTGTTATAAAAAGGTCTTTCTCTTTTTACAACCACTACTTCCATCATTAGTTCAGTGTAGTGCGATGTCCAACATGATCATACATCCTAGTCTTAGCCTCTACTAATGGAGATGGTTTAAGTACATAAACCATCATCTTATTGAAGGGATCCCAATTTATATACCCCCCATGGAGAGGGGTTGAATATGATGATGGGAGATGAAGTCCCAGGTCAAAGCTTCCCTATAGAACTTATGGGAGGTAATGAAGTCCCCCTCACCAACCAAGATACAATGAAATAAAAACTAAGGAAAAGAGATTTATGGTTGTTTCTAGATCATCCAAGCCATGCGGGCCTTGGGGAGAGCCTTTACAACATCTCTTTTACACCTTTGGACTAATTCAATTTGCAATGAAGATGATGCTTTTGATCTCACAAGTTTCCTATAGGGGACAGGGGGAGCATACATGCACAACTAAATTTTTTGCTCAAATAAATTTAAACTAAGCAAACAATGATAAATGGATTACTTAAAAAAAAACTTTGAATTGATTTCATTTTTAAAGCACTAAATTGAAATGTTTGGTGGTGGTCTTTGGCCCCTTGGCCCTAAGTTGTAAAAACTTTTAAAGAACAACTAAAAAAACATTCAATCTAAACAAGTAATTTTTCCTTAAGAACAAAATGGAAATGTTCCTAATTATTTTTTAGCACTCAAAAAGAGGTTAAAAAGACTTAATCAAGCACAAATAAATCACTTTCCAAGTAGGCTCTATAATAAAATGGTGAGCATGTAGTTTAGCTTTAAAGCACTTTTTTAAATGAAATAAGTAACTTTGAAAATAAAACTCTCGAGTTCACACAGTGAAATATCATGACTCCACAGTCTAATAATGCAACTCTCCAAAATCATGAATGGTTAACATAATATCACAACTCACAAGTTAGCTAATATAAATTGATAATATCGCTACTTAGATTGAAAATAACGCAAGTTACAATGTAATATCGTAACTATGAAAGTTGGGGTATTGTCACTTAACCGCTAATGGTTTAACCATAATACTGTGACTTGGACTATTAATATCATGACTATCAAGTTATGGTATTGCAATATCATGACTATTAAGTCATGGTATTATAATATCATTACTATCGAGTAGCGGTATTGCAATATCACAACTTAACCTTCAAATAGAGAAAATGTTAATCCAAAAAACACAGTCAAGATGAAATATCGTGATTGAAAGACAAAATTGTGACTATGTCAGTTATAGGATTGTGGTCTAGAGAACAATATCATAACTCCATAATGACAATACCGTGAATTCTAAAAAATGTATTTTTAAGCAAATATTTCACTCTTTATTCTCACACTTCAAGATTTTGCATGAAAATGGTTAGTAGGTTACTTGTAGGAGCTATTCGATCAAATTCATGGGGCACGGTTCTATCAAGAATGCCAAAATGTATATTAGATTATGAGATTGAATTATTCAAGTATTAGTCAATGAAACATAGAGAAATGCATAAAGAGCTAAACAAATCAATCCAAACTATTCATGCAAAGGTTGTTAATGATAACAAGATACAAAAGAAAGAAAGCAATCAACCATTACCTTCCCAAATGAATTCATTACTTAAAGGTAGCTTCAAGCATGTTCTTCCCTTGATTTAGAGCTCTAGTCTTTATCAACAATGGCTTCTTTCCTTCTCCATTGCCTCAAGAACTCTATGCAAAATCTAGACTCATGATATAAACTATCTATTTTACCTATCAATGAAACTAATCCAAATGCAAATAACACAATAATCAAAACAAAAATGACTTGTGGAGATATTTTAACATTATAATTTTACACAATTTAAGCTTAAAAATGATAATGTGAGACCTTCTATTTATAGATTTTTTAGATTGGTCAAGATCAACCATGACCATCCATCTCAAGATTGAGATGTGTCATCATGAATCAATCTAATATTTTTAATTAAATCCATAAATATCCTCATCATGATTTGGGAAGAAGGGTAATTGATGAGGCATGGGAGGCCATAATTTAGATATTTTATGCATTTATGGCCTAGGGATGCCTTCCCAAAAAATGATGTCATTAGATGATGCAGTTAATAGGAATCAATTTTAAAAAATAAATATTCAATAACCTCCATGGAAAATCCACTTGAGCTCTTGATTTGAATTAATTAGCCTTAAACAAGATTATTCAATATGTGTGTGATTCTTTGGAAATTAGCTCTTAATTAATCAAAATGGTCAGAAAATCATATTATTGGGTGATAATTTAACTCAGGAAGAATTAGAAGGTGATGTTAGATGCATTAAAAATATATTTCCATTTAGGATGTTTCCAACACAAAATAACAAATATATATGACATGTACTAATGAATTAGAATAAAAGAGTGATTCATAGCACAAAAAGGTGAAATAGTCATTTTGACTCGAAATGAATTGATCAAAGTTAGGAGTCACATAAAATTCATTACCCCACTTAGGGATGATTTAGCCTAAATCAACACTTGTAAATGAAAAGTTCAAACCATTTAATATGTTTTACTGATTTTTGACCTAAAATTTGCATTTGAGTGCAATTCGAGTAAGATTGACAATTTCAACACAAAAGGTGTTAGGAATTGGATGTTTAAAAATACATCTCCAATTATCATTCAATGTTATAAAATCTTGATAAGAACATTGGTCCTAAACAATAATCTTAATCATCCAAACTTTGTTCTTAAGACTACTAAGCCTAATGGCTCCTTTAGTAGGTCAAAAAGTAAATTTGGGTTTTTGGGTGATGTGAATATATAGCATGATTATGTTAGTAAGTAATGTGATCATGTTACTAATACAGTTAATAATGTGATAACATTAATACCATGATCTTATTATTAATGTGATTGCACTATTTGAATTTGAATTTAAATCATGTGCCTTTTAGCTTGGGAATGGCTTGGATTCTTGAGCCTAAGGCTTGGACCTATCAATCTATAGCCGAGTTTGAGACTTATGATAAAAAATAACAAAATTAAACATTGATCACTAAATACACTACAAATTTTGACATGAAAATTCAAAAACTTAATACCATCATGACGAGCACACTTTCCTCTTTCAAAAAATATTATTTTTATAATTTTTGGACTAATTTAAGGTTTCAAACTATGTTGATTTCTAACTATACTTTTTTTAGGCCACTACATGCACAAACATACATGCCTATACATGATCATGTAATGTATCTTTAGTTGATCTAAGTAAAAAAAAATTATATGGTCACAAACTAGGCCTAATTCTAGACACATTCAAAAAAAAACTAATTTTTATTTTTTTGAGGTAGGTAGGCGTGTCATACAGATGACTATCCATTTTTTAATTAATTTTTAGGATCTATTTAATTGAAAAATTCATTAAAAAAAATAATTCATTGAAAATAAATAAATAAATATAGGTCACAAACTAGAAGATCCTATATAAATTTTATCCAAAGGGTTTCAAATAATATTAAACACTACTCAAAAAATGGTGCACCACACAACCATCTATCTACTCTATTTTCTTTTAAAAAAAGTTATTCCTCTTCAAAATCTAGATATTTGACACACTTCTACTTAACCAAATTTTTTTTTAAATAGTGTTTTCGAAATCAGACTCAAAATTCTACATTTTATGTTCTCACACCATCTTCAAATTTTGAGTGTAGATATCTCAAATTATCTATATAAGTTCAGATTTCCAAAATTTAGGAAAATCATGTCTATGAGTAGGCCACTTTTTGTCCCCCAACTTTGTGCACTTACCTATGATGTGATGGAAATATTGATAGATGGTATGTGTGATGATTATTTATGGATTGTGGTGATGTGATTTCATAATAATGCAGTGTTTTAGATTGTACGTTAAAATGAAATAATCATGGATTATGATAATGTGATGAGACATGTCATGAAATAGGTTTGATCAATGTGCTAATAAAATAAATCTATTATTTTTAAATTACTTATTGGGCAAAAATCCTCCTACACGAAGGATATGGGTGGAAATGGGATAGGAGGTTAGGATGATTAGGGTGGATAGTCATCTGATTATGGGATGGGATAGGGGGGATTTTGAAGCCATTAGAGATGTAGGAAATCCAATTTAATATTGCACATGTGAGTAGACGTGTGCCACTAACATGATAGTGGTCAAGGGCACATGGAAATCACAATGTTTGGGAACTCCATTTTGGGTGACTTGCCTAATTTTTTGAGCTTGGGTAGTCACTTAGACCATCCTTACTCCATTTTGATTAGAAAAAAGAAAATATAAAATGACAAGATAACAAGACTATTTTACTAATTATTACAAATATTTACAAGACTTCATGACTTAACACACATTCACACATATAAAAAAGATAAAAATAATACACCTTATAAAAGACAAAATATATTAAGGTAATGATGATTGGTTGATATACATGTGATTTTAATAAACAACCTAAGGAAATGATTATTCATAATGGTCTTAATAACAATTTGAAATATGTACATGGGGTAAATTATGCCCAAAAGTGTTTTGATCATGACTGAGACAAGGATCCAATCTAGTTAGAAACAACTATTTATTGGGCCTAGAATGAATGATCAATATTCAGTTGTAAAGTGCATGATGGAGCCTGGAGTAATAATATTATGTGACCCTTCAATAATTATGAGATTAGTGGGGTCTTATGGATTAGTGCTTAGGAATAGAGAGGGATAAAAAAGGATGAATGCAAGTTGAGGCTATTAGGAGACATAATTTTCAAGGACGATGCAATTGGGATATATATCAAGGTGACACAAATAGGATGGAGTATATATCAAAATTGGATGGAAATATTTTGGAAAAATCCACAAAAGATGTTCCCCTCAAATGAATAGTAATGACTTACCCCAATTTGAAGTACCTATCTCCTAATTCTACCGAAGAATGTAATATACACCCATTCTTAAGACTAGGGTTAGTTAGAGAATGATGGAATAGAATGGAATTAAAGGGAGAAGTGGAATGGGACTGTATATGTCCCCAAGAATAGGGACTCATAGATGAAGGTGTTTAGAGCTTTTCTAGTATAGAAACATTTCAAATGCATGATATTCATAGGCTCCTCAAGCTTATCACCTTCAAGTGTAGCTAATTTGTAGGCTCCCAATTTGAACTTTGTAATAATGATATAAGGCCCAAGCCAGTTTGCTTCAATTTTTCCCTTTTTATCCCAGTCTGCATTAGTATTCCTTTGATTCTCCTTAAGGACTAGATCACCAACTTTGAATTCTTGAGACTGGATCTTAGCCTTTTATCTTATTTTGATATGCCTGAAGGTGATTTAAATAATTCTAATGTTTTTCATCCAAAAAATCCATCTCTTGTAGCCTTTCTTGTCTGAGATTAAGGTCAGTAATGATGCCCTACATAGATATGTGTAAGGAGGCTAGTTACACTTCTACATGAAAGATTGCTTCTATTCCATAGACTAAAGAGTATGGATTAGCTCCAATAGGTGTTCAAACACTAGTTTTGTAAGACCAAAGTGTAGGATATAATTGTAAATGCTAGTTTCTACCTACATCATTGAGTATTTTCTTTAGGATAGTAGGGTGTGGAAAAGTGTTACTCAATGTGATAGTGATTGCATAAGTCTTTAACTTCTTTATTTTTAAAAGACTTGCCATTATATGATAATATTTTGGTAGGGATGACAAAACATCAAATGATATGATTCAAAATAAACTTTGAGATTTGGAGACCTGTGGTGTAGATAAGTGGCATAGCTTCAACCCATTTTGTAAAGTACTCCATAGCTATGATTATAAACTTGTACCCATCAGACGATGTTGGATGTATCTTAATGATTAAATCTATTCCCCATACAGAAAATGGCCATGGGCTCATTATAAGTTATAGCTCTTGTGTGGGAGCATGAATAAGATTAATGTGCTTTTGATGGGCTACACATTTTTTTAATTATCAGAAGGCATCTTGATCCATTGTAGGCCAATAATATCCAGTCTTGAGTAACTTCTTGGCTAGGGCCATTCCACTAACATGCCCTCCATAGATACCATTATGGACCTCTTTGATCACAAGAGTAGCCTTTTCAGAGGTCAAGCATCTCGATAGTGTTCCATCATAGCCTCATTGACAGAGTGTGCTACCAAAGATGGTGTAACAGGATGTGTGATGGATAAAGGCCTTGTGTTGGTGACAATTTAGGTTTGGTGGAAGGATATTATCATGGAGATATGTATATATGTCATGATACAATGGTAAACTATGATCAAGGATATCACAAACTTGGAAATGATCCATGGATTAATGAGCTAGTAATATCAGACATTCAATTAGAACATTTCCTTTAAGGACATCTTTTGGGTGGTCAATCAAAGACCCAATATTTTCCATAGAGTTGGTTGGATTATTACTTCCCCTTGGTACCAGTTCAAAAGTAATGGATAAAAACAATTTATTTAATTGATCAACTAACTTTTTGTAGGGAATCAATTTCTCATCCTTTAATTGGAATTCCTTGTTCAATTGTTTGATAATCAACTATGAGTCACCAAATACCTGAAGGTGTTGGATGTTCCACTAGATGGCTAGTTGGAGACCAAAAATTAAGGCCTCATATTTAGAAATATTTTTGATACATGGGAAATTAAGGCAAAAAATATTTAGGGATGAGGTCACCTTGTGGGGTTACTAAAGGTATACCTACTCTTAACCCATGTTTGGTGAAAGAGCCATCAAAATATAATTTATAGTTATTGGATTTTGCAATGATCAAGATAGATTCATTCAAAAAAGGTTGTGTTAAGGGGCTTGGTATCTGCAAGAGGTGATTCTACAAGTTGATCCATGATTATTTGTCCTTTGATGACCTTTTGATTGATGTAATCCATATAAAATTCACTTAATAACATTATCCACTTAGCCATCCTACCAGTTAGAGTAGATTTTGATAGTATGTACTTAATGGGATCAACTTTGGCTATGAGCTAAACTTGGATATTGAGCATATAATGCCAAAGTTTTTGGGATGCAAAGATAACGACCAAGCAAGCCTTTTTGATAGGGGTATAATTAATCTCATAGTAAATCAATGTTCAGCGCAGATAATAGATTTCTTGCTCTTTGCAAACATCATTGTGTTTCACTAGAAGTGCCCCTATTACACAAGGTGTTGTAAATATATATAAAAGCAAAGGCCATCCCATGACAAGTAGTGATAATACTGGAGGCTTGACCAAATATTTCTTAAGATTATAAAAGCCCTGTTTACACTCAAAGCTCCAACTAAAATGAGTCCCCTTCTTTAAGATATGGGTGAAGGGGTGGCATTTGTCTTCTAATTAGGAAATGAATTGATCAATGGCTTATAGTTTTCCTTGAAGGCTCCTTAGCTGCTTCAAATTTTAAGGAAGCATTTCCACAATTGCTTTGAATTTTGCTGGATCAACCTCAATGCCTCTCCTGGACCCTATGAACCCTAATAGCTTACCTAAGGTGATGCCAAACACACAATTCTTTTGGTTTAATCTGACCTTATATTCATAGAGCTACTCAAATATTTTTCTTAAAACCACATGATGTTCAGATTGAA
The DNA here is from genome assembly GCA_037957365.1 of Torreya grandis. NCBI lineage: Eukaryota > Viridiplantae > Streptophyta > Pinopsida > Cupressales > Taxaceae > Torreya > Torreya grandis. The sequence goes on along the minus strand of JARHVA010000561.1, from coordinate 3,489,740 downwards.
GTTTTGACTTTCACATAATATCATCTACATAATATTCAATGATGTCATGCATCATGTCATGGAAGATGATGGTCATTGCCCATTGGTAGGTAACACATGAATTTTTGAGACTGAAGGGCATCATTTGATAATAAAAATATACCCATAGAGTAATAAATGTTGTCATGTTTTGATCCTTAGGTGTAATTTTGATTTGATTATATCCCAAAAATCCATCCATGAGGGATAACATCTCATAGCCTATCACGGAGTACATCATCATGTCTATATTTGGTAAGTAAAATTCATCTTTTGGACATGATTTGTTGACATCCCATAAGTTAATACAAATCTAGATTTCACCTTGTGGTTTAGACACAAGAATAATGTTAGATATCCAATCAGAATAATCAATAGGTCGGATAAATCCTTCTTCCAAGAATTTTTGTAGTTCTTCATTGACTACTAAAGCCACCTTGGGGTGCATTTTATGAAGTTTATGATTGATTGGTTTTGCATTAGGATTAATAACTTAATGATGCATGACCAAGGATGGATCAAGCCCTGGCATGTCTGAATAACACCATGTAAAGACATCTATAAACTATTTAAGCAACTCAATAAGAATTTGGCGTTCCTCAAGTATAAGAATTTCCCCTAATTTGACCATTTTAGGATTTTATTTTGTTCCAATATTGAATTCAATAACCTCATTGATGAGGGAGGGTGATTGATCCTAGAGATATGTTGGGGGTGATGGCAGATCCTAGATTTCTAAAGCGAAATCATCGGGGAGATTTATGTCTAATTCTATATAGAATTTTAATTTATTAGGAATAGGTGGAAAGTTTTCTATATTTTGAGAGGGATCCTCATCTTCATATTCCTCTTCTTTAATTTGATTGGTGGATGTTTATTGTTCCCCAAAATAGGTTGACTTATCAAGATTAATAAAGAAGCCTTTCTTATGGTCTCCAAAAGGCATAAAGTATCTCACTCCCAAATATTCTATAATGGCCTCATAACTTTGAAACATGTTAAAAGAAGGCTCATGTTTTTTATCCCAGTTTATTAAGGTAGGGTAATAGAGGGATATATTAATGGTGGAGATGGTGATGTCATAGAAAAGGTTGGTGGTAGCAAGCTCTTCAGAGAGACTATAAACAGATCATGTCTTGACTACTTTGTTAGAAGAAGGCTCTTTAAGAACTGAATAAGTATCCAAAATGATATTTTTTAGGTCTGTGTCGAGAGGTTTGTACCCAAAAATAAGATATTATAGGTGTTCTTGAACCTCTACATGTTTAAGCCTACCTTGTTCATGTCTCCCTAGTCCTTTTTCTTGATAATTCATATTCTATGACATTTTTGAAACTTGTGGGTACTTTTGTCTATAGAATTTAAGGGCCTCATTGTCTAGAATAATCCATGAATCATCAGGCTCTTGGTCTGAACGGATAGCTGATAGGGTTATACTTCCTCATAGCTAGGGACCCATAGCTATGTGGGGAGAGAGGTAAATATCATACACAAAAGGTCATGTAATCATATTCCCCATAACCTATGGATGTGATCTTGAGGTAGGTGACATATGGGGATGAATTTGAATTAGGGACTAGATTATTCGGGTGGACATATTTGGTAGTTATTGGATTAGGAGTAGAGCTATGTATGCTAGGGAAATAGCATGAGGGATGGTATTGATCCATCTAAAAACTATGGAAATGTTTTATTTCCCCAAGGATGGTGACCTTCATACCAAAATGAGGGAATTTCAAACACTAATGGAGAGTGGAAGGGATTGCTTGTATTTTTTGGATCCATGGACAGCCCAGAAGTAGATTATATGGAAGGTTTACATCCACAACATGAATTAAGGTTTGATGAATGATGGGTCCCATAGCAATAAGAAGATAAATGGTGCCTACATATGGCCTTTCATTATCATTATATGCCTTAATTATGATTAAAGTAAGCCCTAATGATGCCTTAGAGTACCCAAACTTCTTTAAAAAATCCAAATTGCACAAATTCAATGCAGACCCTCTATCTCATGAGCACTTAAGGGATTATGTGGTTGGAAATGGAAATTTCTATGAATAATGGATAATTGTGATGCAAGCCAATAGAAGGCATGTCCTAGGTATTGAAAGTGATTTGTTGCAAAGGAGATAAGTGACCCACCAATGCTTGAAATTGGCTAGTGTCAATATCTTGAGGGACTTTAAGATCATTCAAGACTTGATTAAGGATCTCTTGATGCACTGATGATGTTTTGAGAATATATATAAGTGAGATTTGGGCTAGGGTCTTTTTGAGTTGTTGGATTATATCATATGGTTTATCAAAAGATGTAGAGATTTTTTTAGAGACATTTACCCTTTGGGATGATGATGTGGATGGGTCCTTTGGTGATGCTCTAGGAACTACAATTTTTTTATGCCATATAGTGACTACACATTTAGTCGTGGCTCGATTAATTGTGAGAATGATGGATGGTGGTGATGTGGGCTCTTGGGGACCATGTATTTTGATGGTGTTAACATAATGATATGGGATGGCATGGTAATAAGTGTGATTTGAGGTGGATGTTTGACCCTAGTCTTTAGGTGGTTTTATTTGCCTTTGATTTTTTTGGGCAATGGGTCACGATAGATGACAAGTTGTTGATTCTTAGATTGATTAGTAGGACTCTCCCCCTCAACTTAAATGTCTCCCTTTTTAATTAGATATTGAATATAATGTTTCAATTGCATACCATTTTTAGTATCATGACCTTTTACTTTATGATATTGGAAAAAATCATCCTCATGATACCAATCAGGTTAAGGTTTGTTGTCATCCAAAGGCCAAGTTTTGGGGAGATTAATCATGTTTGCAAATATTAATTTTTGGAGGAACACTTCTTCCAATATCCCTAAAATGGTAAGAGGCCTCTTTTGTGTTTGGGGTTTTAGTTTTCCCCATGGTACTTTGATGGCGGAGATAGTCTAATAATTAGTAGGAATCATTTTTTATTCTATTTGGACATGTTATTTTGAATCTGTGACTCCATCTCCAACAACATTTCTATTTTTTTTAAATCTTATTGGCTTACTTGGAAAGGAGTTATCTTGATTATGGTTTTTTTCACTTTGAGCATACAATTTTATTGCTCTTTTTTCAATGAGGTTCTTCTCAATTTAGATCCCCTTTTTGATGATCTCATCAAAAGATTTAGCACACTATAACTTTGATTGATATTTCAATTTGGTGTTGAGGTTGTTGATAAACATCTTACCAATTCCTTTTATGGAACTGTACAATGGAATCAGCTTGCCAAAACTTTTCCATCATTATAGGAAGGAGGCTAGACTTTCCCCATTTCTTTGTTTGGTATTGTAAAGATATATGATACATACATCATTTTCATTATTGAATGTGAAGTGTCTCACATAATTTTTAGTCCATTCTCCAAATCTAAGTATGGACCCTCTGGCAAATGCATAAACCAATCTAATGCAGGTCCTGTGAGACTTTTAGGGAAAATCCTAAGGAGATAATCATAAGCATAGGCAACCTCATGGCATGCCACTTAAAATTCTTGGACATGATCCAAGGAATCTCCTTTCCCTCTGTATTTTTCAAATTTTATAACCTCAAAATGTGGTGGTAAAAGTACTTGTAAAATGTTCATATCCAAAGGGGAGGTGCAAAAATATTCATACTTTTACCTCATTACTTGTGTATGAGGATCAATATGTTGAAGAATTTCCCTCATTATTTTTCACTCTTGAGAAAAGGATGGGTCCACAAGGGGATTGGAAGTTTGAGCGAGACTTGTGTGAGGTCTAGAATGATTCGGGTTAGGGTTATGGGCATTTTACTTTGGAGAAGAAGGTCTTTGATTTTATGCTCAAAATTATGAGGCTAGGGGGTTGATTTGTCAAATTAGTTGATTTAACCAATCCTCCAAGATGGTTTGTCTCCTATTAGCCTTAATTTGATTGTTTTGGAGTGGTTATTATTGTTTTTGTTATTCGAAATCTTGTTCCTAATCCACAAAGTTATCCTCTTGATGCTCTTGATTGGTATTGGTGTGATGATGGGGAGTGTTGGGCCAAGTGGATGGGTGGACTAGATGTTTCAAATGGTTTTGATCAATGTTAGGGGGTAGTGTGCCCCCCCCCCATTCTAATGACTTGGGTTAAGATTTGGTCACACATTTCATAGATATATTGATTAAATTGTGCCCTAACCTCATTACTATGGAAGAAGTCACTTGTGAATCATTCCTTCTCTCCAAGAATATCCATGTCATTATGTGTATCATTATTATCTCAATTTTGGTCACCTAGGTTCCCCAAGAAGTCATTCTCTTAGTTGGATCCTTGTCTCATTCTAAAAATTTGGGCATGGGTTCACATAAGCATGATGGATGATGGGGGTGATGCGCAGAAAAGTGATTAGATGTGTTTTTAATATGGGATGATGAGAGAGAAGGTGGATTTGGATGCTAATTTTGTCTAAAAACCAAAACTAAGAGTGGTCAAGAAAAATGATCTAGATACGACTTGGATTGAGATTTGGAAGGATATGAAGACTAGAATGACCAAATACTATCAAAGCAAAAAACCTATAAAGATTCAATCTAGCAAAAGAGACCAAGGAGATAAAGTGAATAAATACCCTTCACACTAGCAAGGTGATGATTAGATGGGTGCTAGGTATGAAGAGGTAGTGATGATAAAATGGTGGGTGCTAGATTAAAACCTAACAAGGTTATTTACGTTGATAATGTTTAGTCAAGAAGTGATGATCAAGATAGAAAGTGATGGGTGACCACTAAAGATTGATTTTAAGACAAATGTTATATCCAAAGATGTTAATAATGAATATAGAATTGGTGGATTTTTATTCTAAAATAAGATTTATCCTAGGGGTCTCTAGGTGTTTTGTAACAAAAATGGGATAGGCCAACTTGGTTCACAAACAACACAGGCTTTAGCATAACACATAAACAACATGCTCAATCATAATCCCTAATCTTGTTAATTGAATGGGTGTGTAACCTGAAATATATACCATATAATGGCTTTGTGGGTGAGGTTATAGGCCAGTGATATAATATAGAATCAATTGAACCCTCTGGACCCCGTCTACACTTGATGGTTACTTGGGAACTGATACTGACTTTAGTAGTAGAATGCCTATTATAGCCTATAGGTTCTATTCTAATTTTTCACAAGTGTGTCTAAAAGAGTCCCCAAGATATGTGAAGATACATGGGTCCAAAATCTATATAGGGTGATACCTAATGACTAGTTCAAAAATTTAACTCTTCCCCTTCACAGATGACCTATGTGGGGTCAACTGCTTAGCCTAATGATAGTTGTCCCTGATATTTATACTCCACTAGAACATGGAGTTTGGTCAAATAAAAGATGATGAAATCTGTGACACCAACCCATGCTTACTAATCCCATGCATGGGGATGAATTCCTTATCATGTGATATCCTGGACTCATTGGGCTAACACCCATGCAAGCAAGATCCATTTACCCGATTAATTACCAATGTGAGGAAAATGAAAAGTGAAAAAACAAGCCACACAAGACAAGATATAAACAAGTGAAAAGATAAAAATATATAATTTAATCACTCCTCCTGCAAACACAAAGGTTAGAAAATCAAATTTAGTGCCTCTCCTTTGAAAGGACCTGCAAGGAAGGGGTTAGTAGTTTAAGTTTAAGCAAAACCATTGATTCCCTATAAAACCATAAAAACGCAGTTAGTATAGTGCAATATCACTTCCATAGACTAAAATAAATGACTTTTATGTGAAATCTCTACTCACAAGTTATGATATTATAGATTAATGACTAACTGTGATAGTTAACCATACGATCCCTACAAAACTATATATAGTTAAGCAATACCGTGACTTTTTATACAACAACAAAATTTTGAAAGTGGTGATATTATAAAAAACAAATGGTTAATGCTTTTGGATTTTTTAAACTAGGCTATGTTTACAACAAGGTTAATTGAAGATACACTATAAGCTTATTTATAACTACTTGTATCAAAAACTTGTTTAAAAGACATAAATATAAGACTTTTGACCTTATATGAATTAATGCCAAAATGGAATAGACCACTCAAAACTATAAAATAAAGGATATTTATCTATCAGAATGGTCCTTAGACTTGTGTTTATCAGTTAAAATAGTTACCAAAAATAGACAATATCACAAAATTTAACAAATTATAATCTCTTATTTTTAGATATCATTGATATAAATACAAAACCATAGATTCAAGAGTAGTGATTTTGTAGAAAATAACAAAAGGGATAAATATGGATAGTTTTTTTCCCTCTCTTTGGGGAGTGTCTATTCTCCTTTCCCTGTTATCAAACAAAAGTTCACACAGAAATAAACAAAAAGTCTAATTAGCACAAATACCCTCAAATTACTTAGATGAGGTGTAATTTTGTATGAAAGGGATTTGTAAGGGCCAGTTGATTTCCTAAAGATACAGAGTAATCAATCAAACAACTTGTAGGTTAGAGATTAGACACATTTTAAGGAAAACACGATATCACAATTATCAATTACAATATTGCTAATTTTAGGACAAAGCCATGATTCTCAAAGTGGTGGTATTATATTTTGACAAGTAGGCAATAAAATCCTGACCAGTCCTACTTCCCTACACATAAGGAACAAAAGCCTCACCCTTGCAACATAGAAACAAGTGAAATAAATGCATAGACGTTGAGAGAAACAAGCAAAAACTAGTTTTTTTTTTTTTTTTAAACAGAGACCGACAAAACCACAACTAAAAGGATAATATCATTGATTTTATTACAATATCACTATTCACAAAGTAGCGATATTGCCTAAGAGTAAAAAAACCTGGCATAAAAATAGACCGTTAGTAGTTAAATTAATAGTTAAAGTAATATCACTTAAATATAGTCAAAACCACTACTGCAATATCGCTATTTGCATGTCAATATCGTTGATTGCCTAAACATGATGTTTTTGACCAATTCTAAAGCTTCTTCTTTGTCCAGTCATACCTACAAGTCACCAAATCACTTCTAACAATAACAAGAGGTTAATTTAAAGGGGTATCTCTCACTATGGTCACCAATGTGTGATCGTATTATGGATTTTTCACAAAATTACTATATTTAGCAATAAAAACCCAAGAACATAAACAACATCAAAGGAGGGGATAAAGGAACAATCAGACAATTAAAATGAGGTCATTATCATCTTTTTGTCCCTTAGAGCTCCTCTCTAATATTTTCAAGCTAATTTAAATGAAAAATGATTGGATTGTGGATTGCTTGATTGAGATTTCAAATGGATTCAATGGATTCTTTGACTTGTTTGATAGCTTGATAAGAGTATGGAAATGCTTTGATAATGAAGGTATAATGGAAGCTTATGGAATTTTTAATTAAGTCATGTAGGAGTGGCTTGTATATATAATCCAAACGGGGGGGAAAGGGGGGAGGAGGAATCAATGTCTCTCATTCAAACTCGAGCCATGAGGATCAAGGGTGGAGGAATTTCCAAGGAATTAAAAATTCTTTGGAAGCCTCTAGAATAGAGGCTTCTAGAGAGAAGGGGCCAAGTTAGAGGAGGTTTTAGAGTTAGAAAATTCTAGAAACTCCTTAGAGATTAATTAAGATTAGATAGGGAATTAGGATGGTTAATTAGATAGGTTATTAGGGATTAGGGGTGTAGGAGAGCCTAAGAATAGGCTAGTGTAGGTGGGTAAAAAGGAATTTTAAAATTTCAAGTGGGCTAGTGGGTAGATTAGTAACTAAATAAGCTAGTGAGTGGGTTAATGGTGTAATTAATTGGTTGCAAGGGTATAATAAGGTTCATGGGATGTAGGGAATTTTGTGTAAGAACTAGGATATTAGTTAATTGGCTAGGAATATAGTTATGGGTTAAATTAGTGAATTTTATTAGGATTATTAGAGCAAGAAAATTTAGGTGTATATAATCCCCATTTCACCATATGTTCCCTCTCATTCTAGGGTTAGATATCATTATGATTATCATAGATCTATGTTTTCTCATATTGCACTCATTTGGTTCTTCATTGTTATCCCTAATTATTTATGCTTCAACTAGGGTTATATCTTACAAGTTCCTAGTATTTATTTTGATTAAGGTTGTGTTCTTAAATCCATTTATCCCTAATTTCACATCTCATTTTTTTAAGCATATTATTTATTATTTTATGGTGTAATAAGGGGCTTTGTGTGCCATGTGGATTTAATTGGATTTGACATGGACATGAAGTGGATTTGTTTTAGTTATTGATATATTGGTTTGAAAAATTATGTTCTAACATATGGTTAGTTATATTAGATTTGTTGCATCTAGTTGTGCAATTTGAATTATATTGTTATAAGATGGTTTTAATATGCTTATACTTATAGGAACCTCCTTGTCATGTATCAAAAAATTGTGTTGTTTTTTTGTATAATATTATTAATTTATTTATTTCCTAGCAACTCCAAATTATCCTTCTGAAAGGTGTTTTCACCAATCCCTTCTATTATGTTCAAATACTAAAATAATTTTGTCAAAATTTAATCATATATGAACTCAGTTTCAAATTCAGTTATTCTTTTCAACTTCTATCACAGTAAATTCAATTACATGTTTTCATATCAAATTCATTTACACATTTAATACTAGAATCATAGTATTTGTTCACACTAAAGTAGTTAAATGGAACACATTTCAATATTAATTTTTTCATGATATTCCCATAATTCAGATATACATTTATTTTTAGAAGTCAAAGCAACATTTTGTAGATGCTTAAATCTAGATTTATATGTTAAACTAGTCTTGTAAACTTGAAAAATATCACTTAAGGCTCTACCCTTCATTTCTAGACCTTCCTTGTAACCAGTAGGCTCGCCTTCACCATCCCACTGGACCTAAATACTTATCTTATAGTATGAACCTAATATTTTGATTACCTAGATCATCTGTAGCTCACAATACACTTGAATTATGATATATATCATTCACTATTAGTTACAAAGCTCCATCAACCTTCCATATTCCCAAACGATTGCGTTCAAATTTGGACAATAATGTCGATGTCTTAACGAGCTAATATAGAAGTAGAAGTTATACTTATTTTTGTCTATGCTTTTGACTCAGCTAAATCAACATGTATGAGCACACCAAAATTTCTCTTATATAATAGTGAGATTTTTGAATATCTAATTCAAAAGTTCAAATTAGATGGTTATATTGGAGAAAAAATCTCCTCATTATTATGAAAATATCACACGTCTTATCGAACTAATATCTTACTCTTTCTCCATGCTTTTAGCTCAGCGAAATCAATATGTAAGATATAAGGCAAAACATGGTGAAACAAAAATATATACATACACGCTGGAAAATGGTGCTTTTAGAGGATTTGACCATGCTAATTATACAATATAATTACATATGATATGATATATTTTTCATTTGGAAATTATTTTTCAATTATGGAAAGAAAGAAATAATATAATTTTTAACCATTTATTTATTTATGGTAGTTTTTTGGTTACTAATAAAGTGCAAGTGATTTCTAATGTTTAAGGTAATATAGAGAAGTTCAAGCCAATAAGCTATGTTTAGAGATTGAACACCTTTAATGTATTGGGGAAGTGTTATATTTGTTATTAGTTGGGTTCTTCTAGATTCTTCCTACCGACTATTTTCTTCTCAAGAACGTAACTAGAGACTATAAATATCATTTAAGAATTAGTCGGTGAAATCCTTTATCACATTCACAACCTTTTTCATATAATCATAACTCTCGTGAATGCAAAATTACTTATACATTTTCAAACATCAATAAATAAACTCCTCAATAATAAAATAATTTTCCTTGGCTAACTATAGCTATTTCATTACCTAAACAAGGCCCCAAAAAATAAAGAAAGATAATGACAATGGATGATAAATTAAATGATTCTCAATCTCTACCATCTACTATTATTGCTTAGGTTGCCTATATTCTGGTAAAGTTTACATATTAAAATATGCGGACAATAATTTTTGTCGATCGATGGTTTTCCCTAATAAAAGTTCTGCGACGTAGGTATGACTTAACACACAAATAATAGAAAACTTACATGGAATCACTTTTGGATGGAAAGAGCAAAGTAGTTAAGGTGTTCCACAAAGAAAAGAATCTTTGCGTGTTGGATTGAGGAATATGCGAAAGCAGAGTGATTTCCAAGGAAAGAATTAGCATAAATTTAAACAATAAAGAATATCAAAACACCAAACATTCCCTACGGAAAAGAAAAGGGATATTAATTAAATTGACATCACATAATTGACAATGTTTTTATATTTTAACACCCATTATTAAATTCAATATAAACCTTTATTCTCTATATTGTCATGTGGATTTTTTTTTGTTTTAGATTTGTTAATATATTTATTAGTGTTTAATAGATATAATCATCTCATTTTTGGGTTATTTGTTATATTGTAGTATTGGTTTAGAGCTCTGGTCTATTAAAAAAAATTCTTTTAAAATGGTTCATAGTTCCATTAAAAAAATGTTAACTTTTATGTAAAAAAGATAATTCATCTATTAAAACAATGAATAATAAAAAGTAATTTAAAAAATAATCTTATCAATTTTTAAAAGAAAAGTTGGTTCAAGATATTGACATAATAAATTAATAAGTATCTTAGTTTAAACTTTCGTAACAAATTTCACTAAAAACATGTATAATAAAGATAATTCAATGATATCAAAAGGTATTATATAAACTATAAAATATTTTTAGGAATATAGAATTATAAAACTAAAAGACTACTAAAGTCTTATTTTAATTATTTCTCACTTTGATGGTGCATTATGGATGTGAAGTATGGGCCAACAACATATCAGAAATAAAGATAACAAAAAGGATTAATATGTGTCTAGGCATGAACAATTTTAAGATGAAACATGCACTTCCCTTATAGGCAATCACTATGACTTGTTAATTACATAATATTTGAAGAAAGTAAAAAGTCCAGAGTCCAACACATGGCCTAAGGTAATAATAGATTAAGAGCTAAATGGGAGAAAGAGAGTTGATATTCAAAATAAATAGATAAAGAATTAGACGTAGACATCTAATTTTTATACAATACTAGTTATTTGTTATGGTAGTCTTATTTTTATGTATATGGATCATTAGTTTAAATTAGGCTCTTATTGACATATGTTGAGCCATTTATTGCCTTCCCTTATTTTATGTTTTCTTTAAAACTTTACTTTATGTTCACTTTGGGTTAATGACAATACATCCATTCAATCTAGAATGCTTGAAAACATTTTGACTATTTATTTACCCTGACACAATTTCAAATACTCCTGGATTATCCAAAATATTGTTTAAGGATTTCTCTCTCCTAAATTGACCAGTTTAATTTTAATCGTGACCAAAATCACACCCTTCGATTTTGGTCATCCATTTTTTTGGGTCCTTTGAACCTTATACCCAGTTATGATAGTTTTTTATGCCTTTTTTATAAATTTTTCATGTTTTTTATTGTTTGCTTGCACTCTATAAGTTCTTAGTTTCAATTCAATAAGTCTATATATACACAACCATATTAATGCATTTAGGACCAAGGATTCAAATTCATATCCAAGGATACACTTATTACTACTTCCATCTATTGAAGTGTATGCACCCCTTGTACAAAAATTTGAAGGATTAGTTAAAGAGGATACAAAATCTAATAGTTGCTTGCATCTCATACATATGGATAAAGGCCAAGGTATTCATATTACACTAGACTACTTGTTGGACTACGTGATTATTGATTACCGAAGTGTCTAAGAACATGGGTTTGACTAAGGTAGGCCCCTAATAACTACATCCATTTTTTATGTTTTTGTAAGGTCTCCTAAATTTGATTAGGGTTGTTGGGAAAGAAGTAATTTTGAAAGATCCATAGCAAATTTTCAAAGATATATAGAATTTTTATCAATAGGGGTAAACGAAAGCACATATAATTTTTTAGCAGAATTTGAGACCTTAACCAAAGCCAAACCTTAGCTGCCAAAAATGAACCACTAATTTTGGTCATTTTTTTCAACTTCTTTGATGGACACAATTTTTTTGTGTTTGCTTCAGGATTTCTTATGAACTTGTTTCCACATGTTTTTAGCCTCTAATAGTGCACAGGTAAGTCAAAATTCATGTATTTCTCTAAGAATCCTCCTTGTCAAGTTTCAAGCATTTTAATCATATATTTTGCATAATTTAGATCTATTTATGTTGATATACTTATGTATTTAGGTTAAATTTGTCTTGTGTGCATGTTTACGTTACTTTAGTATACTTTTTAGCATACAATGATCCAAATTTAGATCCCAATGTACTAGCTATGTTTGATAGATGTTTCCACTATTCCCAATTTATATAGTTCATGCTTGTAAGTCATTATTGTAAAACACATCATGTTAAAACATTAGTTCAAATAAGTTTTAGTGGTAGAATCAATATGAAGATGATCCAGACATCTTTAGAATGGTGAATTCAAAAATGCATAGCTCTTGAAACTAAGGAGTTTGTCATAAATGACAAAACTCTTGGTTTATGGAAGAGGAGATTACATAACAACCCTACTTGTTGTGTAATCGTCAGTATACATAATGCAATGATTTCACCACCGATAAATAACATGAGAATGGGGATAGTTTCAAACATTTCCACTTCCTCAAGATGGTACATTTTAGTTCTTTGGTGAGTTCCAAGGTGAGAGGGCAAAAATAAAACCTCTATGAAAGGTATAGGGCATTAACACATTAATGGGAAGTCTTAGACTTGGATCCACATTTTTGAGTTTTAATTTTGGGTCTTGTTTAGGGTATCTCATTGTTCTCCTAGCTGTGAGTGGTTGTTTTAGTGTTGGGATTGTTATTGAGGTTCTATAAGAGTGCAAATCATTTTTGTGTAACCTTTGGATAGTGTAGTAATGAATCTACATCCATGAAATCCTAAGAAGTAGCATTAACTTGTACACGCTGAGAATTAAATAGTAGAAATGGGGGTATGATTGACTCACCCACTAGAGTTTTTCCCATATTAGGTTTTCTTCGAGTCATATATAGTGTTCTATGTGCTTTATGTTGTCTTATGTTTCTCATTATTCATTATAGTAGGTCGTATTTTCAATTCCATCACTTCATACCTTTGTTTTAATAAGAAAAATAGCTTAGAAAAGTAATCTTTCAATCATGATGAGGTAGTAGTTTAATAATATTTATGTTTGTGAAGCTTAGTGTCGAATTTCCACGTAGTTTACAGATCATAATGGTATTAGAGCATGTTTTTCCTTTTTTCGTAAAAGGTTTCTAACAATTTCTATAAGTTGTGTTGGTTTTTTTTTTTTTAGTGTGTGGTTTTGTGTGACATGTGTGCATTTTTATGTTCATTACCCAAGCATAAAGTGATAGTGGGGAAGGTGACTTGGTTCCCTTACAAGAATACATCTCCATAAGAAAGTGGAAGAAATAAGTGAGAAACATGGCATGTTTTAATGATGAAGAAACATGAATAGCCAAAGAATAGTTCCACAATTTGGAAGAGGATGTTATTAGTATTCTCTTTCCATGAGTAAGCTTGATAAGCTTCAGTCCATTATGGGCATACTCATGGCCAAGCTAGGCATTTATACGGAGGCACCAAAATTAAGTGAGGAGATGGAAGTTCCTGATTATGATAAGAAGCTCCATAAAAGCAAGGTTCCACCTCCATTTAACTCTGAAGAAAAGATTTAAATTCATCTGTATGAAGGAGAGGTGAATGTGGAGAAGTTATACCATTGGCTAGCTCAACTTGAGGTATACTTTAGTTTACATCAGATCAATAAGTTTCAACAAATCTCCTTTGCAAGGTTAAATTTATTTAAACATGCATTAACTTGGTTTGAGATTTATTTTAATTCCTTGGTTATGAATAAACTACCACAAATTATTAAGTGGGATGAGATTAAAGTTTTGATTAAGAAGCAATTATATCCTATTTTATATGAAGAGGAAAGATTTATTATTTGGTAATATCTTAGTTAACAACCATTAAAAAATGTGTAGTATTATATTAGCATGTATCGTAAGATGGCAATTTAGATGGGTAAAGATACCTTTGATCATGACATCTTGATGAAGTATGTTTGGGGATTGTATAGTCACTTGAAGAGGCCAATATTTCTTTCCAATCCCAAGGATCTTGATGAGGCTTGTTCTCAAGCTCATTATCTTGAGATGGGCAAAGACAAGGGGATTTCTCCCTCTTCATATGGTAAGGAAGGTGTGCTGAATGTTACTTTTGTTTCTGAAAAGAACATGTGAAGCATTGTGGGCACTATCATGTTAATGGTTATTGAGGAAACTTTTCGGAAGTTGCATCTAGAATTACATCCCTTTAGGAATGAGAGGAAAAATAAAGTTATGACTTCAATTTTGGAAAAAGAGGATGTATGCAATAAGGATGAGGAAGAGAGGATGTGTTGTAGCTCCCTTCAAGGGAAGGTATGTTTGGGAAATGTCTCTCAACAAAAAGATGAATCTTATAAACTTTTATATATATATATATAAATTTAGATTAAGAAGACAAAGGTAGATGCTCATTTTGATTCATACTCTCAAGAAAACTTGATCATAAAGATATGTTAGATAGACTTAGGTTGAAACTGTACAATCATCCAAATCCTTATGAAATAAGATGGGTGAAATAAGGATCAAAGGTAAAAGTTTATAGGCAATGTAATGTAAATTTTACAACAAATGAACATTTCATTAACAATGATTTGTGGATGTAGTACCAATGGATGTTTATGGCCTAGTCTTTGGCAGCCCATACATGTATGTGTGAAATGCAGTCTTCATGAAAAGGGTGAATTTATATCAGTTTATCAAGAATGGCAAGGACTACATTATCCATTCCTATGAATGGAAATCTCATATTTCCTTGGTAAGTACAACTCAAGGTAAAAATTTGTTGAATGCTAGTGGCAAGATGTATTTTCTCCTTTTAAAATATAAGGAAATAGATTGGTGCATTCCATTACAAAGCATATATATTAATAAAATACATAAGTTACTACTAGGTTATCCTCTAATTTTTTGTAGTATTTAGCCTTTTTTGATGGAAATAAATTAGTCACACAAGGGGAACAAAGAGGTGAACATTAGCATTCATAATACTAGAGGAATACATCCAAGAGATGCACCTCTAAGAGAGGGAAAGAAAGTGGGGACAATTATTCCTCACACTATGAGTTCCTAAAGTTTTTTGGGACCAAAAGCCTCAAATTGGGGAGGCATGATACAAATTTGGAGCCCAATGTACAAGTTAAGTTTGATAGACATTTACACTATTCCCAATCTATGGAATTCAAGTTTGTAACACACTATTATAAGATAAATCATGTTAAAACATCAGTTCAAATAAGTCACTATGGAAAAATCAATGTGAAGATGATTCAAGCATATTTATAATGGTGAAGTCAGTAATTTTTAGCTCTTGAAACTAAGGGGTTTATCATAGATATTGGAATCATTGGTTTATGTAGGTGGTGGTTGCGTAATTGGCTGGATAATTATGAAAATTACCTCAAAGATTGCATTACTACCCCTATAGATGTGTAAACCACCCCAATGGTTTCATAACTGACCTAGATATTTCATAATCATTTATTTTCATAATGTGACAATTTTGCCACCAGCTAAAAACATGAGAATGGGAATGGTTACAAATGTTTCCTCTTACTCATGATGGTTTGTTTGAGTTCTTTGGTGAGATAAAAGGTGAGAGGGCATTAATACAATCTTTGTGGAAGGAAAAGGGCATAAACACATCAATGAGAAGTCTTGGAATTAGATCCACATTGTGGAGTTTTAAGTTTGGGTCTATGTTTAGGATATGTCATTGTTATCTTAATTGTGAGTATTTATTTTAGTGTTGGGAATGTTATTGAGGTGTTGTAAGATCAAAAGGCATTTGTGTGAAAGATTTGGATAGTTTAGTAATGACTCTCTATCTATGAAAGGCCAAGAAGTCATAGTAACGTGTACATGTTGAGAATTACATGGTGGAAATGGGAATACAATTGACTCACCCAGTGGAGTTTTTCCCACATCAAGTTTTCTCTAGGTCATACCTAGTTTTCTATGTGTTTTATGTTGTATTATGTTTCTCACTATTCATTAAGTAGGTTTTATTTTCAATTCCAACACTTTGTACCTCTATTTTCACAAATAAAATAGTTTAAAATAATAATCTTTTAATCATGGTGAGTTAGGAGGTTAATAGGATCTATTTTGGTAAACCCCAATGTGGAATATACACTTAGTTTATGGATCATACAACCACCTTGTATTTCCATTTTTTTTAACTAATACTTTTTTATATCTTTTATAGTTATATTGTGCATTAGTGCATATCAATTCTGAATTTTATTAAGGTTTCATTAATCCTTTTTCTTGTTGTGTCATCTTATTATGGATACCCCTTGTGTGTGCCTATTGTTATCCCCATTGCATTATACACTCCCTCTCATTATACAGCTATATATCTTTGTGATTGTCATAGATCTATTTTTTTCTCATATCACACTATTTTTTTCTTCATCATTAACCCTAATTATTTATGTTTCACCTAGGGTATCTTCATAATTTGTCATTGTCTTATGCCCTCATATTAGGCTTATCTTACATGGTCCTAGTATTTATTTTACTTAAGGTTGTGTTCTTAAATGTATTTATCCCAATGTCACATATAATTTTTATAGGCATGTTATTTATTATTATTATTTTTATAAGTGGCATTGTGTGCCATGTGGATTTATTTGGATTTGACATGGACATGATGTGGATTTGTATATGCAGTTATTGATATATTGTTTTAAAGAATTATGGACTAAAAAATCGTTAGTTATATTATATTCATTTCATTTAATTATGAAATTGTAATTGTATTGATATCAAATGGTTTTCATATGCTTATACTTGTAGGAACCTCTTTATCAAGTATCAAAAAAATGTGCTAGATTTTTTAATAATATAATATATTCATTCATTTCTTAACAACTCCAAATTATCCTTCTGAAAGGTGTATTCACCAATCCCTTCTATTATCTTCAAATACTCAAATAAGTTTGTCAAAATTTCATCATACATGAAATCAGTTTCAAAGTCAATCATTATTTTCAGTCTCTACCATTGTAATTCAATTACATGTTTTCATATCGAATTTAAATTACACATTTAAGACTAGAATATTGGTATGTGTTCACATTAAAATAGTTAAATGTAACACATTTCAATATTACTTCTTTCATGAAAAGTACATATGTCTTGTATCAATGATACCCTCATAACTCAAATTTACATTTATTTCTAGAATTTGAATCAACCTTCACAGTAAGTAGATAAATATAATAATTAAATCCACATATTTATTTCCTTTTCAAGTAAAAATGTAACAATATATAATTATATAATAAGTAAGACAAGTCATATTTCATCTTTTGTTATCCCAATAATTTAGTTTCAAAGTAATATACAAACCAGGATAATTTTCATAGTCATAATTGAGTAACAACTTATGATATTTACAACTCATTACTATTACATGATTTCATATTTCCAAGTAATAATATAATATTCAATAAGTATAATCATATATCCAAAATAGTCATATATGAATAAGTCTTCATAAAGAATCCACTAGAGCTCTGAAGATCATCATTGTTACTGACATACCATATAAGAAGAGAATAGAAAGCATCATTGGATGGGTTTAATTCCTCTCAAAAAATTTGACCCTCTATTCAATTTTTTTTGTTTCATTATATAATAAATTTTACTTTGTCTACCATTTTACCAAATTTTGTGATTTCCCAAAAGTTTTTTGGATGTGGATATTAAATGGTATGTCGATAAAAACTTAATAAATATCAAATGATTAATGCTAGATAATAATATAGGCCAGACCACATTATTAAATGAGTTAAATTGAGAAACTAAATAAATATTTGAATCTAACATCGACACCACCATAATTAAACCAATAGGGATGGACAGTTTCTTAGTCATCTTTTAAATCACCTTTAGTTTAGTAGTTAAAATGATTTTATTAATACATGTATTTCCCCTTGGAGGCCATTAAAATTTACCAATTATGAATTTTGTCCAACTTAACCACATAGTCTAGCTAAGATAATCATCGTAGAGCTGCGAAAGGAAATAATGGCCTATTAAGCACACACATTTTAAAGGAAACACATGATAGTTATCCAAACTACTAAAGTATTAACACCTACAACAAATATCTAAACCAATATATATATTATAAAAATATATTGATGTATATTTTTTATTTATATAATGCTATGAGTAGTTTCACTTCAAAAATTAAAAGGGTTTTGAACAATGTTAAGGTATTTGTGCACCTATAAATTACCCTTATCCTATGACAATCCTACTTGGATTATGTCATTAAGGTAACTGTTATTTAGGGAGGTCATTTTGAGATGATGTAAACACATGTATTTACTAACCCATAGAAAAATATTATGTTGACCACTACTAATTTATCGAATTATTTGAAATATGAAAAATGGTAATGCCGAATAATTGTATTAGTAGTTTGTATAGGTCCATTGTGTCTTTGACCCAAATACCTAATATGAATATGTCCTACAATGCAAGACACAATCAGAAGATGACAAGACTTGTCAACAACCACATGTAAAAAAAATTCAAGACATGCATAAAAATAATAGGTACATAGATTATCATATCTCATTGTTACTATTGCTAGTAAACCCTAGAGTCAATGTATCCTATATAGCTATCTAATCAAGAATATGAAACCAATACTAAACACATAATCAATCACCCAAGTATAGATAGTCATTACCCATTAAAAAATAGGTGAAAGTATATGTTTGTACCTAGAATGAAGCTAAAATGATCAAAAACTAATCTAGAAGGTTTTGTATGCACCTAAAATTTACATGGTGCAACATTCTGAAATAATGTCCAATGATGATGAAATTATCTCCTCATTATGTTTCTCTCTCTTAGGCCCTTCAAACCCCCTTTTGTTATACTTTGAAACTATCTTTTGGATTTTTTCAAAAATCTTTCATTGGTGATATAATCACCCTTATCAGTTATAGAACCACCCTCCTGCTTTGTAGAACTGCCCTAAAAATGACAAAACCACTACATTGGTCTTATAAACCACCCTGATGAAACCATCATAGACATGGTGGTTCTATATTACTCTAGGGTGGTTTTGTTACCTAATTGGGTGGTTTCATCACTTTAACCAATATATATGCAACGACCCCTTCCAAACAGGGGTGGTTCTATCTCCTTTAATTTGTCTTCTAAATTTATCTCTCATAACTCAAGTTTTCATGTATTTTTACATGTTGTCTTTATGTTTATTGCTCTTTATACCTTGAGTTTGCCTCCATGGTGCCCCAATTCAATCCCTCTTGTATTTTTAATAATTTTGAGTCTCTCCTAATTTCTACTCCTAGTTCAACTCAGTTAAACTTTTTTGTGCAAACTCCATTGCTCTTCTACAAGTAAACCAATTTTGTCTTGATTTTGGATTCAATATTTTACATTAGAGCCTAAGTTTTTTGAATATTTTCACAACCATATCCTACTACCATTATTTTTAATCTCTACCTATATTTTTTTCATGATTCAATACACAATTGTAAGCAAATAAGCATCATTGATTTTGCAACTCGATTTTTACAAATAGTACACTCAACTAGCCATAGATTAACTGTTCTTTGTTTGGGATTGTGTCTCTCTTCTTCTTCCCCCCTTTTATGATAAAGGAGTGAGCATGCTAAGGACAACAACAACACATTTCACATTTTTTCAGTTGATCTCTACCTTGATTAAGTTCAAGGTTTTTTTATTTCAGTTTATTTTATTTATTTAGATTAGATTAGCTTAAAAATTCTTGTAGTAGATTAGATTTATATTTTAGAAAGTAAAATTTTTATAAGAAGAATCATCTCCTTTTCTAGTCTTTATAATAAAAACTGTCGCTAATCTATTTACTTTCTTGCATTCATTATATTCATTCATAGTAAATAATATTTAATTCAAACAATAGGTGAGTGTTAGAATAGGACACATACTTTCAATCATTGCAACAATAAATTTTCATTTTTGAAACAAACTCTTATTATTATCACATACACACATTATAAACTGAAGGGTTTGAATGACTGGATGGAGTGAAAATAATTTTTTTTCACTCTAATATTCAATCTATGTATCAACAAAATAGTTGTAAAATTATTAGTTGTCAAACTAGTTGTGTTATGAGTGAAATTATTGACCAAAAAGTGTATTGAATAGCTTCAAACTTGAAAATATATTATTGCTAGCACAAAATTTTGTATACCTATAATAGTATCAAAGATAAAACATAAAATAAGTTCTTCAATTTAAATTAATTCACTACACAACCTTTGTGTGCAATTCTTATTAATAAATAAAGTTAAAATAAACTTATTACAAGGTAACTTGTAATGCAAGTCTAAATATAAAAATATAATAAAGAAATCATAGAACACTAAGTGAACTAAAAATATTCTAAGCCAACTGAAAATATACTAAATAAACTAAATTTAATTTGCTATAAAGATTTGGACATCAAGGAAGAAGCATCTTTAATAGTAAAGTCAAACATGCAACGAAAAAGTCATCCTAGTCAACTAACTAAGCTAATAAAATAAAATTAACTAAAATTAACTTTAATTTAAATTATATAATAATAAAACCATGTGATTCCTCTTTTGGAATGAGTGGATAATGATTTAGACTCAACTAAGTAGTCAAATAGTGAATTAGAGTACATTGAAGTGAACTAGAGTGAACTGGTAGTTCCTGCTATTTTTTAGGAAATCATTGAAAAGTGTCTGAAAGTGACCAAAATACTAATTAAGTTTTAAATAAAATAAATAAACTTAAAAAAAACTTAAAAACTAAAATATACTAATTCTAAAAATAGAACTTAAGTGCCCACATTGACATCATACTCAACAACGACTAGAAAATCCTAGACCAACCTAGGTAGATCAAAGATCTTATCTTAATATTGATTTATTTTGTTTTGAAAAAACTAATAAAAAAATTAAAGACCAAAATAGAAAAAAATTAGAATCTAAAAAATCATTCAATTCAAAATAAAACACTATTGATAACTAGTATGCATCCAATCTAGGAACATTGAAAGTTTGTTTTAGCTTGCATATGAGCAAAATAAGTATTAGGAACTTAATAGTATTTTGTTGTTTATAATATAAACCTATTCTTGAATCATTTTCATGTTATTTAAAATGTAGTTTACATGATTAATACTCATTTATCCTTTATTCAAAAAATCACAAACAAAAATAACTTAATCTAGCTTGCACCTAAGAAAACTAAAATCAACATTTGTATGGTTAGAGTAGATCCTTCTCTCTTACCTTGCATGCATTGAAAATAAATTAGAAAAGACAAAAAATGGGACATTATTTTATTTAATTTTTAGTTATTTATCATTCTTTACTTTTATTTATTTGTTTTTAGTAAGTAGTTAGCTTTCATTTCTGTTCAGTACTCCCAAAAATAACAAAAACAATCAAATTGCCAAAACCCTTGTCAAACTACATAAGCATTCCAAAACCTTACTTCAATATTACAACAAGTATTTTCATAAAAAAATTAAAAATAAAATCTCATACACTTGTAATTTTATAATTCCTATTTAGATGACACTTTCTAAAACATGTGGTCTGGTCAGAAAAGGTCTTTTACCTAGGGTTAGAGCACCTGGCACTGCAATCAATACATAGTCAAATATTAGTGTCAAAATGAAAATCAAAGTATTTTGTGCTACACCCATACCCCAACTCATTATTGATTCTCTTAGTTCCCTAGAGGATTAAGATCATATTATTTATTCTCTAATCATTTTCCTCCCCTAGCATAAAGGTCACCAATATAACGTGATTTAAGCTTAGAGCCTCACCTCCACTCTATTTTCTTCTCCTTAGGTCTAGCCTCATCATATATCATTAATGTTTATGGATAATATTGACTGGGCATATTCAAATCGATATATTTTATCTCATCCCTTAAGTCATTTAGCCTAACCACCTCTATTTCCTTGGTCCTAGTGTTGATCAAGAGTTTCACCTCATATTATCTCAAACACTGAGGGACCTTGGAGCTCTGTTTACACATAGCTAGAAGCTCTTAACAATAAATTTGAAACTTTAGAATTATTTTGGGTCCATAATAATAACCCATTTCCACCACCCATTCTAAATCACCTTCCACTTAACATTCATCCCAATCCATAGTTCTTCCTATCACCCATCCATTACATCAATTGTCTTAGTCTGGCCTGGGGAAGTCGAGTGCATAGTTTAGAGTGTTTTATTCATGTGCATACATGTTCTATCTCCACAACCCATAATATTAATATATTTAATTCTCTCTAATGCTACTGTCTCTTGCACCAAGGGGGATACACTTCCATCATGATGAGATGAACAAACTCATAAACATATGTGGTTACTAACTTGTAGTAAAATATTACATTAGCCATTGTTAATTTATTGACCAAACTAGTCTAAATATGAAAAGTGTCAATGTCAAATATTTGTATAAAAATGGTTTTTTTAGTCCTATTAGATCTCTAACCCAATGACCTATTACGAATACATCCAACAATGAAAGACACAACTGGAAGATAACAACACTTATGGACAACCATATGCAACAAGTATCCAAGGCATGCATAAAATAATAGGTAAACAAATTATCATTTCCCATTTTTACAACTTCTAATAACCCCTATAGTCAACATATCCTCTAAAACTATATAATCAAGAGTATGAAAACAATTCTAAACACTTAATCAATCACCCAAACCTAAATGGTCACTACAGGTGCCAAAATAAGTGAAAGCAAATGTTTGTACCTAGAATGTAATTAAAAATATCACAAACTAATCCATAGGGTTATCTCTCCATTACCCTTAATCTACATCTAGTTCATTCTCTCTAATGATATTGTCCCTCACACTGAGGGGGATACACCTACGTCAAAACTAGAAGAACAACAAGGTAGTTATCCAGGTCATGATTTAAAACCATATGATATGAAACAATAAAATCATGATAATGTACAATGTCAATTATTCCAAATAATTAATAAAATCCATTTTTATGAATGATAATTACTTGAGGATATAAATCAAGATAACAATAATTTATTTATTCAAACATATAAAATGGTTATTCAATCATCAACATCCTTGATTGCGCAACAATAAATAAATATTTATATTATTAATTACGATATATAATGCCTAATCACATGTAGGTGCCTTCTAAATCCATCAATAGGAAAATGGGATGTGACAATAATTCTAGTGATTATCATGTTAATTGATACTTTATCTTGGTTTAACCACTCATTTGGTTGTAATGAGTATGGTTCTAAAACATGGTGCTCTCTTCATAGAGAGAATCATGAGGAAGAGGAATATAGATATGTTACTAATCACAAATGAGAGATAAATGTGCATACATGTTGAGAAATATTATTTGAAAATGGACCTAGTTTTGGAATCATTATAACCTTTAGGAAGATTAGATAGTTTGCTTGTAAGACTTTATTTTTCATTGTGGTGTTGAGGTTATTTCTTTGAGTTTGTGAAAAGTGTCATTTATCGATTTTATGCATATGGAACATGTCACTTTTAAAATTATATCAACTTGGGTTCAATGTTTAGTTCTTTAAGTATGAATAATAGATATATAGTTTTATACTATTATAGAATGTATATTGTTACATATTTATTATGTAAATCTATAAGATCTTCTACACCTAATAAAAATCTAAAGATTGAAAAAAAATTGTTTGGTAAAAATTAAAATAAAAATGGTTTCAATTGAAAGTCTTATAAAAAGGATTAGGTGCATATGTAGGCACTTAGACTTTAATTCTAACATATGTTTATGCACATGCCATGCAAAAAGGGAACTGTTCTATTCATTTTTAAATAGGAGTGGAATTACATTTTTAGTGGAATTGTTTGTATTTTTACCACTAGTCTAATCTCTGTAAGATCATGTGTAATCAAGTTGAAGTTATTGATCATATTAATAAGTATGAGAGAGAAATGTGTATACAAGTTGAAAATTATTTTTTGATAATGCATCCAGTTTTAGAATCCTTATATCACCTAAGAGGGTATATAGTTTGTAAATTTTGAAATTTTGTTGTGGTGTTGAGGTTGTTTCATTGAGCTTGTGACAAGTGTCACTTAGTATTTTTATGTGTATGGAGCACATCACTTTTAAAATATCGACTTACGGTAAAAATATAATGTTTTAAGTATGAATAACAAGTATATAATTTTATATTATTATATAATGCATATTATTACATCTTTGTTATGTAAATATACAAGATCTTTTACACTTAATAAAAGTCCAA
This sequence comes from Torreya grandis, assembly GCA_037957365.1. Taxonomy (NCBI): domain Eukaryota; kingdom Viridiplantae; phylum Streptophyta; class Pinopsida; order Cupressales; family Taxaceae; genus Torreya; species Torreya grandis. The sequence continues at coordinate 3,465,182 of JARHVA010000561.1, read as the reverse complement.
AGATTGAAAAAATTAAATAAGTTTATTTGATAAAAATAAAGATAAAAAGGGTTTCAATTGCAAGTTTTATTTAAAGATTAGGTGCATGTGTATGCACTTAGACTTGCATTCTAACCTATGTTTATGCACATGTCATGCAAAAAGGGCATTGTTCTATTCATTTTAACAATAGAAATGTAATTATATTTTTATATTAGGGTCATTTGAAATTGTTCATATTTTTTCCATCAGTCCAAACTCTATTAGATTGTGTACAATCAAGTCAAGTTTATTGGTCATATTAACTAGTGTCAGAAACCTCCCTATCTATTTCAGTATTGTAAAATATACTTTTTTAGAGCAATCATGATAGCAATCTAGTCTATCTAGGTAGCTGCTTGATTTGAAAGTGGTAGTGTAGTATAGAAACTAAATGGGTATGGAATGTCATTGAGGGAGTATAGATACATTTTTTTATAGTTGGATCTATATGCTAAGGTACACTATGATGATTATTCTATATGAATTTTAGGGTTGTATTTTAGATTATTTTTATTGTATTTCGAATCTAGGTGCCCATGTATGGACATAAACTCACTATAGAGCCATGCCACTAACAATAATATTGTGTTTGGTTGTATGGTTGAGTAGGCTATTAGTGGTTGGCTATGAGTTGTAATTTTGTTATAAATTATAGACTCCATACACAATTTAAAGTTATTCATAGTCTAAGAGGTCTTAATAGTTAATATGTATAATGATGTTTGTGACAATGTAACTTGTGGTTAGTAAATTGATAGTCATTCAATGACTAAACTTGATAACTTGGGTTTGTGAATTGATTTGGATTTATATTTAATGTGACGTATACCTTGAGATGTAAGTGTAAAAATATAGACCATGGTATATATAATATAATTGAAAAAATAATGAAATGCATTTTGAATTAGGTATGACTATGAACATGATAGTGAACTATATCTAAATATGATTGTGAAACATTGTTTTGAAATTGAATAAATATGATTGTGACAACAAATGTCATGAATATATATGAAAAATGAAGTATGATATAACATGAATGAAACTATGATGCAATAATGAATTATCAAATATTATGGAAAATTAATGAATGAGTGAAATTATGGAACAATGAAGGAAATTTGAAATTTTAACACAAACAAAGGGGCTTGTTGATAATTAGGGTTTCGCCTAAATTGCCCCAAACCTTTTTGATAAAACTTATATAAAAACCTCCAAAAACACTAAAAATTAGGTTTGATTATCAATGAGATGATGACAAATTTTATTATGTCTTAATCTTAGACCATAAAAAATATATAACATGTAACCTCAATGGATTATGTTTGTCATGATTTTACCTTTAGTGGTTATTATAAATCTTCCTAAAAAAATTGATCTAAAGTTATAGTCTTTTTTGAAATAATAAAACTATGTTTTTCCTTTTGATAAAATGAAACCCTTAATTATCTTAATTAATTGTATGGTTTTCTAATATCCTCGATAAAGTGTGAGGGTGATATTATTTCATGTGAGTGGTATGGGACACCTATGTGTTACACTATCCCTCATGAACTTTACATATATATTTTGCATGGTAATTCATGTTCTTTTTCTAGATATTATTGTGTTGGCATATAACTGTTAGAACATATGGGGTATTGGGTTCACCTTAGATATTGTGTGGTGGACTAGGGAATGTGAATACTATATGAGTTTTGGAAACTCCATAGTTTCACATTGACTCTGTTAATTAGGAACGGATTATTGAGTTTGGTCACAATGAGGTGAACTTGTTTACTTCCTTAATCTTATGTCCATAAGCATGTATACTTAGTGAATTTAAGGAATGTATTATTTAATGTTTATGTTCATTGTCTAAGTTTTCATTTGTTACATGAAGCTAGCTGCAATATGACTTGTATACACATTATTATCTTCCTTTTTGTCTATTTTGTATCTAAATTCCTTTTAAAAGGTAGGATCACTCTCAGTGGATGAGAGGTGTGTAGGGGAACCAATTGGCTCTATGGTTTGAAATAAAGCCTTAGATGATGGCCACACTCTCCTTGTGTAGTTCTTAGGTACAATGGTGGTCTTGCTTCCTCAATGTTTACACATTGAAAGGACTTGTTATTTTGTATGTCTATCTTGGAGAGAATAATATAATCTATTTTTATATTATTTTGAAAATGGAAATGTTTAAATTTTAACTATGATGTGATCATATGATTAGTATAGATTGAGATAATACTATGAAATCATACTCTTGAGGTAATGGATGAGAAGTATTGAATTATTTATGTTTAGACACTTTATCTATGAATGGATGCATACTCTGATTATGTAAAATGAATGTAATATGAAATATTGTATTTGAATTCTATAGTGAAATGAAAATGTAAATATTTGTAGAATTAAAATTTGCTAATGTGAATGTTATAGGAATAACAAATTGATTTTATATGTTTGTAATTTAAACATATTAGTCATAATAGTCTATATCTACAAATGTATTTTTAGGATTACTTAATAAGGCCATTAGGAGGATGACATAGAATCGCATGGAAAAATAAAAAATATATGGGGTATTCTTCATCCCAAAAAACACCTTTACCACCAATCAGACCCATATTCCCTTTAGCCACATCATTAAAATTGATATTTATAAACCCTCTCAAAGGTGAAAGTAAAACAATTATGGACTTGAGATTTTTACTCCTGCTAACTCCATTATCAATGACGGTCCCATTAATTTTAGTTATTTTTGTGTTGATAAATTTTAGGTGAGGAATTATATGAATTATGTGCAAAAAATGGTCCAAATTTTTATTAAATTTTAAAATATAAAAACAAAAATATCATTCAAGGTACCATTTGGAAATGGGGGAAACTTTTAACCACCCATATCTTTATCAAAACCTAAAATATTATTGGCTAAAAATGTAGGGCTCCTATTTTATAGGAAAAGATTGGGGAAATTTTGAAGCAAACCACCAAAACCATTTATAAATCGGATGGAAAATCTTGCAAGAAAGGGATTTGTTAGGGTGGTTTAGACACATAAATTTGGTATTAGACACTTGAAAATGTTAGTTTTGACCTAGCCTTAACATACATGACTTGTGCATGCACATTTGACTCTTGTTCATAATCTCTTGTAACCACTCACATATCTATGGATTTTACCTTCCCAAATTTTTCCATTCATATATAGGATCTCCTTAGTATGTGCCTAAATGGTCTATCTTCATACTTTAACCATATTGTAAACCTCTATTTTTCATGTCAATTATCAAGGAAAATTACCCAAATCTTATATATAAACACATCAATCCTAAGACTATTCCTATGTATCACTCATCTAGTTCTTACTTAGAAAACTTCTTGCACATTGAAATATATATTTTCACATCCTTGAAGAACTATCTTTAAGTATCCAAATCTAAAAACTCTTCAAAGGAAACAATCTATAAGCCAAGTTTGAACACCTAAATCAAGGTCAAAATTACATATTATCAAGTGTCATCTAAACATGATTCATTACATTCTATAGGATTGATATTGAGAAAAAATACACATGGATAGGATAAATACAAGTGGTTGAGGCATCTTATTAGTATTTTACTATAGGCAACTCTCAAACTCTCATAATGGTGTGGTTTGGGTTGTCCAACTCATATTTATAACCATTTTTTAATAAGCTAAGCAAGTATAAAATGTGGAGCTAGTGTTTTAAGGTGAAAGGAAGATAAATGTGTATTTTTGCATAGGACTAAGCATCTAAAATTTCATAGGAAACATCTTGACGGGTAGGCACAATCATGTGTGGTAGAAAAAAATGACAAAAACACAAAAGATAGTTATAGTAAACATTAGGCATATTTAGCCACTGCAAGTGTCTAAGACCAGTGGTGTCTTGGTTGATTCTAACATTTATTTTATTGAGATAAGCAACCACATATCCATTTGAATTAATAATTGGTGATTTTATATGGACAATGATCACAATAGAATAATGAACAATCTAAGTACATTATCCTCTTATCATTTGTATAAATAGTAAGCTCAATAAAATTCAATTTTTACATTAAAATTTGTATAATTTATGCTATATGAATATTGAATATTTTGGCTTATTTAGATCACTAACTATAAAATAAGTCAAAACATGATGATGATGATGATGAATGATGATGATGATGATGATGATGATGATGATGATGATGAGAATGAAGTTCCAAGAAGCATAGATGAGTATTTTTATCATCTCAATTTTACACACATTGATCTAAGAGAGTATCAAGATGATTTGAACATATTGAGAAATATTAAATTAGATAAAGGAAATATACCCCTTCCAAACACTCATAAGAATATAAATGAAAACACTTGTTGCAATATTAATTCAAGACAAGATAATTCAACAATAAGTGATTCATTGAGATAGTACTACATCAAGTCCAGCATGACTAGAAAAAAAAGAGTCACACCACATTATTCATTGGATGATGTATCAAAGGTAAAGACCAAATATTTATGACCAATTTAGTAAACGATGTAGAGATCATGGATAAAAAAATTTCTATCAAATTACATATTAATAGTGTAAAAGATGAATTGAGCACTACATTATATATGTTACTTAAAAAGAATTTGATTTCTTTACTTACCTCTCGACATAGAGATATTGGTTGATTATCACATCAAGGGGGGAATAATTTTGAAGTTATCATAGAATAATAGGGCATGAAACAAATAACTGAGTGGAATCATAGAAAAATATTTAAAAAATTAATGATAAAAGGATCATCACAACAATTCAAGTATAATAAACTCTACCAATAGCTTCTAGTATACTTCAACTATAAATGCTTCAATCAAACAATAATTCATCAATTCCAACATGACTATAAAAAGTAGGCACAACATATTGGACCATGTATCAAAGGTGAATACCAAGTTTTTGTGATAGATTTAACAAAAGATGTAGAAATTATTGATACAAAAAATGCTATTAAACTACATATTACTAGTGTATAAGATGAATCCATCACTACATTGCATATGTTACTTAATAATAATTTGATTTCTCTACTTACCATTCAACATAGAGTGATGGGCTGATTATCACATCAAGGGGTGGAATCATTTTACAATTATCATAGAATAATAGGGTATGAAACATATAGTTGAGCAAATTTATAGACAAATATTTAAAAATTTAATGATGAAGGGATCATCATAGTAATTTAGATGTTGTGAAAGTTTCCAATAGCAGTTTCTAAAAAGACTTAGTACATGAACAAAACATGCAAAGAGTACAAACATCCAAAAAATGATCCATTGAATATTCAAGTATACATTAAGGATAATTATCAACATTAGATTCAGATTGATGAGGAAGAGGAGGAAAATACATGCAACCTTAAAATATTACAATAGTTGGGTCACAACATAATATAATTTTTGAAGGATCAATCGAATAGATTACATTATTGATCACTTAGGTGCCAAAGGTTATCAATACATTGATATTTGTGATGCACCTTAGCAAGATTTATGTGCTACACTTGGACAACAATTATTAAAATAAATGTAGGCTACAATCAATATTCTAAATAATTGTATTACCTTATTTTATGAAGGAAATAAAATCAAGATTCAACATGATGGAAGTAATGAATATCAAAAATCCAAAGATTTAAGGACAAGTGAAATGACATTATTTCATGTGACAAATATTGAGCCCTCATATATAGTTGAATAAAATGTAATGCATATTCATAACATATTGTAAATATCAAAATGAAAAACAAATTTGATTAATGTAAGATATATGATGACATTATTTATGATGACAATAAAAATTATGACATATGGGCATTTGATGAGATCCTATATCTAGAGTTGATAAATTTATCACTAGTTTTTCCATGTGAATTTACACATCCATTGAATTGCATATTATGCCTCTTAACTTAACATAATTCATATTTAAAAAAATTAAAACATATAAAAAAATTTAAAAAAAAAAAATGTGACCTATTCATGACATGCCTTTCTAGTTCAATGATCGATGCAAGTTCTATATCATATGCATGGTAGATTACATATACATTTTATACACACTTGCCTTTCATGGTATACATGATTAGGATGTAGGACATAAAGGTTATATATGACACATGGACATTCAGATGTGGGACATTATTACTCCTAGAGGCTAAATTTATATATTGTGGGCGTGTTATACTAAGGGCATATTGGTACATTACATAGTTGATATCTTTATATGACCATTCCATTGATCATATCGATATACTTATATTGTTTACACATGACTTATTCATGTGTATACTATTTAAAGTGTTATATTATATGGATAATTTACTTTCCTAGATGTGATGATGACATGGATTGATTGTGTAGACTAACTTTGGTTGTTTTATACATGTTGATGTTGAATATTGTTCCATGGTGTGATCCTTTATTGTGTATTACTTTTTGTGATGATGGATGTATGTGACATTACATGTTACATTGTGAGACCTTTTAGTATTACATTACATGCCTCCATGAGTGATTATTAATTATTATTACAATGTGTGACCATTGATATGTGTTACATTGAGTGATCTATTATGTGTTTTTATGAATGAAATGATTGTGTGGTGTCACAGTATGCATAAGATGTGTTGAGGATCCTCTAATCCGTCTCTTGGCCATGTTGTCCATGTCAAGTTAGAGTCATCTCATGTCTTAAGTGATTGTGTACATCATGATCAATTGTGTGCATATGATTGCTAAGATTTTGGTGTCATGATTCATATGACGCATTATTATACTTATGTGTGATGCCATGATTCATATCATGCATCTTCAGTGTGGGTTACTAATAGGTGATTATTTGTGATGATCATTAATGTGATGACTATTAATAAATTTTTTATTTCTATCTACTTGACATGACACATATATGTCTTAGTATATATGTTTCATATGTGTATGAATAATCCAATCTTTATATGATGCTAAAATATAATCATGTTAGCTCAGGTGCCCTGTATGCTTACATATATTTATATATAACAAGATGCATATAACTCTTTTATTTTCATATGTGTGATTCAAAATCTATATCCCTCACATGGAAAATTGGGGCATACTAGTGAGCTTGTCATAGGCATTCAAGCCTTCATAGATAGACAAATCAAAGTTTAGGTTAGATCACATGATTTAGATGAGATACATTGGAACATATTATGATATAGATTGGGACAAATTGATAAGTTCACATATATTCAAGGCATATGTGAGGCATTTTATAGGAACATGTGATATATTCTATGACATGATGAGACATATACATGAATAAGATTGAATATGTTTTATAATATTACATGGATCAAATTGAGTAATTTTTTAGATTTATCAAATTGGGGTATAGTGATAGACATATATATGGCATTCTATATCACATTGGGATAAAAATGGATCAGATTTTGGAGCACGGATGTTGTTCATGCATTTGATTTTTTATTTATATGTTGGAAATGATGGTACTACATAAGCACTTTAAATCTAAATTAAATCGACAAGGGTTAATTCAAAATTTCCATATTTACATATAAGCTTGGTACAGGACTCCACCTTTTTCATATAAACTTGGTATAAGGTTTCACCAAATAAATATGAGAATATTTTGAGTAGTATATTTGAGGTTTTATGATGCTCAACTGCTATCACTTCTCAACATCCAATGAGTTTTGAGGTATATTCTTCTCAACACATGGTTTATACAAGTGGTATCTCCATGAGAAAAAATCAGCCCACTATCCAATGAATTCAGAAGGCAACTTAGTTTGCATACTCAGGTTTATTCATTCATTTCTTCTTCAATTTAAAATATTTCAATGATCTATATGGGTTTAAATTTTCAATAATGAGTGGACATTGATTTTTACATGTTTCATTACAAGATTTGCATGTATCAAGTTGGATATTCAAGCAAAACCTAAAAACATCAAATGTGGATACACTAAAATACCAAATTTCTTAATTTTCCTTTTAATCTAGAATTTTTAAACTAGAATAAGAGTGGGGGAATTTGTAGACACATAAATTTGGTATTAAATACTTGAAAATATCAATTTTGTCATATCCTTCACATATATGACTTATGTATACACATTTGACTATTGTTCACATTATCTCCTAACCATTCACATATCTATGGACTTGGTTGTCTTTATTTGTCATCATATATATACAAGATCTCCCTAGTATATTTTTAAATGATTTATCATCCTACACAATTTTACTTCATATTCTAGATCATTTTCCCCTCCATTATGGATAGTTTTGGGAATAATCAGATGTTGTCAGTTATTGGTAGTGTCTACCTTGGTCGATAGTGTTCCAAGTTCTCCAAATGGATATTTTTTAAGTTCAAACCCTTCACTTGGGTTGGCCTACATGTTTTAGATGTTGGTTACAGAGGTAAATTACCTAAAGATTCTTCTATATAAACAAATAAAGTCTATGACTATTCCTATTTAGCACTTATCTAACTCTCACTAGGATAATCACTTGGAAAACTAATTCATATTGAAAGATGTATTTGTATATGCTTAAATAACTATCATAAAGTAACCAAATCTAAAAACCCCTCAAAGGAAATAGTCCCTAAGCCAAGTTTTAAACCTAAATCAAGGTTAAATTTGCATATTATAAAGTGTCAAAAGCTAAATAGGTTGTATTGCACTCTATCATATCACTATTAATCACACATACACATAGGTGGGGGGATTATATGTGTTTTAAGCCTTATTTGGATTATTAGAATGTACACAACACTCAACCACTCAATAGGGTGTGGTTGGGGTTATCTAGCACCTTTTTTATAGGCCAAGAAAGTTTCAAAAGTGAATCTAGGGTTTCAAGGTGAAAGGAAGAAAAATACAAATCTATACATAGGAAGGAACATCTAAAATTATATAAAAAACATATTGACAAGCAGACACAGTGATTTGTAGCAGAACATACTAAACAAAATGTAGAAGATAGTTATTATAGACTTTGAACATATCTAGTTGATGTAGGCTTTTGAGCATTGCCTATAGAATCCTAGAAGATTTTGATAGTTAATTTCTTGAATTGAGCGACCACATATCTATTTTAGGTTATAATAAGTGATTGTGTACATACAATGATTAGAAAAAAATAGTGAACAAGCTAAGTAACCTATCCTCTTGTCATTTATATAGATATGGGTATACTTGACATTGTTTTCTTTGCATCATAAATTATTTTATCCATCTCTCTCTTTATCTCTTATTGTTGTGATAAGATTTGATATGTAGTCATGGCTACTAAGGATTGAGATATATCTATGAATGTTCATGAGATTATTTGGATGTGCTAAGGTTGGTTTACATAGTTATATTTTTCACTATTTCTATAGATTCTGAACATAATTATTTATCAACATAAGTGATTTTCATATATGATTTAACTTTGTACATACTAACTATGTGGTTATTGTGTGTTTTGAGTGTCACACTTTGGTATTAATCTCAATATCAATTTATTTTCACATTCATATTTTTTTAGTTTATTATATATCTTACGCAATATGAATATCTAATGGCTTAACTTATTTATACCACTAAATCCAAAATAAATTAAAACAAGTGGAAAATATCAAGAAATTGGTCTTCATGACAATGGCAAAAATGAAAAAAGACAAAAAAATATTATGGATGTAAAGGCAAACCTTTCCTAATACTTATAATTTAGTAAAACCATTTGGAAAATTTAATAGTAAATTTTGAAAAGACCAAGTTAAAAATTAAAATTGTTTTTACATTTAATGGAAAAATCACTTTAGGCTTCAACATATTATTTTATGCAAAATAATTGTATAACTAAAGGAGGTTTCAATAAAAGAACTAGCCCAACGAAAAAATTGTAGAACTAATTATTTATCATATATAGCACCACAATATGGAAGCTTTGCAACATTATGTTACCATCGTGGGATTGTAGACAATGCCACATAATTTGATATATTCATAGTCCTACAAGGTTAAAAACCTAATATACAACCAATGCTTAGTAGTTAAAGCTCTATTTGAAGCACACATACACCAATATTAAAGTTAGTAGTTAATTTAAATAATTGATCTTGAAATTATTACTTTACACATGCATGATTTTAAACAGTCAAGGAGATTAGCATGATAAAATTGTATAACACATGATGTATCAACACATAAATATTTAAGTGTTGGAAAAATAAATCTAAAAATAAAAGATGAGAACTCAAATTTATTACATAAAAAATATAATAATTTTTTACATGAGCATATTTATTGGTTTTTCCTTTTAAACAAATCAATTTATGCAAGCAAATACTCTAAAGAGCAGTGGAGGACTATAAACAACACTACATAATTTTGATATCACCATGGGCTTACTGGTTTACAAATATAAGTTGCAGCTAGTAGTTAAAGTCTTATTTGAAACAAAAATACATCATCATTAAAGTTAGTAGTAAATTTAAAGAATGGATATTGAAAGTATGACTTTTTTCATGTGTGATTTTAACCAATTAAGGAGATTAACATGATAAACTTGTGTAAAATATAAGATATCAACACATAAATATTTAAGTGTTGGAAACACAACTTCAAATAAAATCACAATGACAACTCAAATTACATACATGCAAAATATATAATAAATTTATACACATGCATATTTATTAATTGTTCCTTTTAAACAAATGGCTTTATGCAATCGATAAGTCATTGATCTTCAAATGAATAACATAGAATATAGCTTATAGCTTATATAAATGTGAAAATAATACATTTATTATAAAATTTGATGATAATTAATTTATAATAAATGTGAGAATAGATTATAGCTTATTATTTTATCCTATTTTGGATAAATGTTAACCCTAATAATATATGTATTGTGTATAATTTTGATTATAATGTATAACAATTAAGCATAAATCATAATGTAAAGGACTGAAGTTGGTTTAGAAATTAAACTTACTAAATATATAAATTATGATACAAGGGTAAGATACGTAGTGATTAAACACTCTGTGATGGATTGAGACTATGCACAGGTGGCATGTCAAGTAGAAATATGGACTTTGAGTAGTTCAAATCAGGAGTTAGAGTTCTGGGCTTGCCAGGATGCTACCATTAGTTTTGGTCACTAATCGTAGTCACTGTGTTTCGAGTCTTATGGTTATATTTGTGTAAATATTACACTTTTTTATAGTACAAGTCACTGTGAATGCTTCTTTATGCTTGTGTGTGTGATCTTAAGGTCTGACTATACACACAATATCCATAAATCCATCTCCTTTACTTGAAACCATAGATCCACTTGTAATGATAGAATTAGGTCTAAAAAATGGGAATAAATGTGAGTTGATCTAACCCTAACCACTCTCCATTGAATGGTTGAGCATTACCTACAAATCCAATTATACAAAAAGGGAAGTCAAACGACATGTAGTTCTCCTTGTTAGGAAAATGTGTGCAATAGTGATCCTTGAATTTATGCAACCTATAATCTAGCTCTTGATACTTGTAAATTGAAAATTTTGACTTGGAATTGAGGTGCTTTAGACTCAGCCAGAACCTATTCCTTGTGACTAATTGGTAAATTGGGAAGAATAGGGAAATGCTTTTGAATGTGTAAGTGTTTGAATATGCTTGACAAATGCTTCATAGGTGGGTAGTAGGATTACACCTATTTTATATTTATATGAGACTATTTGGGTAATTTTTTGTGCCATCAATATGCTAGATGGATAGATTGGCCCCTAAAAATGATTTGAATTTGAAATGTGACCATTGCATTAAATGTCTTTAGAATAAAATATAAAAATGCATAAATTGAAACTTAAATTTTAAGAACAAGAAAAGAGTATACCTGTAAGTGTTAGTGTAGGCTTTTTCCCACTATGTGGTTTTACCTATATGGTCTAATTAGCTTGCTTATGTTAATAATAGGTCATTAGAGGAAATGTAATTTAAGTCATTTTTTAATTGTGAGTTAAGTTAATTACCTTTCTGGGTGACCTAATTCCTTATTGTAAAATGTACCTTCTTATGTACTTTTTAGATAAAGAATGTTAATACAACCTTTTATTTGGAAGACAAACTTCTTCCTTTTTAGATTTGTTCTTCAGATTTCACTATTCCACATAGATTTAGTTTCATGCTTTCAACCCTATCTAATTTTATCCTTGATTATGGTTCACTCCAACATGGTATCAGAGTTACGCTGGTAGATGAATCCATCGATTTTGTTGTGAGATCTTGCATTCTAGCTTGTTTGGGATTTTTCATTGATTTTAAGTTTTTAGGGTTTGGTGGGGTTTATCATAAATCCATGCAAATCTACATACCCAAAGTCTCTAATTAAAAAAATATAGCACCATTGGATTTAAAAGGTAGTAAAACACTCAGAGTGGTTGTAAACATGAGTGAAAGGGATTTTTTGGCTATTTTTGGAGGGTTTCAAAGCCATTTTTTGAATTCTATAAAACTTCATACTTTCAATGACTTTGAGGAAAAATCATTTCTAGGTTTTTTGGGTTTGTCAAGAACCTAATTTGGTCTTTTTTGGTTTTTGGATGAGTCACACAAAATTTGTATTTTTGTAAGTTTCCATAACTCTGTAGAATTTCTAATCTTTGTAGGCAATTTTGGTAGTTGGCAGACTTTTGGATGATGTGCACACTCATTAGAACATAACAATTATGCATAGAACCCCATATAATCTCAACATCCCTACTAGAAAGACTACTAGACCTTGATATCCATGTGTATAACACCATCAAACCCTGATAACCTTATGCACAAACCTACTAAACCCTAACAATGAATTTGATAATGTCTCACAAAAGGTCTTAGCCCCTTAGTCATATGGTATGGTCACAGGGGGACTTAAAGTTTAATTCCTACTAGTGAGGACTTAAATTTAGCATCCAAACTTTTTCACACTCAAAAAAATTAAATTTTGCAAAGTGGAGATTGCCCTTGCCATTCAAAACTTTAAACACGCATAACTTTTAGCCTACTACTCTTTTTCAGGCATTATTTTTTTTGAAAGTGCAAGTTTTTTAGATCTCTTTGCATTGGTACTATTCTCATCCCTTGTAAATTTTAACCTCTATAGATTCATGGGGTTTTATATTCTTAGTCTTTCAACACACATAATTTAACACATACTTCCTTGTTACACCATGGATCAAAGTTCAGTTCTAATTATCACACTATTCAACTACCACGAGTGGAAACTCAAAGTGCAAATCCTCTTTAGGTGCAAAGGATTACACCATATCATAATGGGTACAATAATTGATACTTGAGGCAGAGAAGGTCAATTAATTTAACATAAGTGATGAATCCTATAGTATCTTATGCATGTCTATGTCTCCAGACCTACTCTTTCATTGATAATACTCCTAATGAAGCCTAGAACATATTATAAAAACCCTTTGGGAATCAGGGCATAATCAGAGGTCATGAGTTGGAGAATGAGCTCATTAGTTTGAGCCCAGGAGATTTTGATATGATACAAGACTTCTTCACAAATATAAAATCACTTAGGTTACAGTTGAAACTATGTGGCATTGATAAAAAAATATTATCATTTTATTTTTTTAATAATTTCCAAGTTATGATCTAATTATTCTATCTTTGTTTCTACCTTCCATGCCACCAAGCATTCCATTGGAGCTACATGGACCATGTCATCCTTAGATGAATTTATTACTAACTTGACTCAAGAGAAAGATAATATCATTCAAATGGGTACACTAGATTTATCTAAATCACATGCCTTAATTATGAGTTATGACAAATAGAAAGCTCCTAGAAGCAAGGAGAAGAAATTAAAAAAAAGGACCCAGAACAAAGAAAGGGTCAAAAATCTGATGCTAAGTTAAAAGCATCAAAAGAGTCCTCCTCTTCAAATGAGAAACTTAAGAAAGAGTGACTCACATATGGCAACTATAATAAATTTGGGCATGATGAATCCAAATGCATGAAGAATTAGATTGACCAACTGACTAAGATGCTCGTGAAACACAATATTAGTATCCCTAATTCTTCCAATCAGAATTCACCAACATAGGAGTCTTATAAGGCCAAAGATAAATAACAAGGGAAAATCACTTATTGTAGTTATGTCCCAGCATTTTTCATGGGTAATTGATTTTGGTACCTCACACCAAATGGCTTCATCACAAGACATGTTCTCATCCTTTGAGCCTTATGTTATGCCTTCCATCTTGTTGGGTGACAATACTTCTATAGAAGTTAGTGGGAGAGGATCTGTTAAAATGAATGATGTGACATTTCATGATGTTCTATATGTTCCCTCATTATCCACCAATCTCATATCTATTTATTAGATCACTCACATGGTTTGGGCAAGAGAATTGAATTCACACCTAATTTAGTGATTATTAGGGAAGTAGACAATGACTCTATTATTACATTTGGGAAAATAGATCACCAATCCACATTGTATACTTTCTCACATTTTTCTCTTGATCAACCCTTTATTGCATTGCTCATTCATTTAGATGGGGTGAGTAAATTATGGCATGAGTGATTCATCCATCTCAACTATCGCTGCCTAAAAAAACTCAATCATCATGACATGGTTTCAGGGTTACCACGAGTTAAGTTTTATGATGGAGTTTTCCAAGGTTGCATACTTGGTAATCATCTTAAGGATAAGTATGCAAAATTAAAATCATGAAGGGCTGAATAGATATTGGAGCTTGTCCACAGTGACATTTTTGGTATATTTCCAAAACCTTCATTCAACAGGACTAAATACATGCTTACTTTCATCGATGAATTTTTGAGGTATACTTGGGTGTAATTTCTTAAGCATAAATTAAAGGTCTTTGATCATTTTTAGGACTATAAGGTGATTGTATAAAAATAGTCAGGTAAATCCATCAAGATTTTGTGCATTAATAATGGTGGTGATTATGTCAATAACAATTTTGAACAATTCTACATTTCAGAGGGGATTGAACTACAATGTATAATTCTATATAGTCCTTAGTAAAATGGTGTTGTACACTACAATAATAGGTCAATTGTATGCTACACTCCAAGTCTTTTGCACCTTAGTATTAGGCCAAGGCCATCAACTATGCCTTTTATATCCAAAATTGAGTTCCTCATAAAGCATTGAATGAAGTCACTCTTTTTAAAGATTGAAGTGATTAGAAACCCATAGTGAATCACATCTGAGTGTTTGTATCTCCTTTTATGACCCACATTCATAATAAGAAATTAAAGAAATGAAACCTCAAAGTTAGCCTTGCATCTATGTTGGATATTTTGAGGGTGTTAAGGGATGCAGGCTTCTCCATTTCACCACTCATGAGTGATTTGTTGAGATGATTATTTAATTTCAATAGGGTTATATAGACTTCACACATGACACTACTCCCTCTTCTTTATATGCACTAGGATTTGATGAAATTTATGGTGGTTTAAATCCACCTGAACAGCTTCCTAATGATCCATATTCTTCTAGTTTTGATGATGAGAGTAGTGATGAGGACTCACCTCTTCCTTCTCCCAGAATATCTTCAAAGGATGAGGAATATCCTCTAGAATATCTAATCACTAGTCCTCTTTAGGCTAGATAGACACTGCAAAGTGTTGGCTAATGGGTTAGAGATCCATTAGACACCAAGCAAACCCATTCACAATTTCATAATTCCCCACATGATTTCATTGCATTTGCTTCTCAGCTGTAGTCATTTCATAAGGCATCAGACACTCTTAAGTGGGATAATGTTATGAAAGAGGAGTATCATTCCTTATTGAGGAACAACACTTGGGATTTAGTTCCTATTCCTAAGGGAAGAAAACTTTTTCATTTTAGATGGATCTATTGAATAAAAATTTTAGAAGATGGATCCGTAAATAAGTTCAAAGAATATTTGGTAGAAAAGGGTTTTTCTCAAGTACTTGGAATTGAATATAATGAGATGTTCACTCCAATTTCCAAAATTAACTCAATCCAACTCACTCTTTCCATTAATGTAACACATCATTGGGATGTTCATCAGATGGAAGTGAAGAGTGTCTTTCTTCATAGAGACATCAAAGAGGAAATATGTATGGAGCAACCACAAGGATTTATGAAATATTTCTCCTTAGTTTTTAAACTTTGGAAATATATCCATGCCATCAAACATGCTCCTCAAATTTGGTATGCCAAGATGGACTCATTTCTTCTTCCGGTTAGGTTCACTAGATGCCATTATGCTCTAAATGTCTACATTTTGAAGTAGGATGATTCATTGTTGATATTAATTATCTATGTGGATGACCTATTGATCATAAATATTTCTTCATCCACCAGCACAATAGTGAAAAGTATTTTTTCTAATAGGTTCTCAATGACTTACTTGGGCTTGTTGCATTACATCCTTAGGATTGAAATTTATCAGATTGACTCTAGGATCACTATTACATAATACAAGTATGATCTTGATTTGTTTTCACAATTTAACATGGCTAACTATAAGCTAGCTCTAAATCTTTTTCTATCTAATGCAAATCTTGAAGCTAATTATCCATATCTTTTGGTTGATGCTACTTCATATCGATAACTTATTGGAATTATCATCTACCTTACACACACTAGACCTAATATTTCATATGTAGTGGGTATGGTCTCTAGACTCATAAAGGAACCACATGAACTTCATTGTAAAGTAGATTAATGGATTCTCCACTACATTCAAGGTACTTGTAGTTTCAAGATTCACTATAGATCAGACATTGACATTGACTTGACTGGTTATACAAATTCATATTGGGATGGTGATATTCAAAAGCATAAATCTACTTCAGGCTACAGTTTCTCCCTTGGTTCAAGTCTGATTAGTTGTTCAAGAAAGAAGTAGATTGTTATAGCTTTACCTTCTACTAAGGCAAAATATAAAGGAGTTGTTAATGATGCCATTGAGGCTATTTGGCTTTAGGGGATTCCCACTAAGTTTGGCATCCAATTTCAATGACAAATTGTCATCTTCTATGACAACCAAAGCATAATCCATATTTACAAGAATTTGGTCTGCCATTAACAGACCAAGCGTATCAATATTCACTTAAATTTAATTCAAGATCTCATCCATGAGTAATTCATTGATAACCGTTACATCCATATAATGGATAAAATTGATGATATATTCACCAAACCCTTCACTTAGAGAAAGTTTCTCCATTTACGGGCTCTTCTTGGGGTTCAGGCAAATCTAACTTCTTCCTCCTTTAGGGATCATCTCCATATACTTGGGTACCTCATCAGATCTTTGTGTTGAGACCCAATTCTTATACCCACCTAAACTACACTTAAGGGTGGGGGTGTTAGTGTAGGTTTTTACCACTATGTGGTTTTACCTACATGATCCAATTAGCTTTTTTAGGTTAATAATAGGTCATTAGGGGAAATGTACTTTAAGTCATTTTATAATTATGAATTAAGTTAATTACCTTTTTAGGTGACCTAATTCCTCACTATATAATGTACCTTCATATGTACTTTTTGGCTAATGAATGTTAATACAAATTTTTATTGTGAAGATAATCTTCTTCCCTTTTTGAGTTGTTCTTCAAATTTTACTACTCCATATAGATTTCGCTTCGTGCATTCAACCCCATCCACTCTGATCCTTGATTGTGTCCCACTCTGATAGTAAGTGGATGAACAATGTTTCCCTTTAACATTTTAGAAATGATGCTTCCTTGTTGAAACATCGGATAATTATGATTCAATATTGAATCACTTAGAGAATAGAGGCAATTATGCCCCAAATTTGTGTCACTAAGGTAAGACCATGGATTTGGAAGTAAAATTCCCCAACCCTCATTGGTAAAATTAGAAGGGATTAATTCCAAGGCCCTTGAGCATTATTGAAATTCAACATACTAACTCATGTAACTAATCTTACACTAATCTTTTAACTTGATATAAAAGGTGGGAGACACATATTGGGCTTATTGTGAGTAATTTCAAGGCTATTAAAAATCACTTAACTCAACTGCATTACCTAAAAAAATATGAAGAAACCACTGTAGATGGACTTATAGATTTAAGGTTGTTCACTTCTATGTACCATCAATTATGTTTGCAAATAAATAACTATAATAGTGTGTATGTGCATGAACATTGTTGATTCCCAATGAATTGATGTCAACATGATATATAATTCTATCCATCTATATGTTAATTGTGTTGAATCTAAGAACCTATATCTCTTGATGTTAAAAAATGAGTGTACATTCATTGCAAATGCCCCAAAATGTATCTAAATATGGGAATACCTAAAAACCTAACTTTTGTTCTTCTATAATTATGTGCACTTGCATAGAAGTTACACTCAAGTATATATGAATATATACTCATTTCCCTATAAATGGACTACATATGCATGACATATGCCCTAAAATGTGTCTAAAATATGTAAATATTCATCTTAGTCTAATATCTAAACCACTCTAAAATATCTAAATCTTGTATTCTATCTCAAAAGTTGAATTTCCTGCTTATGAAGGCTTAAGTATCTATAAAAATCCCATTAATATGCCTCCTTTTTTAGGTGAGGGATGTAGCTTGCAAGTCACTCATCTCAAAATAAATACTTTACTATATCATGATATGTATATGAATAAATAATCATGTAGGATCATGTTAGCTTGTGGAGAATATGTCATCATAGTAACATATGTGTCATCAAGGCATGTATGAAATATATATAAAGCAAGACATACTATTGTCATGTCAAGGTATATATAACAATTAGGCATGCAAATGTAATTGTCACTAATAAATGCACTAAATAAGACTACATAATAGAAGATGCATTGTGTGAATCATGGCACCACACATAAATTGGGAGGTACATGATATGGATCACAACACCTAAAACTCAATAAACTTAGAAATTTCAACAAGCTCAATAATCTCATCACACAATGTTGTGGCCATGGCACACTTAATATAATCACATGCAATAGAACTCAATATCACACATAAGGCCAAGGATCACATATAAGGGACATGAATATGTCGTAAATAATAATTCCAAGGGGCCAAAAATAAGGGACATAAATATGTTGCAACAAATAAGGCCAAGGGGCCACACATAAGGGACATAAATATATGACAACAAATAAGGCCAAGGGGCCATAAACATGAGACATAATGATGTCGTAACAAACAATTTCAAATATCCACAAAAAAATAACATTAAGATGTTGTAAAAAAAAGACCAAAGGGTTACACATAATATACAAGCAATGACTAGCCTATCATGAAAGAGAAACATCATCAATAAAGCATAGAACAATTCATTCTAATTTACACTATCAATGTATGTTGATGCCACAACATAGTAAAATAACATACCCATGTAGCACTATATAGAGCATGAGTAATAGTAAGACATGTGTAAGTAATCAATATAGCTTAACATCGTAAATGGATAGGCCATAGAATATATAACTTATAATAGTGTAACCTTCGAAGAAGATGCCCCTAGCATTGGCATACCCCTAGGAATATAAATGTTCAACATCTATGCATCAACATACAATCTATTTCTGTATGTTCTAGATGTCATATATGTATACCATGAAATGAATGTTCATATGAAAAATTATATTTAATCTACCAAACATGTGATAAATAACATATTTCTATAGTGTAAACAAGCAATCATGTCATGTTTAGGTCTTGATTTTTGTTTTATGAATATTTGAATGTTTTTAGAATATTGGATTGTTTTAGTATTTTCAAATTATATTTGAAAATATGGAGATGGGAGAGAGAATTGAGAGGAGGAATTTTCAAATAGGGCATGGGTAGGAAGGACAATAAGAGGAACCTGGAGATGAAGATGATACAAATCTAGGAGGATGGGGAGTTGCTTACTTCATCAAAACCATTCCCCAAAAATTTAAATGACCTATCAGGTAGAAGAGAGCCACAATTAAATTATGGCATGCGCCCAAATAATAGAACTAAATATTCTAGGTGGAATCTAGAAGAAAAAATTAGAGTGGAAGACTTGTTGATGCCAAGTGGCAAATCCATAGGTTCAAGACTATATTTCATAAGATAACAGTTTGGTAAAAAATCTATGACAAAATGGTGGCATTTATTTAGTGTGAAAGTGTTGTTGTATCTTGTCAGTAGATATATAGGGCTTAAACTGTGTTGGGTATAGATTAGTGAAATTTTAGATAGCTATTTCACCTTGAGGGGAGATTCCCCAATTTGGAAGGTTGGGTATTATTGTATTCCCTTTATGCTTTTGTTATATCTTGGTTTTATCCTATAGGATCCTATTTCATATAGTTTTATGATTGTTTAATTATTTCCCACTCCTATTGGAAAAGGGAGAAATTTTGGTTGTATTATTTATTTTTATCTATTTCCTACCATGTACCAAGTTGATGTTAGGCTGCTGAGGGCTTAGCTATCTAAATTTGAGATCCAAAGGGATTATATCTCCTTTTAATGTGATGTAAATCACATGACTTGGACCAAAACTTTTTTGGGTCTAAAGGTTGATGTTAGAGGACTCTGGCATACCCAAAATTTTGGAGCTAAAGATTTTGGGTAGGGTCTGGTAGAAAAAACCCAAATAAAAGATTTGTATATGCTAAGTGGTAGATCCATAGGTTTAAGACTAGTTTTGGTAAGATGATGGTTTGGTGGAATCTCTATGATAGAATGGTGTTTTTCTATTGGGCATTATTTTATTCCACTTATGTTCTTATTTTATCTTGATTTCATCTTATGGGAGCTCATATCACATAATTGGATGGTCATTCAGTTAACTCCCTCTTATTGGGAAAGGGAGGAATCTTGGTTGTATTATATGTTCTCACCCATTTCCATTCATGTGGCAAGTTGATGATAGGTTGTTGAGGGCTCGATTATCACATTCAAGATCTAAAGGGAGTATATCTCCTTTTTAAAGTGATGTGAATCCCACGGCTTGGGCTAGAGCTTTTCTAGGTTTGAAGGTGGATGTTATAGGACTCTTCTTCAAACCTCCCTTCTCGGGGCTAGAACATTGTGGGTTTTGATAGAGGAAGTTAGAGGATTTCTCATCAAAACATTTGGGGTTTAGGTGGATGATCTAGGAATCTACCCCTTCCTTCCTTCAATGGATCTTAGAGGATTCCATTATGTTTTTTCTCAGGGAAGGGTGGATGTTAGAGGATTTCACCCCTACCTCTTCTAGTTTCCAAGGTTTATCTCAAAACCTTGGGGTGTTGTTTATTGTCTGATCAACCTTCTACATAACAGTCATCTTAATCACCATCATAGGAAGAGGAATGATGGTAGATATTTTTTTTCAAGGTCTCTTCACCAAAGTGGAGACAAAGGTGATTTATGATGTGCTGAAGATTCTTGACTTGTATCAAGTTACTGCAAGATTACTAAGGATGATTTAGATATTTAATTATTGTAATTTATCTATTGTTTGGCTAAATGAGTGTGTAATCCCACTTGTTGTGCTTCAATTGGGAGAAGGTTGTGCAAATGTTTCAAGGATATAAAAGATTAGTAGAAGGCTATCTATTTATAACTAGCTTTTGTTTATATTTTTTGATTATTGAGGAGTTACTTTCCTTATTTTCCTAAGGTTATGGGATCCTTCAAACCCTCTTGGTGTTATGGTTATGGGATCCATTAAACCCTCTTATTGTGCCTTCTTAGGTTTTAGGATCCTTCAAACCCTCTTATTGTGATTTGGTGTGGTTGTGGGAGCCATCAACCCTCTTATTGTGTTTTGGTATGGTTGTGAGATCCTTCAAACCCTCTTGGTTGTGGGTCTATTGTTTAAAACCCTCTCTTGGTTATGGGACTAGTAATTAAAACCCTCACTTGTCTAGTTTATAACTCTAGATTAAAAAATGTTTACCCTAATCAAATAAAATATATATATAATTGAAAATTTAAAATTTGCTAACTAATTATCCCATCAAAGGAATAATCATGCATGGTTCTTATATCATATGGTACAATATTCACTTTTCATGAGTGAAAAGTGTTATGTGTAGGTGTATTAGAATCTAAATCTAAAAATTTATCACGTGTTGTAAAATATCCCTCATCATCACTCATAAGATACTATGTATGATGAGTGACTCTAGGAAGCTTAAGACTCTATGGAAACTACTATAGAATGGAAGAGTATATTGGTATTTTTATTCATTTTAGAACACACTGAATTATCTATGACACTAGCTTAGTATCTGATATATTATATTATGGCTTTTGTGAGTTCTAAATGGCTCCTTGATGTCATAGGAATTGAATAACTAGATATCTAGGAGAGTCCACTGATATCCTCTAAATTGTGTGTATAGAAATATCCTAAATAGGAGTAACTACTAAATATATATAATGATCATGAATAGGTGTAACCATTTACTCTATATGATGGTCATAAATAGGTGAAATAACAAACTACAGTGGGGTGGGGGTGGAGGAAGAGATGCCTGTGGCTAAAAAGGGTACACGTATCACATGCCTAAAACTATAATCACCTTGATTCAATGTGTATACTTGATACATTAGTACATTGAAGATGTTACTACATGGAGCTTTTGTATCTAAGGTCACCCTAACAACATCTTAAAGATCCCTATACTAAGTAAAATTAGGAATAAAGTAGCCACTATTGTAGAGCCCAACTAATGAGGTAGCACAATGCACCTGGGAATGTCTTGTATCCAACCATGAAATACCATGAGTACTCTTGTTATATCCAATATATCTTTTTTTGTGTATCCAAGAGTGTTGATAAGTGTCATTGTGCATATATTTTTGCTTGAACCATTATCATCCATACCACTATATATAGGGTACTAATTAATGTAATATCATATAAAGAGTGATTTGAGATCTAAATCATCCTTGACAATCTCATTTTCATCAAATGTAATTATAGGTCACTATGGTGATGTGCCTATAAGTGTACCAATAATACTATCTAATGAGTGACCATATGTCAAAGGAAGAGGATGTGCATTGTACATATAATGTACCTCTAAATTTTCCTTAGTTCTTGTTGCTTCGTGCTTTGGAAATGGACTAGAGAAAATTTTCAAATTTGAAATTTTATTTGGTTAAATTCTAACATCCTCTATAGGGGTACTAAGCTAAATACCATTGTCATTAATGAGATATTATATTTTTTACCTTATCTTCAAGCATTTGTTTTTATAATGTCCCACAAATTGATGATAATCACAGTATGCATTACTGTCATAACTCTTAGATAAATGTCTACTCATATCAACCACTTATGGTGGAGGGAGAGATATGATGTTGCACATGAGTAACTTATGGAATAATATGTGAGGAGGTTGAGGTAATCATGAAAATATCCTCTTATATGGAGATCATAAGAGAAGTTGAGTTGTAGGTTATGATAATGCTTTAACTGTTATTTTTTCCTCATTCTTGGTGTTGTTTGATTTAACCTTTTATCTTTACTTGCTTTTAAACTTTATTTTTAGATTAGTTGTAACATTAGGTGCTTACTTTATTTTGTTTAAAGCTAGGATATTTACTTCCCAATCTATCACTATATGTAATAACTCATCGAAAGACTTAAATTTATTGAATAACATAGACTCATGAAGTGTTACAAGAAATATTTAATTAAATATGTCTTGTAACTTATTTTATACCATATGATTGTTCATCTTAGATAGCATAGGCTTTTACCAAAGTACATAGTCAATAATTGGCTCGTTAGACCGTTGCTTGAGTTTAGCAATTTGTGTATAAGATAATTTATCATTAATCTTGATAGAGAAATGCACTAGAAACTAATCTACCAAAGGGTTGAATTATCTAACTAATTAGAGGAGGAGATCATATAACCACCATAAATATTAGTCTTTAATACTACTTATAAATAATTTGGTCAATAATATATCATTGGATGCATAATCTAAGCATATTGCAAGGAAGAATCAAAGGTGTTTATCTAGATCACCTTTACCTTCATATAATGGAAGATTAGGAGATAAAAAACCCATAGGTAAGGGATAAGGTATAATATCAGAGCCTATTAGATTATAAATAAAATCATGTGAATCCATTGGATGAATATCTCTAGAAGCACCTTTCTCTAACTACAACACCTTGTAGAGCTGAAACAATTTACTTGAAGGAACATACAACAAACGAGGTTGATGATGTAACATAAATAGTCATCATAGGATGGGCCTAGGTTGATTGTGTATGAATAAGCATGGTAATATAAGAGAAACCTTATGTTTCCCCCACACCTTGAGTGGGAATACATATGTATTTGGAGGTTTAAACATAGGAACAGTATTAATAATAGTGGTATGAAAATGTGGTGGAATTGGTACCTCTAATAGGTTGATCGATAATATTAAATGACTCTTGTTGTTGTGCCTCAAATGTGATAACCTTATATTTGTGTGTATATTTTGATACAAGGATTATATTTAGGATCTTATCTAGTTCTTGAGGATGTTGGAAAATATGGTTTAGAAAATTAGATAAGACTTTAATTTGGTTAAGATCTAACCCATTAAGCTCACTAAGATTTATTCTAACTCGGTATCCATGATTATTAGGATTAATGTGTTTTGAATTAGGCATATCAACATAATCATCTATTTGTACATATTCTTTGATAATTGCAACATCAAAAGAAGAAGAAAAATAATTAAAATTCATTGCATGTGATTTAACTATTTTAGATAAATTCAAGGAAATCTGATTGTGCTCAATATTTTCACCACTTAATCTAGCACTTCACCTTAGAGGGACAAGGGAACTATCCTTCTTGGATGGCATAAGGTGAAATCATGTGAATATGCAGAAGGCTAGACCCAAAGGTGAAATAAATTTATTGTCTTTTGTATGGGGAAATCAGAAACCATAACCGAAACCCCAAGATAAAAAATTAAAAAAAACATAGAAAGGAGGAGGAAACCATAAGCTAAACCTAGGGTTTGGAAATTTTCAAAAATATACAAGTTCACCAATATGTTTTACTCTATTTTGGATTAATGATAAACCTAATAACATAGAAATTGTGTATATAATTTATATTAAAATGTATAAATATTAACCATAAATATGAATGTAAAGGATTGAATCTAGTTTAAAAGTTACACTTATTAAATATAGAAAGTACAATACACAAATAATATACTTAGTGGTTAACTTCTCTATGATGGATTAAGACTATGTATAGGTGGCATAACAAGTAGAAATTTGGGCTATGAGATGCTCAGATTCAGAGATGGAGTTTTGGGATCACCTAGACACGACTGTTAGTGTCAATCACTAATGTCAATCATTGTGTTCCAATTCCAACGGTTATGTATGTGTAAAGCTTGCACTTTTGTTCTAGTACAAGCCATTGTGAATGCTTATTTTATGCATGTGTGTGTGATATTGAGGTTAAAATATGTTCACAATACCTAAAAATATATTTCCTTCGCTTGACATCATAGGTCCACTTACAATGACAAAATTAGGCCTATAAAAGGAGAAGAAGTATGGGTTGAGCTGACCCCAACCAATTCTCGTTGAATGGTTGAGCATTACCTACATATGCAATACACCAAATAGGGAATTCAAGATACATGTAATTCTTCCCATTAGGTTATTGTGTACAATAGTGATACTTGAATGTATGCAACTCATAATCTATCTCTTAATACTTGGAAATTGGAAACTTTGGCTTGAGTTTGAGATGCTAAAGAGTTGGCTAGTCCTGCTTCTTGTGATTGATTGATAAATTTGGAAGAATAGAACAGTGCCTTTGAATGTGTGAGTGTCTAAATATGATTGATAGATGCTTCCTAGATGGGTAATAAGCTTAAACATATTTTGTATTTATATGAGAATTTCTAGGTAATTTTCCATGTCATTGACATGTTAAATGGTTGGGTAGACCCATAAGAATGATATGATTTTTAAATTTGACCATTACTTAGCATGAGACAAAATAGTTAGACTCAGGAAATACCATTAGGTCGTATGTTACGAGTCTTACACTATTGTATATGAGATAAGAACATTGATCTAATGATCTAAAGATGTTCGAGTAGGATAAATAATTGATTTGACACAGACAATGTGAATTCATGTAGGTAACTAATAGCAACTGGGGCGGGTAAGGCCCGTAGAAGACATATGGAGGTGAGAGAATGGAAAATGAGAGTCATGTATGTATGCAAAAGTCATGTAGGCTAAAGGTAGGTTAAAATTGAAATTTCAAGGTATCACTTACCAAATTTTAGAGTCTACAGTTATATAAATGTGACAATAATCATATGTAGTCTCAAATAAGTACATATCAAATATTTTGACTCCATCCATTATACATTATGTTCTAATATTAATTACATACATAAAATTATTTTCCCCTATAAGGATGTCTTCTCATTTAAGATGTATGAGAAAAAGGTAGTAGAGCTACTAGATACATAACACTTTCAAATAAACATTTAAACATAATTCAAGAAAAGTAACTTCAATAAGGTGTAAGGGAGCATGGGTTTAATAAAATCAATCATGCAACCTGGGATATATTTGGGGTTTCCTTTTTCTATAAGTTTTGGCAGATGAAGAGACCTCTTGGGTGCACTCTGTATTTGCAAATGATGTCAAAAAATTCACCTTTCACACTTCAAATTCTTAAAAATTACACAAGTTTTTAAAGATGAAGGCAATGTCATGTGTAAACACTACTACCATGCCCATGTGTTGGAGTTCCATGGAGGAATGTAGTGTCCCTTTCATTACATTCTCAATATATATATATATATATATATATATATATATGTAGATCTATATATATATATATATATATATATATATATATATATATATATATATATATATATATATATATGTAGATCTATATATTCTATATATATATATATATATATATATATATATATATATATATATATATATATATATATATATATATATATATACATATATATATATATACATATATATATATATATATATATATATGTAGATCATTTTCCATGCCAAATTTAATCATCTTTAGAGATTCCATCGCCATCATATTTTTAGGCTGGACTATCATGTTTTCCAAATGGAGGTTGCTTCTAAGTATGTCTAAGAATGGGAGTAGAATGATTGCAAGACAAAAAAATTCTCTAGGAATCCAAAATTGAAATAGACCTTTCAATATACTTAATATGCTTCATGACTTTGGAAAACTATTGATCAATACCTTGTACAAAACTGTATTTCCCCTATGGCTCTACTGGTGGATGTGAGTTTGGTAATTCCTCCTCTAGTGCCAAATGAGAAAGAAAATAAGTGTCCTTATCTCAATATTTAGTGAGAATCTTAGGCCTATATTTTCCCAAATGGATTTTATCTCATCAAGTATTGGCATAACAAAGGGATAAATATTGGTACATGAACTAAGTTAAAATTATTAAAAATTTGGAATAATCATGGCCAAGTGACAAAAGAAACTATTTATACCTGAAGGAGATTGGTTGATTGTGATAAAAGAATTATAACCCACATGACCCAACACATGTCAATTGAAGTCTTCTTCTAAACCATTTATTTTAAAGATATAATGGAATAAATTTGAGGTAATTTGATAAGTAGAGGAATTGGAAGGTTCAATAGAGGTAGCCACGAGGGATGAGAGTTTAAAGACAAAGTAGATGACATGATTCAATTTATCCATTGTTGTATCATTGTTTAAGATTTTAAATGTTGTTTTATAGGCATGATTCAAGTCATTAATAAAGGAAGTGTAATCATTGATACCTCAAATACTAATCTCAAAAACATTAATAAAGGGAGTCTAATCACGTGTGATAGAAAAATTATAATAAAAAATCCAACAAAACATAATATTAATAATAAATTAATGAAGGGAGTCTAATCACCAAAGTAAAAAGGCAGTGAAGGGATTCTAGTCCCCAAGACATTGATGAAAGAATGATGAAGGTACAATTAATCTAATGAAATTGTTGATATAGTTTTTTTTTTTAATTTCTCTATCATCACATGACTCAAGGTGTTATCAATCCATCGTTGAAAGCATTGACAGTAGTGTTTTCACCATATTTTGAAGTTGATTTAACCAAAAAATAATATCAAAAAGACATTATTAACTAATGAAATGAGTCTAATCAATAAGAAATTTATGAAATAAAGAAGGGCAATGATAATGATGCAAGTAATCTCGCACTAAACAGGATAACGAATACTTTGAAAAGATTTTGTTGTTTTTAATATATAACTTTGACTAGTACTTATAAAATAAAGACCATGGGCTTCCTAATTGAATATATTATCCCAACATACATTGATAATGTTTCATATCATTGGTGATATGTAGATGCAAGTTGGAGTTGAAGATGTTGCTTTTTTGTTTACTTTCAAAACTGTTACTTATATTTTGATAGTTTCTTAAGTTTTTTTCTTAATTTTGAACTCATGTAACTTTTACATCAATTTGTACTCATTTATATTAGTTTAGTTTTATATCATATTGGATTTTGGATGTATTGAAGTATTGGGCCAAACATTGTTAATTTTTGGAAACAATACTTTCCTTTATTTTTTATTTCTTAACTATGTAGATTGATATGATTACATAGTTACTATCATTTAATCTATCAAAACTAAAACTTCTGTTAATGTTGAATGATATGATATTGCAATTTATATCATTTAATCTATCATAGATTAAAACTCCTTCATTTGTGGTTATGGTTATGGTTGAGTGCGCATGTATTTGGTTCAAATAAAAATAATTGTCCCTTATACATAAAGAAGTGTTGAGTTGCAATATCATAAAGCATCATGATATTAGAAAATAATTACAAGATACATAAGCATCTTAGGATTAGAAAACACCATAAAATCATCATGTGGCATATAAAATCATCTTAAACCTTCAAAAGTATCACATTTCTATAAAATCATCATAAGCTTGCAAAAGCATCACAAACTTGTGAAAGCATCACATGTTGAAAAACACATCAAACCCCTATGAATTCATCACATGTTTGAAAAACCATCACATCCTTGCAAAATCATCACTTGCCTAAACAATCAGTGTATGCATTTAAAATCATCACAGGTGGAACATGCATCACTTTGCCTATAAAAGTATCATATATATATTCAAAAGTACCCCTATTGATAAAAGTATCATAGACTTAGGAAAAAATCATAAGTTTAGAAAAAAAAATTTAGTGATGGAAAAACATCACTATTTAGAAAAAACATTTTTATTTAATAAAATATCATAAATATATGAAATTTCAAAAATGATCATAAACATGTTTTGAATCGGATCATTAGATTTACTTTGTAGGCTGTAAACTGTAACACTTAAAGAGTTTTTAATTAGATCATTAGATTTGTTGATTTACATATACAAGTGCTTGATTTATTTATATGTGGAATCACCTATTTGTATGATGAAAAATAACATTTAACTTCAAGTATATATAACTACATTTAATAATTTTGGGTTGGGTATAACTAAAAAATTTAATTAAATTTCAAAATTTCCCTCTAAATTTTCGGTGAGTGTAATCTAAGAGCCCATAAAATGTTTGATGATCCAAACATTGTGTAAAATACTAGACCATCGAATTTGTTGGTGATCCAAAAAAATACCTCATTAGGATTAAAAATCATTTGGCTATTTGAGTGGGAAATAATAATGTATATGGATTTTTTTGCTGAAGTGTTGTGTGGGCTACATTCTCCAAATAACCAATCACGAGTCTAAAAAATACCTAAAATTTTCTTGATTACAAATTTTTGCCAGTAAAATTTTCCCTGATTTTTTTAATTTCATTCCTATAAGTGTTTTTTTTCAACTCCATGGAACCAATCTCACAATAAAAATAGGAGCCCAACTCTATGAAACCAATCTCACAATATAAATAAGATCCCAAGTCCCTTCCAATTTGTTAATTTTGTACTTTTCAGATGGTGGAGACGGAGCGACACTACATCATCGAGTGCCCATATTACAACTACATCTAACTTGAGTACAAAGATAGCTTTAAAATTGACACTTTCATTGCCTTGTTTGAAGAAGAGAGATTATAAAAAACAATTTATTTTTTTATCAAGATTCATAGCAAAAGAGCCAACATCAAAAAATAAATAGGTATAACATAAGCATAGCCTATCAAACCTGTCTTAGAGGATTGTTTATTTTTAAAATAGCTTTGATACTAACTATTGGTCTTAAATATTATTTGGTCTTGTAGACATTATTAAAATCTTTCATTTATTCATGCATCCCATGGGACCACATTTTAAGTTGAAGAATTTGTGTTACTATAATAGTCTATTTATTTATCAGTTACTGAATAATTTAAAAACAAATCCTATTACCATGTCAAACAAATTTAATTTTATATGCATACCATTTGAGTAAGACCTTAGACATAGTTAAAATCAAAACATATAATTTAATTTCAATTGATAAAATGAAGACGCTCATATAAGTGTTGGTAGAAAATCCCAGAAAAAAGTGAATGGATGAATGAAATATTTTAATATCATCCATGAGACAAAGCAGATTATGGAACCTAGAGCTGCAACAAATTTATTTGGTGCTATCACCACCAATTAACATAAAGGTTTCCCTATTAGTCATGTAAAATTTCCAATCCCTTTTTTATTTTAGATCTTCAACTGTGAATCTTGACCAAAAAAACTTGTTTTTTATAGCCTTGCCTCCTTAAACAAATCAGTTAGGTTTTCTACCCTCACATTGGGATCGTACTTGATGCAAATGTCACAATAGGTTGTGCACTCAATAATGTAGTGCCATTTTTTCTCCACTACCCCCTTGTTACAGAATATGCACATTCTTATTTCCCACTCCTCCTTAAGTGTTTTCCACTTGTCAATTTCACACCTAAGATGATGTGATCTAGTCCTTAAATGAGCCATCAACATTTTTTTCCTTCCACTTAATTTATACTCTTATGTATGCCTTTTCATCATGGTCCCATGTGGGATTAAACTCTTTGATATTGTATGCTTTATTTTGTCCCATTTATTTTGTCCACATGATTGATTTCAATTTCTCTTTGTTCGAGAAAATACATGTATTATGCAATAAATTAATTGTGGAAATAACAAGCCACAATACAATCAAGAGAAAATAATACTGTAACATAGACATTACATGGAAACCCCTACAAATTGTAGCAAGGGAAAAACCATGTGGCAATATCAACTACACACTTTATTATCTCTTTAACCAATATCTATCTTACAAAGCTTTCTCCAGTTTGGCATTCTTACTTATGGCTTACAAACAAAGCTCCAAGTCTCCAAAGCTCATAGCTTTGATTCCTAAGAATGGATACAAACTAAGCTTTCCTTAATGCAACTTGGCATAGCATCCAAATGCTAAGCACCAACATCTTGAAGAGGGAAAAGCCTCTCTTAATTACAAAGACAAAGATCAACATCCTTAAATAGAAAGACATGAGATAAATAATCCAAGGAGTCTCTAAAATTATGCCATACTCCCACGTGAATGAATAGTGTGAATAGTGTCAGGTTGTCTCCCACTTGTGCCAAGGGTCAAAAGTAGCAAAGTGTATAGTAGTGCATAGTAGTCTTTATTTTCCACCCACATGCACAACAATCAAAAGGTAATCAATCACCTTTTGCCTTAAGCCAGCACTCACCATTAAGGATCCCACAATAATTGTGCCCCACATCCATCCATGTGCACAAAGCAAAAGCCTATGTGTGCCTTAGTAGATATATGCACCCCAAATGCCACCTCACCAAAATGAACAATGTCAACCACCTCACCAACGTGAATAGTGACTAACACATCATCAACATGAATAGTGATTGCCACCTCATCACATGAATAGTGACTACCACCTCATCACATAAATAGTGTCTGCCACTTCACCATGCCTGGATAGTGATTTCTACTCCTAACACTCTCTCACACATTTTTTTATTTCTCATTGGTGTTTGGACACTCTTGCATGTTAATGCCCCACTTAATCATCACTTTTTTTATTTCATCCATGTATTTTATTATATTTAGTTCTTCCTCTATCACCATTATGCACCATCAATGAGTCTCCATACTTTGTTTATTTTAAAAATAACTTAACATCCGAGTCATTATCGATGCCTCCAATGGTAAAGTACTTGTTTCAGTAATAGAATATCATACAGAACTAATGCTTTGACTTTGAGGATGTTTGTATTAAATGTTTTTGGATTATCTATATCTATCTCCAGTTTAGGTTGAACACATTGCTACCACAAACTTCACATCTGTATAGGACCACTAGTGTGACAAGTAGACTGATCAAGGTTCTCTTAGTTTTCCAATCCCATAATTATGCATTCATGTGCCTATTTTGTAGGGAGTACAAATCCTTCCATCCCCCTTGAATTCTTTTGCTTTGTAGGTCTCCTAACTAGGCTTGTTGTGAAATTCAAATCCAAGATACTCATATTCTTCCACCACTTCTAGCAGGATTCTTATTAAAAGGATGTTAATTTGTTTTTTTTTTCTCCATAGAGAAAATATCATGACTTTGGTTTTTCTAGTATTCACTTGCATACCATCCTCTTGGCATGCCAACTCTAGAGCCTTTAGGTATTCTCTCAAATTGTATTATTTTTCAATTAGGATAAGATCATCTACATGTAGGAGTAATTTTACTACATAGTTAATTAGTTGAATGCCCCCTCCACCAGTTTTATTTATCGACTCTTCCAACTTATCAATGTATATGCTAAAAACATTCAAGCATAGAGGCATCCTTTTTTGAATCCAATGTCACTTATATAGCATTCTGACATCCCTTCCCTTCTTCTTATTTTGGCCTTGACTTGTTCATAGATTTTATGAACCAATGCTTTATACTCATTTGGAACCCCAAGCTCCTCTATCTTGCTCCAAAGTTTTCCTCTAGGCACCATGTCAAACACTTTTTTAAAGTCAACAAAATAACAAAAATATTCTTCTCCTTGAGAACCCCAAAAACAATTCGATCAAGTGCCTAAGAGTGACACAATGGTCAATAATGGAATGCTTCACCCTAAAACTACTTGTCCTTTTGCTCCTTTTCCCTCTTTTTCTTCCTAGATACTAATGTTATGCTCTACCATGCTACCAAATATCTTTCAAAGGAGGGGATTTACCAGGTTAGTGAGATAGTTATATGGATTGTAGATATCCCTACTTTTGTAGAGAAGAATAATGACACTAGTCGTCCAATCTATCAGGATGCCACCCTAGATGATACTATTGAAAATGATTTTAATGTGCAGTGTGAGGGCTTCTAGACCCCATTTTAGATATTCAGATTGCATCTTATATATGTCTTGTGATTTATCCCTTGGTAGTCTCTTTATGCCTTGAGTAATATCCTCCACTGAAAAGATCTCAATTGTTGGTTTGATTATAGGAAGGATGTCTTTATCTTGAACTCATTCATAAAGTAGCTTTGTGTATTTTAACCATTAGGTATCTAACATATTGTTCCTGTTTGTTTTATTTTTTGTTGTAATTCCCTCCAAAATCCTTTGGGGTTATGTCTTCTAAGAGAAAATAGTTATTTTCTTCTTGTGTTCATGTAGCTTTCCTCCTTAGCATGTATTATTATTTCATAAGCCTTATTATTTTATTCGTCCATTCCAATTTTTATCAACATTATCTTTGCTTCCTTTCACTCTTTGTCATACCACGGATTTGCCAGAAAACTACTTGTATTTCCTCCCTTAGGTCTACTTAGTTTTCATGTACTTAAAGCTCTCTGAATTAAGGGAATCAACACATTATTGTTTATTGGACAACTTCCCCTATACATTGTACTAATCTCTATTTCCCAAAAGTGTTTCTCAAGGGTTACTTTGAAGATTTCATGATTCTCTTGAGTCAAGAGGATTTTACCTTGAAGAGGAGTCTTGTTTTGATTTTGGTGGTTGATTATTTATGTGCATGTCAAACTTTACATATATTGGATTTTGATATGATTTCATCTCTATAGGGCAGTTCCTAACTTCTAACTCCATTAGTCTTGAGATAGACCTTTGTGAGAAAATAACATTGTCCACCACACTTTGGCCATTGTAAGTTTACATGTGATGTTTCCTAATGTCAATCATATTATAATGCCATTGTAGATAGTCATGTCATACAAACTACATCGTCCTAATAGAGAACTCCTCCTTTCCATCTCTTGATGTCCTTTCCCAATGTTGATCTTCTTCTTCTTCTTGCCATAATGGATTAATTAACTATCCACCCTCATTTCTCAAATTAAGGGTTTTGTTTATTTGTTGTCCATGCATTGAAGTCCCCTAAGGTGTTGAATACTGAAATTTCACTTTTTATTGATGCACAAGGGTCTTCACAATCTAAATTCTTCTTCTTATATGTTTTTGAGCCTCTCAGTGCAAAGTAACAGGCAACAAGCCTAATTGTTAATTTGTTTTCCATTATTTCTAGCTATATGTACTGCTTATTTGGGTCCTCTTTTTCTAATTTTCTAATTCCACATCATGTTTCTTTGATTAACATATTGATTTATTCATCCCTCTTTTTGATTTTAGTCCTTTCATTCCAAATTGATATTTTCTTATATCCTTAAAAGTTTGGGAGTTTAAAATGTTCGTGCTCATGGGTTTCAATAAGAATGTTAATGTATTTTCCATCTACATGGGCCACAACCTAGGACCTCTCCTCTAAGGGTAACCTCTACAATTCTAGCTTACCATGGTCAAGTGATCTTGGGGGTCCCAAATTTATATTTCCTATGTGTCATTTGGTGGCTGATTTGGGATTTTCCATTATGTAGACATGCCCATCTTCTTGCATCTCTTGTTGTTGTCACTTTCTCCCATCCTTTCCTTTTCTCTTCTTTTTGTATGGGGATTAAGTCTTCATCTAGGTAGATGTGTGTACCTCGAAGAAGCCTTTTGTTCCTAAATATCATGTTCTTGTCCTCTATGCTTTTTAAGATAACTCTTGCATGTCTGTCTTTCCCACCTTATATCATTTTTCCAATCATATTTTATTGATGGATATGCCTTGTCCATTGCATATGATCTGCAAGGAAGTCTCTTACTAGTTTGTTTATATTCTCATCCTCAACGTAGTTCTTCAATCCTTTAATAATGATATTTGTAGCCCTATCATGTCTATCATTTTCTTCTCTTATTTACAACCTGATATGTTTCTCTATTAGTTCCTTTTGTTTGTCTCATGGTCCTCTTACTATTTGTGCCCAAGACTTGGACTCCTCAATTTGGTCTCTCAGGTTATTTTCTTTTACTTCCATGTTTGCAATTGCGGACTAGATCTCTTTTATTTACAATATGTCCTTTCCTTCGAGCACTCTTAGTTTATTTCCCTTTGTTTTCTTTAGTTGGTCTAGAGCTTGTTTTATCATGATCAACTCTTGTTTCCCCATTTCCACAGTGTTTTACAAGTTGTTTACTTGCTCCCTGCTTATTTTATTCTCTCTTACTAGTTTCCAGTTACATTTTGTGACTTCTTTCATCTTGAAATCTACATATTATTCCTTTGCTTCTATATCTTCGACCCTCCTTTTCATGTTCAATAGATGATTGAAATATAGTTATGGTGACCATATTAGTGGTGTTGATGTGGGGCAAAATAGCTCCTTGGTTTCTCAGTTCTCTTATGCCCATTCTCTTTTTTTTGTCAAGTATGTTTCGTTCTCCTTTTGTTTATTATAGTACTTACATATACATCCCTTTTTGTTATTCTTTTGATCCTCTGAAAGCCATAAAAGTTTTTTATGCGTATCATCATTATTCTATTGTTTACGATGGATGAGTTGAGAGTATTGCGACATGTCCTACTTTGGTTCTACCTTATCCTGAAGAAATGTACTCAAGTTTTTCTCTCCTCTTTCTTGTCCTTGTTTTGTTTGTATTGTTTGATTTAGTTACATTTTGTCATGGCTATTGAAGTGTTGTGGGTTGTCCTTGCTAAAAGAGCTATGAGTTTTTTAGCCTTAGTTTTCTTCACTTTTCGAGTCTGCCTACACCTTAGAATTCCTTTATATTATTTTGCATTTATGTATACCAATCTTTCTCAGTTGTTTGATAAACTGGTTTGATAGTATCCTAGCATGTGCAGGTGATATGATCCATACACACTAGCCATTTTCCCTCTGTAAGGATTGAGGTTGGAAATGGACAAGTAGTTGGAAGTCATGTGGGATAATGTGTAGTGCACTCTACTGGGATTATCAAGCCTATGCGAGACATCATTCCCATCAATGGCCCTTGTGTTTATTTTCCCATTTGAGACCCCTTTATTGCTTCACTACTGGTGACTATATGTTTTAGTGGCACTGTAATTTATTCGTGTTCAGTCATCTTTCTACATGTCATTTTCATCCATGACATGCTCCTTGCCCACATGGTTTGTATTATCCATATTCACTTCTTGATGTTCTTCCATCATTTCTCAAGGTGGTTGGGATCCCATTTGCCTTAGCTTTGGAGTAATAAATAATTTTTTTAATGTTTGAGAGAGCATATTTATATTGTGGGGCAAGGTGTTATAAGACTCACCTATTCAGAGCTTGTCCTTTGAGGACCATGTTCTAGGAGCCATGTGATTATGAATCCCTGCCACCGCTTGAAACCCTTGCCCTCGCTACTCAAAACCCTCAAACCACTTGAAACCTTATTTATCAGTGTTACCTCCATCCTCTGTGACCATGCTTTGCTTGGCTAAACTCGTTGTTATATTTATGGGCTTTGCTCTACATTCCCTGCATTCTATTGCTTTGCATTTTTGACTTCTTTGTGCATCAGTGTTGCATGTTAAGTTGTGGAGCTAAAAGCTTCAACTGTTGCAGACATGGAGGAGCATGCTGAAGTTCCAGAAGTACTGGCATCGATAGTGTAACCGACGTCGGTCACATACAGTGCAAAAAGCAACCAGCATCGGTAGGGAGTCAGACCAACGTCGGTCAGCACCAGGCAAATAGGGACCGACATCGGTCACCTTTGGCGGTTCCAGAACTGCTGTTGACGAACAGTCAGTAAAGTGAAGCGAGTGTTTACATGATTAAGGGCTAATAATAGTCCCGAGCTACATGTCTAATTATTGTAATTAGAGGTCTATTTTTGAATGCATGGGATCATATTTAAAGACCCATGAGGTATCTATTGTAAATCAAGAAGGCAAGTAAAAGCATTGAAGCAAGGAAGCAAGGTCAAGGAGATCTACAAGGTGTAAGGTCAAGGAGATCAGTTGTAGCATTCAAGGAGGGGATAACAACTCAGGTTGTTGAGTTGGTTGTGGTTGAACAAGAGAGAGAGGAAGAAGGTCTTGAGGTGTGGCAAGCCTTTGAGGTGGAAGAAGAAGTGGCATCTTCTTTATTGTATTTTCTTCTAAGAGTATTTAATACAAGATTGTGTATTGTCTCTCAAATTCTTTGCTATTTCAAGTTTCTAGTTACTTAATCATTTTGGTATAATTCCGTGTTTAATTGCTTATAAAAAAAGTAATCAATTGTGTTTTCTTGGAGGGGTTCCTAACAGCTGGTATCAGAGCTATGGTTTGCAGAAAGTAGGTTATTGTTTGATTACAGGTCATTCTCAGGGGTTTCTAATTGAGTGGGAGTTCAGCAATGGCAGAAGAAAGTAAGCTATGAATGGAGAAGTTTAACGGCAAGAATTATCAACATTAGAGGATGCAAAAAGAAAATTATCTGTATCAAAAGGATTTGTACTTACCGTTGGGTGGGGTTGCATGCAAGCCCATAGATATGAAGGATGAAGAATGGATTGTTCTTGATCAGAAGGCTCTGGGATCCATAAGGTTGAGCCTTGCATCGTCTATGATTTCCAACTTATCACAGTGTAAGACAACGGAAGAGTTGATAAAATCTTTGGCAAATTTATACGAAAAGCCATTGGCTTCAAATAAGGTATTTCTTATGAAGCAGTTATTTACTTTGCAAATGTAGGAAGGTGGATCGGTACATACTCATCTTAGTGATTTCCATGGTTTGGTAAACCAGTTAGCTTCAATCAATATTGTTTTTGATGATGAAGTAAAGGCTCTCTTAATTTTATGCTCTTTACCTGAAAGTTGGGATAGTTTGGTTATGGCAGTAAGTAATTATGCGTTTGCTTCTAAAATCTTAAAAGTTGATGATGTTGTGAGTGTAATCTTGAATGAAGAAATACGTAGGAAAAGCACAAGGGAAATCATTAGGGAATGCTCTAAGTGCAGAAAGCAGGGGAAGACAAAAAGAGAAGGTCGAGCAAGGGAAATCAAGGTTGAAGATGGGAAGAAGATCCGAATCCAGAGGTGTCACCTGCTGGTTTTGTGGAAAGAGAGGACATACAAAGAAAGAGTGTTGGTTGAGGGATAAAGAAAATCAACATGAAAGTAATGAAGAAGCAAAGGATGCAGGTATTGTGGCACAGGATGCTCTCATACTTTCTTTGGATAGTCATATAGAATCATGGGTTTTAGATTCTGGTTCTTCTTTTCATGCATCCCCAAACAGAGATTTGTTCCATGAGTATGTCCAGGGAGACTTTGGAGTGCTTTATTTAGGGGATGCTACGCCTTGTCAAATAGTTGGCAAAGAGAAAGTGCAGTTAAAATTGTAGATAGACAACACATAGGTGTTGAAGGAGGTTATGCATGTCCCAGTTCTGAAGCAAAGTTTGGTTTTTGTAAGAAGGTTGGGTGATGAGGGATGCACAGTAACCCTCACAGCAGATTCTTGGAAGGTTACCAAGGGTGCACTTGTTTTAGCAAGAGGTAAGAAAGTAGGTACTCTTTATCTATCTACTTGTATTACTGATTCTACTTCTGATTTATCTACTTCAGCTGTAGATTCAAAGATGTGGCTTAATAGGCTTGGTCATATGAATAAGAAGGGAATAGATGTTCTTGATTCAAAAGGTATAAGTTTAGATTCAGAAGGCATAGATCCAGTTCATTGCAAGAAAAGGAAATTTGATGCTTTTGACAAGAACAGAGAAGCCTTGGTGTTTATGGAGGAGATGAGGGACAGAGATCAGTCACAGGCGCTGAATAGTTTTGAGCAGGGTAGTATGGACAGGGGTTTGATCCAAAATGAGCTTGTGGATGAAGAATTCATCATTTACAAGAACACACAGTCACCGACGTCGGTCACTTGGAACCAACGTCAGTCAGGCAGATATCGACATCAGTCATGTGCAGACCAGCAGGGACGTTAGAGTCATGCAAGAGAAGTTCAACGTCGATCAGACAGGAACTGACGTCGATAGAGGGGACACTAGCGTCGGCTAGGAAAATGACGTCGACAATCAGGGTCAGTGCAGGGAATTGACATCGGTCGGGAGCAAATTAGGAGATAGCTGAGATCGGTCACTGAAACGAATGTTAGGCAGATAGCACGCTATCAAGGAGTCTCAAATGCCCATATGGAGGTCAGAAAGGGTAAGTGAACCTCATATTTGTTGTTCACCTTCTTTATATTGCTTACTGATGGTCAAGAACTAGGAAGATGTGAAGAGGCAATGCAGGTAGAATCCAGAAACAGTGGGAGCTTGGCATGGATGAGGAGTGTGAGTCCTTGGAGAAGAACCAAACAAGTATTTGTTGGTGGAGTTGTCAGTTGGAAAAAAGCACTAGATGAGGGATGGATTCCCAAGTTAGAGAAGAGAGTGGATGCACACGTGAGACAGAAGGCTAGGGTATATGGTCTTGATTAGGCTACAGGACAATAGAGGTTTGACCATTGTATTTATCTTTACCAAGTTGGATAATATTAGCTACATTATTTTGTTACTGTTTTATGTGCTTATTGTAGGGTTACACATACAGGGAGTTTCTGAGCTAAGGGTAAAGTTAGTTCAGAGGTATGTCATGAAGAATTTGGGAGCAGCAAAATTTTTTTGGCATAAGAGACATGGAAGATCACAGGTTGATTTTGTCTCCAGTGGGAGTTGTCAAAAAGTTCAGATGTGGCAGGGGACTTGGAAGACAGGTATAGCATCACAGGTTTTGTCGTGGTTGGTCTTCAAGAGTGATCTTGAAGAGGGATACAAAGCCAAGGGAACAAACTAAAGGTGTACAGGTACAGGTATAGTTGCAGCTATTTATCTCCAAGTGGAAGATTGTTAAGTTGTGAAGCTAAAAGCTTCAACTATTGTAGACATGGAGGAGGATGCTGAAGTTCTAGAAGTACCGGCGTCGGCAGTGTAACTGACGTCGGTCACATACAGTGCAGAAAGCAACCAGCATCGACAGGGAGTCGGTTGACGTTGGTCAGCACCAGGCAGATAGGGACTGACGTCGATCGCCTGTGGCAGTTTCAGAACTGCTGTTGACAAACAGTCAGTTAAGTGAAGTGAGTGTTTGCACGATTAAAGGCTAATTATAGTCTCGAGCTACGTGTCTAATTATTGTAATTAGAGGTCTATTTTTGTATACCTGGAATCCTATTTAAAGACCCATGAGGCATGTATTGTAAATCAAGAAGGCAAGTAAAAGCATTGAAACAAGGAAGCAAGGTCAAGGAGATCTACAAGGTGTAAGGTCAAAAAGATCAGCTGTAGCATTCAAGGAGGGGATAACAACTCAGGTTGTTGAGTTGGTTGTGGTTGAGCAAGAGAGAGAGGGAAGAAGGTATTGAGGTGTGGCAAGCCTTTGAGGTGGAAGAAGAAGTGGCATCTTCTTTATTGTATTTTCTTTTAAGAGTATTTAATACAAGATTGTGTATTGTCTCTCAAATTCTTTGTTGTTTCAATTTTCTAGTTACTTAATCATTCTGATATAATTATGTGTTTAATTGCTTATAAGAAAAGTAATCAATTGTGTTTTCTTGGAGGGGTTCCTAACAGCTCGTATCAGAGCTACGATTTGCAGGAAGCAGGTTATTGTTTGATTACAGGTCATTCTCAGGGGTTTCTGATTGAGTGGGAGTTCAACAATGTCAAAAAAAAGTAAGCTACGAATGGAGAATTTTAACGGCAAGAATTATCAACATTGGAGGATGCAGATAGAAGATTATCTATATCAGAAGGATTTGTACTTACCGTTGGGTGGGGTTGCATGCAAGCCCACAGATATGAAGGATGAAGAATGGAGTTTTCTTGATCGAAAGGCTCTGGGATCCATAAGGTTGAGCCTTCCATCGTCTATGATTTCCAACTTATCACAGTGTAAGACAACGAAAGAATTGATAAAATCTTTGGCAAATTTATACGAAAAGCCCCCGACTTCAAATAAGATATTTCTTATGAAGCAGTTATTTACTTTGCAAATATAGGAAGGTGGATTAGTACATACTCATCTTAGTGATTTCCATGGTTTGGTAAACCAATTAGCTTCAGTCAATATTGTTTTTGATGATGAAGTAAAGGCTCCCTTAATTTTATGCTCTTTACCTGAAAGTTTGGATAGTTTGGTTATAGCAGTAAGTAATTATGCGTCTGCTTCTAAAATTTTAAAAGTTGATGATGTTGTGAGTGTAATCTTGAATGAAGAAATACATAGAAAAAGCACAGGTGAATCATCAGAAAATGCTCTAAGTGTAGAAAGCAGGGGAAGGCAAAGAGAGAAGGTTGAGCAAGGGAAATCAAGGTCGAAGATGGGAAGGAGATCCGAATCCAGAGGTGTCACTTGCTGGTTTTGTGGAAAGAGAGGACACACAAAGAAAGAGTGTTGGTTGAAGGATAAAGAAAATCAACATGAAGGTAATGAAGAAGCAAATGATGCAGGTATAGTGGCACAGGATGCTCTCATACTTTCTTTGGATAGTCATATAGAATCATGGGTTTTAGATTTTGGTTCTTCTTTACATGCATCCCCAAACAGAGATTTGTTCCATGAGTATGTCTAGGGAGACTTTGGAGTGCTTTATTTAGGGGATGGTACGCCTTGTCAAATAGTTGGCAAAGAAAAAGTGCAGCTAAAATTGCAGATAGACAACATATGGGTGTTGAAGGAGGTTATGCATGTCCCAGTTCTGAAACAGAGTTTGGTTTCTGTAGGAAGGTTGGGTGATGAGGGATGCACAGTAACCCTCACAGTGAATTCTTGGAAGGTTACCAAGGGTGGACTTGTTTTAGCAAGAGGTAAGAAAATACGTACTCTTTATCTATCTACTTGTATTACTGATTCTACTTCTGGTTTATCTACTTCAGTTGTAGATTCGAAGATGTGGCTTAATAGGCTTGGTCACATGAATAAGAAGGGAATGGACGTTTTTGATTCAAAAGGTATAAGTTCAGATTCGGAAGGCATAGATCAAGTTCATTGTAGAAAAAGAAAATTTGATGCTTTTGACAAGAATAGGGAAGCCTTGGTGTTTATGGAGGAGATGAGGGACAGAGATCAGTCACAGGGGCTGAATAATTTTGAGCAGGGCAGTATGGATAGGGGTTTGATTCAAGATGAGCTCGTGGATGAAGAATTCATCACTTACAAGAACACACAGTCACTGACGTCAGTCACTTGGAACCGACGTCAGTCAGGCAGATACCGACATAAGTCATGTGCAGACCAGCAGGGACGATAGAGTCAGGCAGAAGAAGTCTGACGTGGGTCAGACAAGAACCAACGTCGGCAAAGGGGACACTGGCATTGGCCAGGAAAATGACGTCGACAGTCAGGGTCAGTGCAGGGAACCGACATCGATCGAGAGCAAACTGGGAGATAGTCGAGATCGGTCACTGGAATAGATGTTGGGCAGACAGCACGCTATCAAGTAGTCTCAAACGCCTATATGGAGGTCAGAAAGGGTAAGTGAACCTCATATTCGTTGTTGACCTTCTTTATATTGCTTACTGATGGTCAAAAACTAGGAAGATGTGAAGAGGCATTGCAGGTAGAATCCAGAAACAGTGGGAGCTTGGCATGGATGAGGAGTGTGAGTCCTTGGAGAAGAACCAAACAAATATTTGTTGGTGGAGTTGTCAGCTGGAAGAAAGCACTGGATGAGGGATGGATTCCCAAGTTAGAGAAGAGAGTGGATGGACACGTGAGACAAAAGGCTAGGGTATATGGTCTTGATTAGGCTGCAGGACAATGGAGGTTTGACCATTGTATTTATCTTTACCAGGTTGGATAATATTAGCTACATTATCATGTTACTATTTTGTGTGCTTGTTGCAGGGTTACACATACAGGGAGTTTATGAGCTAAGGGTAAAGTCAGTTCAGAGGTATGTCACGAAGAATTTGGGAGGAGCAAAATTCTTTTGGCATAAGAGACATGGAAGATCACAGGTTGATTTTGTCTCTAGTGGGAGTTGTCAGAAAGTTCAGATGTGGTAGGGGACTTGAATGACAGGTATAGCATCACAGGTTTTGTGGTGGTTGGTCTTCAAGAGTGATCTTGAAGAGGGATAGAGAGCCAAGGAAACAAACTAGATGGTGTATAGGTACAGGTAGAGTTGCAGCTGTTTATCTCCAAGTGAGAGATTGTTAAGTTGTGGAGCTAAAAGCTTCAACTATTGCAGACATGGAGGAGGATGCTGAAGTTCCAGAAGTATCGGCATCGGCAGTGTAATCGACGTCGGTCACATACAGTGCAGAAGGCAACTGGCATCGGTAGTGAGTCGATCGACGTCGGTCATCACCAGGCAGACAGGGACCAACGTCAATCGCCTGTGGCGGTTCCAAAATTATTGTTGACGAACAGTCAGTTAAGTGAAGCGAGTGTTTGCATGATTAAAACTTAATTATAGTCTCGAGCTGCGTGTCTAATTATTGTAATACGATGTCTATTTTTGTATGCATGGGATCCTATTTAAAGACCCATGGGCATGTATTGTAAATCAAGAAGGCAAGTAAAAGCATTGAAACAAGGAAGCAAGGTCAAGAAGATCTACAAGGTGTAAGGTCAAGGAGATCAGCTGTAGTATTCAAGGAGGGGATAACAACTCAGGTTGTTGAGTTGGTTGTGGTTGAGCAAGAGAGAGAGGGAAGAAGGTCTTGAGGTGTGGCAAGCCTTTGAGGTGGAAGAAGAAGTGGCATCTTCTTTATTATATTTTTTTCTAAGAGTATTTAATACAAGATTGTGTATTGTCTCTCAAAAATTTTGTTGTTTCAAGTTTCTAGTTACTTAATCATTCTGGTATAATTTCGTGTTTAATTGCTTATAAGAAAAGTAATCAATTGTGTTTCCTTGGAGGGGTTTCTAACAGCTGGTATCAGACCTACGGTTTGCAAAAAGCAGGTTATTGTTTGATTACAGGTCATTCTCAGGGGTTTCTGATTGAGTGGGAGTTCAGCAATGGCAGAAGAAAGTAAGCTACGAATGGAGAAGTTTAACGGCAAGAATTATCAACATTGGAGGATGCAGATAGAAGATTATCTATATCAGAAGGATTTG
Organism: Torreya grandis; assembly: GCA_037957365.1. Classification (NCBI taxonomy): domain Eukaryota; kingdom Viridiplantae; phylum Streptophyta; class Pinopsida; order Cupressales; family Taxaceae; genus Torreya; species Torreya grandis. The sequence goes on along the minus strand of JARHVA010000561.1, from coordinate 3,420,658 downwards.
TACTTACCGTTGGGTGGGGTTGCATGCAAGCCCACAGATATGAAGGATGAAGAATAGAGTGTTCTTGATCGGAAGGCTCTGGGATCCATAAGGTTGAGCCTTGCATCGTCTGTGATTTCCAACTTATCACAGTGTAAGACAACGGAAGAGTTGATAAAAATTTTGGCAAATTTATATGAAAAGCCCTCGACTTCAAATAAAGTATTTCTTATGAAGCAGTTATTTACTTTGCAAATGCAGGAAGGTAGATCGGTATATACTCATCTTAGTGATTTTCATGGTTTGGTAAACCAGTTAGCTTCAGTCAATATTGTTTTTGATGATGAAGTAAAGGCTCTCTTAATTTTATGCTCTTTACCTGAAAGTTGGGATAGTTTGGTTATGGCAGTAAGTAATTATGCGTCTGCTTCTAAAATTTTAAAAGTTGATGATGTTGTGAGTGTAATCTTGAATGAAGAAATACGCAGAAAAAGCACAGGTGAATCATCAGGGAATGCTCTAAGTGCAGAAAGCAGGGGAAGGCAAAGAGAGAAGGTCGAACAAGGAAAATCAAGGTCAAAGATGGGAAAGAGATCCGAATCCAGAGGTGTCACCTGCTGGTTTTGTAGAAAGGGAGGACACACAAAGAAAGAGTGTTGGTTGAGGGATAAAGAAAATCAACATGAAGGTAATGAAGAAGCAAAGGATGCAGGTATAGTGGCACAGGATGCTCTCATACTTTCTTTGGATAGTCATATAGAATCATGGGTTTTAGATTCTGGTTCTTCTTTTCATTCATCTCCAAACAGAGATTTGTTCCATGAGTATGTCTAAAGAGACTTTGGAGTGCTTTACTTAGGGGATGGTACGCCTTGTCAAATAGTTAGCAAAGAGAAAGTGCAACTGAAATTGCTAATAGACAACACATGGGTGTTGAAGGAGGTTATGCATGTCCCAGTTCTGAAGCAGAATTTGGTTTCTATAGGAAGGTTGGGTGATGAGGGATGCACAGTAACCCTCACAACAGATTCTTAGAAGGTTACCAAGGGTGAACTTGTTTTAGCAAGAGGTAAGAAAGTAGGTACTCTTTATCTATCTACTTGTATTACTGATTCTACTTCTGATTTATCTACTTCAACTGTAAATTCAAAGATGTGGTTTAATAGGCTTGGTCACATGAATAAGAAGGGAATGGACGTTCTTGATTCAAAAGGTATAAGTTCAGATTCGAAAGGCATAGATCGAGTTCATTGCAAGAAAAAGAAATTTGATGCTTTTGACAAGAACAGGGAAGCCTTTGTGTTTATGAAGGAGATGAGGGACAGAGATCAGTCACAGGGGCTGAATAATTCTGAGCAGGGCAGTATGGACAGGGGTTTGATCCAAGATGAGCTCGCGGATGAAGAATTCATCACTTACAAGAACACAGAGTCATCGACGTCGGTCACTTAGAACCGATGTCGGTCAGGCAGATACCGACATCGGTCATGTGCAGACCAGCAGAGACGGTAGAGTCAGGTATGAGAAGTCCGACGTCGGTCAAACAGGAACCGGCATCGATAGAGGAGACACCAGTGTCGGCCATGAAAATGACATCGGCAGTCAGGGTTAGTGCAGGGAATCGACATTGATCGGGAGCAAACTGGGAGATAGCTGAGATTGGTCACTGGAATGGATGTTGGGCAGACAACACGCTGTCAAAGAGTCTCAAACGCCCATATGGAGGTCAGAAAGGGTAAGTGAACCTCATATTCGTTGTTGACCTTCTTTATATTGCTTACTGATGGTCAAAAACTAGGAAGATGTGAAGAGGCAATGCAAATAGAATCCAAAAATAGTGGGAGCTTGGCATGGATGAGGAGTGTGAGTCCTTGGAGAAGAACCAAACAGGTATTTGTTGGTGGAGTTGTTAGTTGGAAGAAAGCACTGGATGAGGGATGGATTCCCAAGTTAGAGAAGAGAGTGGATGGACACGTGAGACAGAAGGCTAGGGTATATGGTTTTGATTACGCTGCAGGACAATGGAGGTTTGACCATTGTATTTATCTTTACCAGGTTGAATAATATTAGCTACATTATCCTATTACTGTTTTGTGTGCTTGTTGCAGGGTTACACATACAGGGAGTTTCTGAGCTAAGGGTAAAGTTAGTTTAGAGGTATGTCACGAAGAATTTGGGAGCAGTAAAATTTTTTTGGCATAAGAAACATGGAAGATCACAGGTTGATTTTGTCTCCAGTGGGAGTTGTCAAAAAGTTCAGATGTGGCAGGGGACTTGGATGACAGGAATAACATCAAATGTTTTGTAGTGGTTGGTCTTCAAGAGTGATCTTGAAGAGGGACACAGAGCCAATGGAACAAACTAGACGGTGTATAGGTACAGGTACAGTTGCAGCTGTTTATCTCCAAGTGGGAGATTGTTAAGTTGTGGAGCTAAAAGCTTCAACTGTTGCAGACATGGAGGAGGATGCTAAAGTTCTAGAAGTACCGGCGTCGGCAGTGTAATCGACGTCGGTCACATACAGTGCAAAAGGCAACCGGCATCGGCAGGGAGTCGACCAACGTCGGTCAGCACCAGGCAAACAGGGACCGACGTCGGTCGCCTGTGGCGGTTCCAAAACTGCTGTTGACGAACAGTCAGTTAAGTGAAGCGAGTGTTTGCATGATTAAGAGCTAATCATAGTCTCAAGCTGCGTGTCTAATTATTGTAATTAGAGGTCTATTTTTGTATGCATGGGATCCTATTTAAAGACCCATGAGGCATGTATTGTAAATCAAGAAGGCAAGTAAAAGCATTGAAGCAAGGAAGCAAGGTCAAGGAGATCAGCTGTAGCATTCAAGGAGGGGATAACAACTCAGGTTGTTGAGTTGGTTGTGGTTGAGCAAGAGAGAGAGGGAAGAAGGTCTTGAGGTGTGGCAAGCCTTTGAGGTGGAAAAAGCAGTGGCATCTTCTTTATTGTATTTTCTTCTAAGAGTATTTAATACAAGATTGTGTATTGTCTCTCAAATTCTGGTATAATTCCGTGTTTAATTGCTTATAAGAAAAGTAATCAATTGTGTTTCCTTGGAGGGGTTCCTAACATTGCATTCCTTGTGTTTCATGGCACTACATTCTCCACGGCTCTACATTCTCCTCCATGGCTCTGTGTTCTCATAGAAAAAGAGAATACACATATTAAATATAGTTGAAATATAATGACACTATATTACAAAATATTCTACTTATGAAAACATTCCAATTAAATACCTATACACAACCTCTGCGCAAATTTACAATAAAAATCAACATTAAAAAACAAAATGATAATAAATATATAAACTAATATCAGATTGTTAAGATTTTTTTCCATCATGATATCTTCAATCTTTAATTATACTTTTTATTCTTAAATTCCATAAACTCTTTAATCTTATAAACGTTATTAAAATCTTCAATCTTATGAATATTATTAAAGTCTTTGATCTTATGAATATTATTAAACTCTTTAATCTTATAGACGTTATTAAAATATCTATCAAACAGTGTCAAAGATATTATTAAAATATAATATCTATCTATTTATCTTCAACGTCCGAATGAGATCTCCATTCGGGGCCAGGTGGATAGAAAATTTATAGATTTATTTTGGTAATGACATGTCATAGTCAATGACAGTATTCAGATATTCCAGCAACGACAAGTGCCCCAAACGCTAAAATCCCAGTCAACTATAAAGAATGGCAGGTGGCCGGAAGCCTTCCCCCACTTGTCACAGCATGGCTAAGTTAAGCCCAGTTAAAAGATTTTCTTTCCTCGCACACATCGGATCAACAACATTTGGGGGAAAAAGGGAGTCAGTCAAATCATTACATTTGAGTACAAAAATACTCTTTTCTCTTCTGTGACATTCTCCCATTACAGAAGAAAATAATAATTCATGACAAACTGATTTTCGAAAATGAGTCGCGCAGAAGAAGAGCAACCGCCGCTTACAAACATTGCGGATATAACAGATGAGGAAGCCGCAGAACTGAAACGGCGCGCAAATGTTTTGGCCCGCCGCACAGATCCCTTCCTTGTTGTATGCAAATGCTTCAGCGTTGTTACGGCTCTCAGCGCACTCATGTGCGTCGTCGTCAACGTGTTTTCTGCAATTCGTTCCTTCAGAAATGGCTTAGACGTAAGTAACAGCCTCAACTATGTCTCGTTGTTCCAACTTTTTATATATTTGGATTAAATTTTGTTTAATTTTCTTGAAACGCCTTTACTGTTGGAGTATTTACTCAATAGAAAAATTCTCTCAGTCAAATTCTTTTACAAAGAATGAGATAAACACTCAGAGATTATTTTCTTATCTGAAGTTTTTATCTCTGCACTGCAACGCTTTTTCAGGTTAAAATCTTTTTTTCCCCCTCTATATTGTGTGAAATTATAAGCAATGCATCTCTGTAAATTGCACGGAAACACAACAGTTGCAGAAAATGAAATATGTCTTAAAAGACATATCTTAATCAGAACCCTAATCCTATTGCATCCGCTCCTTCAAAATATCTCGCACTAACCGCCTTTTAACCTTTCCATTTGAAGACCTGTCAAAGCGCATTATTTATCTAAATGATTGTTTATACACCAGCTTAATTTTCAAAATAAGTTGTCCCTTTGATTCTGTGATTTTGGATTTTATTTACGAAATGAATGTCTGTTCTGTTTAAAATCTCCCAGGCTTCCGCTATGCTTATTTTTTGATAAAAATAATTTCAGAGCTGTGTTGATTTTTTCTTTATTTTTATTATTTATATCTACATGTAAGTTAAAACAAATTTAGATTTAATTTTTTGGCAGTTCGTATCTTCTGATTAAAGAAGAAGTTAAAACTGAGCCAAGTGTAATGCCCATAGTAATCCTTCAGAAAAACAAGGTAAAAACAGGGTATTTTTTCTTTTTTAAATATAAGGTTCCAAGTTCAATAATCCACAACAAGAGTCGAGGATACAAGAAGAACAATGTAATGCCCATAGTAGTCCTTCAGAAAAACAAGGTAAAAACAGAGTTTTTTTTTTTTTTTTTTTTAAATTTAAGGTTCCAAGGTCAATAATCCACAACAAGAGTCGAGGATACAATAAGAACAAGTAAATAGGTACACTCCTTAAGTCATCTGGACTTAAGTTCAGTCAAGTTAGCAAGCGTCAACACAGCTCACACGACCAGAAGGTCACAAGGCCTAACAATAATCCACCCGGGTGCTTCATGTGCACACACCTGCTTAGGCTATGAGGCTATCAAAGTCGGTTATTTTTATAATTACTATCTAGTTCATTTAGAAGTTACAACTTACAACACTTTAAAGATTTTTCTGCGGTTTACAAGATTAAAAGATTTTCTCTTGACATAGGGCTCGATTCCCTTAAGCTAACCTATTTATTTATTTATTTATTGTGAGCAGGTCTTTGATGGCATTCTGAAGTGTTATGCGGTTGTCATTGCCCTGTTTGTCGTAGTGGCAGAGACCGAGTGGGAACGGATTTTGAAGTTTTGGCGAGTAAGCTCAATATGCCTCAGGACGTGAACTAGCAAATTATTATTTTTCTTCTTTTATTGAGTTTTGTTGATTCTTTCACTAGATTTGAACTCCTGACCATGTTCAGCTTTTTAACTGTAATGACCTAGGAATTGAACTTGTGACCTAGCATTTTACTTTATTTTTCCTTTGCAAGTGCCTCACAGAAGATCCACTCTGGTCTTTAGGCATGGACTTCCAAGTACAATGATTTTGAGTTTTTTTTCTAACGGGAAAGATTATTTTGCCAGATTTGAATTGCTGACCTTGTCAAGTGTTTAAACGGTAGTCAATATTTTGTTTGAGTGCAGGTTCTGCAATACTGGGTAGCAAGAGGCATGCTTCAAATCTTGTAAGTCTCGTTATCTATTGCTATGAACTTTTTTAAAATTTGGAGAATTAATCTTGAAGTCCTGCAAGATTAATTCTTAAAAGTTTATTTTTGTAAATAATGAGAATTCTTCTTATTAATGCTTGTTTTATGAAAATTTCAAGAACCAATTTTCAAATCTGCCAAGATTAATTCTAGATTACTTATATTTGAAAATTTCAAGCATTAGTTTTCCAAACTTGCCAGACTTAAACTTCAAAGATTTCTTGTAAGATTTAATTATTGAATCTTACTTTTGAAAATTTGCAAAATGAATCTGTAAATCTTGTAAGATTTATTATATAGCAGAGTCTTGAGAATTTCAAAGAACTAATCTTTAAATCTTGTAAGATTCATCTTTTATTGATTATTTATGAAAGTTTCGAGATAAAATTCAAATTTTAGGGAAGATCTTTTTTCAACTGTTAATAATTATGCACGTGAGGCATGTTTATTGAAACAAGAAAGAGTCCATCCTCTCTGTCATTTAATTTCTTGTCTTGAATCTTTTAAAACATGTCAAACAGCAAAAGTCACAATTTTTATCATCAACAATTTCTGGGCAAGAAAAGGGCATGAATTCTTTTTTTCAAGTGTGTGTAATTCTTGTTTCGCCAAACAACAAAGCTTGTATTATATTTCAAGAGGCTGCAGTGAAAGAATTATACCACAAACAAGAAGCATCTCTGATGCAGGGGATACTCTGTTCTGGCATCTACTCTCAATTGCATTGCAGGCTCTATTTTACACCTGCAAATTCTCTGAAATATGAGGTCATAGATTCTCAAAAATTAAAAATAAGTGAAATAACATTTAAAATGGGAGCACATCAGAGAACAGAACCACTGAAAATAGTCAGTAGAACAGAGTATACCTTGCATCAACATCCCTAGTTTTTCAATTTCGGTTGCTAGAGGTTGGCTTCCAGGGGCAGTCACATTCTGAAACCCATTTCAGAAGAAACCGACATTTGTTAGGCTGTTTCTGGCCTGCAACAAATGGCCCTGCCAAATCAGCAAATTTGTAATGAAAATAACAAACTGCTTCTGTCCATTATAGAGTAACCATTTGACATCTGTCCATTATAAATCAGTCTTCTGGTCTGTCGCTGTGAGCTGTTCATTGAGATGCACTTCTGTTCAATTAGTCCCGTGTTGGGGTGTTTCACATATTTTCTGTTGTATATTTGATATTCCAACTGAAGGATATCACCTGGTGAAAGTGAAGGTATGCAGCACTTAAGGTGGTTGTCCCATCTGAACATTGTTTCATGTTTATGACTCTTTTGTCCCAACAATAAACCTGAATACAATATATCTTTCTACTTCTAGGAATTTGAATAATTTGTTATTGGATTTTGAAAATCCATAATGATAGTTAAGATTTAATAATTTTGGTATATGCACAAAACCTCAAAACCTCTGTTTCTTAGTTCAAACCCATTTCTGGTAACATAGAAAAATGACAAATCATACTAATTCCTGATCATGTTTCTGAAGGGTCACCATCGTGGTTTTCTTCCTTTCGTTTCATGGAATGGCTTTTGATTTGGAATATGCTTAGTTCCCAAATGATTTTCTCGATGAGTTATCCTCAACATACACATGCCTCTCCTCAGTGTCTTCCCTTTGAGACACTAGATGATAACCTCATCTTGTTTCACTAAGTGGCTATAATTCCTTGCTTCTATGAAGATCTCCTTGACTCGAAGGCTGAAAAGGATCGATATATGGCCCAATTAAGAGAAGCAATCTCCTTCCATTAAATTTTTGAATATCCTTGTTACATTATTCTTGATGTATGTTGTATATTCTTTCCCATTTTGATTTCCTGAGTTATTTTATGTTTTCCATGACATTTGTTTCTTGTACCTAATATCTTGCCAACTTTTTAAATAATATAGGAAAATATTTCAATTTTTCTTGCCAAGTTTTTAAATAATATAGAAAAAGATTTCAATTTTTCAACCCAAATTGCGATGACCTAGTTCCCTGATTCTTCACAATAATGGTTGCAAAAAGCAATGAAGTTTTTTAACTTGATTATGTTTTGTACATGCAGTGTTTCTGTAATGACAAAAGCTCTATCTAATGCGAGTGGGGAGAAACATATCCTGAATGTTTTTCAGGAGATTGCAAGCTACTTGCTTCTTAGTTGTGGTGTCATATACGTTATTGCGGTCTGCATTCAGTTCCTTCTTATGCAAATTTGGATTGACAATTACACTATTACTATAATAGAAATATTCTGTTAGTGCTTAGAAATTCATTGGAATTTGAATGCAACAGGGAATACTGTGCTGTGGCTCTTTGAAGCGTTCTCGTTTAAGCAAAGCAGTTTCAAGAGAACAAGCAGCCAAGGATCTGGAGGTAAGAACCAGGGAAAATTCTTTGGAGTGTAACTTTTGTTAAGTATAGAATGGTTGAGCAATTTTTGCATTTTGTGAAATAATAAATGCAAATAAAAAAACATAGCAGTTACTCCTAATGCTTGCAGATTGTGGCTAGTAAAGTGATTTTGAGTGCATTTTTATTAAAATAATGGCTTGTCTTTTTGACAAATTCTACAAATTGGCCAGTATAGATTTTTTTTCGAGAAATGGTGAAATTTTTTTAATTAATTTAGTTCTCCCTTTTAAAGATGGAATGCTATAGTATGAATTGTATGTTTGATATGTTCTTTTGAAAACGTTCTTTAGGGAGCTTCATCTCTTAAAAGTCGTGAGACCTAAACGCTGTCCTCCTTATCATTAAATTTAGAAGTCTGAACAATTTTTTTGGCATGGATAAGTGTAGCTTAATTTTAAAGAAATTTGAAATGGAGCTTTCTAATGAATGAATCCATAAGATCTAGGCTGTCAATAGTTTTTAGACTTTTTGGAGTAGGAAAACAACGAGTCTTGTTGTGGGCCATGACCATCTGCGGTCCTAAACTGCAATAATTGTGCATGATAGTGGCCATATATAGCTATGCATATGTATAATTGAGCATACATATTACAGTACATGACCATATTTACATATGTGGAGAATGCATATGTATATTTGAGCATACATATTACAGTACATGACCATATTTACATATGTGGAGATGCATATGGCTGATCCATTTATTCTATTTTAATCTAGTCACTGCTCTTAATGTCAATTATGACTGAATGATAACCCAAAATATTTATTTGTATTTACGATGCTAGGAATTGGAGAAGCGTCGCGACGAACTTCACAGGTTATTAATTGATAGAGATTGATTTCATACCATTCTATGGTAAGCCGTTTTCCATTTGTATTATGATGCAATGAAATGCAACTATACGTTTTTCATTTGGAATCAGGTTGCAGTAGGTTAAAAGTTTGAAACTCCTATCTGCAGGTGTATTGTATTGCAGAGAGGTGTGATATTGCAGAGAGGTAGTACGTGTCTTTTGGATAGACTTATTCATGTGTCTTTTCGATAGACATTTTCGTTGGCGTCTTTGTCACTCTGAATATCCAATTGATTGCTGTGGCAATTGTTTGAAGATTATCGATTTGTTCATTATAATCCTGTTTTTACAACCATTATTGCTTAGTGTTATGCCATCTTAGTAAATAAATCATTAGTGCATCTACCTTTCTTGTTTCCAAACATTGTACTTGAACATGTACAGTCGTTAATTAGGCTGATATTGGAACATTAATTCTATTTATTGAATTTTATTTTTAATTTATGATGCCATTGCAATTGACCAGTTATTTTGTTTCTTCTTCAACACGTAACTAAAAGTTGTAGATTATGTTGTTTAACTTATTTTAATTACGTGTCTTGTCCAATACATACATACATATTGACAGAAGTCCTATTTAGTGAATTACGCTCTTGATGCGAAGAAGAGAAACGTATTGTGAGTATTTTGTTGTGTTTACCTTAGTTACTGACTAAGACACATAGTAAAAGAAACATACAGGTGGAACATTGCTAACATTTCTAAGTGCAAAACTCAATGATAGGTATATCTTATGACTAAGACACAGTAAAAGAAACAGACCTGGAACAATGCTAACATTGTTAAGTGCAAAGGTTAATCATAGGTATAGGATGAAGAAGGTAGAGTTTATCAAGTAGCATTAAGTAATTTGAGATGGGTGAATCTTGTAGTAGTAGGAGGGACACATCTTCTCATAATAAGATAGGAGACAACTGAGTGCATTAGCCCATGCACCAGGGTGCACCTGGTACTTGAGGAACAGAATCGGGTATCTTCTAAGTGGTGCCTGAGCTGTCCATGGCCTAGGGTGTGGCATCCCCTACAAGCATATGAAAAAAGTTGATGCAGAAGCTACTCTAAACTCTACGTGGGCCAATTTAGTGTGGTTTCAAGAATATGAACTGCAAGGATATGTGTTGCGCCCTAAAACTTTGTCTAGATTCTGAGAGTTGTTTTTGTGATTGACTAAATCCATCCCCGGTTTTTGAGAGGAAACAGCTGTCTTATTATATCTATACAAAATCAAACCCATAGCCATTTACTAGAAGCCAGAAGGGATAAAGAGGTAAAGAATATGGAAGAGTATTTTGTACGTTGGGAAAAAAGTTGCAGGTTATTCATTTGATTTTTGTTTTGGAAATGTCACATCCCTTAGAGGGGAAGCAACTAGAGTTTCTTGCGCTACAAGAGAACCTGAGATGCGAAAGGAAAAGCTTTTTTCTTTTCTTTTCTTTTTTTTTCGGCACTAAAGGCTTTCTATGTAATGAAGAATGTAAACCAAACAAGTTTCAATTTCTCTCAGAGATAAAATATGTGAAAGGAGATAGTTTTATAGGTTGGAAAATCATTGTTTGAAAGGAGGAAGGGGTTCGTTTAACTATAACCCCTTTTTTCAGGCAAGGGGCCAACATAGTAAAATTGTGAGAGGAAAATTCCATTTCTTTTTCCTCTTTGAGTCCTCTAGAAATTGTGGAGATACGAGGAGTGAAAGGATAAAATCTTAGGAGCGTGGGGGGGAGGGTGTGCAACGAAATTTAATGAAAATTCTGTGCACCGTGTGATAAATACGAGGAATGAAAAGATAAAATCTTAATAGCAAGGGGGGGACAATGAAAATTCTTTGCACATCATGTGATAGATAAAGATTGGAAGGGTACTTGTACTAGAGTGGAAAGCCCAATTTGAAGGAAAAAAAAGAGTAGAGGAGTGGATTCTTGCATAAACAATTAGTAGTATGGACGACAGCAAAATCTTAGGAGCAGGGGACAACGAAATTTTTTTGTGCACCATGTGATAAAGATTGGAAGGGTAGTCATACAAAAGTGGAAAGCTCAATTTGAAGGAAAAAAAAGAGTAGAGGAGTGGATCTTTGCATAAACAATTAGTAACTGGGAGGACAGTAAAATCTTAGGAAAAAAAAAGAGTAGAGGAGTGGATCCTTGCATAAACAATTAGTAACAGGGAGGACAGCAAAATCTTAGGGGAAAAAAGAGCCGAGGAGTGGATCTTTGCATAAACAATTAGTGGTAAGGACAGTAAAATCTTAGGAGCAGGGGACAAGGAAAATTCTTTATGCACTATGTGATAAAGATTGGAAGGGTAATTATACAAGAGTGACTCATACAAGAGTGGAAAGCTCAATTTGAAGGGAAAAAAGAGAGTAGAGGACTGGATCCTTGCATAAACAATTAGTAGTAGGGAGGACAGCAAATTCTTAGGAATGAGGAGCAACGAAAATTCTTTGCACACCATGTGATAAAGACTGGAAGGGTAGTCATACAAGAGTGAAAAGTCCAATTTGAAGGGAAAAAAAGGAGTAGAGTGGATCCTTTAAGAGTGGGGGGGATAACGAAAGTTCTTTGTGCACCATATAATAAAGATTGGAAGGAGGACAGCAGAAATAGTTATACAAAAGTTAAAAGCCCAATTTGAATGAAAAAAATGAGTAGAGTGGATCCTTGAATAAATAATTAGTAGCAGAGAGGACAGCAGAAATTATTTGCAAACCATATTATAATGTAGTTATTTGCAAACCATGTTATAATGTAGTTATACCAGAGTAAACAATTAGTAGCAGGGAGGACAGCGAAAATTCTTTGCAAACCATGTTATAAAAATTGAATAAAGATTGAATAGTTATCCGAGAATGAAAACCGTTTTGAAGGAATATTTTTGAAGGGAGGCTTAAATCCTTGCGTGGTTGACTAAGAGGAAAAGGAAAATGCTTCGGGTGCACCCAACAAAATAAAGGACGTGGATAAAAATATACATGGTAAATGTGGCCTCGTCCACGATCTCTTCAAATTCTGCAATTCCATTTACAATTTCCCATATTGTGATCCCTAGTTATTATTTTTAATTTAGAATAGGATGGCTATCAATGCCATTTCAGGGCATGGCATTTTGTTTGTTTGTCATTTCAACATTAAAGAAATTATATTCATTTCAAGGATCCAACCATGGAAGTTTTTTTGTTTTTGGAGGGTATAGAAAAGCTGCGCTTTTACTTAATTTAGCATATATATAATATAAAGTGGGTAATTTAAGAATCAAAATTATTAGAAGTACCAAAAAGGGGGATCTTCCAAATTTGTAGATATTCCTTTGTTTTTGACAGCTCTCCTTTTCTTTTGTTCAAATTTTTAGGTATTCTTTTGTTTTTGAGAATTCTCCTTTTCTTTTGTTTTATGGCTATATGTAATTGATTGAGCAGAACCAAAAAAAAGTTGTTAGATCACTAAGGTTCTTTTTAGTGGGAAGTCTCAAGGTTCCACGAAAATTCTTGGGGCCTCTTTTTGTTGGGCTCTTTTAAAAGTTTTAGGGGTTTAATTTTTTTTTCTGAGCTAATACTAAGTAATGGCAATATGTGATTGATTGAGCAGAACAAAAAAAATTGTTAGATCACTAAGCTTCTTTCTAGTGGGAAGTCTCAAGGTTCCAAGTAAATTCGTGGGGCCTCTTCTTGTTGGGCTCTTTTAAAAGCTTCAGGGGTTTAAATTTTTTCTCTGAGTTAATATTAAGCAAAATTAAGGCGCCCACATAGTTGTTTGGGACGTTTGCCTACCTTTCTTGTAACAAAAAAAGGTTTAGGCACTATAAATATTTATAGACATTGTAAATGTTTTCTATGTCAAGTGGATTGCAAATGCAGTTAAAGGAAATGAGGTTTAGAAGTGTGTAACACAAGAATTAAAACTATTTTCTATGTTATTACTGTTTTCTATGTTAAGTGGATTGTAAATGCAATTAAACAAAATGAGGTTTAAAGGTTTATAATATAAGAATCAAAACTATTTTTTATGTTAATAGATTGTAAATGTAATTGAAAGAATGACGTTTAGAAGTGTGATATGAAATCAAAACTATTAAAAATACCAAAAAGGGAAAACTTTCAAATTTTTGGGTATTCCTTTATTAAAAATATTAAAAAAGGAAAATTTCAAATTTCTGGGTATTCTCTTTGTTTTTGATAACTCGTCTTTTATTTGTTTTATGGTAATATGTAATTGATTGAGTGGGAAAAAGACATCTTACTTAGATCACACAACCTCTTTTTTTGGACTATTTATGTCTATTTTTTTGGTTGGGTTCTTTCAAAAACCATCATATGACAAATTAACAAAAAAGTGTTTATAAATATTTTTAAATTAATGTTAAGTAAATTCGATGTTTTCACACAATTACTTGGAACATTTGTTCCTTTCTTTATAACAATTGAGGTTTTCACACAATTGCTTGGAACATTTGTTCTTTTTTTTATAACAAATGAGTTATGCGCATTTTTGATATTTATAGACATAACATTAGTTTTTATTTTAAGTGGATTATAAAGGAAAGTTAAAAGAAATGAGGCTTATAAGATTGTGATTCAAGAATCAAAATGATTAAAAATATAAAAAGGGTTAAAATACCATTATGCTTCTTTTTCCTCTTGTTCTTTTAAAAACCTTATACGATAAATTAACAAAAGTTGTTTAGAAATTTTCTTTGTTAATGTTATGTAAATTTGAAGCTTCCACACAATTGTTTGGAACATTGGTTGTTTTTTTTATAACAAAAGAGGTATGTGTATCATTAATATTTATAGATATAATATTATTTGTTATGTTAAGTGGATTGTAAAAGCAATTGAAAGAAATGAGACTTAGAAGTATGACTCAAAAATCAAAACAATTAAAAATATTATAAAGGGTTGAAAATATCAATTAATGGAAGCTTTCAATTTGTTGGATATTTTCTTTGTTTTTTAAAGCTCTCTTTCAAATTTTTGGGTATTCCCTTTGTTTTTATAGCTCTCCTTTTGTTTTGTTCTATGAAAATATGTAATTGATTGTAGGAAAAAAAAATTCTCCCTAGATCACCAAGCCTCTTTCTAGTGGGAAGTTTTAAGGCTTCAATAAAGTTTGTGGGGCCACCTATATATATTCTTCATGTTTTTCTTTGAGCTAATGTTAAGTAAATTAGAGGCTTTTACACAATTGTTTGGAACATTTGTTTTTTTCTTTGTGACAAAGAAGGTATGCACATTATTGATATTTACAGACATAACATTGTTTCGTTTTTTATGTTAAATGAATTGTAAAGGTAATTGAAAGAAATGAGGCTTATAAGTGTGTGATTCAATAATTAAAACTATTAAAAATACCAAAAAAAGAAAACTTACAATTTTTTGGATAAATTTTTTGTTTTCAATAACTCTTTTTTTTTTTGTTCTATCGCAATATGTAATTGATTGTATGGAAAAAAGATTCCTTACTGGATCACCAAGCCTATCTAGTGGGAAGTTTCAGATCTCCACTAAAATTCATGGGGCCATATGTCTATTATTTCTTGTGTTGGGCTGCTTTACAAGCATCGTATGACAAATGAGCAAAGGTGTTTAGAAATTTTCTTTGAGCTGGTGCTAAACAAACTCGAGGTTTCTACAAAGTTGTTTGGGACATTGTTGTTTTCCTTGTGACAAATGAGGTATGGGCATTATTGAATATTATAGATATAGCATTGTTCTCTATGTTAAGTTGATTGCAAAGGTAATCAAAGGAAATGAGGTTTAGAAAATTGTTATAAGACACTGCATTTCTACAAGTACTCTTTATGGTAAAAATTAATAGAAAAACATTGGTTTACACACCTTATTGATTATCACTATCTTTATCAATATAGAAGGGTTTTTTGTGGCTAAGAGTGCCTAAAAAGCCTTTGAGGCACTCTTTCTAAAATGGGTTGGTGATAGTTTTCACAATGGTCTCTTTTTTAATGACTATAATATCTGGTTGTCACTTATCATAACTAATTCCACCCTCCTTTTCACAACCATACCAGGGAGAATCCCTTTGGATTTTTAGGAAAGAAATTTACACTTTTTCATTTTTTTTTTCTTAAGATTAGACCATGCGGTTCTCATTAAAAGACAAATATAAGCATTTGAATACAAACAGACCTTCTATTATGTGCATCCAAGAATTGATTATGATGTCATGCTTCATTAGATGGGTCTACAAGCTCCACTTTCTTGATGAAAGGATTGGTGATGGAACTATGATATTATTTCAGAAATTATTAACCAGGGCTCCTCTACTAAATCACTAGTTCGTCCTCTTCAACGTTGGGTAAGCTCAATAAGTAATGGAATTTGAATTCCTTGCTCAAAACATGGTTGAATAGGATATGGGATGTCAAGATTGAGCCAAAATTTGTTCATTTTCTCTAGTTCTAGTTTATCAAGGTCCTCCTCCGAGGGAGCATCTCAAGCATATTGGGGTTTCTAACCTTAAGTGCATAATTTGCTCTTAACCTGAAACTTTTAAGCATCTTTTTAGACATGTATGAGATCTCAATTTGCTTGTTAATGAATTTATAAGCTATTCCAACCTTTTCACCTAGAACCAATTAATTGGTGCATAGTTTTTTTTTTAAGGACAAAGCTCAGTGGCCTCCATACATTGTATTTTTGTTGAATTTATTTGAAGTTATTTTTTTATGTTTCAACTATGGAAATCTAGAAATATCCCTATTTTTAACAATGAAGATTTTTCTATGCAATTCTCTATTAATGATAAAGTGCATGTAATATCTTTGGTTTTTCTGCATATTAAGCGTAGGTTGAAGGGGTTCTTGAGTTTCAACATTTACAGGAGCTCCTCAATCAATGAGGGAGTGATCCTTGTACTATGCGCTGAGTTCAATCTGAACAACCCATGCATAACACTCCTATGATGCCCAAACACTAACAAATTAGTTCTCAAAGTGATAATTGCTTCTCCATCTCCAGGCGACAATTTAGGTGACAGTTCCACCCCAATTGATGACGAAACTTCTGAGAGTCATAACTTTTGCACCGTAGCTTCAATTGACTCGCCATTTGAACCATTGGAAAGATAATTATGAGGAGAACATCATGAGATGACATGGATCTCTGTTTGATAAAGTTTGACCCCCAAAAAACCCAATGGAAGTGCCCCAAATTTTAATTTTAGTAGTGCAGTCTAAAAATAGTAAGTTTCTAAAAATAGTAATTCCTCAAATTCTGTATTTTTTTAAATCTTGAAAGTTGAACCACTTAATCTCTCTCAATATTGGTGACCTTTCACATCCTCCCCATGCTTTCAAAATATGTATAAATGAAGAGGTAACCCGAAATGTGAAGACAAACATCTCTTCCCAGAGATAAGCATATAATTGTATTGCGATCTTGAGTAATACTACATCTCTTCTCAGAGAATTCATTATTACTATGTTATTTCTACTTTATTGAAATATTTATCAACCAGAATTTTTGAGTTTTAGATCAGTGGTATCAGAGCGGTTTGTCTTGAGAGTATATGATCCCGAGGACGAGGTCAGGTAACAAGAAGCTTGGGTGGGAAACAACAGAGCTTCCAAACTTTCCACCTGTTCACTCCAAATTACTTCAAATGGCGGAAGACACTGAGACATCCGATCCTTTCAAGGAAATGGTGAATGAAGCCCTCCAACGACAACAAGCACAGATGCTGCAACAATTTGCCTAAATTCTTCAAACACTCTCCGATGGAAAATTATGGGTCGACAGCTACACTTCTTGGCTCCTCATCCAGGGAACGTCCTTTCGGTGCCCCAACACCCTTCAAGGTTCAGGTAAATTTTGATATTCCTACATTTGAAGGAAAAATCAATGTTGATGCAGTAGAAAATTGGTTAGATGAACTATCTTCCTACTTCTCTATAAATAAGTTCACTGATGGAGAAAATATCACTTTTGCTCTTTTGAAAGCATAATTGCCTGTGAAAAACTGGTGGGAAGTGTACAAAAAGAGGTTCAGTACAAATGACATTGGCCTTGAGGTGGAACCTACCTGGGATGATTTTGTGGAGGTAGTGAAAGAAGAATACTATCCCATCAGAGCATATGATGATCTGTACATACAGTGGCAACAACTTCGCCAAGGTAAGGACCAA
The DNA here is from genome assembly GCA_037957365.1 of Torreya grandis. Classification (NCBI taxonomy): domain Eukaryota; kingdom Viridiplantae; phylum Streptophyta; class Pinopsida; order Cupressales; family Taxaceae; genus Torreya; species Torreya grandis. The sequence goes on along the minus strand of JARHVA010000561.1, from coordinate 3,403,369 downwards.
TCTATTCAAGATTACACAGACATTTTTTATTCTCTTATCTACAAGATTGGGCATTTAAGAAAGTGAGAAACATAAGACTCTCAAATATCATGGTGGACTACAATGGTACATATGGGGAAATGGAAATCTTCAATTTGGAAACCCTCAGTGAGGCATATAAATTCACAGTGAAGATTGAGCAGAAGCTTGGTAGAAAGAATACGAAGAGTCAACCCTCAAAATGGAAAAGTCATAAGGAATGTCAAACATGAGGCCAAAATTGGAAGCAGGAGTTTCAGGATAAGAAACCCTAGAAGGGAAGGCTAAAAAATGGTGTGATTACCACAAAAATGGAACTCACTCCAAAGAAGAATGTCAAGCCATCAAGTCACTGCTTTTTGAGTCACAATACTCGACACCTACTACTCTGCCTCATACACAACCCACAGTCGAAGAGGACGAAGAAGAAATTGTAGACGCTGAGCCCGACACCATCGTCGCTTCATCACAAACCCATGAGGAAAGACCAGATGACAAGGAAAGATTGTTTCACTCCAAATTATGGGTAAAAGGTAAGCCTCTGCATTTCATTCTTGATAGTGAGAGTCAAAACAATTTAATCTCTGTTAAAATTGTGAAAAGTCTAAATCTATCCATGAAGCCTCATCCAAAGCCCTACAATATTGGATGGTTGACCTAGGGAGAGACCTCTGTGTCACCCATCAGTGTCTTCTTTCATATGCAATAAAACCATTCCATGATGAAGTCTTGTGTGATGTGGTCAATCTATATGTTTGTGATGTACTCCTTGGTCAACCGTTCATGTATAAGTGACATGGCATCTATGAATCATGAACCTGAAGGATCACCCTCACTCTTGGAACACGGCGCTATAGAGTACCTGAGGTACCACCTCCCACATCTATCTCCCCAGTGCTAAGCAATGCAAGAGATTGGTGGAGAAGACAAAGCAATTTGTTCTCATGGTGGTCAAACCACATAAATCCAAGAAGGCCGATGTTGCAGTCCTGACTACACAATCAACACAACAACAAAAGCAAATAGGACAAATCATAGGAGAATATGATGACTTATTCAAGTCACCCACAGGAGTTCCATTGCATTGCCAGGTAAAACATTCTATCGATTTGATCCCAGGATCACCTTTGCCTAACAGTCTTGTGTATCACAAATCAATTTTAGAGAATGATGAGATAAAAAGACAGATTCAAGAATTGATCCAAAAGGGTCACATTAGGCCAAGCTCTTCACCCTGTGGTAGCCCAATTGTCTTGGCACCGATGAAAGATGGAACATGGAGGCTTTGCATTGACTATCAAGCCCTGAATAAAATCTCTGTGAAGAATCGCTACCCTCTCCCCAGGATTGATGACCTACTAGACCAGCTCCGTGGTGCGAAGTTATTCACCAAAATTGATCTCAAATCTGGTTATCACCAAATTCCCATTGATCCCACTGATGTCTGGAAGACTACATTCAAATCTAAGGAGGGGCTCTTTGAATGGTTGGTTATGCCTTTTGGCTTAACTAATGCACCTGCAACCTTCATGAGGATGATGGATGACATCCTAAGACCCTTCACCAACTCATTCGTGGTTGTCTACTTAGATGACATACTCATCTATAGAAGATGATGGGAAGAAAATTTTCAACATGTTTGTAAGGTGCTTCAAACTCTTTAGGATCACAAGTTGTATGCAAATCTTGACAAATGCACATTCAGGATGACAACAATTCAATACCTCTGGCACATTGTGAATGAGGAAGGGGTCCATGTTGATCCAGAAAAGATTTGGGTTATTTGAGAGTGGCCCACACCAAGGACCCTCACAGAGCTTCACATCTTTTTGGTTCTTGCAAATTTCTACCATAGGTTTGTTCTTGGATTTTCACATGTTGCTTGGTCACTAACCTAAGTGACTAAAGGAGGAACTAAAGCTACATTTCAGTGGGGTGAAATACAACAAAGGGCATTTGAGAATTTGAAGAATAGACTTTGCTCAGCCCCTGTTCTTGCCTTGCTAGATTTGCATCAACCTTTTGAGTTGATGACAGATGCATCTAAATATGCCATGGGAGCTATCATCATGCAACATGGCCATCCTGTTGCATATCACAATGAAACTTTCACTGATACAAATATCCAACATATGATAAGGATCTATATGCCATTGTACAAGCTTGCAAACAATGGAAACACTACATCATAGGGAAAGAGACGGTCATCCACACTGACCACAGACCATTGGAATTCATCCAGACACAAAGCAAACTATGAAATGAGAGGCACCAAAAGTGGGCCACATATCTTCAAAAATTCCACCTAATAATCAAACACAAAAAGGGGAGCTCAAATACAGCTACAGATTGTCTGAGCCACCCACCAATTACTGCACTCACAATAGTTCTTGACCTGTGCGGACATGAGACTGTCGCTTGGGGTGCTCTGTATGAAGCAAATCCTACCTTTGCTGATACATATCAAGTGCTTCAAAAAGGTAAACAGGTTTCTAATTTCTAGTTAAAAGATAATGTCCTCTGTCATATGGGGCACATCTGTGTTCCAGTTACATAGCAACAAAAGATGATATGGGAAGCACACTTTAGTAGGATAGTTCGACACTTTGGTATCGAAAAGACATTGGCAGTTCTTCAAAAACACTTCTACTAGCCCCATATGTGAAAGGATGTGGAAAGATATCTCAAATATTGCACCCCATGTGCGATAGCCAAGCCAACAAATAAGAAGCAAGGATTATACACGCCATTGCCAAAACCAACCAGGCCTTAGGAATTCGTCTCAATGGATTTTATCTCAGGTTTGCCCACTTCAAAACATGGTAAGGTCTGTATTTTTGTGGTAGTTGATCATTTTTCAAAAATGGCTATCATGATTGCTTGTAAGAAAAATATATCTGCTGAGGAAACTGCTCAACTATATTTTAGTCATGTATGGATCCATTTTGGTCTCCCCAAGTCCATTGTCTCAGATCAAGATAATAGGTTCCTAAGCATCTTCTGGTTCACTCTATGGAAGATGATGGATACCAAGCTGATGAAGTCCACAGCCTTCCATCCATAAACTGATGGTCACACAGAGGTTGTAAACCGCTTGATTGTTCACATGATTCAGATGTATCACTCCAAACATCCACGCACATGGGATGAGGGACTTCTTTTCATATAACATGGAAATAATCGGGCACTGCATAGTTTGACCAAGCACAATCCATTCCAAGTATGTTTTGGGTTCCAACCCATGGAACCAATTAATATAGCTGTTCCATTTTTCACCATGGAATACACACCTCATGAAAGATCTGAGGCAACAAATGCAACAAAGTTTATTGAACAAATGCAACACATCCAACAAGTTCATGACATCCTGGAGAAGATGAATCATAAGTATAAACAATGCCATGACAAACATATGATTGCACACCATTTTGTTTTGGGTGACAAGGTTTAGTTGTAGCTTCAGAAGGAATGACTTGTAGGTCCACACAGAAAGATTCGGCCTCTGTGATAGGGTCCCTACACCATCACCAAAAAAGTTAGAGAAAATGCTTTTCAGTTGAACCTACTAGCCTACCTTGGTTTGCATCCAATATTCAATGTGGAGCTCCTCAAACCATATCATCCACCTCTATTAGACACTTCAGTTGTAGCAGAACAACTAGACATTGATGAGCTTGATCCACAAAGTTTTGCTCCAGTGGAAGAGGATCAGATTGTGGACACTTGGATGAAGACAACAAGAGGGCGCTCTATTCTGCTTTATCGAGTGGTCAAACGGGGCCATCTCAACCACCAAGGTGAGTGGCTCATAGAGAATCAAATCAAGACACAACTACCACACCTGATGAGGAACATTGACACAATGGGGACCATTACTTTTCAAGGAGGGAGGAATGATCCAGTCAACAAATTCAGGTGACAATTCAGGGGACAGTTCCACCCCAATTGATGACAGAACTTTTGGGAGCCATAACTTTTGCATCGTAGCTCCAATTGACTCGTCGTTTGAACCATTGGAAGGATAAGAATGAGGAGAACATCGTGAGATGGCATTGAGCTCTGATAAATGAAGTTTGAACCCAGAAAACCCAATGGAAGTGCCCCAAGTTTTAATTTTAGTAATGCAGTCTAAAAATAGTAAGTTTCTAAAAATAGTAATTCCTTGAATTCTGTATTATTTTAAATCTTGGAAGTCAAACCACTTAATCTCCCTCGAGATTGGTGACCTTCCACATCCTCCACATGCTTTCAAAATGTGTATAAATGAAGAGGTAACCTGAAATGTGAAGACATACATCTCTTCCCAGAGATAAACATATAATTGTATTGCGATCTTGAGTAATACTGCATCTCTTCTCAGAGAATTCATTGTTACCGTGTTATTTCTATGTTATTGAAATATTTATCAACCATAACTTCTATGTTTTGGATCAATCTCCTACCTCAACAATGAGGTTAGAGTCCACTATCATTGCTCTAGAAATCATTTGTTGACATGTCTTTATGGAGTTCACTTGTGCAGGGTGGAAAAAATGTGGGGACCTTTGTGTCATTGCGACCAAGTTGAGGAATTATAGCCTCTTTAGTGCCTTTAGAAGTAATATAGAATGGGTGGGTGGCTTCTGAACCTCCTTTGACTTAACTCTCTTCTTGAGGTGCTCAACAACCTAAGGATGATCCACCTTTACGACCTTATGGTGATGTGGTATGTGGCTAATTATCTTGTGTTATGATGCTTTGATGTAGTCTCTAGGTTAGTGTGTTGGGTCAATTTTTTTTTTAATTTTGAGCCATGTTTTTTAAATGGCATGGCGATCGGGTCGTAATACTAATCGACCACCTTTTTGTTGTAACCATATGTGAATTTATTTTTTATTTGATTAATTGATATATCAATGAGTTTCAAAAAAATATAAAAAATAAAATTAACAAAAAGTTATTTATAACTTCACATATATTTGGGTTGAGTATATAAAAAATAAAAATAAAGCAAAGTTATAACTTATACATTTCGGTTGAATGGGATGAACTTAAGTGGTAAAGACATTATGCATCATGATAAAAGTTTAATATCATTGGAGATTTAGACATGATAAAGTGTAAATATCACATCCAAGTGGTAAAATCATTATGCATCATGATGAAGATTAATATCATTGGAGATTTAGACATGATAAAATGTAAATACCACATCCAACTTGTTGGGGGCTCGATCAAGAATTCAATGGAAACGGGTGAGGAAGGTATTAGGTTAGCACAAGTTTGAACCTACCTTCTCTTCTTGCAAGCATTGAATTAAGTGACAACACCCTTTAGATAGCAAAAATAGACCTCATCATTATTCTAGTAAGTTAGAATGTGAGGGACCTCAATGCCATTGACAAATAACACCCTTTAGATAAAAACAAAAGACGTCATCATTATCCTAGAAAGTTCGAATGCAAGGGCCTCAATGTCATTGACAATGGCTATTTGATAAGATGACTAATCTAAGAACAAAACCTGATATAGAAATCTGAGTTATAACAAGGACTACATTTGATGTATGGAACGGATCTGATTTTCAAAATGTCCAGGAGCAGAAAGGAATGGAGAGAACTTGAGCAAAATTTTATAATCCTAGAAACATTAAGACATTTTGGTGAATTTCTCAAACCATTTTATAAATATGTTGTTTAAGAATATTACAGTAATTTTTTTTTTTTGCTTTATTAAATGTGTGGGGCAGCACAAAATATAAAAAAATCTATTAGATAAATCTAATTCAATTTAATGTATGGAAACGATGTGATTTTCAAAATGTGAGGGAAAAAAGGAATGAAGAGAACTCTTGCAGACTTTTAAAATCCTAGAAACATTAAGAGACTTTGGTGAATTTTTCAAACCATTTTATAAATGTCTTGTTTAAGGATGTTAAAGTAAAAAGTTTCTTTGCATTATTAAATGTGGAAATGAAGAGAACTCTTGCTAACTTTTAGAATCCTAGAAACATTAAGAGAATGATGAATTTCTCAAACCATTTTATAAATATGTTGTTTAAGGATGTTAAAGCAAATATTTTCTTTGCTTTATTAAATGTTGGGGTACTCTGAGCACAAAACATAAACAAATCCATTGGAGAAATCTAACTTAATTTAGGTAAAAACTCAATTGAAATTAAGGGGTAAGATTGAACGCAATACTGATATTTTTGAAAAGGAAATATTCTCAATGGTCACTCAGTTTGTGGTGCTTTAACAGTTCTTGTAGTGACATTCACATAGATTGACATACATTAAGAGGGCCACTTTATTGTTGAAAGGGCTTCATCTTAGAAGTGCATATGTGGCTTTGGTCTTAAAATTTGAATCTCATATTCTCAAGAATCTAAGATTAAATTGTGTTTGTATGAATTCAAAGATCTTTTGAAGACATTTAAAAAATGGTGCACCACTTAGGCAAAAGGATCAAAGTAGTACCTTGTCTATCAAACAGTGAAAAACACTAAGTCATTCATAAAGTTGAACAAAGAAAACTTAGGTAATTTATCCTAAAACAAAAAATAAGGTGATGGGAAGACACAATTTTCCTTGAGAGCACAGAATGGGGGTAACAATCTCAAGAAACGTAACTCAACTCAACAAAGAATTCAACAAACTCTTTAGAGTTAGGTTAATAATCTTAAAAAAAGTAATTTAATGAAGAATTCAATAATTCAATAAACTCTTAAGAGTTGAAAATTTTATGATAGAAACTTTTATCAATAATATTACAAAATCTATAAAGTAAAATCCTCATGTAGTTGGGTTAACAATTTTTAAAAAAATAACTTAATAAAGAATTTGAAAATTTTATGAGAGATTTTTTTTATCAATAATATTACAACTTTATAAAGTAAAATCATCACGAACAAAGAAAATTTAAAAATTCAAAAAAAAAAATAGAATTAAAAACTTTATCAAAGATTTTTTTTTCAATAAAAATAATTAAATACACAAACAAAATTAACTTGTATCAAAATTTATTGATAAAAATAATTAATTATACATTAAAAATTAACTTCTATCAAAATTTAATAACAAAAATTACAAAATTTATTAATAAAGAAAACACAAAATAAAGAGACGTATCTCCTAAAACATATGTTGCTTCCGAACCCAAACAAAAAAAGAAAATAAGTCCTTAATGGCTCCATAATCCTAAAAGATGTTTTAAAAATATCTTCAATGTAGGACCTAACAAGGTCCAAGAACAAATACCACTTTCTTGGCCCTCATTCCGATTAAGAACAAAGAAAAACATTTTGATGTCTTTACCCATTGCCTTTGTAACACTATTTATAAATTTGTTTTATATATATATATATATATATATATATATATATAAATGAGAGAATGAGGGTTTGTGGTACAAAGCTATTTTCGATTATTTTGAATTACAGTCTGAATGTAAATGAACTTTTGCATTTCATTTATTGTATGACGAAAGTAATTATTTAGATGAGGAAAGAAATTATTTAAATTAAGTTAGATATGAATAAAGACACATTTTGGATTGCAGTTTGAATGTAAATGAAATTTTGTATTGTATTTATCTTACATTCATTTTAAATTTGGTAAATAAAATTTAAGTTTGAGTTATTTAATGTCTTAATATGTGAAATGAATGTAATTACATCAATTTATATTCTCATCTAGATAGTGAGTTCTGCACACTTTGTGCTTTCACCTTGTGAGTTATTTACACCTTGTGCATTATGTCGACTCCCACCATCTACACTTCGTGCATTTCACACAATGCCAAATAAAACATTGTATAACTTAACATCCATGCCAAATACCCATTAGTGATGTGGAAACTCCACACTCATTGTACCATGCTAGACATCACTATTAGAGCTTGTGCCATACCAGTGTAGTTGTCAGCATACTGCACATGGTAGTCGAACTATCACACCTATAAGAATGGGAGTTTTCATTCGTTTTAGAGTTTGAATCATTTCATAATTGTCTTCTTTTGTAATGATATATTATAACCATTCAACCCAAATAGGGACAATCTTTGCATGATCACACATTCCAATTTAGGAAAGTTAGAAATTGTTTCCCCCTTTCTGTTCTTGAGAATCCTCATTCGCAACATCATCTCATCCTTTTGCTTAACCTTTTAATCGATTATTTCAGCATCAAAGCCCTTCTAAGGCCCAAGTCAATATAGGCATTCATCTGTTTGAAGGTAAAATTGATGTTGCAATATTGGATAGCTTGATTCGACAACTGGAGGCCTACTTCATGATCCACTGCTTTAGTGACATAGAGAATCTCAGATTCACAACATAAAAGATGTCCATCTTAGTCACATAAGTGAAAATCTTACAACACATAACATGAACATGAATATAAACCTGTCAATACTTGGAGTGAATTTTTCAGTGCCATGCACTAGGAATATTACCTCCTCCAACACAATATGGATGACTACATGAAGTTTTAGCAGTTGTGCCAACAAAAGTAGGGCTTTTTTAGTGGCAAATTTTCATTAATTTGTGAATATTCTGCCTTTAGAAATCAACATTTGGCAATTTTATGGGTTAGTCAACACTGGGGAATCCCCAAAATTATCATATATAAATTAATTTTTAAAGTTGACTCGCCTACTTTTTAAAATAGATTTGTTCATACACATGTATTCTGAAGACACCTCAAAATTCAAAATGGACAAATTTGCCACTATATACACTTAGTACTATATCAAACTCCTTTTTTCTCTTCATTAGCAGCTAAGGTTGAGTTTTTCTATGCAAATCCTATTCGATAAGAGATAACATTAAACCCTTTGTGTTTATTGTCAAGCATCTGCATTCACTATTAAATGTCTATATTTTCTATCAAGTGTCGACATTTGCTATCAAATGTCTATATTTCCTACTTTGATGGCTTTCATAGCGAATGTTAAGAAGGCAGGAAAATTAACAAAACAAATTAATCTATTATCTTATTTTATCCAAACACCAAATATAGGTACTAAACATCAAATGATTTATTATTATTTATTTGCACTTTCTCATTAATGTTATCTTATAGACTTATACACACATGACCACCTGCATCTGAAGGCAACCATTTGCATATACAAACGACCGCCTACATTTATAAACGATCACTACATATGCGGACTATTGCTTTTATATATAATCAGTCATCTACATATGCAAATGACCATCCGCATATGAAATCAGGTGTCTACATATGTAAATGACTATCTACAAATACATAAATGGTCATCTGCATATGTAGATGACCAACTCATATGTAGATGGCCATCTACATATGCAGGTGGCAGTTTGCATATGCAAGTGGCCACATGTATATGCAAACGATCATCTATGTGTGCAGGCAATCATCTATGTATGTAGGTGGTCTTAATTTTCTCTTTCATGTTAAGGTTCAATAATAATTACAAGGTCCAACCATTTTACATGCATAACCCACTACTAACACTTTTGAACTTGAAGACATGCTTCTAATGGAAGATGTACTTGGGTATGCAAAGCCAAACAAAGGTATTAAATTTTAAATGATTTATTATATTGTTATTTATTTGCACTTTTGTATTAAGTTTCAATAAAAATTAAAATGTCTACAAAATTTGCACATAGAATCCACAAATAACCCGTTTAAAGATATGCCTCCACTAGAAGACATATCTAGGTATGAAATACCAAACACATGTACTAAATATTAAATGATTTACTGTATTTTTATTTATTTACTTTTGTATTAAGTTTCAATAATAATTACAAGTTCCACAACCATTTTGCATATAGAACCCAATTATAATCCTTTTGAAGATATGCCTCCAGTGGAAGACGTCCCTAAGTATGAAATGCCCTCACTGAATTTAAGGAAAATGACACTAGAGGACATCATCATGGTTGTCGATGATGAGTACAAAATACCGGATGAGATTTATTCTCAACCAACACAAACTTTAGTTTAAAACAACACTAAAAAATTTGTGCGAAAGAAGAGAAGTACATGGATAATTAAAAGGTAATTTAAGTTTGATTGGGCAACAAAATATCTATTCATTGAATTTGTAGAGCCAGAAAATACTGCTGACACTCAACAAAATGTAAATGTACAATATGCAGTTGGAAACTTAGAAAAGACGAAAAAATGCGACTCAAAGTGGACACACTTGAGAAACATTGGGGCAAAATATATGTCAGTAAAATAAAAAAATAAACAAACTTAAAAAATAGTGAGATGAAAAAATTCAAAGACTGTAGCATTAATGTTATGCAGTAGAGTATGAAAATCATTAGAAACATCAATGACATCTCGTTGAGAAAGGAGGAACAATTACAACTCAATTCAAAAAAGTTGCTCAGTCAAATCTACATGCAAAAAATGTGTAGTTCTCCACATATATCACATTTTGAAAAGAGATAAATCAATCTCTGATTTTTTAGATCATAAAATTTTATTTCAACATAATAGATTTTATAACATTCCACAATCACATTGGTTAGATAACAATGCTTGGAAAATAGTGAAATGTCTCGCAATGATTGAAAAAGAGGATTTGAAAGAAAAAGTAAAAGTAAAAGCAACATGGTTTATCTCATTGTTCATTGACGAGGTAACATCAATATTTGACAACATATTATGGTTTTGCATGCATGTTTATACATTTGAGAACCATTCAAGGCAACCTCACCTATTATCTGTTAAAAAAAGATGAAATTTTGTAATGTTGAGAACCTTTAAAAATTAGTTATTTCTAATTTGATCTAGATATAATTGGGATGGATTATTATGATATAGGTACCAAGTTAGTGTGTGTGGGTGTCGATGGTGCATCAATAATGTATGGAAATAAAATTGTTTTATGTGTTCACCTAAAAACAACACTTGCCCCATATATGGTTCCAATTTATTTCATGACATAGAATGAATCTTGCTTACAAAATTGTTAGCACATTTCAAAATGTCACAAAAGTGGAGGAGTTTATCTATGAATTGCATGCATATATGTTAAACAATCTAAAAAGGTTTTTAGAGTTTTAAAAATTTGGAATTAGAGTTACTAATGGGAAAAAAAACTTTTAAAAGATGTTGATACAAGATGGATCTTCATGTATGATCTAGCATCTAGAATATCCATCGCTAGCAGGTTTTATGTTTAAGTACCAGATAGAAATTGACAAGAAAAAATATTTGTTGTACCATTTGATAGATTTTGAAACTATGCTAACATTGTGTGGTATTTTGTCCATGCTGAAAAAATGTAATGTTTGACAAAACATGCACAAGAGAGATACATTTAAATTGCTGACTTCATACAATTGAGGAAACAGGTTTGTCAATCTCTTGATATCTTATACTACTCATCTAAAAATGTTAAGAGACCAATATTTAAAAATTGGGAAATATTAGTAGATATTAATGACCCTAAAAACTATTTAAAATTTAATATTTACGATCATCTTTGTATTTTCATTAATGGAAAGGAGATATGCTACACACTTTCCAAAAATGAACTGATTTGGCTGGAGCATAAATTGAAGAAATCCATGTAACACAAGTTCTATATGATAATGTCATATATGAGACACGAATGAAATTGAGAAACATTTCACAAAGCTTGTCAGCTAAAATTTGAGATCATTTTCAAAAAGACGAGTTGCTTGAAACCATAAGAGTGATTAATCCAATATTTTAGAGCATTGTCAAAGGTGAAAATATAACAAGTGATTTATTTATCAAATACATGGGTATTCTCATTAATCATTTATTTAGATTTATAGAGGTCAATAGAGTTGAAGTTAAGGGTATTTTCCAAAAAGATTTATTGACATTCTAATCAACACGTTTTGGTCTTACAATGATTGATCAATTTTGATGATTAAATGAACCAACAGAAAGTGGTGATATTACAAGGCTTTGAAAAAAAGTGTATCCCAATAGTGTTATGCAAGAAAATATTAGCAAATATTTTTGATTATATGAATTATGCTAAACAATGATTTTGGGGTCCGTGGAAGATGAAAGGGTATTTAGTGCATTAAATTTTGTTAAATCAAAACTTCAAAATATATTAGACAAAAATCGTGAGACATGTTTGAGGTTGTATGTTTCACATTATCTAGTGGATGCATTTTCATATGAAACAGTGCTTTCAATTTAGAGTTCTCTCACTAAAAAAAGAGGAGTCACTAATACAATCAAAAAAGTTACTGAAAATACCTCTTACATGGTACATATGAATGTCAGCTATGAAGAACATGTTGCAAAAGGACTATTTTAGCTACCTAAGTTTTGGTTTGGTATGTATTATAAATATATTTAAATTAAACTATTATTTATAATATATTTGTGATATACTTATAAGATATATTTACTAAATAATATTCTATGTTTTTTTTATTTAATTCAGGGAATGATGTTGAGTTTATTTTAAGCTAATTTATCACTTATCTTCTTATGATATCAATTTTGTACAACTGTAAAGTACATTTTAATGGCACCCTTAACTCAATCCTTCAGAAGAGGTAAAATAACTATTAATTCTTTTATTATTACCTTTAATTAGTACTACCATGTGAATGTCCTATTAAAATAAAAACAATATTAATTTCTTGGTTGATCATTTACGTTTTTATGATTGGGAATTTATTCAAGGTTATAGTATCAATTATCCATTATGCTATTTATGAATACCTTGATTGATTTGTTTACAAATCTTAAATATTTTATTATCTAACCATTTCAAATGAAAGTATAGATGCAAATTTTGAATACATACATGTAGGAAGTCACAAATACAAAATATATATTCAATATTATATATAAGTTTCATTACAATCATTATTTTCAGGCCTAAGCCCTTAAATTACAATATTTGTAAAATATAAATATAGTGCCAACTAAAAATCTCATTGATTCTCAAATAGTTAGGTGTCTATTTGAATATCTTGCATGGAAGACTTTATGCTTTCCTGGCCTTCCACTTGGCTAGTAGTCATGCAGTCTTTTGGGATACCTAGCTCCATAAGATCTTGTGTTGCACTAATGATATTATCAAGATTTATCCATTCTTCTCTAGCAGCATCACCTGCTGAAAGCAATTGGGGTTTGTTTCAGCCCTCTGTTTAAACAAAATATCAAGATCTAAACTATTCTCCTTAAATTTTTTTTCAAAGAATTATTATTTTTATTCATTGTTATAAGCTTTTCTTTGAGTGAAATGGTTGCACTTAAACTTTTGCATGCAATTTTCACATGTACATCAAGGACATGAACTTGATTCTTCAAATTTATATATTTTGACTGCTAATGAACTAAGAATATTAATTAGTAAAAATTTATAAAACAAATTTTAATTTAAAAAATTAAGCATAAAACTTACCACTATTTTTTCTTTTTCCACATCTGCAATTGCAACAAGACTTTTGTTTTTAATCCATTTGATTGTAGTATGCTTGGGCTTCTGCATTTATATTTTTAATCTTGTTTAATATTATATCTAAAACCTTATCATTAAATCTATTAGTAATAGTAATAGATCCATTAACAGCTTGATTGAACAAAACATTGGTTTTTGCACGCTGATGTTCAACCAAGGAAAATAATTGATCACATTGTGTGTGGTTATGAAAATTAGCATTTATTTCTTGAATCAGAACTTTAGCTTGTTATTCCCATGTTCTTAAATCATCAAGGATACTGATAACAACATCAATAACAAATGCCTTAGCATTATTTGCCAATATAAGTATTTAATGGCAAAAAAGTATGTTGATCATCAGACTATGGAATTTCATCAATAGGAGAAACAACACCGTAACTAGGTGGAGAGGCACCTACAAAAGGTTATTGTATAGTCTCTACAGCTATCGCATCTGGTTGGGATCCCTATATAATATCATGAGGATTATAATGAGGCATTTGGAAGCCATTATTAATACTAAGAAACTCATCATCAAGATCGATTTACCAAAGAAATGTGGTTCCTGTTGCACTAGGGAGACCATCGAGTGAAAATGCAGGAAAATCAAAAATTCTTAAATGCAAAGTGCCTATACTTGGTGCAGGAAATAGTAAATGTTTCCCTCTCCCTATAGTTTTAGGTTGAGGTGGTGGTAGTGGTGGCGGAAAATTTCTTCTTGTTGGACTAGTACCTACAAAATGGACAAGACAATCACAACTCACAAATGAAAAATAAAATAAATTGCATATTAAATTAACATATACGAATAATAGAATCTTAATTTTATATTACATACCTAACACTTGTTGTTGAACAGAATATTGTGGCAACTAAATTATAGAAGGTTGAGGTGTTTATGCTATAAATTATGATGTTGTAAATATAGAATATTAAAATAACACAAAAAATAAACTAAACATTTTTGGGAATGGTATTATAAAAGCTAAGAATGACTTATATCAGATATATGAGAGATTGAGGCAACATGTTGAGGTGCATTCAAACTCCTCATGCGTTTATGTCTTACAAGTTATGGAGGCAGAGACAATTCCTCTTCCATCTCTATTTCAGGGGACACCTTAGCGGGCTGGTGACCTTTGATTGTCACTTTCTTCAAGCAATGGTTTGAGATGATTTTATATGAAATAAATAGAATATTAGGTATAAAAATAATGTATATTCATTTAAAAATGAATATAGTGCATTACAATGTTGTAACCTTACCTCTTGCTCTACTATCGAGAGTGAATTCACAACCATTTTTTCATGCAGAGTAGTTGGAATAATTATGTTGGCTAATTGGTAAAAAGCCTCATGATAGAATGGAATTAGAAAATTCATACATGAAAATATATAATTGTCATTTTGACTAGAAAAACTTAAATCATCCTTAATTTTATTTGAAAGGTATGTACACCAATCAAATAACTAACCACCAAGAGTGTGTAGGATATAGAAAACAACCTAGAATAGAAAATCTAATGCTCTTCCTTGTAACACTAATCTGGCTTGAAACATTTAAATTATGTCAAGGAGAAAAGGATTTGTAATAGCTTCAATTTTAAGCCCCCTTTTTTTATGGATTTGGGTGGCTATAAAATTTAAATGAAAAATATTAAAAGAATTAGTAATATGGTAAAACTAATCTATAAAATTGATAAACTATAAAATAAAAAAGAGCATATCATCCAGTTGCAGGCCATAATGGGACTCTAGATATTTTTTGTCATCATTCGATAGTGAGACCTTCATAGAGATCGGGTTCAAGTGCTTGTGCAACAACCCTGTCAATCTATGTATGATGTTGGAACTGATCCCAAACACCATAGAACATTATTTACCAATTAATTTGAATAAAGATGAGGCTCTATCAAAGCTTATCAATAGAAAGTTTAGAAAATGAGTATCTATTTTGTATTGGGGCATGTAAATTATCCCCTAGAAATTACACTTTTTGACCTAATATTTATATGTATCTTCTTGTTTGAGAAGTTTCAGAATTAATGTGCACATGAGATTTTTGTATTGGATTTTTGGGTCTCTGAATACCGTTATGGATGAGCTCTGGGAATGGGAAGACATTCTTGAAATGTTAGGAATGGGAATCCTATTTGGAACTTGGAAATATGCCTAGGTAGGACTCGGGATGGGTGTCATCAAAAGGATTTGGTGCTCAAAAAATTTAGGTTTTAAAGTAAAAAATGAAATGTGAGGGTCCCTTTTAAAGGCATATGGAAAGTGGTAGGATCCTGGGAATGCATGTGGTTGTGACAAGTGCATATGCAGATGATCGGCTAAATATACAATCAATTATTTGCATATGTTGACTGAATTCATATGTAGACATCCAATTGCATGCTTAGACATCCACCTACCTCTTGCCTAGATGTCCACCTATCAAAATGCATGGCCATGCATCATAGAACTATGAGACTAGTCAGTTCTTGTGTTGCATATGGTTGTCTACATATGCAGATGCTCATATACACATGTATGCAAATGTTAGGTGTGAAGTCACTACTCATAGTCACTATTTATGAATCACTATTCATGGTAACGTGGCATGATGGTGATGTGGATGGTTAGTGATGTGGCTAGTTAGTGATGTGGCATGGCCCATGGTGGGTGGTATGGCCCACAGAGTATATTTCATGTTGAAAAGATGAGAAGAGAGAAATGGGGTGCATTTCTCCACTTAGTCACATGGGTTGGCTTTTGTGGAAGCATATGAAGACATGATTATAGTGGATCTCATGATTCCATTTAGGCATGTGCTTGTGGGGTGCAATTTTTTTGTGGGCTCCTATTAGATGAGGTCAAAAGTTGGAAATCTTTTGACTCACGTGAATGCATGTGAGAAACTAGGGGATAAGGATCACTATGCTAAATTGAGGTCACGTGTGAAGTGGGGCGCAGCTCTTTGGAGTGCACATGGAGTGATCAAGGGGGCATCATGAGATGTCATTCAAAACTTAACTTGGAACATGGGGGAGACATGGTTCCCTATTCATGAATAGTGATCCCCACTATAGGATGGTGCTTTTTCTCCTTTGTATTGATTATTATGTTGTAAATGCTATTAATATAAATGAGCTCTCCATTGTGACCCATCTTACTAGACCAAGCTTTTGCTTGGATACTTGGATGTTGGATCTTGGAGGCATTGTTATGCTTGGTTCACAACTTGGATGCTTTAGGTGTAAGCATTGAGTGCTTGGTTGCAAGCACTTAAGGAGTTTCTAGAGGAGCTATTGTAGAAGAAAGGTGATGTTGAGATTAATATGAAGTCCGAAAGCTACCATTTTTCCCATGGTTTTTTCCTTGTTAGTTTTACAAGGGTTTTTCACGTAATCTTTGTGTAATGTGTTTCCTTTTTATCTCTTTATTTTGTAGATTTTTTCTGCTTTAATTACTTGTACTGTAGGATCTTTTATTCCTAAAAATAGATGCATGTCGACCTACTACACAAGCTAATGTCTAGTGACCACTAATCAGTTCCATTCAAAGAAATTTGCCATTCAACTATCCTTGATTCACCTTCAGAATTATTCACATTCCAAACCAATTCACCAGAATTTTACAAAGAGATTTTTCCTAGGGGCCCTTAAAAAACACCATTATTGAGGGGTTTAAGGAGTCCTTTAGTATCACCCTTTGAAGACACTCAACTATTTAAATGTATGACATTTTATCTAAATAAAATCTAAAATCACATACAAATACACAACCTCCAAGAGCACTTGGTAACATGATATTGAAGCTAAATCAAAAAATTATACGTGAATGATTTTATTCAAATTTTTATATCAATTTATATACTATTAATTGTGGCACATTATTTTTATTGGAAAATCATTACTATATTCAAATGTAAATGAATGCATAGAGTTTTTTTCCAATAATTACAACTTCCTCTTAACTAAGAAAACTAAATATGTAATTATTTAATGTATTGAATGTGGATGTATCCATCACCACCCTCTTGTAATTATGGAGAATGAAGAAAGGGCAAGAGCACAATAGGAGACGATCAAATGGAGTGTAACGAGACAAAAAGTGGGAAATGAGTGAGAAAGAAGCAATGCTAACAATGAAAGAGGGGTCATTATGTGAGAAAGAATCATTATTAACTGTGGATCAAATCAAACTCAGTTGATGGTATAGATAGATGAGGGAAATTAACAAGATAATACAAATAATCATGTTGAAACATTATGTGAAGTTGTGTAATATAGATCATTTATAGCAACAAATTTGACATTTAGAGATATATAAACATGTTACTAAGTCCTACTTGCAATGAAAAATATTCAATCGTCTAGCCAATAAGAGGATATATAAGAAGGGAATAGGCTTGGAATAATGGACTAATTAGTTTTTTGATGATGATTGGCCTAGGAGATGGTATGAATCACCAAAGGGTGATACTAAGGGATCTTCTTATGCCCCTCAATACCCTCTTTGTGATAGGAATATGTAATATAAAAGGTATCATAATAGCATAATATAATCGATGTAAGGTTTATTTTATATTAAGTTAACATAACACCCAACAAAAAATGGTGGAAATCAATTCTCAATATGGCTTTAGCTTGGGTATGTGCACGGAGTTGGGAGACAATTCCATGGACATTTTAAATAATGTGATGACGTTATCAAATAGCATGATCGTATTATTTAACATGATCACTTTATTAAATAACATGATCATATTATTTAATTAATGTGATCGTGTTATTTAATTAACATGATTGTGTTATTAAAATTATGGTCAGTAATTATTGAGCCATAACATGTATGCGTTATTGAGAAAACAATAACATGTACACGTTATTCAAAAAATAATAGCACATACGTGTTATTATAAATTCAAATAACACGTACATGTATGAGTTGTATAATGCATATGTATTATATAGTGTACTATATAATGTGTTCGCATTATATAACACGTATGCGTTGCTTTGTTATAAGTCCAAAACCAACTCCATGAGCATTTGGGAGTTGTACATGAAGCCAACTTTGTCCATATGTAATAATATAAATGTAAACTTATACTTTAAATTTATTTTAGTAAATATAAGAAATTAGGGTCACTCAACATCTGATAGAGTTGGTTTCACAGTTTCACACCTTATGATGTGGAAAATAGTTTTTAAAAATCCAATCAGGTCAGTACTTAGGCATTTTCAGGTTATAAGTATTAAACCTAGGGATTTCAAGACATAACTTTTACAATTGATATCCATTTTTGGTAAACATATAGTCAATTTTTAAGTTTTTGTGCCTTTCAGATTGATTCCTGACATTTTTAAGAGTCTTAGGTTTGTCAAAATTAAATTTTACAAACCACTCACTTTTAAATTGATGCAAAGTGGTGTGATTGAGGTAGCATAGGTCACATTGATGACCTACACACATCAAGCAACCACTTTGTGTTAATTTCACTTGTTCATCATCCTTCTCTCATCCTTGATCACTTCCTACTCATGCCTCATCACCCCTAATCACTCTCTTTGTCCTTAATCACTCCCTCATTGACCCTCGCTATCCCTAGTCATCTATAATCACACCCTCATGATCCCTGATTACTCCCTCATTGACCCTCACTATGCCTTATCATCCCTAATAACTCACTCCTTGTTCCTCCTGATCCCTCATCACTCCCTCATTGACCCTCACCATACCTCATCATCTTTAATCACTCCCTCATCGTACTTAATCACTCCCTCATTATCTCTCACCATCCCTCATCATCCCTAATCACTCCCTCCTCATCCCTAATCATCTCTAATCATTCCCTTATTGACCCTCACCATTCCTCATCATTTATAAGCACTCCTTCATTGCCCCTCACCATCCCTCATGATGCATATCCTTATTGCATACTCTACTTGTCCAAGCTCTATGCCAATATCCATGTAGCTTTCACTTGTCTTTTTTTACTTGATCTCTATCTTTTGACCCTACACACATTTCAAATTCACATCTACATTTTATTAATTTCATTTATTCTCCACCATTCTTTGGATGGTCTCACTAAACTCTTTATTCTGTTCTCCTTACTCCATGCATTCAATCTCTCTTACTTTGAAACTATCCGCCTTACTAGTATTTATGCTTTATAACAACTTGGATCAAATATTTTATCTAGCTCCCTAGGATTTAAAATGGCTATGATAAACTTCCTTCCACTCCTTTGAGTTCTCTCTAACTTCTTATCAACATGACTTAACTTCTCAACACAATCCTCATATCATACACTACCTCTTACTCTGTCATATACTCTTCTTGTATAGACTCAAATCATCAAATCAACCTCATTTATGGATACCCTATAATATATCCCATTTATTCACAAATTTTTAGGCTTGGGTTCAACTATTTGATAACTTGTTTTGGCTCTTTCTATTCTCAAATTAGGTCTTTAGGTTTCCTTTTACCCTGTCTATCACATAGTCCTCCCCCATCCATACTTATCCATAATTACAAAGTTTAAAAACACTATATTATATTTGTGCATGTTGAAATCAAAATTTTCACCAAATTTCAAGAATTATTGATAGTTACAACTCCTAAAAACTCACTTTAAAAGTAGAAACGCTAATATAGGGTTTGGACTAGTTTCACAAACCTGAGAAGGGTCAAAATGAGATTTCATTCTTCCAAAGGTGTTTCTAATGACTTTGAATATTTTATTAAGTCTTATTTTACCCTACACACATTTTAAAAGTGTTATATTTCCCTTTTTAATCTATAATAGATTGACTTAACCAAATTTGAATAGACTATGTACTCAGTCACAAGTTTATAGTAATCTAGGAAGCGGTTATTTGTTCTAATTCATTCCAAAAAGGGTTATAAATAAAAATTAAGGTTGAAAATCCTCTACACAATGTTTACACACTTAAAAAAATCAATTCCTTCCATCTATAACACTAAATTTTCCAATTTCCATGAGATACCACTTTGATTGTGTTATTTTTCTTGATGATTGCAAGACTGTGTTAGTTTTCTTTTTATTCATCCAAATATATGAAAGCTACTAGAAATACTATAAGAATTCATGATCATATGACAATAAACTCACCAACATATACATTTTAATGTTTACTCTAATACATGCATATACCTTCTCACACAGATGTGTACTTAAAACTTTTACTCATAGAAGACAAGGCTTTGTATTTTAACATAGAATGTCCTTAGTAAAATAACAACATAAAATGTTTAAAGACTATTAATGAATTGTTGTGTCAAGTTAATAATTACTCATACATTATAAAATCCCACCAAATATAATCTCTTCTTCCACAAGACTCTGACCTTCACTCATTTTTTAAGGCACAATTTGTAAAAGCATAGGGTATACAGTTTATAATTTGAACATTTTAAATATTTGAAAATCAAATAACAAATGCTATAATAACCATCAAATAAAATGTATTTTCAAATTTCCACTCACACAAAGATCATAAATAACTTGTTACTAATCATGTTTCACGATCATGCACACTATCAACTATCTTTGCACATATTCAAGAAGATGTAGGGCCTATTTGCTTTCTTGTCTACAAATAATCAAAACTTGTCTTTATTCACTTGTTTGGGGTTCTTTAAATTAATCCTTTTGAATCCTACCCCCTACAACTCTCTTTAATATGAATTTGAATGCAAAATAAGACATGGAAAAGACTCTTATTACCAAATAACCATCAACTAAATTCTAACTTCTTTTGTATGTTGAGAGTGTCCTCAACTAACTCAACTACTAACATATTTCTCAAATATGATTTTAGGTATATGTGTTGCAACATCCTAAAATCCTCTCTAAATTCTAACCACAGCAAATTCAATTTTGGACTTCTTGAAACAAGATTGAAGTCTCTATGAAAGTTCAAAAATTCAAATGAAAGATTTGGAAAGAAAGTCCAATACAACTCTATTTCAAAATTAACACAAAAATAGAAACTTAGAAAGATTCCTACAGACTTATTATGACCTTGACCACCTTCTAAAGACTCTAAACATGTAAACTAGATCACTATTTATATTGGGTAGTGTTGCTCCTACATCACCTCATCATCCTTAATCATTGCTTCATCACACTTCATCATCTATAATCACTCATTCCTCATCCCTCATCTCCCCTAATCACTCCCTCATTAATCCTCACCATCACTCATTATCCCTAATCACTCCCTCATCCTCTCTAATCACTCCCTCATTGGCCCTCATTATCCCTCATCATCCTTATTGAATCCTTCATAATCTCTACTCAATTCCTCCTCATCCGTCCTCATCCTTAATCACTCCATGGTGTTTAACAATTTTAGGAGATACAAGTGGAGAGTTGAGTGCTAGCATAAAATATAAGACATAGTGATCAAAATGATGTGGAGGAAATTTTGAAACACAAATATTTAACACCTATGAAAACATATGGGCCTAATAGAAATGATTTAATTCACAATTGAAAATACACTAGAAAAAGAGAAGCAAGTAAAACCACCGTAGCACCAAAAATGAGTAGTAAATACATGAGGATCACCAAGCTATGCGATTTCTTGAAACCAATCAATTGTTTTTCATATGAGGACATTTTATGATCCAAATAATTATATTTAAGGCCTTCTATTTGTATGTATATTGATTGAGTCATCATACCAGAGAGTGGAAAATAATTTTCAAATGATTAGAACAAGTAGTCTAAGATTGAAAAGTGGAGCTTAGTTCATATCTTCAATATTCAATCCAATGAAGAGTGTCACACTATGAGATCTCTACTTGCACATCTCGAGAAGTCAGTACAATTTATCTATCACTATAAAAAGTTAAGTAGATAATAGATTATGAACCCAATGATATGGTCAGTACTAAAAATATCTCTACTTCCCCCAACAAGAAATTATATGAATTAAAAATATTGTTTCATTAACAAATGTAGATCAATGGTGATACAATACACTTCATCATTTCTAATGGAAGTCAGAAGAATTTAATTTATCTTAAATAATATTTTCAAATATTGAACTTGAAATTTATACATCATCCATAACCATATGCTAGTGTATGGTCTAGTCTAGGCTTTGAGAAATGGATCACCTAGTAGTATCACTTGGTGTAAAAAATCAAACTTTTTAAAGATGCAATCCTTTGTGACATCTCACCATTATAGGTGTGTGATGTTTTACATGTCGTCAACCATGTATTTACCATTGACTTGTAGTCTATGAAGTAAATCCTTGAAATTTTGTGATAGATTGTCTAAATCTGAAATACCATATATCGTAGTTAGTTCATAAGCTTTCAATCATTAGTACCAGGAAGTGTAAGAATATTGTCAATTCCAGTAAGAAGTATACTCTTAATGGTAAGAAGTAAATGTTTAATGACATCCTTATGTCACCATATCATAGTGTGGTTTATCCAACAATAAAAAAGAAAAAATAATTGAACCGTAAACTAGATGAATATAAGGATATCTTTCAGTCACCCAAATAATTTATTGCATACTATACACTAAACAATACTATTGATTTGATTTGTTAACTACCTCTACCTCAAACCTCTTTATACAGCATATCATTTATAGAGAATGAGTAGATCAAGTGGTAGATCCATGAAATCATGGATAATGGACACATCATGCCCAAATCATTGCCTTGTAGAAACCCAATTGTGTTTGTGCCAAAGTTGTGAATCAATTAAAAAATTATTAACAAGATTGACGTGAATAATTATTATCCTCATTTATAAATTAAGGCATTTTTCTACCATATCCATGGTGTAGAAGTCTTTTCCAAAATTGATCTTAAGTTTGGGTATCATCATATTCATGTTAAACCTTTAGACATTTGGAATATAGTCTTAAAAACAAAGTAAGGATTGATTGACTAGTTGATTATGCCTTTTAGGTTAACTCATATAACTAATTCATTCATTTCAAGATGTTGAATGACATCCTTAGGCCCTTTACCTATGCCATTTTTTTAATCTACCTTGATGACATCTTAATCTTTAGAAAACATGGGATGAACATCTACACCATGTTGAACTAGTGTTTCACATTTTTGTGATAACATGAATAAATGTTCATTTTTCATGCAAGATAAAATATTTAGGACACATTACACACACAAGGAGTGCATGTATGAACTTAACCAAGATTAAAGTAATACAGGAATGGGAAACACTAAATAACTTTGCATGTGATTCAAATCTTCTCAGAATTAGAAATTATACAAGAGATTTGTGTTTAATTTTATCTTTTGAACCAAACTACCAAAGGTGTAACCGAATAAAGTTTCATTTAGTCAGTTATACAACAAAGATAATTTGATGAACTAAAATTTAAAATCTATTTTGTGTTAATACTTATGTTACTTGATTATAGTTTTGGAAGATCATATAATTCATTCAGTAATAAAATTGACTGTCAAAAATGGGTATTGACAACAAAAGTCCTAGAAAAGAGTTAATTTCTATTATAATGGATTAAACAACATATGATTGGAATCAAATATATCTTCAAAGTATATAGTTATTCTAGATGATGAGAGGGTGATTAGGGATGGTAAGGGATGGTGAGGGTCAATGAGGGAGTGATTAGTGATGATGAGGGATGAAAAAAGATTGATTAGGTATTATGAGGGATGAGAAGTGAGTGATTAGGGATGATGAGGGATGGTGATAATCAATGAAGGAGTGATTAGGGATGATAAGCCCGAGTGATTAGAGATGATGAGAGACAACTAAGGTCAATTAAAGCGTGATTAGGGATGAGGAGGGATGAGGATGAAGTGAGTAGGGATGAGGAAAGAGTGATTAGGGATGATGAAAGACATGGAGAGAGTGATTAGGGATGATGAGGGATAGTGAGGGTCAATAGAGGAGTGATTATGGATGATAAGGGAGTGATTAAAGATGACTAGGGATAGTAAGGGTCAATGCAAGAGTGATTAGGGACAATGAATAATGATGAGAGAGTGATTAGGGGTGATGAGGCATGATTAGGAAGTGATCAAGGATGAAGGAAGAATGATGAACAAGTGAAATTAACACAAAGTGGTTGTTTGATGTGTGCAGGTCATTAATGTGGCCTATGCTACCCTAATAAAATGACTTTGCATCAATTTCAAAGTTAGTGGTTTTCAAACTTCAATTTTGACAAACCTAAGACTCTTTAAAATGCCAAGAATCAATCCACAAGACATAAAAACCTAAAAAATGACTATATGTTTACCAAAAATGGATATCAATTGCAAAAGTTATGTCCTAAAATCCCTAGGTTTAATACTTAGGCCCTAAAAATGCCTAAGTACTAACCTAATTAGATTTAAAAAAACTATTTTCCACATCATAAGGTGTGCAACTGTGAGACCAACTCTATCAGATGCTAAGTGACCTTAATTTCTTATAGTTACTAAAATAAATTTAAAGTATAAGAAATTAAATGTAACAATATAAATGTAAACTTATAAGCTTATGGACAAAGTTAGCCTCACGTGAAACTTCTAAATGCTTGTGGAGTTGGTTTTGGACTTATAACAAAGCAACACATATGCATTGTATAGTACACTATATAATGCGTACACATTATACAACTCCTACATATTATTTGAATTTAAATTAAAAATTGAGCCTTTAAAATTAGAAACGGCTTGGATTTTCAAGATAAAGGCTTGTGACTATGCATCTATAGTCGAGACTGAGAGTTTTAGGAAAAACCAACAAATTCCAACTTCAATCACCAAATACACTATGGATTTCCATATAAAAATTTGAAAAATTATTACTGTTATGACGAGCATGTTGTCCTCTTTCTAAATGTATGATTTTTATAATTTTTAGGCTATTTTAAGGGTTCAAACTATATTTATTTCTAACAACACCTTTTTTAGGCCACTACATACCTCACCCATACATGCCTATTCATATTTATCTAATTTGTTTTTCGTTGATCCAAGTGAAAAATAAATTATATGGTAACAAATTAGACCTAATTCTACACACATTAAAAATAATAATCAATTTTTATTTTATTTTGAGGTAGTTAGGGTGGGCCGCATGGCCAGCTATCCATTTTTTTGTCAGTTTTCAGGATATACTTAGTTGTAAAATTAATTAAAAAAAATCATCAAAAAAAAAAAAAAAAAAATTGTAACACACTAGAAGATCTTATCTAAATATTTACCAAAGGGTTTATAAAAATATTTAACGATGCTAAAAAAATGGTGGGCTACATGGAATGGTACAATTCAAATTTTCTTAAAAAAATAAGAGGTCCTCTTCAAATTTTAGATGTTTGACTTATTTATACTTAATCATTTTTCAAAAAAAATAGTTTTTTGAAAACTAGACTCGAAATTATACAATTCATGTTCTTATGCCAGCTTCAAATTGTGAGTGTAGCCATCTCTATTTATCTATAGAAGTTCACATTTCCAAAATTTCAAAAAAATCATGTCCACGGGTAGGCCCTTTTTTGTCCCCTAAGTTGGTGCACTTGCTTATTTTATAATATATTTTCACATCAAAGAGGATTTTGAACCAATCTAAAAATATGACATAGATGACAATAATAAGAGAAATTTTGGAGGATTTGGTTGATAACCAATTACAAACACTTATCTTCAATACATTTGTTCTCGATCTTTCCATAAAGAAAAGCATTGGAGGAAATTGTCAAGAGTTTGTTCCAAACTCTCAACCTTAAAAAGTTGGGGCAATAACAAGTATTTCAGATGGTATTATATATTAAAAGGTGCATATCATACACTAGACCCAAATTCAAGGAACTTATGATTGGTCATTTTCCATTGCCAAAGGTGGACGAACACGTTATGAATGTGTAGCTTGAATCAGCAATATAATGTTCATATACTAATTATAAATATAATATAGTACATCATAATATATAATATATTATATAATTAATTATATTATATATTTGTAAGTATAAATGTTAATTATATTATATATTTGTAATTATTAGTAATATAATAATTCTAACTAGGCAACCTCAATTTAATTCTTATTACATCTAAAGAAGAAGATGTAGCAATCTTCCTTATAATGTTGGGAAGTGGGGTGGAAGTGTTTGAATAAAAACACTATCACTATCGCATTGAGAACACAATTATCATGTATCATGTTTTATATGATATATGAGATTCTTCAATAAAATATGCTACTTATATAATACAATCGATCGATACAAGATGTCACTTACAAATAGATATGGATATAAATATTTTTGTGCTTTTTCCATTATCTTTCTCAATAATACTAACAACACCCATTGTATTTGTAATAAGTTCATGTTTCTCTTTATTAGGTGAATCGGGGAAAAACAAAACCACTACTAAAACTAGAAGCGGTGCTCATTTTGAGAAATCTCTAGTCATGGGTTTGAATCTCTATCAATATCTTCATACACTCTTCAAGCATTATGATGGTCCAATATATTATTATATAATGATATACTAATTATAAATATAATA
Source organism: Torreya grandis (assembly GCA_037957365.1). Lineage (NCBI taxonomy): Eukaryota > Viridiplantae > Streptophyta > Pinopsida > Cupressales > Taxaceae > Torreya > Torreya grandis. The sequence goes on along the minus strand of JARHVA010000561.1, from coordinate 3,376,373 downwards.
TCATAATATATAATATAATTAATTATATTATATATAAATAAATATAAGTATTATTAAATGTTATTTCCTTAAGCTTACTAGATGTTGAATGCCTTGTTAGTTCAGGTAAAAACAAAATTTGAAATCAAAATTTAGACAAGCATATGACCTTTGTTCACTCTCGGTCCTCGGTTCAGCACTGCATATGTAATCTTTAAGGCAACATTCTTAATACAGACAGCAAGAGAGAGCAGGGCAACAAAAACTTCACAATCCATATGTTAACACTTGTCACTCACAGTGGTGCAGTAAATACCTGTAGCAAATATAGAGGTAACTCTAAATTGGCATCTAAAAGATCTAGAGACAAATCTAAACTTGGGAGTTTGACAATGAAATACCATCAGCATAAATAGTAATTGTACCCAGGAGAGGTCATGGTTTTCGTTTCCTTAGTGATAATAGAAGTGTTTCTTATTCTCCGAACTCTCCCTCTAAATTGATTGACATTAATTTAATAACCATCCTCCTCCCTCCGAAGGCATTAATTTAGCCAACTTTTATTAAATAATGTGGCAATTGGAAAGATGCTAAGTCACATGCCCATTTGTACCTGGTATGCAATTGAAGGTCCTTTACGTAGGTGTGTTATATTATAAAGGAAAACATGGCAATGATAAATGTAGTATTCGATATATATTTCACTTTTAAGATGGGGGCTGAATCTTTTAAATTTGTACCTAAAAGTAAGTTATAGGTAACATTTAAAATAATAATAATAATAATATCATTATAAGATTAGATTATAAATAAGACTATTTTTTAAACCATTTATTATCAAAGAGTTAATTAGGTCATTATTATAAGTCTATTTTTTTTTATATATTTTTTTATTGATTAGACGGTTGAATAGTTTTAATTGCAAATAAGATTTAGTAATATATTTATCTTTTTAAATGTCAAATCTGTTTCTATAATTGGTCTATATTACAAGAATTCACATAATTTTTTCAAATATGATCATTTGTATTATCCGGATAATTTACTTCATCAGTTCATACTATCAATTGAATTTGATTTGATCCATAGTTAATAATAATTCTTTCTCACACAATGCCCCCTCTTTCATTTTTAACATTGTTTCTTTCTCACACATTTCCCCTTTTTTTTGTTTCTTTACACTCTACTTGATCGTCTTCTATTGTGTTCCTACCCTTTCTTTATTTTCCATAATTACAAGAAAGTGGCAATGGATACATTCATAATCAGTACATTAAAAAATTACATATATTATTTTCTTGGTTAAAAGAAAATTATAATTATTGCTAAAAACTCTATGTATTCATTTATATGTGAATATAATCATGGTTTTCCAATTAAAACAATATACTACAATTAATAATATATCAATTGATAAAAAACTTTTGAATAAAATCACTCACATATATTTTTTTGGTTTAGCTTTAGTCTCATGTTACCAAGTGTTATTGCAGGTTGTGTATTTGCATGTGATTTTAGATTTTATTTGGATAGAATGTCATATGTTTAAATAGTTGAGTGTCTTCAAAAGGTGATACTCTGGAATCTCCTTAAACCCTTTAATACCCTCTTTATAATGGGAAGATATAATCTAGAAGGTATCACGATAACATAACATACTATCTAAGGTTTCTTTTAGATTAAGGTAACATAATACCTAACATAAGATGGTGGAAAGATATTTTTATGTAGATTTAGTTTATTTTTTAATATGTTTGCATATAAAATATGATTTTGAACCAATCTAAAAATATGATAGAGATCACAGTAATAAAATAGAATTTAAAGGATTTGGTTGGTAACCAATTACACACATTCATTTTCAATATATTTGTTTTTGATCTTTTCATAGGAAAAAATGTTGGAAAAAATTGTTAAGAGTCTGTTCCAAACATTTAACCTTAAAAAAATTGGAAAAAAATGTCCATGACATGCTTCTTGATGTAGTCTAATAGCTAAACTAAATATACTTTTCGATTTATTTTTATGGTTGATAGTTTAACTAATGTGCAAAAAGATTATATTTTTGTTCCATTATGTTTTGGTACACCTTTATTTTTAAATCTTTAAGTAAATATGAGACCTTAATATCCTCTTGAGATGTGGCTCACTTACTATAACCCACCTAATTATTTGTTTATTTTTTATTTTGTGATTCTTATCAATTACATTTTGTTGATATTTCAACATAGACCTATAATATAAATGAAAAATAAAATAATGATTCATAATTTAAAATGAAAGTACACATATTATAATAATCTTTATGAAATTAAAACCCATATATTTCTAATGGTAAATAGTAACAAAATATTATATGAACCATAATTATTTAATTATAAATGAAATGCAATGACTCGATTTTTAAGAGAGGAAAAATATATTTATCAGTCTTTTTTCGAGTACCAAAAACCATTAATTTGTTAATGATGAGTATCAATAAAGAAAACATTGCATGAAACTTAATCACATATGTATGCTTATAGATGAAAAAACTAAGTCACGATTCAAATTATAAGATGGAAAATATTTAGAAAATGATGATCTTCAACAAAGTAAAAATATTATATTTATTAATGATGATAATCTTTAGTGGAGTACAAATTTCATATCTCACAATGATGATGTTCTTTATTGGAGTAGAAACTAAATATTTTTTGACAACACATTGATAATTTGTTAATGGAGTATATAAACTAAGTAGAAACCAATATTTCTTGCAATATTGTTTTTTCAATCATTTGAGAGAAGCACTAATATCTATGATAAATCGATATTTGACATCAAATTTCTCTATTCTTTTCAGGGTAGTGTTTATGTAATCAATTGAAATCTTCTCGATATCACACATTATACAGTGATCTACACAAAAATCAACCATTTCTTGTGTTTCCTTCATTCCACCTATCATACTCTCTCTAATCATTAGCCTCCCTACAATACATATCATATCATGCACATAAAACTCTGTCACTAAAGTATCTATTATAATGAACGAGTAATACTTGATTGTGTTTAAGGAAAAAAAATATTACTCAATAAGTAAAGGATAGGCAAGGAGCTCAAAAGGCTTGTCTGGGGCTCCCACCAATAACATCTTTCCATTCACCTTGAGTAGATTTAAGGTATTAGAAGTAAGTTGTGACTAAGTTAAAACTAAACGATTCAATATTTAAACAATAAATAAAATAAGACAGAAGATATCCCAAAGTTATAGGAGCCCATAAGGAAAAGGGTGTGCATATAAGCTTTCATAAGTGTGTCTTGTATGTTATGTGAATTTTATTTTTGATTTGACATAACCTTTACTCTTTTTGTGTACATGTAATTATAACATAGTTTATGTGTAGGATTAATTATCTACATTTGCTCTTTATTTTTATTGAAAAGAAAATCATCAGCTCTGAAGGACTCTTTTGCCTCTTTTTTAATTTAGAGAAGTGCTAATCACAATCACCTTAAAACTAAAGGCCTTACCAAATTTCATAATCATGTGACCAAGGTCTCCAAGCTCCACTACTCCTAAACACTTTCTTGACTCAATCATACCATAGTATTTCATAGAATTATATATTATTATTCTCATGCACAATAGAGGCCCCCCTACATTCAATTTCTCTAAAAAAATTTACCACATTATCAACCCAAAAAATCTAACAATTTATGAAAATTAAATCTAATATTAATATTCATTAATAATAAAAAATAGAAAACAAAGTTTAATAATGTTCATAAGAGATTAATGTTTTCAATGTGGGTCTCTATGCCATCATCCATCATCAGAAATGCTTCAAATCTTTTAATCTGTGACCATTTTTTATAAGTAAGAAATTTAAAATTTTAAGCATCTGTACACATTTATCCAGAAGGAAGGAAAGGAAATATATGAGAAACTGTTAAAGTTTATATAATCAATTTTTTTAAACATTAAAACTTGGATTCATAAGCATATAACGATATATTTATTTATATTTTTACCTATGATGCACAACGATGTTATTTGAATAACCTCCAAAGGTAACACTCCCATCCTTATCAACGTTGTTGTAAGTGAAAACTAATTTTTTACAGTAATTTTATAGGCTCTCTTGACAGAGGTAACAAGAATGATAAGCTCCCACAAGACACCCCATGCCTGCGTGATCTTTGATAGTGAATTGTTTCACATTGCTCCCCATCGCAGTCATAATGCCAGTAATCTCATGTCTGCATTAACAAAAAACCCATAACCGTATATGAGTGAAATCTACTCTACAGTAGATCAACTAAATATTAGAGAGAATCATACCCTGGCAAAATGGGATAAATAGTGTTTCCCCTATCATTATTTGTGGCATGAAGATTTGAATGGCAAACACTGCAATAAAGAATTTGCAATATGTGTCAGAACTAGGGAACTGCAAACAAACAAACATAAACTTAGACGACACTTTTCCTAACTATCGATGTTTATCTAAAAATGTTTCAAGTAGTTTTACTTGTGTCCAGTGCCTAAAAGTGAGGGTCAACCCTCCTTGTCTTGAATTTTTTTTTATGGAAATTATCTATTTAACATCGCCCTTCAAATATTGTTAATAGAATTCATTTTATAATAATAAAGTATTACAAAAAGACATATATATAAATATTTATTATTAATTTTTATAGATTTTGATCGTCTACTTCAAATTTCATCATGCATAGTTTAATATGGATTCTTAAAAAAATTATTATATTTTTTAATTAAAAAGTGTAAATATAGTTTTTTGGACATTAAATTTAGGCCCTATTTGTGTCCCATGTGGTTGAAATATTAATAAAATTAAAAAATACTCAAAAGAATAACTAACTTTTTCTATATAAATAAATTAATGATAAGAGAGAATTCGGTGAAATAATTAAACTCAATACACAAGGATTTAAAAATACATAAAAATAAATTCTCAAAAGAATTTAAAATCAAATGCATCAGAAAAAAAGCATTATGGTGGACTGATGTATCTAAAATTAGGCACCACCTCAATTGTTATAGCATTCTCTATGAGACTTCGACTGCCATATTGAAGAGTGCAAGTTACGTCGCAAGGGATGTGACTTGATCAATGTTTTGGTGAAATAATTTTTGTAAAGCGAGAGAGTGTAAAACAACAGTCTTACATAACTTAAAACTCATGACTGCTGACCCCATTTCAAATTTTGTACAGGAAGCATTAGGAAACAATAATATGATATTTTTGGTGGAGGCAACGGTGGAAAATGAGGAGGTGTGTTCCTTCATATGATGTGGCAATGACTTTTGTGGGGAGAACACGTTTTGTTTCATGGTGAGCTAGAGTAATGGCGAAGTAGTGGAGAAGGGGAAGGACATACATAGGATAAAAGCGGAAAAATATTTGAAGGTGAGTTGGGCGGTGATAGTGAAAGGCAAGCATAGGGTATTTTAGGGGATGTATTGAAGACGCCCTGGGAGATACACGTGAAAAATTAAGTGACGTGCCACATATGTCAATGCAATCTATAACATCCACCAAACTATTTGAGTTGCCTAATATATGATTGAAACATGGGTCATCTCAATGAAAACATGTGTTAGAGATCAAACTACACCTCTAAAAATGTAGAGAATGCACCATGTGTCAATTTAGACTATTTTAAAACCAATTAGATAAACATGTTGAGTGCATTAACTGTATAAAACTAAATTAGATGACTCAAACTAATTAAACAAAAAATAGAAAGTCTTCCTCAAGGAAAGATGCCTCCTATATAATCTAATATCAACACTTCCATTCTCATTCTTAGTAACACTAACCAAAACTATTTTATTTGTAATAATGGTTCTAATTCCTCTATATTCTTTGCATACTTTTTTCAAGCGCTGTGATAGTCTGATTTATCTCAAATTAGGCACCACCCCAACTATTATAACCTTGCAGCTGACAAATGGAATCATCAAGTTAGTTTTCACATATCTATCATTTACCAAGTTTAGTCGCATGTTTTTGAAATGGCACTATTCTACCATAAGCATCCAAATGATTCTAAGCATCTAGATGATTGTAGTAGTCTTTATTCACTCATGTTTTCTTAGGTTTTTTTCTCATCGATGTATGGACTTGGTTTGCAATGTATATTTATGTAAAGTTTCTCCAAATTTTTACCAACTCCCTCTTGTTATGTATTGTAACTATATATATATATATATATATATATATATATATATATATATATATATATATATATATCTAATTTTACTATTTTAAATATAATATTTTGTTTTCATAAAGTAGGATTTTGTAAAGTGAGGGAGTGTAAATCGGTATGACCGCTAACCCCATCTTAGCTTTTGGGTACAAAGGATTAGGCAACTATACTTTTATATTTCCGGTGGAGGCAACATTGGAAAATGAGGTTGTGTTTCTTCATACATCATAGAAATGTGTTGTTTCTTCAAGTATAAATATTATTAAATGTTATTGTAACATATAAATTACTAATACTGTATATTTTATATATACTTTATTATAATAATATATATTATTAATAATATGCGTAATAAATAATATATTAAAATATTGATATACTATATATATTAAGTTTTTATCATAATAACCATATAGATATTAATATTTAAATATATATAATAGAATGATATTTTATATAATATAATATATTTGTAATTACTAGTCATATAATAATTCTATTTAGGTCACCTTAATTTAATTCTGATTGTGTCTAAAGAAGATGTGCCAATATGCCTTATGATGTTAGCAAATGGGGCGGACAAGTGTCTGAATAGAAACACTTTCGTTGTTGGATTGAGAATGAAACTATCATGTTCTATAAGATATATTGGATTCTTCAACAAAATATGCTTCTTATACAATTTAATCGATCAATGCAAGATGTCATATACAAATAAATAATGATATAGATATTTATGTATTTTTTCCATTATCTTTTTCAATAACACTAACCTTTTCACCCATTGTATTCATAATAGTAGAACTTGTTTATCTTTATTCGGTGAATTGAGGAGAGGCAAAACTACCACTAGGATCACAAGTGCTACCTATTTTGAGTACTCTATTAGATATGGTTCGAATCCCCATGAATGTATGTGTACTCTCTTGAAACGTTGTGGTAGTCCAATATATATTATTTATATATATGTATATATATATTTATATTTATATTTATATTTATTATATTATTATTAATATATAATATTATTATGATTTTAATTTTTAACTTGAGGAGTGGTGGTCTCGTCATTAGCCTCTCTCCTTTCAATGTATTTGTTGTCATCCCTAGTCTCAAGGCTATCTATTCCTCCTATCCTAATGTATGCATGGAAATTATGTGATTTCAGAATCAATTTGTTTAAACCAAACTGTCGTTTCAGTGCATTACTAAACTTGTATTTCACACTATCACATTCTTAATCTTGTTTCTCTATTTCTATCAGGTCTTTAGCTATCTTATTGGCCACCCAGAAGAGGACTTTCAAATCCATGGTATTATCGATTTGCTAACCCTACGTGACTATTTTGTACCTGATGATGTTATTATACCGAGCTGAGAGTGTAAAGACCGCGGTGAGGAGTGGGGATAAGTAGGAAAGGTTACTCTTGCCGAGATAGGCGTTTATGAAAGATAAAAACATGATTAAGATATAAAGTAGTTGAATTGATTCCATGTCTACATTGAAAGGAGGCTTTACTAAGATATTTGGGAGTGATGTCACCATAGGGTGGCATTGGAGGAGAGAGAAGAGAGGTGCCTGAATTAGCTAAGTGTAACTAGCACTTACAAAGTGTTGGTCACTTGTTCATTGACCAAAATAGTTGAAATTGTTTATATCTACTTGTTTCAAAACCACGTATGTCGAAACCATCTGTCTTCAATGATAATCAAGCTTGAAACCTAACTATACAAACCCATCGACCCAACCAATCCGATTGTACGTGCATTTTGAAATCCATTGATTTTTTTTTGTATTTATCAACTTTTGAGTGAAAACTGCCCAATTTTATTTATTTTTTCAATCGGGCAACACAAACAACACTTTTGTGTGCTTCTTAAACTTGCTCTCCATAATGTGACTACAAGGAAGCTTGAATTTTGTGCCTATCTGTAACTAGACCACCACTGCTCTACTAAAGGTTTGCCCTCAAATGGGTAGGCAAAGAGGTCCTCATTTTGGCGAAGAATGGGGATCTATTTATTCGCAACTCTTTCATACTAGGCTTTTCTGAAAGATAATTTACGGAGCTCAAGATTTCATTATTTGAAAGAGATGAGAGAATGGAAATCGATTTGTAGACTAGTAACATAATAATATGAAGAGTAATGGTTGCAGGACTAGTCATGTAAAAGTTCGAAGAGTGGAAAATTCAATGAATCATTTTCATGGAGTCCATCAGTATTGGATCACGGATGACGGTGGTTTGCAATGATCATCACAGGGAATAAAATACAATGGAGTGGAGTCAAGTGAGAGAATAATGTCAATTTACTATTGAATAAAAAGTCATAACATCATATTTGACATCCAAGCATATCTGTTATTCCCTGAATGGGATTTTGGGATTTCTTCATCATATATGACATCCAAGCATCTTTATTATTCTCTGAATGAGATTTTGGGATTTTGAATGCCTTTTTAGTTCAGGTAAAAATGAAATTTGAAATCGAAATTTAGACCCTAATATGAACTTGGTTGCACAAGTTTGTTGTTGCACGCTCGGTCCTCGTTTTTACAGTCCATATGTAAACATTAAGGCAACGCTCTTAATACAAATAACAAGAGAGAGTAGGGCAGCAAAGACTTTGGAATACATATGCAACTATTGTATTTAACACGTCACTCACAATGGTGTTGTAGATGCATCTTGTAAATATACAATTAACTTTGAATTGGCATCTAAAAGATCCGAAGACAAATCTAAACTTATAGTTTGAAAATGAAACGCCTATTGTAGCATCAATTTTCACACTTGGAGAGAGTTATTCAAGTTCTCTCCATTTGAGCTACACTATGGGAACAACCCCAGGTTATGGGTCATCTATGGTGGGGTTGGACCTCTAGAGAAGGTCAGATTCCGTCTGATGGATCACCTAAACTAATGTTGTCAAAGGGAAAAGGGTTAAAAAGGGAAAAAGGGCTTATAAAAAGGCTAAAAAGTGATGCACCAAATAAAAATGGGAGACTCCCATAAGCTTAAACCCACACTAGATCTGTAGAAGACAATGCTAACTCACAACTTCAAAATCTAGCTCAGTGCATTAGTATTTCATGGACTAGGTTCAGGGAGAACACTAATCCAGACTTGCAGACAATTTAAAAACACCTTAGAAGAGGCAAGGAAGGAGGACAATGGATATCAAAGAATCTCCTTCACAAGGCCATCATGCACAACTCACTTAACACAAATCCAAGGTAAGAGATAGGTAAAGAAATTATATTATTGCATCAAGAGGCAGTTCTTACAAATGCTTGATAGGGTTTAGCCTAATCAAGATGAGCTTATTTTTCAATATCTCATAGAGTCCCTTGCTCTTCAAAATCAAAGAGTCCTTGTGAGAGTCTAGAATCCGAGAGAGAGAGAGAGAACTTACAAATGGAAATAATGGGTGATATAGAGAAAGGGAGAAGAGAGAGGGAACACACCATCCGAGATAATTAAATGAGCTACCACCTTTTGATGAATGCTCCACCATCCTTTGATCAAGTCAAGGTTAATACATCATAGACAAAATAGCCTTCATTTTATCCAATAGTCTTCAAGTCCTTCTCATTGGTTGAGCAAAATGCACTAGAAGACAATAGTTTTTTAAAGATGATGAGTCATGATCTTGTTACGAATAAAAACCCTTAGGCACCCTGAAAATCTATTAAATGCTCCAGCTACTTTCTCTAACCACCAGATCTCTTTGATTTGATCTTTCATGCCACATTCCACTTGATTTTACTATAAGGACAAAGTCCTCATACCCTGAATCCAAATCGAGAACGCCATGTCTTTTTTAAGCGGTGATAAGTACCTGCTTGTCAAGGAAATGACTATTTTGGAAGATAAGACACTCTTCCATATCTTGTGTATATTTTCCCCTATTCCAAACTAAACGTAACTTTACTATAGATTGAAAACCAATTCAATTATTGGTTTTCCTATAGTCAATATGTCAATGAATATCTTACAAAATGCATAGCTTCTTTCCTAAACCATATTAGGTCTAAACAGACCTATTTTGCCTTTGAAACTTGTGGAAACCAAGGACTTATTATACGCAACGTTGAAAACACAAGAAAACTGAGTCTACATGCTCTAGATACTCGAGCAGAGGTCCCAATTGAGCTTCAATGGCATCCTTTGAAATATTTGCCCTAGTTCAACCTTAGCTTGCATTTTCTCTCCATTGAAATCCTTTAACTTTCGACTTTTACTTTTAGTCATTGATTTTATTTTGGGCCCCCCGATCATGACATTTTTCATCTTCTCATTCTTCTATGGGATCCTGCTGTCAACTCCATGATTTAACATTCTTACACCATGTGGTTTTCTTGCATTCATCCTTAGGATCATTGACTCTTGAATTTACATGCACCATCGATATGGTTTTGCACAACTTGCATGTGCTCCATTGATTTACCTGGTAGTTACCATGGTTGTGACACTTTGTAACTATGCATTTTTATTCAAGATTCGCTGACTTGTTGACCTTTTGCTCACTATTGATATACTTTGTTACGATGGATCACACACCATTAGATCCTTGGTCTGTTAGATCGAATGCGGACCATTGATCTTTGATTGCATGATTAAATATGCACCATAGATTTATTTGGGTCCACTGACTTTGTCAGGCACCACATGTCATTATATTTTTGTATTGGCACTGAGATCTTACCACTTATCATTCATGAATTCATCCTTGCTACATTTGAATTCAAATAGCTATTTTATGAGGCTTAAACTTGATGTCTACGTACACGTCCCACTCTGCAAGTTCAACTTTGGAAGCTTATATCTTGAGATAGAGAACTCATCAAGATATGAAACTTGTAGGGGACCTTCTTAACATGAAAAACATCATGTCCACATGGTATTTTGGCCTAAGAGGCTTTCTAAGTGAACTTATTAAATGCATAATCAAGTTGGCCCTTTCATTTATGTGTGACATGCCATGATGGTCTGATCTCTCTAGGCTTGTGCAAGTCATTTTTTGATCATTCACTTCATCAAGAACTCTGTTCATCTTGATCAAAGCATACTAGGATTTTCCATAACTGATCCATCTAGGTGAGTTTCTATATGTGGGATAAAATTGTCCAACATTTCTAGAGACATCCTAGGGTTGCATGCCCGCTATACAAGAGACCGGTTTCCTTTACTGATCCATTAGGTACATGGAGTCTCAAGTCTTCTCTCTCCTATCTAATATATATTGACCTAAGGTTTTCCCTTTTTGGAACTCTTTCTTGAAGCAACAAGGACAAAATAAATAAAGCTAACAAAGGCAAGTGCACGCAGGCACTTGGAGGATAGAAAAAAACTAAACTACTAAACAAATGTGCACATGGCACTTAGATAAAAGCTTGAAATCTAATATAATATGTACAAGGTTGAAACTCATAAGTACTTTCCCCTGGATCAAATGGGAAGTTTATAGCATCATTCACATGTAATAAACCAAGATGAAAGATACCTTGCTTTTGAGAGCTCATGATAGGTGGTCTAAGATGCTTGATTGCTGACTCTTTTGGCATGCTCTCAAGTGGATGAAATGGGACAAACATGTCTTCAATGTAGACATATTGGTCCATTTCTTCAAGGCTTGCTTCATTTGGATTATAGAAGCACCTACAACCTTTTCATTTGAAAGCTCAATTTTGTGCTCTGAATTAAGCATAACATGTGATAGCTCCCCCTTATCATCTTTCAATCAAGTTAGATATCTGATAGGACATCTTCTTGTCAATACAGCCATTGGGCAATCAGATTTTACCTGACTCCTACATTTTAATTCCCCGTCATTATGTTCCTTAGGCACAATCAGATCATAGTCTCCCTGGAGAGGAACGTACCCTACTCCCAAGATCTCAAATAAATCCTCCAACGTGACCAAAGTGGTAATTACAACCTTTGATGACTCAATAGGATCATGTTTTTAAATATGCATATTTTGGTGAGCTGCTTCTTGGACCTGCTTACTTGAAGGCATAGGTGTGTCATCTAAACTTCAACAAAAATCTTCAAGTTCATCCCAAAAGGCAACCTCCTCTTGGTCATTGGAAAGGATGTCTATCTCAACTTCATAAAGACTCAATCTATGGAAACTATATTGGTCTTCTTCCTCTGAAGAGAGTGGAGGCTCATCATTACAAGCAAGGTCTAACTCATCATGATTCTGATGCTTTTAATTAGCATATTCATCAAACTGCATCACTTGAGCACTTGAGATATATTCTTCACCAACCTCACTTAAGGTTTCATCTTTATTTTCAACTACAAATGAGGGTTGATTTGACCATCTAGGGTCCAAAACATTACAGTTGTCAAGTTTTGGTCTGCTTTCTTCCTGCTCTAAACTATCAGGCTATCCTCATTTGGCACCTCATCCTAAAGTGAATCAACCTCTAGTTCTTGGTCCTGATCCTCTTCTTCATTTATGTAGAATGGACATTTGGTAGTCCATTCAAGGTCCACTCTAATTTCAACTCAAATATTATCCTCATCAGGATCCAGTTTATTAGTGTCAAAGTTGTGCCAAGAAGGCTAGTCCAATATTGATTTTTCCTCCTTTGGATGAAGTGGGATCCCTATCATGATTTATTCATCATATACACTTGTATTGTCCTCTTTAGGATCATCTATGACTACAATCTCCTCTTCTATCCTTTTTATAACATGTTATTTTTCCAAGAGGGAGATGGTGGGAGGGTGAAGAAATTCACTTTGCTAGCATCTAAATAGAGTGTCTGTCCAACTAGGTACCTTGAAGGGTCTCTTTGGTGGCTCTTGAACTGGTGCTTGGGTTGCCTCAATGAACCCCTCCTCCTTCTTCTCTATGCCTTTATAAACCAATTTCCATGATGTAAATGAGTAGGGACTAGACACCTTTTCTTCCTTTTGAATGGTTATAGGAGAGGGTGGCCTCACAAGTGAGGGCATGACATAGACAGGGTCTAATGTGTTAGAGAATATCTATGATTGGATGGATTTATGCTCTTGGATGGGAATGGGCATAGGGGTAGGAGAGGGAAAACTAATTGGTTCAGGTTTGACATACTCTTTCTCCCACTTCTCAAACACCTTTTCAATGGATGATACCCACCCTTTCAATTCTTGCTTCTCAACTTGTGGATAGTCATCTTCTTCAATGGATGCCCACACATTCTAAAACTCATGCAAGAATATCCTTATCCCCTCCATGGCATTAATAGTGAATTCTTGTCCAATTTTAACCCCCTCATTTATTTTCATGATTGTTCTACCTTGGTCCAATACTACCTCTAATTTTTGACAAAGATGGACTTTGACATGGTTGACTAGGGGGTTGATTAGAAACTCTTGAAGGCTAAGCTTGAGGATCTTGGAGGGGAGAGAACATGTAAGATTGATCCAAATGATCCTTTTAATTTACATAAGATATTAATACACTATCTGTGTTTTGAACCATGCCTCTCATCATTGCTATGTCCTCATTCTTACAAGATGACCATTTCTCACCCTCACAAATTGACCATCTATTCTTGACCAACTGAAGAGCATTCCTTACCTCTTGTAGAACATGGAAGGGATGATTGGAAAAAACTCTAAACCCCTACCATTCTTCCTTATCAAATCAATATAAATTCATAATGCTTACTTGAATCTTGACAAGGATGTAACAGGATAAGCCTAGTCTTGACAAGGGGTATTAGAAGATTGATTTAAATGCAAAGGAGGCTAACCTTGGCCATATGCAGGGGTGGGAGGAGGACAAATGACATGATAGGGATGGTAGGTTGTTTGAGCGCCACTTGGGGGAAACACATAAATATTATTTACCTAATAAGTGTGATATTGAGGTAAAGAATAAGTATATTGATCAAAATATGATTCATTGTACATACCATATTATGATGATTAGGCACTTAGGTTGCTTAAATCAAACTATAGATGATAAGAGTTTCCATTGGTGTTGGTAAATTTTCTTCCAAAGGCTGATTGCACTGAAAGGCAACACCAAGAATCCTTTCAGTGAGATATAGAATGCAGTAAGTCCCACCGGCATGCCAAAAACTATTGTAGCATCAATTTGCACCCTTCAAGAGGGTTCTTTAGGATCTCTCCAATTGAGCTACACTATGGGAACAACCCCAAGTTGTGGGTCACTTATGGGGGGGTTGGACCTCTGTAGAAGGTCAAATTCCTTCTGATGGATCACCTAAACTAATTTTATCATAGGGAAAAGGGTTAGAAAGGGGGAAAGGGCTCCTAAGAAGGCTAAAAGGTGATGCACCAAATAAAAATGGGAAAATATCATAATCTTGAACCCACACTAAATCTATAGAATATAATGCTAGCTCACACAACCTCACAATCTAGCTCATTGCATAAGTGTTTCATAGACTAGGTTCAGGTAGAACACTAATCCATATCTACAGACAGCTTGAAAACACCTTAAAAGAGGCAAGGAAGGAGGACAATGGATATGGAAGAATCTCCTTCACAAGGCCATCATGCACAATCATTCAACACATATCCAAGGTAAGAGAGGTAAATAAAGTCTATTATTGCATCAAGAGGCAATTCTTACAAATGCTTGATAGGGTTTAGCCTAATCAAGATGAGCATATTTTGCAATATCTCAGAGAGCCCCCTACTCTTCAAAATCAAAGAGTCCTTGTAAGAGTCTAGAATCAGAGAGAGAGAGAGAGAGAGAGAGAGAGAGAGAGAGAGAGATTACAAATGGAAAGAATGGGTGATATAGAGAAAGGGAGAAGAGAGAGGGATCACAACATTTGAGATCATTAAATGAGCTACCACCTTTTGATGAATACTCCGCCATCCTTTGATCAAATCAAGGTTAATACATCATAGACAAAATAGTCTTTATTTTCTCCAATAGTCTTCCAGTCCTTCTCATTGGTTGAGCAAAATGCACTAAAATACAAAAGTTTTACAAATATGATGAGTCATGATCTTTTTACGAATAAAAACCCTTAGGCACCCTAAAAATATATTAAATGCTCATACTACTTTCTCTAACCTCCAGATCTCGTTGATTTGATCTTCCATGCCACCTTCCATTTGCTTTTACTATAAGGACAAAGTCCTCATACCTTGAATTCGGACAAAGCGATGCCATGTCTATTTTGAGCGGTGGTAAGTACCTGCTTATCGATGAAATGACTATATTGGAGGATAAGACACTCTTTCATATCTTGCGTATATTTGCCTCTATTCCAAACCTGAACGTAGCTTTCCTATAGATTGAAAATCAATCCAGTTATTGGTTTTCCTATAGTCAATATGTCAATCAATAGATTATAGACTACATAGCTTATTTTCTAAACCATATTATGTCTAAACAGACTTATTCTACCTCTAAAACTTATCGAAGCCAAGGACTTATTGTACGTGAAATTGAAAACACAATAAAATTGAATCTACATGCTCTGGATCTTATAACAAAGGTCTCGACTGAGCTTCAATGGAATCCTTTGAAATATTTTCCCTAGTTCGACCTTAGGTCACATTTTCTCTCCATTGAAGTCCCTTAGCTTTAGAATTCTAATTTTAGTATTTAATCTTAATCTAGGCTCCCCGATCAAGACATTTGTCAGCTCCTCATTATTCTATGGGATCCTATTGTCAACTCCATGATTTAACATGCTTACACCACATGGCATTCTCACATTTATCCTTGGGAGCATTGACTCTTAAATTTAAGTGTACCATCAATCTACTTTTACATAGCTTGCACGTGCTTTGTTGATTTACCCAACAGTTACCATGGTCATGACACTTGGAAACTACACATTTGTCTTCAAAATTGATTGAATTTTTGATGTTTTGCTTGTTGTTAATCTAATTTGATATAATGGATCATGCACCATTTATCCTTGGTCTATCAAATCAAATGTGGACCGTTGATCTTTGACTGCATGAGTAAACGCTTACCATAGATCTATTCGGGCCCACTGACTTTGTCAATTACCATACATTGTTAGATCTTTGTATGGGCACCCAAGATCTTTCCACTTGTTAGCCACGTTCATCCTTGGAATATTTGAATTCAAATGGCTATTTTATGAGGCTTAAATTTGACGTTCGCATGCACATCCCACTCTGCAAGTTCAACTTTGAAAGCTTATATCTTGAGATAGAGAACTCATCAAGATACAAAAATTTTAGGGGACCTTCTTGGCATGAAAAACATCATGTCCATGTGGTCTTTTGCCCTGAGAGGATTTCTAAGTGAACTTATTAAAATCAATAATCAAGCTAATCCATTCATTTTTGTGTGACATGCCATGACAGTCTGGTCTCTCTAAGCTTGTGCAAGTCATTTTTTTATCATTCACTTCATCAGGAACTCTATTCATCTTGATCAAAGCATGCCAAGACTTTCCATAACTGATCCATCCAGGCGAGTTTCTATATGTGGGTTAAAATTGGCCAACAACACCTTCGATGTAAATCATAAGCATACCATAGGGGAGGTCATAGTTTTCATTTCCTCAATGATAACACTAGTGTTTCTTATTCTCTAAACTCTTCCTCAAAATTGATTGGCATTAATTTAATAAACATCCTCCTCTCTACATAGGCATTAAGTTAGCCAACTTTTAGTAAAGAATGTATCAAGTGGAAAGATGCTAAGTCACAAGCCCATTTATACCTGGTATGCAACTGAAGGCCCCTTAGGTGTGTTATACTATCAAAGGAAAATATGACCATAATAAATGTAGTATTTGATATATATCCCACATTTTAGAAGTGGGGTGAATCTTTTAAACTCATATCTAAAAGTAAGTCATATACAACATTCAAATATAATAAATAATATCATCATAAGGTTAGACCATAAACAATATTATCTTCTAAACTGCTAATCATCAAAGAGCTAATTAGGCCATTATTCCAAGCCTATTCCCTTCATATATGCCTTCTTATTGGCTAGACGATTGATTTTTTTCATTACAAGTAGGATTTAGTAATATGTTTATATCTCTTTAAATGTCATATCCATTGCTACAATTGGTCTATATTACACAATTTCACTTAATTTTTTCAAACATTATTATATATATTATCCCAGTTATTAACCTCATCAATTCATACCATCAACTGAGTTTTATTTGATCCATAGTTGATAGTGCTTCTTTCTCACACAATGCCCTCTCTTCCATTGTTGACATTACTTCTTTCTCACACATTTCCCACTTTTTTGTCTCTTTACACTCCCCCTAATCGTCTCCTATTTTGATCCTACCCTTTCTTTATTTTCCACACCTACAATAGGGTGGTGATGGATACATCCACATTGAATACATTAAATAATTACATATATTGTTTTCTTGGTTAAGAGGAAGTTGTAATTATTGATAAATGTATTCATTTACATGTGAATATAGTCATGATTCTCCAATACAAATAATATGCCACAACTAATAAAATATCAATTGATAAAAAAGTTAAATAAAATAATATACATATAATTTTTTGATTTAGCTTCAGTCTCATGCTACCAAGTGCTCTTAGAGGTTGTGCATTTGTATGTGATTTTGTATTTTATTTGGATAGAATGCCATATGTTTAAATAGTTGAGTGTCATCAAAGGGTGATATTACGGGATATCCTTAATCCCCTCAATACCCTACTTGTGATGGGAAGATATAATATATAACGTATCATGATAACATAGTATACTATGCAAGGTTTCTTTTGGATTAAGGTAACATATAACCCCCAACAAAAGATGCTGGAAAGCAATTCTCCATGTGGCTTTACCTCATTTTCTAATACATGTGCACATCAAAAAGGATTTTGAACCAACCTAAAAATAGGACATAGATGACAATAATGAGACAAATCTTAGAGGATTTGGTTGTAACCAATTACAAACACTCATATTCAACACATTTGTTCTCGCTCTTTCCATAAAGAAAAGCATTGGAGGAAATTGTTAAGAGTCCATTCCAAACAGTCAACCTTAATTTTTTTTGGGGTAATGACAACTCTTTCAGGTGGTATTGTACATCAGAGGGCCCATATCGTACCCCAGACCTGGATTCAAAGAAGTTATGATTGGTCATTTTCCATTGTCAATGTTGGATGAATACGTCATGAATGTGCAACTCGAATTATTACTATAATGTCCGTATACTAACTATAAATATAATACAATATCAAAATAAATAAATAATTAATTGTATAATATAATATATTTGTAATGATTAGTAATATAATAAATCTAATTAGGCCACCTCAATTTAATTCTTATCGTGTCTAAAGAAGAAGATGTGGCAATCTTTCTTATGATGCTGGCAAGTGGGGTGGACAATTGTTTAAATAGAAACACTATTGCTAATTGAGAACACAACTATCATGTATTATGTTCAATATGATATATGGGATTCTTCAATAAAATATGCTTCCTATATAATCTAATCAATCGATGCAAGATGTCATATACAAATAGATAAGGATATAGATATTTTTGTACTTTTTCCATCATCTTTCTTAGATCACTAAAAACACCCATTGTATTTGTAATAGTAGTACTCATGTTTCTCTTTATTGGGTGAATCAAGGACAGGAAAAACTACCACAAGAACCACAAGCGTTGCCCATTTTAGGTACTCTGTTGGACATGGGTTTGAATCCCCGCCAATGTCTTCTTACACTCTCCAAGTGTTGTGGCAATCCAATGTATCACTATAACACTGATATATAATATATACAAATACATATACGCGCGCGCGCGTGTGTGTGTGTGTGTGTGTGTGTGTGTGTGTGTGTGTACACACACACACACACACACACACACACACAATTCTATTTAGGCCACCTCAATTTAATTTTAATTTTATCTAAAGAAGAAGACGTGGAAATATGCATTGTGATGCTAGCAAGCACAGTGGACAAGAGTCCAAATAGAAAAATTATTGCTATTGGATTGAGAACACAACTATCATGTATCATGCTCAAAATGATAGATGGGACTCTTCAATGAAATATGCCTCTTATATAATTTAATCGATTAATGCAAGATGCCATATACAAATAGATATCGATTTAGATATTTCCATATTTTCTCCATTATCTTTCTTAGTAACACTAACAACACCTATAATGATATATTAGATATAATATAATAATTCTATTTAGGCCACCTCAATTTAATTCTAATTGTATCTAAAGAAGAAGACATGGAAATATGCCTTGTGATGCTAGCAAGCACAGTGGATAAGAGTCCAAATAGAAAAAATATTGTTATTATATATATATATATATATATATATATATATATATATATATATATTTAGGCCACCTCAATTTAATTTTAATTTTAATTTTATCTAAAGAAGAAGACGTGAAAATATGCCTTGCGATGCTAGAAGGCATAGTGGATAAGAGTCCAAATAGAAAAATTATTGCTATTGGATTGAGAACACAACTATCATGTAGCATGCTCAAAACGATATAAAAGGACTCTTCAATAAAATATGCCTTTTATATAATTTAATCGATTCATGCAAGATAACATAGACAAATAGATATTGATTTAAATATTTCCATATTATTTCCATTATCTTTCTTATTAACACTAACAACACCCATTGTATTGTAATATTAGTACTCATTTATCTTTATTTGATGAATCACGGAGAGGCAAAACTACCACTAGGACCAGAAGCACTACCCATTTTGGGTAGTGTATTGGACGTGAGTTTGAATCCACACAAGTTTTTGAATACTCTCAAATTTTTATGGTGTTCAATGTGTTACTTTGTATTTGACACCCACATCTATAATGTTGTTTCTTAGTTTGTCATAGTTTTTTAGAAGCCATGATATCTTTAGTCATTTGGTTGGCTACTCAGAAGAGGACTTCCAAATTCATCATGTTGATGATGGTGACCACAAATAGATCCATCGAACCTAAGCCGCTATTTTGTTAGGAGTGTGTTTACCCAATGATGTTATTGTACCGAGTTGAGAGTGTGACGACAACTGTGAGGAGTGGATAAGTAAGAAATGTTACCCGTGCTGAGATAAGTGTTTTTAAAAGAGAAAAACATAACAAAGGTAAAATTGTGGGATCAATTCCAGGTCTATATTAGGAGGTCTTGCTGAGCTATTTTGGCATGCTATTGCAAGAGGATGGCATTGGAGGAGAGAGAGGAGAAGTGCCGGAATGCACTGATCTTAACCAACACCCATAAACTAGTGGAGTCCACACTCTTAATCAATCACATAAATTTACACCAAAATGTGCTAACTATTAAAAAAATATTGGTTACCTAACTAAAATCAACCAATTTGTGAGTGCTAGTTAAGATTGCCCACCAGAATGTGCTTGCCAGGAACCCTAAAGTCCATGCCTCTTTGTGACTTGATAGCCGCTGCTCTGTTGGCCCTCAAATGGGTAGGCAGAGGGGTCCTATTTTGACTAAGAATGGGGATATGTTGGTTTGAAACTCTTTTGTGTTTGGCTTCTTTGAAAGGTAATTCAGAGCTTAAAAAAATATTGTTTGTATGAGATGAGACTATAGAAATTGATCAGGAGACCAGTAAGATAATAATAAGAAGAGTATTTGTTGCAGGACTAATCATGGAAATGATTGAAGAGCAAAAAACATAATGAATCATACAATGGAATATACAGATTATGGATGACAGAGGTTTCCAGTGGTCACTATAGGGATTAATATACAATGGAATGGAGTCATGAGAGAGAATTATATTAATCCACTATTGAACATTTAAACTCATAACATCGTATTTGACTTCCAAGCATCTTTGTTGTTACCCAAATGGGATATTGGGATTTATTTCAACAATTTTTGGCTCCCTTATTTTCTTGGCCTTGCTAGATGTCGAATGCCTTGTTAGTTCAGATAAAAATGAATTTTGAAATCAAAATTTAAAAAACAATATGAACCTGGTTACACAAGTTTGTCCCTGCATATCAGGTTCCTAGATCTGCAGTTGATATGTAAACAAGAAGTCAACATTTTTAATGTATATGGCAAGAGAGAGCAGGGCAACAAAGACTTCACAATTTCCATATGCAACTATTGCATTTAACTCATTTCACTCATGATGGTGTAATAGATGCCTCTTGTAGATATGTTATTAACTCTGAATTGGGATTTAAATGATCCAAAGATGAATCTAAGCTTGTAGCTTGGCAATGAAATGTCTTTGGCCTTCGGTGGAAATAGTAATTGTACCATGGGAAGGTCATAATTTTCATTTCCTCAATAATAACACCAATGTTTCTTACTCTCTAAACTCTCCCTCTCAATTGATTCATATTAATTTAATGAACACCCTCCTTTCTACGAAGGCATTAATTCAGACATCTTTTATTGAAGAATGTGGCAAGTGAGAGGTGATAAATTGCATGCCCAATTGTACCTGGTATGCAACTGAAGTCCCCTTAGGTGTGTTACACTATACAAGGAAAACATGGCCATGATAAATGTAATATTTGATATATGCCCCAAGTTTAAGAGGGTGAATCTTTTAAAACTAGTGTGTAAAAGGAAGTTATATACAACACTCAAATATAAAAAATGATACTATCATAAGATTAGACCATAAATAATACTATCTCCTAAACCACTAATCATCAAAAAGATAATTAGGGCATTCTTCAAAACATATTTCTTTTATATTTGTCTTCTCACTGGCTAGACAATTGAATTTTTTTCATTGTAAAATAGGATTTAATAACATGTTTATATCTCCATAAATGTCAAATCCATTGTTACAATTAATCTATATAATTAATTTCACTATAAATTTATCCAGTTCAAACACATTATCTAATATAATTGATTATAATATTCACTTTTTTGACAGTGAGAAGGGATTAACTTACAGTTAAAACCTCGGGGAATATTTTATTCAATCAGTGTCATTTGATATTAATGGTCATTAACTCTGATTAATGTTATTTTAAATCACTTGATTGTGTCAATTTTAATAATTTAAATGTACTAAATAGTGTATTTTATTATTTTGAATTGAATTAGACGATCTATTACTCACCATGAAAATTATATAATATATAGAGAACATCTAAGATGAATTGAATATTTTTACATGATGTGTTTGTACATATGAAAAGTTAATCAATCAAACAATCATTAAATCTTCATTAATTTGAGGATGGCACACTGATCATCTTGTGGTGCCACGTTTTGAAAGGACCCTAGAATTTTCATGGGGTTCTTCAATTGGAATGGATGAACTTGAATTTTTTTACCATGATTGGCTCCAAGGAACTTCGAATGGGCATGGTGTTCCAAAAATATGTGTGGCAGTATGACTTATCATTGGGTGCCAAAATAGAATGTGGATTTCCATGGCTATCTATGATAATTTCACTATTGATTGTGACAATTTATCAGTATGTCAAGGGTTTTAGTGATAGAAAAATTCAAACATGTATCTACCAAAAATTACCCAAAGACACTTTAAAGGACCAAGAGAAACCTGTACCTACATAGAGATACTTACATTTAACCTATAATTATATTTTTTTAGAAATTTAACAATATATGTGTGTACATAAAGCTACATGTAGCAGCTTAAGCATACCTACATGCACATTTAATCAAAAATTAAAGGCATAATTTTTTTTCTCCATTTTCAAGAAAATGATCTTCAGGTATTTTTTGATCCATTTTTGGGCCTCATTATCTAACTTAAAAAAAAAGTGATAACAATTGATGTTAGGACCTTTGTTAGACGAAAGAGTGTTTAAGTCAGAAATGCACAATATAACATGGGATGTTGATCTGAATGGAGTGAACGGTGCCTATTGATATTGTGTGAACCATCCCTCATGGCTTCATGAGCTTTAACTAATGAGCATATTTTTTAGCTTCTTTGAAATACAAAAATGAATACCTTATGGACTCATAAATGATTTTTGGTCCTTGATTTCTATAATCATGTTAGGTTGTGGAGCTAAGAGCTTCACTAATGCAAACATTGGAGGAGGTTGCTGAGTGTCACAGTCACCGGCGTCGGTCAGGCCAACTGATGTCGATCATGTGTGGACAAGAAGTTGTCGACATCAGTCAAGATCAGCCAACGTCGGTCATCTCCAGGAAGATAGGGACTGATGTTGATCGCCTGTGCAGTACCAGAACTGCTAGTTCACGAACAATTTGTTAACGAACTGGCTGTTTGTATGTGAAAAGGCTAATTTTAGTCTTGAGCTACGGATCTAATTATTGTAATTAGATGTCTAATTATTGTTTGCATGAGATCTATTTAAGAGACTCATGGACTGTATTGTAAAGTGTGAGGGATCAAACTAGGGATTCCCCGGGTGCTAGATAGAGAGAGCAAGTTTGGCTCCTCATAGTGCCATAGTGCCAAGTGTGTATGATCAGGTACATCTGTGGGAGAGAAAGGTCTGGTAGAAGATCCACAAGGGTGCTGGTTTGAAGGACAAGGGTTCTTCATGGTATGTAAGATTAGGTTGGTCTACAGGTGTGCAAGATCAGGAAGGAGATCTACATGTGGTAAGTAAGGTCGGTTGATCTGCAGGTGTGTGTGTGTGTGTGCAAGGTCAAAAGAGATCTATGAGATAGCAAGATCAAAGGTGACTGCAACACATCAAGGAGCAAGATCAGGTGAGATCTACTTGGAGTACATTGCATACTTGGAGTATGTGTGTATACTCAGTTGGTACTGGCAGTAGTGATACTAACTGGTTGGAGGTGAACAATAGCTCTGTGCTTGAGTTGTTTGTTGTGACCATAGTTGAGAGAGTGAGCTCTTGAAGAGATTTACTGTTTATGCCCTAGAGGTGTGGGATCCCTAGAGGAGTGTAAGGAAGAAGACTGTGGCATCTTCTTTGTTGTATTTCCTTCTAGAAGAGTATTAATATAATTAGGTATTGTCTCTCATATTCTGTGTTACTTCTGAATTCTAGTTACTATTTACTTCTGGTTAAATTTTGCATTTAGTTGCTTGGTAATCAATTTTGCTCCCAGGTCCTAACAAATTGGTATCAGAGCTAAGGTTGTAGGGATTAGGTTTGTGTTTGATTACAGGTCACTCTCAGGGGTTTCTGATTGAGTGGGAGTATAGCAATGGCAGAAGAAAGTAAGCTAAAATAAGAGAAATTCAATGGCACAAATTATCAATTATGGAGGATGCAGATAGAGGATTATCTATATCAGAAAGATCTATACTTACCGTTGGGTGGGGTTGCATGCAAGCCCCTGGATATGAAAGATGAGGAATGGAATGTTCTTGATCGGAAGGCTCTGGAAACTATAAGGTTGAGTCTTGCATCGTCTGTGATTTCCAACTTATCACAGGCTAAGACAACGATAGAGTTGATGGAATCTTTGGCAAGTTTATATGAAAAACCTTCAGCTTTGAATAAGGTATTTCTTATGAAGCAATTATTTAATTTGCAAATGCAGGAAGGTGGATCGGTACATAGTCATCTTAGTGATTTCCATGGTTTGGTAAACCAGTTAGTTTCGGTCAATATTGTTTTTTATGATGAAATTAAGGCTCTCTTAATCTTATGCTCATTACCTAAAAGTTGGGATAGTTTGGTAATGGCAGTTAGTAATATTGTGTTTGCTTCAAATATCTTGAAAGTGGATGATGTTGTTAGTGTAATTTTGAATGAAAAAATTTGCAGGAAAAGCACAGGTGAATCATCAGGGAATGCTTTGAGTGCTGAAAGCAGGGGAAGGCAAAGAGAGAAGATCAAGCAAGGGAAATCAAGGTCAAAGATAGGCAGGAGATCTAGATCCAGGCCCGACAAAAAAATCTGTTGGAATTGTGGAAGGAAAGGGCATGTAAAGAAAGATTGTTGGTTGGTTGAAGATCAGCAAGAAGGAAATGAAGAAGCAGTTGTTGCAGGTATTGTTGCACAGGATGCTCTTGTATGTTCCTTGGATAAAGTGGAATCTTGGGTGTTAGATTCTGGTGCCTCTTTCCATGCATCCCCAAATAGAAATTTTTTTCATGAGTATGTCCAGGGAGACTTTGGAGAGATTTATTTAGGGGATGGTAAGCCTTGTCAAATGGTTGGCAAAGGGAAAGTGAAGCTGAAATTGTAGGCAGGCAACACATGGGTGTTGAAGGAGGTCATGCATATCCCAGTTCTGAAGCAGAATTTGATTTCTGTAGGAAGTTGGGTGATGAGGGATGCACAATAACTCTCACAGCGGACTCTTGGAAGGTTACCAAGGGTGCACTTGTTTTAGAAAGAGGTAAGAAAGTAGGTACTCTTTATCTATCTACTTGTATTACTGATTCTCTTTCTGGTTTATCTATTTTAGCTGTAGATTCGAAGATGTGGCTTCATAGGCTTGGTCACATGAATAAAAAGGAGATGCATGTTCTTGAGTCAAAGGGTAAGAGTTCAGATTTGGATAGCATAGATCGAGATTTCTGTAAGCAATAGAAGAAAGTGAGGTTTCTTGAGATTGAAGCTACAAAAAAAGATTGGGTCTATTGCACAAAGAAGAAATCTAATGTTTTTTGACCAGAACAGGAAAGCCTTGGTGTTCAAGGAGGAGATGACGGACAGAGATCAGTCACAGAGGCTGAATAATTCTGAGCAGGGTAGTTTGAACAAGGGAATGATTCAAAGTAAGCTCGTGAGTAAAAAGTCATCACTCACAGGTAAACACAGGTACTGACATCGATCAGGGGGAACCGATGTCAAACAGGTAGGCACCGACGTTAGTCATGTGTAGACCAGAGGAGTCAGTGGTGTTGGGCAGGTGGACACCGATGTTGGTTAGGGAACTGACATCGACAATCAAGACAGTCGCATGGAACCGATGTCGGTCAGATGCAGACTGAGAAGTGATCGACATCGGTCACTATTAGAATGGATTATGGGTGGACAACAAGCTGTCAAAGAGTCTCAAATGCCCATATGGAGGACTGAAAAGGTAAGTAAGCCTCAAATTTGTTGTTCCCCTTCTTTAGATTACTTGTTGCTCACTGATGGTCAAGAACCAAAAAGTTTTAAAGAAGCAGAACAGGTAGAATTCAAGAAACAGTGAGAGCATGGCATGTATTCTTTGGAAGAGAACCAAATGGGAGATTTGGTAGAGTTGCGAGCTGGAGTGAAAGCACTGAAAGACGAATGGATTCCTAGGTCAAAGAAGAGAGTGAATGGACACGTGAGATGGAAGGCCAGGGTATATGGTCTTGAGCAAGTTGTAGGACAGTGGTATAGGTTTGACAGGTGGATGATAAAGCACAACTTTAGTCAATGTCATTGTAACCATTATGGTTTCTTTACCAAGTTGGATAATGGTCGCTACATTATCTTGTTACTGTATGTAGATGATGTGCTTGTTGTAGGTGCATACATATAGGGAGTTGCTGAGCTAAAGGTAAAGTTAGTTCAGTGGTATGTCATGAAGAATTTGGGAGTAGCAAAATTCTTTGGCATGAGTAATCCTAGAGACAGGGAAGATCACAAGTTGATGTTGTCACAGAATGATTGTGTGAAGGTAGTGCAGGGTGCAGAACCGGGCAGCACACCTATGGATGGACAGTTCACATAATAGGGTCCCCAATCACATGATGAGGTTGAGTACATGTGTACTCCCTGATATTTCCCTAGCAGTGGGAGTTATCAACAGGTTTGTGGCCAATCTGGAAAAGAAGCACTGGAGAGTAGTTCAGTGGGTTCTCAAGTATCTAAGAGGGACCAGCAGCAGGTTAACATGTTATGCAGGGTCAAAGACTTCTCTACATGGGTATGTAGATTCGGATGTGGCAGGTTACTTGGATGACATGCAAAGCACCACAAGTTGTGTGGTGATTGGTCTTCAAGAGGAATACAAGCCAGGAAACAAATTAGACAATGTACAGGTATAGGTACAATGTAGCTGTTTATCTCTAAGTGAGAGATTTTTAGGTTGTGGAGCTAAAAGCTTCACTAATGCATACATTGGAGGAGGTTGCTGAGTGTCACAGTCACCAGCGTCGGTCAAGCCAATTGATGTCAGTTAGGTGTGGATAGGAAGCTACCGACATCGGTCAGGATCAACTGACATCGATCATCTCTAGGTAGACAGGGACTGACGTCGATCGCTTGTGCGGTTCCAGAACTGCTAGTTCATGAACAATTTGTTAACGAACTGATTGTTTGCATGTTAAAAAGCTAATTTTAGTCTTGACCTACGGATCTAATTATTGTAATTGGATGTCTAATTATTATTTGCATGAGATCTATTTAAGAGACTCATGGGCTGTATTGTAAAGTGTGAGGGATCAAACTAGGGATTCCCCGGGTGCTAGATAGAGAGAGCAAGTTTGGCTCCTCATAGTGCCATAGTGTCAAGTGTGTATGATCAGGTAGATTTGTGGGAGAGCAAGGTCTGGTAGAAGATCCACAAGGGTGCTGGTTTGGAGGACAAGGGTTCTTCATGGTATGTAAGATCAAGTTGGTCTGTAAGTGTGCAAGATCAGGAAGGAGATCTACATGTGGTAAGTAAGGTCGATTGATCTACAGGTGTGTGTGTGTGTGTGCAAGGTCAAAAGAGATCTGCGGGATAGCAAGATCAAAGGTGACAGCAACACATCAAGGAGCAAGATTAGGTGAGATCTACTTGGAGTATGTTGCGTACTTGGAGTATGTGTGTATACTCGGTTGGTACTGGCAGTAGTGATACTGACTGGTTGGAGGTGAACAACAGCTTTGTGCTTGAGTTGTTTGTTGTGACCGTAGTTGAGAGAGTGAACTCTTGAAGAGATTTACTGTTTATGCCCTAGAGGTGTGGGAGCCCTAGAGGAGTGTAAGGAAGAAGAGTGTGGCATCTTCTTTGTTGTATTTCCTTCTGGAAGAGTATTAATACAATTGGGTATTGTCTCTCATATTTTGTGTTATTTCTGAATTCTAGTTACTATTTACTTATGGTTAAATTTCGCGTTTAGTTGCTTGGTAGTCAATTGTGCTCTCGGGTCCTAACAAATCAGTCAAGAGGAGTTGTCAATATAAATGTAAATGCTAAAATCTGATTTATATAGTACCTTAGTCTTGTACACATGGTAAATATTTATCATGGTTGTACCTTTCAGTTTTAGATTTTCTCACTACCAAAAGAATTGCATTCACTATCTCTTTGTGCCTAATTATTTATCTCTTAGTCCACTCATTTTTATTTTGATTATGAGGCCTTATTTACTATGCAAAAAGGTCTAAATATGATTATTATCATTCACTGCTAGTTCTAGACATGAACATGTTTTCTAACTCACTAGACACTTATGTTCCATACAGATACATCGATGCAAGTGCCAATCTTTCCTACAAAGTGTTCAATGCCTAAAATTCATCTAATTTTTAAAATAAAATGTATCACAAAGTTTGGCCTAAGTGAATTAGTGCAAGATATTTATAAAAGGGATTGGTGTATATATAAAATCAATCCCCATTCATTCCTCGCCTAGTAAACACCTATAAATCACATACAACTCACAAGGTAATATACCAAAAAACACTCAATCAAGCATTCAAGTGAACAAACCTTCTCTATTCATATTTATTTTTATATCAATCATAGGAACAATATTTCTACAACTTATTTGAAGCATTCAAAGGGCAGTCCATGAGCTATATTTTCCAAGTTAAAAGCTAGATCAATGCATGTCTTTATTTATCACACATTGCATCCATGTACACAGACAAACCAACACATAGGGGATAACTACAAAAGTCTGAGGCCATCTTTGGATTATTGGCTATGTAGACAGTGCCCGTTGACTGAGAGATATGTGGTACAGCTTGACATCATGAGTCCACTAACTCATTTTTCTCATAATCACTCCAAGGGTGAAGATATAAGGTTTGATAATTTGACAAAAAATGACACCCTGTACGTTTGATCTGAAGACATCAAAAGAAAGGTTATAGAAAACCTAGAAAGCATCAATTGGTTACATTTGGATCTAGTCAATATTATGTACAAGAACCTGCAACAGGTTAGACACCTATGTCGATGAAACTAATTAGATCTAACATGAACATTTAAGGCCATAGAAATAATATTTCCATAATGTGATGACTATTTTGGGATCATTTTCTAGTCCATTTCTAGCTTGTTCCAAATCAAACCTACATGTGCACATTAAACCAACTAAGTATCATTTGTTTCTAATTTATTGTAATATTCATCAATAATTGTACTCTAGTATTTTTAGCAATCTCAGTTGTATAAATTCAGAATACTATTTGTTTGATTTTTCTAGTAATTGACTTGCTTATTAGGTTAGTTCAACACTTCTGTGTAAAAACTAATCTAATCCAATTAAACCTAGATATAACCCACTCCATATCTAAATTTAGGGTTATACATTTGGTTAACATGTCTCTTTATGCAAACCCTAGCTACCCCTAGGGTATTTTGCCTCATAAAAAAATTATTTTTGTTTTTTTTAGATTTATTATATTATCTATATGCAACCTAGTCGTAACCCTTGATTAGGTGATGTTTCTATTGAACACTTGGAGCTTCCTATTGTACCACCTAACATGACTCAAACTCATGAAGTATCAAACCCTATGCCTAATACAAGTGCTAATGATGAAAATGAACATGTTGAAGATGTTATCATAGAAGAATAATATCTTAATAAAAACAATGAATCTAGTGAAAATAATGAACATGAACAAAGAGATCAAGAGAAAATGCAAGCTATTGCTATGTTTTGAGAGTGAATCTGTCAAAACCCTCAAGATCTTGATGAAATCATAAAAAGTATATTAGAAACTAAAAAATCAAAAAGCATAGATGAACAACTAGGTGCATCTATTGATTAGGCTATTAGAGCTATGGGACATTCCCATATTCCTCTAACACTTCCCTTGAACACATCATCGCTTCATACATTTAATGGGGGCACAGGTTATGTGTTTACACCATTGTTCCCTAGAACAAATCCCACTATTGCTACATCCTCTATAAAAAATATTGGCATTTCAACCCAGTTACCTGTTTTAATGCCTATATCAACTCAAACCATGGGTACACCTCCTCTAATGGCTTCTCAAAATTCCACTCTTAACAATTAGAATGTGCAAGATCTTGTACAATCTATAAAAAAATTAAAAGCTAAAGTTACTAATATTAAGAAAATTTTTATGAAGTCACCTTATGCTATTGATTCATAATAGGTGTTGCATAAGCCTCTTGCACATGAGATACATTTACACCCCTTTCCAACTAACTTTGTTTCACCTAAGTTCATATTTATGATAGAAAGGGTTATCTTGAATAGCATATTCGATATGTCTATGAGGCATGGCTTGATTATGACTCCAACAGTAAACTTTTGACTAAATTATTTTCAAAGAGCCTCAAAGACTATGCTCTAAGATGGTTCTATGATTTACCAATCCAATTAGTACAAGCATTCAAACCTCTTGTGAATCAATTTTTGGCACACTTCTCTATCAACATTACTAAAAATGCATCCTTCACCCAAATTGCAAAAATCAAATAAGGAACCAATGAACTTATCAATGAAGATGACTTGAGGTACAAGATGATGTTGCCCAAAAGGACAAGTCAAATGGTAGATAAAGACCTTCAAGATATTTTCAGGTAATGTTTGCTTGCCCCATTATATGAGTCCATTATTTTTAAAATTTTCAAATATTTTGATGACTTATGCCATACTATTAGAGATTTTGAAATGAAACTCATTTCATTGAACGAACTTAAGTATGTATCCACCACACTGATTACATGAGATACCAAATTTCATATCAAACCAAGCTTTAGATTAAAACCTATAGAATCTAAAAAGAAAACAACTACAAGTGTTAATATAGTGCCACAACAATTTATTCAGCTTGTATTATGCAATGTACCAAGGAGACAATTTACATGATTATCTGAGTCTCTAACTTTGCTACTTAAGAAGCTTGTATATTGTCATCTCATCTCTCCTTCACCCCATAGATGTTGATATAAGTAGGCCTCTACCTCATGGATATGATGTCAATGTTTATTGTGACTATCACTAGGGCCCCTAGCATTCTACTAACCGATGTTATACCTTGAAGCATAAGATCCAAGACCTTCTCGATGACCAACAACTTACATTTTATGATCCTCCTAAACAATGGGTCACAATATTGTGACCATCAAAACAAAAATATGTTTAGGGAATCATTACAAGATCATTCGCAAAGGAATCCAGAAGTGAAAATGGCATATAATGCAATCCTCCTCCAACACATTATGTGCACCCATTAGATGAGATTATTGGTACTTATACATGACATATACCTCATATGGTTTAAGAACCATATATTACTCTCTATGATAGTTAGATTGTGAATGATAACTCACATCTTCATTCATTATTTATTCATGCATACCTTGATCACTAGCATATTCACACTGTAATGATTGATAATGGTGCTAGCAAAAATATTTTCGCCATGACATTACTTGCACATTTGGGATATACACATGATGATTTTTAACTTCAATCAAAATGGTTAGAGCATTTGATGGGACCTCATAACATGTTTTCAATGAGATTGACTTACCCTTACAGGTTGGTCCAACACATGTGGTCACTACCTTCTCAATTATACCATATACTAGAGTCTTTGTTATGTCATTGGGATGACCTTGGATACATAA
Organism: Torreya grandis; assembly: GCA_037957365.1. Lineage (NCBI taxonomy): Eukaryota > Viridiplantae > Streptophyta > Pinopsida > Cupressales > Taxaceae > Torreya > Torreya grandis. The sequence continues at coordinate 3,344,482 of JARHVA010000561.1, read as the reverse complement.
ACTTTGCACATTACCTTTTATATTGCATGGGTGTTTTAAATACATTCATACCAACACAATAGTCATAATTATTGGAATTTCATATGAATATCCACTTGAAAAAAATATTTTATTTCAAGATAATTAATTATAAAACCTACTAAGATTAATCCTCTGTGAAAAGATGAGAAACAAGCAATCCCCTTTCTTAGGTAGTCTATACTCGAGAGACCATTTCATTAGATATACACAGTGGATTCTATGGAATCCTCATCTACTACTCCAAAACATACTCGATTATCTAGAGATACTAAACATCTTCCTATTCTCGTAACTTCAAATATGCTACCGAGCACAAAATGATGGGTTTTATGAAACCCTACTCCATTTATTACCTCTTTGAGACCACATAGTCATATGAGACATACCTAGAGAATCTTAGAGCTTACAACCCCAAATGTTACATCTATATATGTTCCTTGGTAGTACCACTTGTTTGATATACCATATCCAGTTTTTAGAGCACTCCCAGATGAGCATCCCTTAGATAGGATTATTTGCTAGAGTTTACCTTTTGAAAACATTCCAACAAAATTCAAAAATCAAATCAAATATTTCAAAAATATAAAACCATTCAAAAAACTCAAAATAATTACCAAAAATTATTTTTAACATGTTCTTAGTTGAACTATTTCTTATATGTTGATTGGTCCAAGTTAGTAGATAGCATATCATTTATTTCATATATACACGTATGTTTCATGTTTCATTTGAATGTGATGCATGCATACCCATGTACATGATATATGCAAGGAACTTCCCTCCACTCATGTGATAAGAACATTGGGGTAATCTACTTCTTTGATCATGATACACCCAGGTTATATTATTCTATGATCATTTTCCCTTATCATGTTTGAGTTTATAAACTTACTCATGCATATATCCATGTTTATACCTTTCACAATGTACTTGATATGCCATATACTTAACATTTTTTGCAAACACGTATATTTAGGAACTAGTATGCTATGTTCATGTTGGTTGCTTATATTTCATGCTTTCATTTGTGCACTGGATTGAGTGTGTTTCTTGTTGGATATTGTCTTGAATTGTATTTAATGTTTGAGCATTTGAATATATTTCATTTATTGTTTCCCCCATGCATGTGTTTTCACATTTATACATTTGAATGTCACTCTATGTTGTATGAGGACATTTAAATATGTCATTTCTAGGCTATGTGGGCATTTGTCTAAGTCGTGTCCTTTTGATTGTGTGGCATTTGAACATGCACCTTATATGAGGTCTCCTTGGATCATTTTATGGTGTTTTGCTTTTAAGAGTTCTTGTGTGTGTGATTGATTGCTTATTGAGTTTGTATTGTTACTCTCCAGACATTGTCATGATTTATATCATGCATCTTAGGACTTGATGTGATCACATATTACGTGTCTCAATACTATATCTACTTTACATACTACTCTTATATGGTTCATGATCTATACATAACTCATACAATTATCTTATCTTTTTGAGGTAAGGTAACTACCAAATTCTACTTCTTGAGTAAGTGCACAAAGTTGAGGGATAAAAATGAGCCTACCCGTAGACATGATTTTCTTGAAATTTTAGAAACCTGAACTTCTATAGATAATTTGAGATGGTTACACTCAAAATTTAAAGATGGTATAAGAACATGAATTGCAGCATTTCGAGTCTAGTTTTTAAAACACTATTTTTTTTTAAATGGTTAAGTATAACTACGTCAAACATCTAAAATTTGAATAATAACTTTTATTTTATTTTTTAAAATAAAGTAGATAGACGGTCATGTGGCCCACTATTTTATGAGAATCATCTAATATTGTTTGAAACTCTTTGGTGAATATTTAGATAAGATCTAGTCTGTAACTTTTTTTTTCAATGAATGTATTTTTTATTAATTTTACAAGTAAATAAATCTTGAAAACTTAAAATAAAATGGATAGTTTGTTGTGTGGCCCCTCTAAGTACCTAAAAAAAAGAAATTTTGATTTTTTTAATGTATGTAGAGTTAGGCCTAGTTTGTGACCATATAATTTTTTTGCACATGGATCAATGAAAGATAAATTACATAAACATGAATAGGCATATATGTTTGCGGCATGTAGTGGTTTAAAAAATGTATAGTTAAAAATCAACACAGTTTGAACCCTTAAAATAGTCTAAAATTTATAAAAATCATATATTTGAAAATATGAGAGTGTGCTCATTTTCATGGTAATAATTTTTTAAAATTTGTTATTAAAATCCATAGTGTATTTGGCGATGTGAAATTTGTTGTTTTCTATCAAAACTCTTGGACTTGGGTTGTAGATTGATAGGTCCAAGCCTTTGGCTTGGGAATACAAGCCATTTTTGATCTAAAAGGCTTGATTTTTTTAATTCAAATTTCAATAATGCGTATGCATTATGAGGAATGTGTACGCAATCTTATGGCTTTACACCCAAAAGAACAAGAATATGTACATGAAGGTAATATTTACTTGAAGTTGATATTTACTAAAATAAATATTAAGTATAAGTTTACATTTATAATTATACTTTAAATTTATTTTAATAAATATAATAAATTAGGGTCACTCTACATCTAATAGAGTCGATATCATAGTTGCACACCTTACAATATAAAAAATAGTTTTTTTAAAATCTAGTTTGGTTAGTACTTAGGCATTTTTAAGATTTTGATATTAAACCTATGGATTTCAGGGCATAACTTTTACAATTGATGTTCATTTTTGGTAAACATATAGTCATTTTTTAAATTTTTTTGTCTTTTGAATTGCTTCCTAGCATTTCTAGAAGTTCTAGGTTTCTCAAAATTGAAGTTTTCAGACCACTCACTTTGAAATTGATCCAAAGTAGTTTGATTGGGGAAGCATAGGTCACATTGATGACCTACACACATCAAATGACCACTTGGTGTTAATTTCACTTGCTCATTTTTCTTCCCTCGTCCCTAATCACTTCTTACTCATCCCTGATCACTCCTAATCACTCTCTCATCATTCCTCATTATCTCTAATCACTTCCTCATTGACCCTCATTGTCCCTAGTCATCTCTAACCACTCCCTTATCATCTATAATCACTCCTCCATTGACCCTCACTATCCGTCATCATCCCTAATCACCCTATCTTCATCCCTCATCATCCCTAATCATTCTTTCCTCATCCCTCATCATCCCTAGTCACTTCCTCTTCATCCATCACCATCCCTAATCACTTCTTCCTCATCCCTCATCATCTATAATCACTCCCTCATTGACCTTCATTATCTCTCATTATTTCTAATCACTCCATTATCATCCCCAATCACTTCTTCATTGACCATCACCATGCATGATCATCCATAATCACTCCATCCTCATCCCTCATAATCCCCAATCACTCTTTTATCATCCCTCATCATCTCTAATCACTCCCTCACTGACCTTTACCATCCCTCATCACTTCATCATTGACCCTCACCATCCTTCATCATCTGATGTAAGTATATAATCTGTAGGTAGTTTTGATTCCAATCATATGTTGTTTAATCCATTACAATAGAAATTAACTCTTTTATAATACTTGGTGTGTTGTCAATACCCATTTGTGATAGTCAATTTTCTTATTAAATGAATTGGATGATCTTCCAAATTTATAGTCAAGTAACACTTGAGTACTAGCACAAAAAAAGAGTCTAAATTTTAGTTCATTGAATTATCTTTGTTATGTAGTTGACTAGATGAAACTTTATTTAGTTTCACCTTTGGTAACTTGGTTCAAAGGATAAAAACTAAACACATATATCTTTTGTAATTTCCTAATTTCGAGAAGATTTGAATCTATGTAAATTTATTTGGTGTTTCTCATTCTTGTATGACTTGAATCTTGGCCAGGTTTACACATGTACAACTTGTGTGTAATGTATCCCAAATATTGTATTTATTGCATGAAAAAAGAACATTTAATCATGTTATCATAGAAAATGTGTTTCTACAAAATGTGAAACATTAGTTCAACATGGTGTAGATGTTCATTCCATGTTTTTTAAAGATTAGGATGTCATCAAGGTAGATTTACAAATGGCATAGTTAAAGGGCCTGAGGATGTCATTCATTGTCTCAATTAATGAATTCGCTATATGATTTAACCTAAAAGGCATAACCAACTACTCAAGTAATTTGTCCTCTATTTTTAAGACTACATTCCAAATGTCTAGAGGTTCAACATGAATATGATGATACACAAACTTAAGATCAATTTAGGAAAATAATTCTACACCATGGATATGGTATAAAAATGCCTTAATATTTAGATGAGGATAATAGTTTGTCACTTTAATCTTGATGAGATTATTTTAATCGATTCACAACCTCGTGTCGCATCCTTCTTTGGTGTAAGAACAATTGAGCTTCTACAATGCAATGATTTGGGCATGATGTGTCCATTATCCATGGTTTCATTGATCTACCACTTGATCTATTCATTTTCTAAAAATCATATGTTATATAAAGAGGCTTGAGGTAGAGGTAATTAAGGGATCAAATCAATAGTATTGTTTAGTATACAATATGTGGGAACTTATTTAAGTGACTAAAAAATATCCTTGTATTCATCTAGTTTATGGTTCAATTATTTTATCTTTGTTATTGTTGGACAAACCGCACTATGAAATGGTGCCATAGGGATGTTATTAAATTTGCTTCTTAGTGTTGACCAATTTTGCCCACAGGCAAAATTTCGGTTAACTTCTCCCATGTTGTTTAAGGCCAATTCATTTTTTGGTTGCATCAGTTCATCGGCCTTAGTTCATGAACTAGTTCAACACTTATGCAAAGTTCAACGCTTCGGCCTTGGTTCAACGGTTTTGGTTCAAAGGCAAAGGTTCAACGGTTCAGTTCAACGACTTTGGTTCAAGGCTCATCGACGCGCTCGGTTGAACCATTGAACCATTGAACCATTTTGGTTCAACAGGTTCAATTCAACGCAAAAGTTCAATGGGTTGGTTCAATGGCTTGGTTCAAGGAGGCCGCACTTCAAAGGAAAAGACCCGATGAATTTTGTCAAGGATGGTGACGTCCCAAAGGCCGTCAAATTTAATGCAATGAACTAGTAGTTTGTTTTTTGAACTTTTTGAGCATCAAGCATGGAAAAGCCCAAGGAATGTAGTGACCAGCCAAGAGATCGCCCCCGAGGGCTGAAAGAGCAGGAAGAAGATAAAAGGCAGAAAAGGACAAAGTGTCCAAGTGGTGAAGAGATGGAGAGTTATTGAGTGGTGTGACCTATTTTTCTCCAAATTGGCATTGGAAGAAGACAAACTATAGTCTGTTGGTAGAAAAGAGGCACGGCCATGTCCTAACATTAATGTTTGAATGCCAAAGTCAATTTGGGTGATTATACAACATGGGATGAACAGGCAGTCAGTGCAAGTGGCAAGAGGAAGCGACAATTTGAGAAGCGACTCCAGTAGGTGAAATAGTACCAACGAATTGATCATTTGGGACACAAGCAACTAGTAACGCAACCAGTTTCTCCATTTTACATTTAATAGGTGGACAAATCATGTATTGACCCTGAAAATGCAGATTTCAAATAAACAAGGGGGACAGCTCATTAATGTTTTGAGCAACTTGTTCTTCCCATGAAGGGATGTGTATGCCACTTGTAAAAGGAGCGCCAAATGGCCTCCTTCCTTCTCCTATATATTGCGAACTTGGTCATTTTGTAAAAGATCTTCCACATTTTGCTAAGGTGCAGCCCTGGCAAATTTTCCACCCGAATCAATAAACACAGTTTTTACCTCCATTTGGATAGATATTTCAGAGTATATGCTGAGTGTTGTTTGTATCCAGTCATTGTCTCTTAATGCTCTCACAGGTCCAACACCAACATACCTATTGTCTACAAGGTGCCATTTCTGCAGCTGAAAGGAGAAGAGCTGACATTTGGAAGACCAAAATAGAGGAAGTTACTTACAGTGTGTATTTCACAGCGCCTCAGTGATTGATGTTCCCTGTGTTCTCATGAAAGCCTCCCTGCCAGTTTCTTGCAGCTTGGTCCTTCTGCCAAGTGTGTAGTGTATGTATGTGTTTATCTGGTTTCAAGTGTGGAGGTGTGAAGGTCAACTTATTTTGGTGCATCACCTCTTTAGAGTAGTTTGCTTTCCTGCATCTCTTTCTCCCTTTTCACCCCCCCCAATTTTATATCTATATATATATGTATGTTAGCACTTGCTGGAACAAGCACAATGCATCAAAGGGAGCTAGCCCTTATCTAGAGACTCTCCCCTCTAGCTTCATCAGTCCCACAAGTGAGAGGGGAGTTTCCATGTTGCGAGGAGAAGGCAAGAGCTAGGCCTCTTGCTAAGGGTGCAATTTCCTGCATCAACGGTTATGGCACGCCCGGTGGGACCAACTGGGACAGGTTTTGTCCAAAGAGTTGAAGAATTTTTGGTGTGTTCTTCAATCGACCAACCTTTAGAGGCTTTGCATCAAACACCAATGGCGACTCCGAGTTGAATCTACTGGTTAAGCACCTGGTGCCATCAGAAATCTACTTTTATATGTATAATTCTTTTGCACAGCATCATGGACCTTGTTGTCTTTCCTATGGTTTTGATCAGACTCAGCCTCTTTATGGCATCACCTCAAGAAGCCCTCCTAGTCGCCCTTCAACCAGAAGGGAAACTTCCAATCTCAAGATCTTTCGCCCTGATGGTACGCTCCTGACTTGGAGGGAAATGATGGAATCATGGAATAGGAAAGAAGAGAAGCAAGGTTTTTCTCAAAACCTTGAAAAAGACAAAGCTGCTCCTACCCATGATTCCTATGATCTCCAAGAAAGGCTTTTCCAAGAAGATCTAGCCAGGAGAATTACAAAGTTGGAATCCAAAGAAAGATTCCTTAGCCAGTGTGTGATGGATGGTTCAGACCCAACGACACATTCCATGTCTAAACACATCCCATCTACACACTTCCAAGAGAAATATCAGGCCACACCTGATATTGATGAAGTGCTGACCAAGTGGAAGGAGGAGAATCATTCGATTCTAGCTCAAGGACTACCTCCTCTTCCACGTGTTTTTCCCACTTCACCCCTTCTCAAGGAGGAACCTGTTTTGCAAGAGGCAGGTGAGGAGTAGAAGATCCAATCTGTAGTTCCCCAAGAGGCTATCATGAGTGACAATGAAGAAGAAATCATCATTGATGCTTCTTGTGAAGACCTTATTAGCAGTGATGAAGATGCAAGTCTTGCATATATGCAGATGTTTTGGTAATACGAAGAGGAACAAACGCATGGTGAGCTCTCTTCCCCTCTGTTTGATGAACTTCCTTGTTGTTTTGATGATGAATATGACTACGCTGAGGAGCCTGAGTTGGAGGAAATAAAGGAGAGGTCTGTCTTCCTGGAGGAACGCCTTGAAGAAGAGAGTTTTGAAGAAAGAGGCGATGTTCTGTGGGATGAACAATCATTTTGTGAGTCCATTTCAGACATCACCATAGTCACCCTTCTTCAAGAAGGCCAAAAGGGAGTAGAGGACGAGTCTGACAGGATTTTCAATGAAACAGAAGGAAACAAGTCAGACCATGATACATTGCAGAAGGAATGTGCAGATCAAAGGGCTTATGGTGATGAGCTAGCAGCCATTGATTTCTTGGTGATAAGCACCAATATGAAGGACCAACATTCAACAGGCCTCCAGGGACAAGAAGAGTACATGTATGTTGGAGGCATGTTTGAATCTGATCCACTCAGATTCTGGCCAATGCAGGTGACAAGCAAGAAGAGCAAGTCACCAACTCTCTTTTTCATTCAGCTACTTGCCTGGCACCATAAGTCTTCTTGCCAGGAAGGGGACTTAAGAAATTTTCCTTTCGATCCAGGAGAGAGGCAAACTTACTTGGTTAGATGTATATAGTAGTTTGTTTTCAGTTTCTTTTCTTGCTTTCCCTAAGTGCAGTTTGCACAAGTAGTGATTTTAGCCTCGTGTGTTTCCCTTTGCGTGTGGGGTAAAAGCTTCATATTTGATTCTCGAATCTTTCGAGGCTGTTGCTAATCTCTTTCATAGCTGTAATCTGACTCCGTGCCCAATGGACTGCAAGGCAACTGGGTTCTAAGCATGGCAAGCATGCTTCCCCTGTAAGTCACCAATCTGTTGACCAATTTTGCCCACAGGAAAAATTTTGGTCAACTTCTCCCCTGTTGTTTAAGGCCAATTCATTTTTTGGTTGCATTAGTTCATCGGCCTTAGTTCATGAACTAGTTCAACACTTCTGCAAAGTTCAACGCTAAGTTCAACGCTTTGGCCTTGGTTCAACGGTTTTGGTTCAAAGGCAAAGGTTCAACAGTTCAGTTCAACGACTTTGGTTCAAGGCTCATCGGCACGCTCGGTTGAACCATTGAACCGTTGAACCATTTTGGTTTAACGGGTTTAGGTCAATGCAAAAGTTCAACGGGTTGGTTCAACGGCTTGGTTTAAGGAGGCCGTACTTCAAAGGAAAAGACTCGATGACCTTTGTCAAGGACGGTGACGTCCCAAAGGCCGTCAAATTTAATGCAATGAACTAGTCATTTATTTTTTGAACTTTTTGAGCGTCAAGCATGGAAAAGCCCAAGGAATGTAGTGACCAGCCAAGAGATTGCCCCTGAGGGCTAAAAGAGCAGGAAGAAGACAAAAGGCAGAAAAGGACAAAGCATCCAAGTGGTGAAGAGATGGAGAGTTATTGAGCGGCGCGACTTGTTTTTCTCCAAATTGCAGTCTGCTGGTAGAAAAGAGGTGTGTCCATGTCCTAACATTAATGTTTGAACTCCAAAGTCAATTTAGGCGATTATACAGCATGGGACGAACAGGCAGTCAGTCCAAGTGGCAAGAGAAAGCGCCAATTTGAGAAGTGACTCCAGTGGGTGAAATAGTGCCAGCGAATTGATCATTTGGGATGCAAGCAGCTAGTAAAGCAACCAGTTTCTCCATTTCACATTTAATAGGTGGACAAACCATGTATTGACCCTAAAAATGCAGATTTCGAACAGACAAAGGGGACAACTCATCAATGTTTTGAGCGACTTGTTCTTCTCATGAAGGGATGCATATGCCACTTGTAAAAGAAGGAGCACCAAATGGCCTCCTTGCTTCTCCTATATATTTCAAACTTGGTCATTTTTTAAAAGATCTTCAACATTTTGCTAAGGCGCAACCCTGGCAAATTTTCCACCTGAATCAATAAACACAGTTTTTTACCTCCATTTGGATAGATATTTCAGATTATGTGCTGAGTGTTGTTTATGTCCAGTCATTGTCTCTTGATGATCTCACAGGTCCAATACCAACGTACCTGTTGTCTACAAGGTGCTATTTCTGCAACTGAAAGGAGAAGAGCTGACATTTGGAAGACCAGAATAGAGGAAGTTACTTACAGTGTGCATTTCACAGTGCCTCAGTGATTTTTTGTTCCCTATGTTCTCATGAAAGCCTCCCTGCCAGTTTCTTGCAGCCTGGTCCTTCTACCAAGTGTGTAGTGTATGTATGTTTTTGTCTAGTTTCAAGTGTGGAGGTGTGAAGGTCGACTTATTTTGGTGCATCACCTCTTTAGAGTAGTTGTCTTTCCTCCATCTCTTTCTCCCTTTTCACCTCCCCCCCCAATTTTATATCTATATATATGTATGTTAGCACTTGCTGGAACAAACACGATGCATCAAAGGGAGCTAGCCCTTATCTAGAGACTCTCCCCTCCAGCTTCACCGGTCCCACAGGTGAGAGGGGAGTTTCCATGTTGCGAGGAGAAGGCAGGAGCTAGGCCTCCTGTTAAGGGTGCAATTTCTTGTGTCAACACTTAGTATCAAGAGTATAATTCTTTCTAGAACTGACAAGATTCTTGCACTTCCTAAAACTGATAACTGAAAGCTTATGAACTAACTACGATATATGGTATTTTAAATCATGACAATCTATCACAACATTTCAAGGATTTACTTCATAGACTACATGTCAATGGTAAATATATGGTTGACCACATGTAAAAAATCACATACCTCCAATGGCGAGATGTCACAAAGGATTGCATCTTTAAAAGGTTTGATTTTGTACACCAAGTGGCACTATTAAATGATCCATTTTTCAAGGCCTACACTAGACCATACACTAGCTCATGGTTATTGATGATGCATAAATTTCAAGTTTAATTTTTGAAAATATGATTTAGGAGAAATTAAATTCTTTTGACTTCCATTGGAAATGATGAAGTGTATTGGTTGACCATTGATCTAAATTTGTTAATGAAACAATACTTTTAATTCATATAATTTCTTGTTGGTGGAAGTAGAGATATTTTTAGTATTGACCATATCATTGGGTTCATAATCTATTATCTACTTACCTTTTTATAGTGTTAGATAACTTGTACCCGCTTCCTCAAAATGTGCAAGTAGAGAGCTCATAGTGTGACACTCTTCATTGGATTGACTATTGAAGTTATGAAATGTGCACCACTTTCCAATCTTGGACTACTTGTTCTAATCATTTGAAAATTATTTTCCACTCTCTAGTATGTTGACTCAATCAATAGACATACAAATAGAAGGCCTTTAATGTAATTATTCAGATCATAAAATATCCTCATATGGAAAGCAATTGATTGGTTTCAAGAAATCACGTAGCTTGGTGATGCTCATATTTACTACTCATTTTTGGTGCTATGGTGGTTTTACTTGCTTCTCTTTTTATGGTGAATCTTCAATTGTGAATTACATCATTTCTAATAGGCCCATATTTTTTCATAGGTGTTGGATATTTATGTTTAAAATTTGCCTCCACATCATTTTGATCACTATGTTTTATATTTTATGCTAGCACTCAACTCTCCACTTGTAGATCCTAGCATTATTAAACCCCAACAAAATACCCCTATCCATTTTGACCACCAATTTAATGAAAAATATACTAATGTCCTAAAAATTAGAGTCATTTTAGCCTATGCTATACAAAACCTAGAAGATCATGTTAGTTTATTTAGACAAACCATTTTTTACTCAAATTTATAGGATTTCCCCCATTCAACCCATATACACTGTAACCTAGTGTTGTCCATTATTTGCATAATGTTTTGTTTGACTCCAATTGTAAGGATATCCACTGGATAAAAAAGTATATTATGATAAACGACCCACAAAAGTCCAAACAAATGAAAATAATATATAGGTGATCCTTAGAATTACAAAAAGTACCTGTCTAAAAAATAAGTGTGTAGCCATTATCCATCAACTTAAATTCACCCCCAAGATTTTCATAGGGTCTTTATACCTAAGAAGTAAAATTTTGTTATATCAGATCTTTTTAATTTATTTTTAATAGGTTTTTAGCCTTTATAGTGTGCCTAACCAACCTTGAATAAATGTTGTGATAAATGTTGGACTTCTTGTTATGATCACTTGACATACATCTTTAAAGGAGTTAAATATGATCATTTGACAGACATCATTAAAGGAGTTAAATAGTGTGGTTTGTCCAACAATAACAAAGACAATAATTGAACCATGCCCAAATCATTGCCTTCCTTGCTTGTTTCATGCCACATATTTAACTCCTTAAAATAACACGAGGTTCATATAATCTAAATTTTGTTACTCACTCAATAAACATGATTTATTATTTTGAAGTACATGTGTCCATTCTATATATATATTTCACAACCTTTGCAACTTCACTTCATTCCATTACAAGTTTTTTAATATGCAAGTTCAAAAATAATAGTGCTTAAGCCTTGACAACCATGCCACTAACAATCCAAGCAATTCACAACCAAAAATCTCATAAATATCGCCATATATATGAGTGATAATAATTTCTTATGCATGAAATCCTATTCTAATAAACTTTTCCTCTATGAACTTGTGTATCCCATCTTCCAGCCATCTTTCAAGAACTCTTTGACCTAACAACCCTCTTAACACCTTGCACGTCCTAGTAATTGAACCATTGTTAGAAGTGGTCCCTAGAAATCCTCATTAGGATATGCTATTATTTTAGTCTACAAGTTACTATGAGACTTGTAAGATAGCGAATGATCCATACATGATAATTTGATGGTTGAAATTGTTGTAATTTGTATTTATTCTAAACTCAAAAGGCAAAATAATTCTTATTCATACAATTAGTTATAACAGAGTGCTATGGCTAAGGATAATTATTTTTGTAAGAGACATTGATTCCCAAAATTTTATACATCAAAATAACCAAAACAATAACTAACTTATCTTCCTATGAGTGTTAGATGCTTACCCATTTAACATGAATCTTTGGCTTCTCGTCTCTTCATTTCTCTTCCTAATTCATCACAGGAAATTGTTCAACCCTCTACTTTTATTTTCTACTTACATGAGTGTTTACAAAATACAAAATATATATGTCTCGCATATATAACATCTAAAAAAACTTACGAAATAGAATTTGCAATCCCTTACTAACACTAAGTATTTATATTAGGAAGAGTGATACCTTTAATAATACCTTGTTCAATTTTGTTGACTTACAAATGCCAAAAGGCCTCAACGTCAATAACATATCAAGAAGCAACAATTAAGCTATTGTACCCACCATCAAGGTATTGGATGGAGTGATTAAGGATGAGGAGGGATGAGAAGGAATTGTTTAGAGATGATGGAGTCATTAGGGATGATGAGGGATGGTGAGGGTCAATGAGGGAGTGATTAGGGAGGATGAAGAAGTGATTAAGGATGATGAGGGATGGTGAGGGTTAATGAGGGAGTGATTAGAGGTGATGAGGGATGATGAGGGAGTGAATAGAGATTATGAAGGATGATGAAATAATAATTAGTGATCATGAGGGATGGTGAGGGTCAATGAGAGAGTGATTAGGGACAATGAGGGAGCGATTATAAATGATCAGGAATGGTGAGGGTCAATAAGGGACTGATTAGGGATGATGAGAGATAAGGAGGGAGTGATTAGGGATAATGAGGGATGATGAAGCAGTGATTAGGAACGATGAATAAGTGATTAGGGATGATGGGGGATGGTGAGAGTCAATGAGGGAATGATTAGGGACGATGAGGAAGTGATTACAAATGATGAGGGATGGTGCAAGTCAATGGAGTGATTAAGAATGATGAGGGACGAGGGAGTGGGATGATGAGGGATAGTGAGGGTCAATGAGGGAGTAATTAGGGATGATGAGGGAATGATTAGAGATGATGAGGGATAGTGAGGGTTAATGAAGGAGTGATTAGGGATAATAGGAATGAAGAGAAAGTAACTAGAAGTGATGAGGGATGAGTAAGAAGTGATTAGGGATGAGGGAGGGACAATGAGCAAGTGAAATTAAAACAAAGTCGCTGTTTGATTTGTGTAGGTCATCAATGTGATCTATGCTTCTCCAATCACACTACTTTGGATCAAGTTCAAAGTGAATGGTTTTCAAACTTCAATTTTGATAAATCTAGAACTCTTAAAAATACCAAGCAATCTGAAATGCACAAAATTTTTAAAAATGACTATATGCTTACCCAAAATGGACATCAATTGCAAAAGTTATGCCTCAAAATCTTTGCATTCAATACTGAGACTTTGATAATGCCTAAGTACTAACCAAATTCAATTTTAAAAAACTATTTTCTACATTGTAAAAGGTGTAATTATGAGAAAAACTATATCAAATGTAGAGTGACCCTAATTTATTATATTTATTAAAATAAATTTAAAGTATAAGTTTACATTTATATTAAACTTATACTTAACATTTATTTTAGTAAATATCAGCTTCAAGTAAATATTACTTTCATGTACATGTTCTTGTGTTTTTGGGTGCAAAACAATAGGAATGTGTACGTGTTCCTCATAATGCATGTGCATTCCTCATAGCGTGTATGTGTTCCTAATAATGTGTATGCATTCTTAAAAATGTGTACGCATTCCTAATAACGTGTACGCATTCATAATAATGCGTACACATTTCTAAGTTTGGTAGTTCTAAGCCTAAATTCAAAAAATACATATGCGTTAGCAAAAATGTCCACATAATTATCCCCCAACTTTGTGCACATACCCTCTCACCTCAAAAGGGGGCTATATCAACAGGGGCATGTTATAGAGACATGACTTCCACATTTTCATAGTTTCATATTTCAGTGGGGGCATGTCAAAAAAGACATGACCTCCACACTTACACTAGTTCTTAAATTCTCCAGATTATACTGGGGGCATGTTAGACACTTGATACTTGCACCGATTTTAAATTCACCAGATTTTACAATTATTTTATTCAAATACATATTTGTGGTAGCATTCTATACATTGGTATTGTTATTATACCCAGATTTCAGCGTGAGACATATATGAGGTGCATATGTCATGCAAAGGGCACCCAAAATTGTAAAATCAAATCAATTTTCAAATTTCAAATACTATTATGGACTGTTATCATACCTAAGATGGATTGTTATGGACTATTATCAAGTCAATCTATTGCACTAATTGGTTCATTTGTAGAAGGTTGAGTTAATTAAATCGTTCAATCTTACCAAACTTATAAGTTAGATTTGATTAAATCATCTAACTTTACCAAATCATTTAACTTTACCAGACTTATAGGTTGGATTTGATTAAATCATCCACCCTCAACAAATATATAGTGTGAGTTGATTAAATTGCTCACACTCACCAACTCATGCACATATTTAGGTTGCACTATTGAAATGAAACTCACTCAAAGGTCATGTTACAACTCACATTTTTCCAAGGTTGGGGGCATGTATCCTCCAATCTGTGTGTGTGTGTGCGTGCACACGTGCACTTGCAGGTTCAAAATTGTCTTAATCTTAGTTTCAATGCTCACAATGAGGCATCATTTCAAATCAAATTGCCAAGATGGTTACATCGATACACAAGCATACTCCTAACCTTGCTCCTTTTACTTCTAAGCATTTCAATTTTTTTCAATTTTAAATTACATACATTGATTATACATTGTAACATGCTCTTAGTTGCAAGTCAATCATCAACAAAGCACTCGTGTTGGGCTCACATAAAGACAAAGTGTGTTATACACACTCAAGAATGCATTTTTTTCCTTTAAACTAGCAATTTCATTGCTAGATTAAAAAGGAGGTAAATGTAAATACTAAAATCTGATTTATATAGTACCTCAATCTTGTACCCATGAAAAATACATATCATGTATGTATCTTTCAGCTATAAACATTTTCATTGTCAGAAATCTCACGTTCATTATCTCTTTGTGCCTAATTGTTTCGCTTTTAGTTCGACCATTGTTATTTTGATGACTAGACCTATTTTTAGTTCGACGATTGTTATTTTGATGACTGGACCTTCTATATTATGCAAAAAGCTCTAAACCTGATTATTATCTTTCATTGTCAATTCTAAACCTTTACCTATTTTCTAGCTCCCTAGACACTTGTGTCCTATACAGACACCTACGTCGACGCAAGTGTCCACCTTTCCTACAAAGTGTCAAATGCCCAAAAGTCATCTAAATTTGAAAAAAAAAATGTATCCTAAAGGTCGGCCTAAGTACTTTAATGCGAGATATTTATAAAAGGGATTGGTATATATAAGATCAATGCTCATTTATTCATCCTTCAATTGAGAATCATCCTTCAAGGATTTGTGAGATTAACTAGTGAGGATATTTTAAGACCAGGATGCCAAGTTGAACATTAATCTTTGTACAAGTATATTTCAACTATTCTATCATATCTATTATATACACATGGCAAATGCCTTCTTATAGAAATAATCTTAGATTCATGCAATGTGAGGATAATCATTGATCTATAATGAGATGGATCTTAATTGATAGATTATTCCAATGTTTACACCTAAGCATTGTCTAGATTCAAAACCCATGAAGACATGAGGAATATTGACATTTTAGATCATGCCCACTATATACACATGTCAAATGCATTCTTACTATGAGTATATTAGATTCCTATAGTGAAAATATAGTTGTTAATCTTAAATTGGATAGATCTCAATCGTCGCATTATCCCAACTTTAACTAGTTATAACAATTTGCTTTACTTTAACTGGTTATAACAATTTGCTTTGGGGATTTGTTTACCTAATATTTGTATAGATTTAAAACCCACAAAGGCAAGAGAACCATTTATATTTTAGAGATGCGAGGAGGATAAACGAACAACTTTATTTGTAATAATAGTTGATTTTTTCAAGGCTATAAAAGCAAAAACTTTATGCACAATAATAACTAATTTTGGTTTAAAAGCTTTGAAAATTGTGTTAGCAAATATGGGGTAACTATGCACATTTACAATGGTTAAAGATAATATTTAAAACTATAAGGATGAGAACATCTTCTAAAATATTGCAACGTCATTTGTTGTGCATTAAATTTACATAATAAATCTCACACTGTACTCAAGTTGTAACTTTATAATTGAGCTACACACAAGGTGATACAAATATTGTTGTCTTCACTAACTTTTATATTGAAGGGGACTTCCATTACAAGATCCTCATAAAGTTCGCAGAGCATTATCATGGGCGAAAAACATCTTTATCTATTTCTTAATGTTTTTTTGCTAAGAATGAAACCACAACATAAACAGAAGCCTATAAGTTATTTAGACAAATGGAATAGGTCTGAATCTTTATTGTCCATGTCCATTGGGCATCCCATGGGAGAATCCACGGAAAGAAACCATTTTAATTTCTTTAAAGAAAAGAAAGCAAATTATCACAACTCAAAATTTACCTCAACCACAAGGGATTTTTGTTTCAATGCATGGCATAGATGTAAGTCTTTTTACCCCATTTCCAATGTGGACCAATTACATAGGGAAAGTAGTTGTTCCCCATTGCTTCCTCGAGCCAAGAATTTTTTATTGGTTCTTAGTTGGATATGATTCAAAACAAAATATAGTTAAGAACAAGAAATGTAAGGTGGTGTTGAATTTTCAACCAAACAATATAAAGGAAATGTTTGGGTTAAGTTTAAACAAGCTAACTAAATTGAATAAAGGGGAATGAGGACAAAATTACAAGGAAAACAAAGGGATGATGAGAAATGTTTCTTCGCTATATCATATTAAATAGCCCTCATGAACACCCCTTGATCACAAATTTATGAATGATAGTTTTAAGGAACCTTGTCTTGCCTTCTTGTAATAACTATTTTCAGAAGACTGTCTATCTCATGTCATATCTTAAGAGAGAATGACAATTGTGTTGTGGTAAAATATCACTATGTTATTTTGGATGGAATGTTGAGCATGCACAATTATGTAAGGTATAACTTTGCCATGTGTTTTTATTTAATGTTATCCATAATGACTTAATGTAGTTGGATTGTAAAAATGTGTTCATACGTTACTTACACTTATGTCTTAAATGCGTCTATACACCCATAGGAAGATGTTTTATAAAACATTATAGAATAAACGTGGAAAGGGACTTTGCAATAGGATAGTTATGTCAAAAGCATGTATAATTAGGGACCATACATCTTAATAGAAATCATGATCATGTTGAAGATGCAACATTCATTGTTCATTTCTTTCTATCAATCGAAAAAATATTTCTTGGGGAGGAGTTACCCAAGATATCTTCTAGACTCAAAAAAGCTATGAGGTCTAAAGAAACTATGCCTAACGAAAAAACATGACCATTTGGGACACTTGGTGAATAATAATTTAGGTCCCCATATTTTTTGAGTCGTTTAGTATTTTTTGAAACCTTTTAGTGGAAAGTTAGATAAAATCATCTACTTTGCAACTTACATGTTTGTTTTAATTTTTTAATGAATATTAATTTTTTAATAATTTTAAAATTAAATAAACCTGGAAATATGCAACCAATCAACCATTTTGTTAGGAGAAGTGCCACCCCATTGGCATAAGGATCAATGGTATGTTGAAATCTCAATAAACAAGTCTAGGTGCCTATAGTATCTCATGTCCAACTATGAGAAGATCATATAAATCAATAACAATAAATCAGAAGTTTTTTTTTTTTTTTTTTTTTCAATATGGCGTAGTGAACATAATTCTGGGAAATGAAATCAATGCTCCTTTAAGCTTATATTTGGGTATACCTCTTTTTGAGGAAAATTGTAAAAGGAGTTTTAAAAGTCAGTCCACAATAAGATATAATCAGAAGTATCCAACTGAAAAGGGGATGTTTACCTACGGTACAGAGTAGTAAACTTGTTATGACACCTTCTGAAAAGGGAATGTTTACCTACGGTACAGAGCATTAAACTTCTTATGACACCCTCTGAACTATTCAAATTGATATGATATTCCTCTGGATGGCTAAACGCATCCCGCCAGTGGCATCATCGAAAGTTTGCTACCGAACAAATGGTGTGGAGTAGGATTAAGAAGCAATAAAGTTGTAAATAAAGCTCTAGCTGCTAAGCTTTTGTGGATTAAAACGGTAGGTTTTGGCGCAGAATTATCAAAGCTAAATAAATGGGTAGTCCTTTGCTTGAAAGAGTCCTCCACAATGGAGAACTTGCCCCGTGGATCAACAGCCCGAAACTGGCCTACTCACTCATTCTACTATGTCTAAAATGGACATCCCTTATGGATCCAAAGCTATCTTCTAGGATGATTCATGCTTCTTGGCTCACCAATTGCTTAATATGATCAATTTTGTATATTAAGAAAATTTAAAATTAATTACATGTGAAACAAAATAAACTATTATATAGAGGGGTCAGATATAATCACATGGGCCATATTGTATTTTTTTCATTTTCTTTTTTTTTGTTTGGTATTTTCTTGCTATTTGCACTTATCCCTATGAATGAATCTTCACACAAACCATACCCTCTATAGATCTTAGTAAGTTGCATTATCATGCTAACAAGACACATACGTGTGTTTTTGCTTGTTTGATCTCCGTCATATGCATCCATGGCCCCATACCACAATTCTTAAACCTTGAGAATTACACCGTTAAGATTTTGCATCTATTGGTGCAATGAAAGACTCCAAGCTTTTCTTTAAAAAATAGCACAAATATCAAAACAATTGTTGTTGCATTTGCATTTGCATTAGCATCTACTAGATGCAGTTCTACCAAATACAGATAAAATTTTACAACTGTCCAATTTTACTATGGATAAATGGATAAGACTAATTTCCTAATATTCCGATAGTCACCTGGAAATTACAAGTCCCAAAGATCTAATTTCAGATACTTTGCAGGGAGATCATAGCTTAGATGCACTTCTATTTATTCCTTCAGAAATGAGTTGTGACATGGAATACAAACATTTAAGCATCATATGGCACACTTTTAAGAGGCTTGCGGTTCACCATTCCATCAACAATTACCTAAGGCACATTTTTAAGAGGCCATGGCTCACCACTCATTACCGCTTCAATTTCCCAAGTCTCACGAGGGCAGTTGGTAAGGTTCTCACATCCATCTGCAGTTACAATCTGCATAACCACCAAACCATGCATCAGACTAAATCCCATCGCAAATAGTCGAAGACTTCCTTCAGTCCTTGTGTACATACCGAATGAAACATATCCCTTACTACTCTAGATTAAAAAAGTAAAATCAATCTTTCAATGTGTTGAAACATAGGAACATATGGCATAAACTACTCTAAAGTTGCATATCATTGTCAACGCCACTACAATTAATTACTGCTACTTGTTTCAAATATAAAGTTTCATCATAACACAATAATATGTAAAGTCAAAATGTTAATGGCTACTACATTGAGTTGAGAAAGAACGGATGAGATGTAGTTTAGAAACTCCAAAAAAAAGTTAAAAAAAGAAACAGTTCACAAGGCTAATGATAGAAAATATTGAAAAGCACATCCTTTCTAACAAACAAGTGGTCAATACTCGGGACACAAACTGATCCAAGTTGTATCCTGGGAAAGTATTATAATTCAGTTGATTGAGTTCATCAGCTTAACAACTTAGTTTGTGTCACTAATGAAGTGTTTAAGACACACTTTCATCCTCTTTAAGACAAAACTGGACAAGGAAGATATGCAGAGGCAACGCATTTATTCTCTTTAAGACAAGACTGGACAAGGAAGATATGCAGAGGCAATGCAGGAACAAGGAAACATGTGCATGAGGGCTCCGAGATGATTGAGTTGATCAGCTTTACTTCTTCGTTCATGCGACTAATGAAGTGCTTAAGACATGCTTTCATCCTCTTTAAGACAGAAATGGACAAGGAAGAGATGTAGAGGCAATGCAGGAACAAGGAAACATGTGCAGGAAGGCTAGGCATTTAAGAGTGATTTAAGAGGGAATTGAGGTAGAAGATGATTGGTACAACTATTTAGCCTCGTGTTGTCTATAGTAATTTTCTCTAGTGACGTTGTTCAGATGGCAATTTCTCCTTTTGGGCAAGATGTTGCTTAATGACATTTTACCCTTCTAAATTTGAGGCTGGCTTTCTGTTTAAGTATTTTTCCAAAGCTAAACTAGATCTTGACTCAAGTTGAACCCAACCCTCAATGAACAGTAAGTCTCACTTATAGCCTGATATGCCAATTTGTAGGGCCAGACCCCCAGAGCCAGCATTGCAAGAATGGATACAGAAGAATTAGATATTATAGCAAAGAGACCCTGTTCCCTAGCATTCAGCAGTAATTTTTGGGACAATACATAGTTATCTTGATTGCAAGTCCCTAACATTGACTGTGACCATCTACCTATTTTCATGCTATATACATAGACACTCCCACTGAACATGAAAATACTATCTGATTTTTGTGTAAATTTAGTATTGCATTTAATAAAAAACCAATATCATAGTTTAGCTTTTCTTCTTGCTTGGATAAGGCTATCAAAAATCACAATATCTTGCATATATTGGAGATTGGAGTCATTTTATTTTCTCCCAAAAAAAAATGGCCCAAAGTGGTGCAGCTAGATTAAGGCCATTTGTCACCAGTAGGTGGGAACTTTGGAGTGAAGGTGATGGAGTCATTAATCAATGTGGAACCCATAGTGGGAAAAACTATGTGACAAATCCAAGATAAGCGCCTCGAGATTAATACATCTCAGCATTATTCAGATGGATATATTTAAGCTATCTGTACTCCACAACTAGGGAGAGAAGTATAAAAAGAAGAAAGACTAATATATAAGATTGGGTACTTATGTACCCTAATAATTGTACTTTATAATACAAATGATCAATGTAGAATTTTACAATTCATCTAATTAGATATTTTGACTCCCTTTTAAACATTAGTCACAGTTATACAAAGAGGACTTGGTGCAAAGCCTACATTTTACATATTTTTATTAATTTGACCAAAGATGCCACAAGTTGACAATGCAAGGGCCACAAATCAATGTGTACATGCCAAGGTTGTTTAGGTGTGCAGGTATGGGGGTACACAAGGTGTGGGTATGCAGGACCCGGTACGTATGAAATTAAGGATAACACGCACAGTGCACTAGGGTGCATTAGTTTTCCTTGGGTGTAGGTGCATTTCCAGTGCGGGTGCATCTCCGGTGTGGCCCAAATATGGTCGGGTGCACACACCCAAACAACCTTGGTACACACAATGAGCTGTATTATCATGAAATATATTAATTCGCTTTATAGAGGAATATAAAATAACAAGTAAATACATAAACTTCATGAATCGAAAGTGCGCATAAATTTAGTAAAGGAAATTTATTTTTCTCAAGGTAATGCACAATAATTTTTTCCCGTTATAATCTGCCAGCACCGGATTTACTTACATTTATAATAGTATATATTATCAAAAACTCCTCTTGGATATCAGATCAACGCATATCCTCCAATCGAAAATTCTCATTTTTCAAGTTTGTGGGAAATGAACAAAGATATTTCTAGAGAGAAATATAAGATCAAATGAAGCTTGATTAGCCCGATAATGGCTACATTGATCAAACATTGCTAATCAAGTCGTCTTTCATTTTAACATTTCAGAAGAGACCAAGTCACAAATATGACTGAAATGCTACAAAAATTATAAGAAAATCATTCACCTTAGGGTCTAGTAAAAGGAATTTTTGAGAAAAAGTCTTTAAATACAAAAGCATATATTTTCAAAAATGTCATTGATGCCTATTGGCTATTGTCTCAAGATTCCGACGCTCAGGATAACATGTTAGTAGTGTGATTATGCAATTGCTTGAATGCATCCCAAACAGATGTCGTCATGGCACTTCCGAAGGTTATTTATCTAAATATTCTTGTAAACTCAATGCAATATAGAGTCCATAACAGAGACACAGTCAAGGGGAGTTAAGCTCCCTATATTAGGTGCCTACTATGAGTTTGCATGTCCATGAATTTATTTTACCTGTCTTGAAAGTCGAGACCCTTGTTAATCATTGATCCATCTATAGTCTATGATAATCGTCTATGACACTCATCGATCACTTAGTTTCATTCCTATTCATAAGTGATATGAAGATAATAAATTCAAACAAATATACCTTTGCAATTAGATCTGGAAGGTAATACATACCAAATCACTTTCAATCCGCACTCCTCCAAAATTTTGAAACTTGGCAATAGCTTGCTTATTTATGAAGCATGATGTATCCGAGTTCTCCATAGCTGGAATCAGTGTTGCACTGATGAAGTAGCATCCAGGTTCTACCGTTATGACCTGCATGTACATTACGTAAATATAAAAATTTCACACAACAATCAAGAAAGCTAAAGTGTGCATAATCAATTATCAAATTGAGAATCTTCGATTACTTGGAAAATAATAATTTCAATAAGTAGATCAATAGACCTAGTTTCATTCCTTATGGATACCTTTATTTATGTATAGAATTGATTCCTTTTGTAACGTGATTATTGGCTTCCACTAAATTGGAAATGATTTTTTGTGAAGTAATAGTTCTTAAATATTATGTGTTTGTCATAGGTCTTAAACATTCTGTGTTTGTAAAAGTTCTTAAATATTCTGTGATTAAAAATGGAAGTTGCAATTCCTCATGAAGAAACATTTGTATATATGTAGTTTTAGATAGTGTAAATGAAGAAATAGAAATGAGAGTAAATTTAAGAACTTTGGAAAAAGTTCTTTAGCAAATGTCAACCCTTTGGCAAGGACTAATGAGGAGCTGGCAAAAGAACTACCAAATTATTTTGGCTTTTTCACAATGTAACTTAATACTAGTTGCCAAATATATGTACCAGATCATTTTTCCTTATAATTAATCTTATTCACACAGATAACTTTTCCTTATCATTAGTCTTATTCACAAATGTTTTTCCTATGTTTTCCTGTTTTACTCTAGTTACTCTTCCACAATATCCAGATGTCATATTTAGCTGTAATAGACTGTGATGTAAAAGCTACTCGGCCTTAGTATCTTTGTTTCTGGTAATATGGGCATAGCAGCTTTTCTTTTTAGACCAGACGAGTCTATTTTCACTCTAAGACCCAGATGTCATATTTAGCTGTAATAGAGTGTGATGTAAAAGCTACTCAGCCTTAGTATCTTTGTTTCTGGTAATATGGGCATAGCAGCTTTTCTTTTTAGACCAGACGAGTCTATTTTCACTCTAAGACTTTCAAGTCATTTTGTAACCTCTTCCTCATATTAATACATTTTACCTTTATCAAAAAAAAAGTGAACCTTTATCCCAGAACCGTACCTTGAGTGTGTTTGACAAGTTGACTTCTTACCATTTTTTTTCCAGGTTCTCATCATGCTTTTAATATGTTTGGCGTAATGTATTGTCTTCTTTATGTAAGGATCTTGTTGATGTCCTTCTGATGACAATGCTAACACATCGTGTCATTCTTATGTTGAGAAAATCACTACATTATACTATCAGTGCATTGTCAAATTATCCCATTACGTTGCTAAAATCATTCTAGGACTAAATGTGCTTGTAAGGTTTCTCAAGTTGTTGTGAGAAGTTGGCCTCTATGGTTATGTCTAGCTCGTCTTTCCAGTTATAAGGGACCCTTTATACTTCATCTTTTATGCAAATAGACTATTATGTGTCACTTTGTGTGTTATCTTTTTCAAGGTCTCCTTGTGCTGTTGAGGACACATCCACAAATACCTTCTTTGTATTGCTGTCATTAAAAAGCAAAAGTTTGTGAATCTATTACTCAGCATTTAGTGCTATTATATATATAGGGTTGATCAATTTTGTTTTGTAAATATATTGTCAACATTTATTACTCGTGCCTGCTCAAATCTTAATTCCTTATAAATAATTCATTATCCTCATGATTTCATTCAATAACTTTTGATATCAGACTCCTGATTCGGTTGCAAGGAAATTTTTTACTAAACATTTAGCTCACTCTGATTCTTGGGAACCTGTCAAGCTGTCACCCATTCTCCATCACAAGAAGACTGTATTAAGGAACAGAAATCATAGATTAGCATCTCACCATTCCTTTACGAAGAACACGAACAGTCCGCAATGATCTCAACCCAGGTTCTTTAGGCCTCTCCAGTCCCTGTGAAATAATCCATTCAAATTTTTTTAACAAGAACACTTTCTTCTTCAGTTTACTGAAGCCCCAATAACATATTTAAAAGCATTCAAAGGATATATGGCACATCATAAATAACAAATAGATAAGTGGCATCCATAAGACAAAATTGGAGGAGAAAGGAACGTTGCAGGGATTTTTTCAGAGAAGAACAATGAAAAGATCAATCCTACTATCTATCCAAAAAGATATTCTATAGATTTCAATTTTCTAGAAAATATCGAACTCCTATGTGTCTGTTATAGCTTGTGTATATTATACAAAGTGAAGGATTTTTTAAATAACAAGTCAAGAATGGAGGAGTCTAATGCCCATATTACTGACCCCTGCAAAGCCTCCAGGATCATGAGTGTCAAGCCCAAGGAAATGTCCAAGACCATGAGGCATGAACACAGCCCCTAATCTTTTTTCCATCATTTCTTCAACAGTTCTGAAGTAGATACAAAATATCATAAATTACATCCGGATGACTAAAAGATTCTGATTTAATAAAGGGGAAGGAATATACCCTAACAAAATGTTGGCATCCGTGAGTGACTCTAGAATGACTTTCTCTGCTAATCTGCAACACGTGTAATGAACATTAATCACATAAACTAAATCACATTTGAACTTTGTAAATTGTTACTGGAGCATCTTGGAAAGTTTTCTTTTCTGGAACAAAAAAATATTGTTAAACTTCTTTCCCTCTGGGATCAATTAGCAAAAAACTTATTTTATTAATAAAAACTTCTAGGCATAATTTATTCATTTCTCCACCAAATTCACATTTGCAATGCCCAAAAAGAATTTTATATAGAAGGAACATGTAAATAATAAATGTGAAAACTGTAGCAAAACTACATGCCCCAAAACCACAAACCAGAGATGAAAGAAAGAAACAAAGAACTTACATTAATAAGCCAAAGGATGAACGAAGTAGATCGATGGGGCTCAAAAGTATAACAAACAGTGATGTTGGAGATTTGCCTTGGTTATTACAACATAGTCCAATGTTGTATTAATCTAATATTACTCATAGTCTAATGTTAGTAGTCATTATGTGTGTGTGTTTCAGTAAGAACTTGCCTTTAGATTACGAAGTATGAGTGAGAATAGGGATTAGGATAGAAGAGAGTTTACAGGAGAGATGGATGAGGTTTGACTACTACTTTGTAGGAGAACAGAAGCTTGTATACAATGTACCTGTCTATTATTGAATAAAATTAAATTCGTTGAAATATTTTTAGAGTTCCTTTGCATTTTTTGTTTTCCAATTGTTTATGCACAAACCGTTTTTTAGTAATTGATATCACAGCAAGTTATTCCTATGAGAGCCAAGGAGAGTAAAGAGGTCTATAAGATAAGTATTAGATCTTGAAAATTATTTGAGGCAGCTTCAGTGTAATTATCGGTTGCCCTGTAGATGAAAGTCATTAGTCTGAAAAGTTCTAGATTAGTTTTAAATTTGCTTTTACATTAGTTGGAGAAGTGTTTTGAAATTAGTTTGTAGAATTTCCTATGTGAGAGCAGGACTAGGAATTTTAGAGTAGCAATAGAAGTAAAAATATCTTAAGAGTTTAGAGTGGTGTAGAATTAGCAGTCTATGTAAGTGCAACAACAAAGAAAAAGAATATTGAGAAATCCCGTGAGTAAAATTCCAGCAGATACATCTCAGTAAAATGGATGTATTTTACTCATCTGATATTGGAAGGTCCCCTTTTTTATTGGAAAGTTAAGAAAGCTACATACAACTTCTCTTTCTATCATCTTCAGATTCAGCTTGCAAGTATGACTAAATTGTTGTGCAAAAGACATGATTGTTGAAAGAACAAATCTACGTGAAACAGAAACATGAAAAAAAGTTTCCACTAAAAGAACAGAGGGAGGAGAGGAGTTCTGTATGAAAAATGAGATGATATTTGTTGTTGAAATATCCATACTTTAATTATATTCTCCGCTCATCCAAAAGAAGCACCGTACAAGGAGAAGCAGGAACACAAGCAATTATATAAAAATAATTTTATATAATGTAATGTTATAGTTTCATAATATTTAGGGCACTGATCTTAGTTTTTTAGATTATTATTATTAGTTATTTAGTATTTTATATAGTTTTCAAAACTATTGAATATATATTTTTCAAGTTTACTCGTGAAAATTTAATTAATTTTGTAACTTCCAAACTGGGAGTCGGTTTCAGGGAAAAATTTGTGACATATTGCAAAACGACATTTCAATCATTCTAGCAAAATAATTTTCATAAAACCTTATTGTTTGCATGAACCATTTATTTTCCCATAAATAAACAAACCTAGAATACTTATTTGTACATGATGCATTGTCGGGTGTATCCGACACCTATACAAGCATTTTTTCTTACAGGGGGGAAGCTTATGGGAATACACACACACACACACACACACACACACATATATATATATCGACACTGTTGAGCATCGAGATCCATTGGGCTGATTGAGCCAGATTAAAAGGAGGGTGGAGGAAACAGAGAAAGATGGCCACTGACCAATCTCAAATTCACTGCTAACTCAGAGGTTACAATCTACTATAGTGGCAAAACCAATGTGCCCAAAAGACTACATAGCTAAAGAGTTTTTAATCATCGGTAATTGTGATGATGTACTTTGGTTGCAAATGATTCAAAGACTTGTGCCAAAAATACTAAGGCCAAGAATAGTGCCCAATGGCAGTAGCGACCTTTTTTTGTTCGTGATCAAGTGGCAATGATCAAGTACAATGGCTGCAAATGCATTGTTCAGTGAGGTGGCCAGCACTTACTGAAGGAATAATGAGAACCCAGTCCCACTATCTTGATTTGTACCTACTTGGTGATGCCTAGCCAACCAGAGAAGCAGATTTAAAATGAAAGTGGAGGCCCATGACACAATTATAGTGAGTAGTGTGTATGTCCCTACTTGCTTGTTGTAAAGGTCAGTGTGTCTTAGTTCAACTGATCTCATTGTGAATAAAGTTTGTTTGTTCACAATTCTAGAGGTTGGATAGTGTGTTTGTCCCTATCCACATTTGTTTGTATCATATTGGATTAGCACGTGTTCCTATCCTTGATCAAAGTGGCAATTAGGTTGTTCCCGCTAAAATTGTATTTCATGTGAACTTAGTGTATTTTCTAGTTCGTACTACCCCTTGTTGGAATGGAGATATGTTCCCATCCAACATTGTTCATCTCGAACTAGTGTATGTCCTAGTGCTCATGCAATACTATTCCTTTTGCTTTGAACTATGTTTTCACTAAGGGAAGAAATGTTGGAGATTTACCTTGGTTAGAACAACATAGTCCAATGTTATATTAATCTAATATTAGTCATCGTCTAATGTTAGTAGTTAATAAGTTATTATGTATGTGTGCATGAGTTGCAATAGCAATTCAACTTTAGATTAGGAAGTGTGAGTTAGAAGAGGAATAGGATATAAGAGTGTTTATAGAAGAGATAGATGAGGTTTGACTCCTTTGTAGGAGAACACCTACGTTGTTTGGATACGGGTACGGGTACGGATACTGGTATGATTCGGGTACGCGGGTACGTCATTTTTCAAAAACCTTGATTTAAATACGTCGTGGGTACGTCTCTATATATATATTTAAATTTATATATATATATATAAATTTAAAAGAATTTTAAAATTAAAAATATTAAAAATAAAATTTAAATACTACCTAAAGATATAGTAAACTGTAAATTTAAAATAAAATATAAATTATAATATTAAAAATGTAAAAACTAAATAGTATTTTGTTTAAGTTTTTAATATTATTTAAATTTTTAATATTATATTTTATTTTTAATAGTTATTATTTATATTATATTAAATGAAATCTGCTTCGTTTCCACTTATTTCCCAACTCGAGCATCCGGAATTGTTTGCAAGCAAGGGGGGAACAATATCTTTCCCGTCTTTTCACTTGCTTTCCCGCAAGGGCATTCGAAGAACACCCTCCCCCCATAGTAGTTATAAGTTAAAATCCATGCCACGATTCTCGTAAGGATCCCATTATATTGATCAAGCTCACTTTTTCAAGTGCAAATCGCACTGAAAAGGCAACTCCGACAGCGTTCCGAAGGTCCACTCCTGCTTTGCGTAAAACCGAACTAGCAAGGGGCGGCTAGATCCGATAGTTTCGGAGAACTCCAAGAACAATCAGAAAAAGCCAAAATACATTTAATCAACTCTGTTACTAGGTGGGTGAGCTGGGATCTGGGCGTCGATAACCCTAACAATGGCCTGAGGCCAAAGCTCAAATTGAATCGAAAACACCCGATCATAAGCCCGCCACTATTCGCAAAGTTATAAGAGAGAGATCCAAACCAACCGACCGCAATATGGAAATTCGAGGCAAAAATGGGGGTCCACCCGCCGGAAATTTTCAGGGACGCCCCGAAAACGCCCCAGGTACGCCCGGAGTCGTCCCGGAGACACCGGGACGCCTCCGGGCATCCCCGTGACATCCCCGTGCCGGAGGCGCTTCCGAACAGGAGGCGTCGGGCCGGGGGGCATACCCCTGCAACACAAGAGAACACAAGCCTACACATGTACCTCTATTATTGAATAAATTGAATCTGTTTAAGTATTTTTTAGAGTTAGATTTGCTTTTTGTGTTTTGCAATCATTTATGCACAAACCAAATTTCAATATGTGATAGTTGTAGGATTAAATAAAACATCCCCCAACAAAAAAGCAACAAAGAGGGTTCACAAAGAACTGTAATCTCTAGAACAAAAGTAAACATACAAGACTTTGTATGAGCAATAGTAATTTGGCATTAAGCACAACTTTACCATTTTAACATCCAGATTTTGATATTTTATGTTGGGAAGACATGTACATTTCAGCTATGGCCTTCTCTCTCATCTTTACACACAAACATACTGATTTGTCCTCCTTTTCATCTGGCATTATATGCTATTATTCTGGTGTGCCTTTAAACTTCTCTTTTGCAGAATCTTCTTTTATAAACTTACTATAGATTTGTCATAGATAATTAATTTATTTACAAAATTGTTTTGTATGCATGAGCCTTAAAATGTATGGTCATAGGACACTGCACAAGTATTTTTCTGGTAATGCCTTCTTGAGCCAATTGGAAATGGAGCCAGTGCCTTGCTACATAAGAATAATTTGACAAGTTACTAGGCACCTGGACTTGCAACTTAACAGGCCACTAGGCACCCGGATGGAATTTAATTTTGAAGGGTCACTAGACACTCAAGATTTAATTAGTGCCTTTCTCTCCAAGGTGTGGAGTTGGGGATCCCACCTTTGAATTATACGAGGAATGATAGATTGGTGGAGATGTTTGGAGCTGCAAATTAGTAGGCACAAATCCCTATAAGCTGTTAATCATAAATCGCATCTCCCAACAATTGCAACAAAAAAAATGGTGATGCCCATACTGCAGTTCTCACCTCGAGAGTTCAATCATATTTGAATATGTACATTTACTCTATTAGCCCCTGAGTAAGATTGCATTGCACGGTAACCAAGTTCCAATTTTGGTTAGCATTTGCAAGTAATAGGAAGGCAGCTTGTAATAGTGTAGACACCTAAAAATGGCCCCTATGCATTTATTAGTTGTTAAATTTTATTATTCTAGGGTACTTGTGTATTTGTCGATTATTGGTTCAATTTAGGCATTATCGGCATGTTTTCAATGATTTGCTCATGTCCTCTCTCTTTCTTCTCTCTCCCCCTCCTCTCTCTTCCCTCTCTCTCCTTTTGTTTATGGGGGCCTTGGATTTTCTTGTCCATTAGAGTTGCCCTAGGATTTCTAGTCCCATTTTCTTTGTTTTTTCAATGGTATGACGTCAATTTGCACACCAATAGGATCCCACTTTGAATTCAAGAAGTATATAAATACATTTCTTAGTGCATTTAGGCACCCTAGAGAATCTAGAGGGAAAATCTAAAAGAGCGTCTAGCATTTGTTTTCATAGCAATCTATTGAGCATTTACAAGCATTATACAGAAATCAAGCAAGCATATAAAATGCATTTATTGTAGTACTAAAGTTCATAGTAGTGACACATTGCATCACACTGGTTTTTCTAGCTAAAGCATTATTGCATTTACTTGGTGTGTTGTTTTCGATATTGTACATCGTTGAGTGGCTTGATAAGTAGCCAGTGCTTAAAAACCTTGCTAGCTCTAAACATATGCCCCAAAACCAAGTCACAAGGTTCGAGTTTGAATTTGAGTTCAACAAGGATAAAATTCGGTTCAAGTTCGCTAATGGATAAAATTCAAAAAAAAATTGCCATTAAGTTCAAACTATTAAAAAATATAAAAATATAAATAATAAAAAATATAAATAATATATTATTCTAAATATAAAATTAAAAATATACAAATTTTTAACAAACGTGTGTGTAATAATTTATAAATATAAAATATATATATATATATATATATATTAAAAAATATATATAATTTTACAAATATTAAATATAAAGAAAAATAAATATAAATAAAATAACATAAAAATAAACAAATAAAATAACATGAAAAATTAAAAAATAAACATAAAAACAAAAACAATTAAATATCATGAAATACACCGAACGTTTGGTTGCGAACCCTAAAAGAAAAGATATGTTTTCATGTTCGCACTGCGAGGCGAGGTAAATGTTCAGAGAGGAAAGAGTTGCAAGTCCCGTTTTCCACTTAGGTATCCATCACAACCAAAACTGATAATGGGGTTGGACAGTCCAATGCACATGAGCTTTTTTAAGATCACTAATGTCTTCTATCATTTGCCCTATAGTCATCCTCTTGCGCGGTTTTTGCTTTATATTTCCTTTTCTTCAAATAGCATTCAGCCACCATTCTCCTGCTATGTGATCATTCTCCTCATGTTGTTGCCCTGCATAGAAGTATTCAAGTTACACTTGCTGCGGCAGATTCCTTTTGCAAAAAATGTGTTTTATTCCAGGTAGCAATGCCGCGAGAGACACTAGAAGAACCACGTCAATGCCACACCACCCCTATCCCACATAGCAATCATGAACTTCACGAACTTTTCCGATTTTTATTGCCATCTCAAAAGTTCAGCGAATTTCGAACTTCATTCAAAAAGTTCGCCAAACCTTGTGACATAGCCCAAAACAAATCCTTTTCGTCATCATTTGCAGGTTCAGCTGCCCAATTAGGGTTTGGAGAAATACAATTTCCCATTGATCGGCATGAATTTTTAGAAAACTGAGTGTGGTTTTTGAAGCCCTCGATTTGACAAACACAATCATCAAAAATGTTTGTGCCTGCCTGTCATTTACCAAAATTGTACTGTCTATGGTCCTGGGGCCCAAAAACATGTGTGCGGTTCTAGGGAGGTTCTATGTTTGCTACGTATTTCTTGGTTTGGATCATCTTGCTGTTTTGGCCTGTTTTTCACTGTCAGATCCTAAAGACTGTTTCCATATCTCCCGAAAAATCAAGATTAGGTCATTTAAACCCCTTAGACATTTATTGCTTAGGATTTGGGAAAAAAAAAATAGGTCTGATTTACTGTTTTGTATCTGCTTAGACTTTGTTAAATGTGTATGGATATATGTGATGCATTTTAATGTAAAAACCATTTATTCATATCACAAACAGAATACTTCAAATTCACTGAATTTTCTCAAAAATTAGGAATAAGACATGTTTCCTTTAATACCAATTTTGATGATTTAAAGGTTGAAGTTTTAAACTGACATTTTGAAAACAATCATCAATCAAATAAAAGGAATTTGAAACAAACTATTACAAGTGTTGTGTTATTCAAATTACACTCTAATTTATCAATAAGGCCATCTATCCTATTGGCATCCAAATCCTATACATAAAAACTGCTTAAAAAAACTCTGCCTCTGATCCACAAATCAAATCTAGACTAGAAATGTCAAACAAGCTTGAGGAAATTACTGTCAAAGTTCAATAAGAGAAAATGCCAAAAAAAAATATTTAAAACTTAAAAGTCAAACATGACCAAGTACATAATACATGTGGAGCTAAAAGCTTATTATATTTAATAATGCATTTTTGCCAGTTAAATATATCAAGGCCTAGTCTTCCTAGAGTCATGGAGCTTGCATTTTTTTTTTCTTTTTCCATTTGCATATATTTACCCTATTCTTTTCTTTTTATCAAGAATAAAGCTTCATGATTTAGAAGGGCTTGACAAGTTAGGCATGAGGAAAACCTAAACAGCCTTGGAGCAACATTAGACACTTCAAGGCTCAAGCTACCAAATAAATGAACATAGGATCTTGCTGAAGAATTACTTGTGCATGTCCACCCAGCTTACTCCAGGCTTCATTGCAGAAATAACTGCTTTGTGAGCCCCAAGAACTGCCTGCGAGAGAAAGCATGCACAGGAACCAAGAAACTTAAACATAAGAGAAAAAAATATGGAATGACATAGTTGTCCAAAGGTAGTAAATGTTATGAGTATGAAAATTATAAACGTTATAGTAATGATTTTTAACCCTAATTTTAAAAATAACTTCAGGGGCCATCAATAGTTCTTTAATATCTGCTCAACTGTTCATAAAACATAAAGAAAAAAAAGATAAAAATAACATTTATCTTTTAGGATATCCAATTGCACAGTTTCAAATGAAAAGAAACACAGTTATCTCTTTGAGAACAAAACGAGAGAGTAACTCTTACATTATACACCATTTGTTGGTCATCCGTGAATTTTCCGTTAACCTGAAGTAGAATGGATGAAGTTGGATAAGATGATAAATCAAATGGAAAAAATTGCCCACACTTATCCACAAAGAAAAGAAAATAGAATTTCTCTCAACTTTCTAAGGTCCCATCATCTAAAGCCACTGACACAAAATTTCATCTTTCCTAAAAGATAAAGACAGAATAATCCAAAAAGTTGTATAATCGTGCATTAGATGCACAGGATCTAGGCAATGCACAAACAGCGAATATTACAATGAAAAGGTTGACATTTATTTAATTCTGTGTTATGGTAGTCTGGTAAGGGTATTGTTGCTACAAAATGTTCTCTCTTATCAGGCAAGGAAAGCTTAGTCAAAATGTCCAAATCAACTAAGCAAAAGCTCAAACATGTATGTAAACAAAATTAGAGATAGAATCATCTTTTACCAAAAGAAAGGAAAACTCTCTCTTTTTAGTCAAAATACTTCTTTTTTAATACTACACAAGATAGGAACATTAAAATATTTGGTTAGATCATCAAGAAAGGAAATATCAGTAATAAAAGCTCTATAAACTGTTCAATGATTTATGTAAACTTACGGTGATAACTTATATAAAGTTTTAAGACACAAATCGAAAAATGCCTTGAGAATTAATTATATAATGGTGGTCTAAGAGGCAAGATGTTAAAAAAAT
Source organism: Torreya grandis (assembly GCA_037957365.1). Lineage (NCBI taxonomy): Eukaryota > Viridiplantae > Streptophyta > Pinopsida > Cupressales > Taxaceae > Torreya > Torreya grandis. Next base: position 3,310,605 of record JARHVA010000561.1, on the reverse strand, counting down.
AATTTAATTAAGACACGTTGAAAGGTTATCATTTCAAAAATCTGCCAATTGGGTGATAAGAGTAATTACTTGATCTCCTTTTTTCATAGAATTCATATTTTCTATGCCCTTCCTGTGGTTACCTAGGTTGCATTGTATTTATGTGGGAGTTTACAAGCAAAAACCATGCAACAAGAAGTCCTTCCCATATTTATGAAAACAAAACGTGAATTAAAAAAATAAGGTAAAATACATATCTTTATGTTTGTGCTTAGTCTCTTTCATCACATATTTCCCTTGTTACCCCAAGGGTCTAGTACGGGGGAGCAAGAAGACAACAAATGAGCTTCTTAGATGGCTACATATGTCCCCACACAAAAGAATATAGAATCCTCACCAAACAATAAGTATGAAGTTATCACGCTCATGCAATCAATAATAAATACGAAATACACTATAAAGGAGAAATAATCGATTTTTTCATTGGTGGTCAAAATGAAATTTAAATGAAACATAGGATTCTTGGATTCATGTATCATGTTATGTACGTCAATGTCGATAATAATCATTAACGGCCAACAACACACACTGAGATGAGATACTTGCACTTAACCCACCAATGATCATTGAAAATGGTCTGCTTCATTTTCTTCCATTGCTCTATCTTGAACTCCTAACTGGCCCACTCATTGTTTGTTGGATTAACAGATCGCATATAGATTCTCCGTATCTGCATGTCAATGTACCTTGTTAATAAGTATCCATTGATAGGTATCTGTTGATGAGCTACATGTCAATGTTTGTTCCTTAGGGTTTTATGTCTTTTATGCAGATATCTTGTCATGGGTCATATGAATTACATAGATAGCAGAGCAGAGCATCAAAGATAAACTCTCTTATGGTTCACAAAGAGTATCTGCTATTGTGGTTGGGAGTCGCAGAAACAACTGCCAACCACTTGCCATAAGCATCACCGGCTCAAAATCAGTACACAAGCAAAGCTTATGAACCAGTTCTAATGCAGAAAATAAGAAAAAAAATTATGTCTTTATTACAATTTCTCCCATGCAGTCCAACAACTTCCTCACCAACCCAAACCTCCTCCAATACTTCATTCAAATAAGATAATACCAGTTGCTAATTTCTTTACTGCTTGAAGAGGCATCCAAGTTTTATTTTTATCCTCCTTTTAATTCTTGCAAATATATTTTTTGTTCCTATTTCTATCTAAAGCCTAACATCGTGCAAACTTAATCCAACACTATCTATCTATGGCTAAACTGACACTTCCATCTTCTTATGCACACTATTTCCTTGCAGACTAACACTATATATCTTCATGCATAGTTCCCGTTCATTCTCAGCCAGAATGTGGTCTCATCTTCAACTCACAACGCATGCTTAGCCAAAAACATGCTGAGCCAAAAATACAAAAGATTCTCTTGCATCGCCTCCCCTTGGCAGAAAATTTGAGCATCCTAGCTCACCGGTCAAGTCTTGTTTGCTTGCAAATTGGATCCACATAAAGACCCATATTCTGCCTCCGAGATGCAAGTTGCCTCTTATGGTCCTTTGTCTTCCCACATTACCAAATATTGCTTGTAACTCTGTATTCTGTGGATGATTGTAGTCTCGTACATAACATCTTAAATTTCCTCATGTCTCTTTTCAGGTATTTGTTGCCTCCGCTCAGCTAACAGTACCTGCTATGTTTCTGTTTTCACTGGATTGTCTGTGTGTTATTCATATAAATATACCACATTTAAAATTGGTGAAATATTTAACCCTTCAGGCAACTCCTCCTATGCATTCTCTGTAAATTTATTTAAGATCTTATACCTTAATTTGTTAAGTGGCTATAAAAAATATGTTTCTTTAAATGCACTGCTACTTGGTCTCCAACTGCAAATGATTTAAATATCCTTATTCATTTGCTTTTTCTTGCATATTTGGATTGCTGGCCTGTAATTTCCCTGTCACCTGTGCAAGCACACTTTGCAATTGTTCAGCAAAAGCTTCCACACGTGCAGCTCTTTCCTCAGCAAAAGGCAACTCCAATAAATCAGTTACTAAGGAGTTTTTCCAAAGACAATTCTAAAACTTACCAATCCATTAGATCCATAGTTCACATACTCGTACTCGGAGAGTACTTTCCCAACTCCCAAAAAGTCTACTCGGCGATTATTTGACAACCACACCATTATTCAACAAATTAAAAAATACTTAAATTTATTTAAGAATCATAAATTTTATAGAAATTACAGTTGTAAAATGTATCAAATGACTCTATAAAATGTTGGGGCAATGTTTTCTATTAGATTTGAATACAAATAAATTACAAAATGGCATGATCAAGATTCATGCGAATATAATTATACAACCATGAACTATCACAGTGTCAAGTGTTAACAACAAACTAATACATATACAAGAATCTACATTTTTCTCTTCCCTGCTCTAGTGAAAACTAATGGAGACTGAGAGAGTCTAGTCCTCCCACTTGGCTGCCCCTCCTCCCTCTACCTAGAACGTTGCGCTTGTGGCTCCACCTTTGCCTCGTCTTCAACATCTACAAAGATGTCATCCAATCCAATATCTCCTCCTTCTGTTGCAGTTGCACCCTCCATAACTTATCTCTTGAAATCAACAATCTTGTCCTCTGTGAACATGGGGGCCTCATCATCCTGTGCAGTCCAATCACCATAGAGATCGATCTCATCTAGATCAATAGGACCCTGTCATGCGTTCTCCACCTTTCTTGTGTGAAGCCAAAGGTTGTATTGCACAAAAACTAGGTCATTGAGGCGTTGTTGACTCAATTTGTTGCACTTCTTCATGTGAAAGACATCAAACAAACTCCAATTGTGCTCACATCCAAAAGCACTACAAGGTTGAGACAAAATGCGGAGGGGTAGCCTTTAAAGATTTGGGGTATTTCCACCCCAATCTTCCCACCATGACCCGCAAACAAGATATTCAAAAGTTTGTCAGTAATTAATAATTGTAAATTTGTAACTTGTAAGGTACAAGTAAATACTTTATTTTGTATTACCTTGGTGTTCTCCCTTGGATAGCTAGTGCTGAAAAAAAGAGCCTCCCCCTAACCTGTTTGTAGTTTTGCAACTCTAAAATAATGAAGTCTCTCGTCTCAGCGTCAAGTGTCATACTTTCAATGCATGTTGAGAGGCCCTCTATAACTTCCCCATTAGCATCTGTGAAGCCATTGGAGTAGAAAAACTGGGGGTTAAAATAGTGCCCTATTGCATGGATGGATTGGAGTTGATTGTTCCACCTCCGATCAATCAACTCCCAAATGGGATCAAATCTGACACTATCCCTCCATAATAGTTTTGGATGGCCTCTTTGGCTCTATCCATGGCCTCCTAAATGTAACCCATTGGGTTTTGCTCTCCATCCACCAAGCACAAAACCCTAACCAAAGGCTCCGACACCTATGAAGTTACAAAAAAATTAAAGTTGAAAACTTAAAATTAAATTAAAAAATTGAAAATAAAGGAATTGATTTGAAATTTAAATTGAAATTTGAATTTATCTTGACGATCTTTGTAGCTCTCTCCACAAAGTCAAAAAATGTCTTTAAGACTTAGATTCCATCAACTTTTTTTGAATATGTTGAGTCCACCCATGTTTGGCACACAAACATCTACTTCAAAGCTATCAACAACCTGCAAATACTTTGCAACGTAAGGTAGTTGAAAACCTTGTGACCCTTGCTCGCATAAGCTCTTTCCCTTTAGTGTGTTCTCTCATCAAGCTGAGAACCCAAGGCTGATTATAAATATATTTTGTGATGTCTTTGGTCTCTTATACAACTAGCCTCATCCAATCAATTTTGTCTATGTCCTCCAAGAGAAGGTCAAGGCAATGGGTCGCACAAGGGGTCCAAAAGAGTGATGGATGTTTGTCTTTGAGAATTCTCCCAACCACCACATACGTTGTTGCATTGTCAGTATAACTTGGACAACATTCTTGATGCCCACCTCTAAAACAACTTTCTCGAGCATCAAGCTCAAAGTTTTTGCATTTTTTATTTTACGAGATGCATCAATGGATTTCAAAAAAACCAACTCACCATTTGAAGCTACCAAAAAATTGATGAGGGTGCGGTTCCTTCCATCAATCTATCCATCGAAAAGAATGGTGCATCTGAACTTTTGCCACAACCTCTTTTGATATTCCACAATTACTTTGGCATCTTCAACTGCATTCTTGAGCAATCTCCCATTTAAGTCTCTTGGAGAGGGTGCCTTGTCCCCTTTTCCTGCAACTATCAATGTTGTCACCAAGTATCCCTAGTACAGGGTCTTCGCCACATTGAAATAAAGGTTGTTGAAGTACCAAAAATTTGCACATGCTTTATCTGTTGCCGCATGTGCCTTCTTGTTCCATTTTGTACCTTGTAGTAAAGATTGTGCCCCAGGTATGTTTCTAAGCACAAAAAAACTGTGTAGCTGGCTTGAACTTGATGAGGTGGATGTGCTTTGCTTGCGTAGACCACGACTAGAGCCCACAATTTCTATCATAGCTGCTTCATTTGCCTCTGTCGATGTGGGACCAATGGTTGTTGTTAACGTTGCTTGCATCTTTGCCCTCTCTAATTTTTTATCGTCCAGCAATGCAAACTCTACAACCATCTCTCTTTTTGTCTCTTCCATTACACTGGGACAAGACAGGAAATCACAAGGAATGCATGCAAGATGGTACTTAAGGCAATTGATGCCTCCACCAATCTTTTTCAAGCAAAACGTACAAATTGTAGTCGTCTGGGACATTCCAACTCATATGGCATACTTCCATGCAACGGTGCGAGCATTAAAGGGAGTCGATTGGCTACCATAGACTGATTATGATCCTGATGCAAAGCCAGATGCCATTGTATGCTAACGGTAAACCTAAGGCATGTTCAAGAATCAAAACAACATTAAAAAAATTACATAATCATGATAACATGTTTACAAGTAAATTACATAGAATTTGTTAGGAGATGAAGTTAATATTTAGATTTGGTTGGGTGTAAAACTAATGAGATTTTTGGCATTCCAATGTAAGGATCCCCTATGATAATCAAAGATTGGGAAAAACTCAGCAAGAAACATATGCGAAGATAGTTAAAACTTAAAAGACACTAACATGGATGTAGACACCATTACAAATAGAGTATTGAAGTTTGTGGTGGAGTTTGCGTTGGTTATTTGTAATGGAAAGAAAACTATGAAATGCCTTTCTAGTGCCTACAGTACATTACTGATTACAGTGCCACAAAGATTCACATAGGAATAGTGAGGTGCAAACATAATAAATCTGTTGAATTTCATTGATCTTACTTCTTTGTTCACAGTTCACACAGCTCATTATAGCTGCAAGACAATGCCATGGCTTCCAAACAGAAAAGGAGGGTAAAAACTAATAGCTGCTGCCAAGATAATGCCTCCACCTACTACTAAATCAGTCCTTGATATACCTGAAGCATGGCATCAACACTATCTAAAGGCAAGGGTAAGACTTTCAGGTTCATGCAACATGATATGTTTAAATAAATTAAACCAAATCCACTTCCAAAATTAATCAATATCATCATATCAAATTTGAATGGAGTAATTTAGTTGCAATGGGTTGAGAAAAAGAAGGAAAATTATGAGACATTCACGAAAAAAAATTAAGACTGAATCTGAGAACTCAGAAAACAATTGTGCAGCAATATGCATTAAAATTTAATTTATTAATATTAATATTATGATCATTTTCAAATATGAACTACTTCAAAAAGCTTAACAGTCTTATAGCACCAATTGTCAATGTCGATTCAATAGAAGAAATAAAAGGATCCTTGGCAGCAAGTGAGAAAATAAATTGAAATTTTGAAAACCATGCATAAATTTTTTTATTCATAGCATTTTCCAAATGGAAACTTGAAAAAATAAAATAATAATAAAATGAACTAACCTGGAAAGTTTGCTCAAAAAATCTCCCTCCAATTCAATCCAAATGCTCCAAAGAGTCCAAATGTTGTGTGATTCCAATGTGTGGAGGTGTATGCTTTTATAAGACAAATTTATGTGTTTTCTACACGTTTTTCCAGCATCCTGGATGCGTCTGGAGGTGTTTGATGCGTTCTGGATGCATTTTGCACACGGTCCCCCGAGTACCTGAGCCTTGGCAAGTATTGGCACAATACTCGGTGAGTACTATGCCAATACTCGACGAGGCTCGAGTACCCGGGGGATTGCGATTTCGAGCGGTGAATAATGGTTTCAGGTCCAGTTCGGGGATTACTCGCCCACTCAGTGAGTAATCGCCGAGTATGTATACTATGATTAGATCTATTCATTAGGCTTTGCTTTGGTATGTTTTCCAGGTTGTATTGGCCATCAAGACTTCCTTTACATGTAAGGTTGTCGTGAGTCTTGACCATCAAACCATCCACTTCTTCTTAGAATGTCTTTTCTACTAGGTCATCCCTTTCATGCAAGCCATCCACATGATTTCTCTCCCTTTGCAAGCTATCCAGACCCTTCTCTAGGCCATCTAACTTGTCACATCTTCAAAAGCATCTTGACATGCAACAATACAATTTAAATTATATAAGAAATTCTGATTCACCCAATTATTTCTTCAGCAAGCTGACACGAATCTCCCTTTGCAAGTCATCCATACCATTTACATGCATCCTGTCAGCAAACTGTCCAGACAGCCCCCCCATACACTTTCCAAGTAGCTGAAATAACACTTTCCAGGTAACCTTGTTATACATACTTCTTTAGACTGCTCATCTACACACTTATCTTCATGTGGCTTGTCCATAGAATTTTCTTCAGGCAGCCCTGGAGAAAACTTTATGTGCAAATCTCACCAGTTGGCTGATTTGTTTTCCAAAAAATTCAAAAATTATATTTCTTGATTGGAAAAACTCCCAAAGACATGGGCCGATTGTTTATAGAGAACTTATAAAAAAAATTAAAAATCTTACATAATCTACAATATTGACAGTAAATTTTATATTTTCATCAAATATTAGAAGATAATGTTTATAGTTCTTATTTAATGACATAGAAATATCGCCAACTCTTATCCACTCAAAAAAACCAAACAGAATCTTTCTGCTCATTCTCTTATATAGTTTGAAAAATATTAGAATGAATTTTCACAATAATTGTTAGCTAGAGTATTTACCATGTTTTTACTATAATTTATCCCATCTCTATCATTCATGTCTTCTTCCGCTACCAGAAATTGTTGCTCATATTCCTCGATGCTTATTTCTTCTTGCTTACCCAATTTTCTAGGCTTCAACAACATACAATCTGAAGTTTGCATTAACAATTCTCAACTTGAAATGTTGGGTTTTCGTGCTCCTAAATTTGTAATTGGAAAGTGCATGTGTTGATCATCTTTCAAAGTTGAGAGAAACAATAGACTATCTCAGTTTTCGTCAAATTCTTCTGCATTACAAAATGTGAGGAGACTCGTGTTCAAACATCCAACTTGGTTGAGAGGTTCACTCTAGAACAATGGCTACTCAAGGGCCACTCCTAACTTGGCAAAATTCCGTCATTTTCAATCACCATGTATGCTTGTGTCAACTCCTCCATTTCTTGTAAGGCTTTGTACATGACTCTCTTGCTTTGGTTCCTATGTGGGCTACATTATTTTGGTCATTATGTATATGCTTACTTGGTTTGTGATTTGATAACTCATTATAAAATTAAAGATGATTCCTAGCATAGTTACCAGGTTTGGAAATCCGAATGCATTCGGGAGGCCAAAAAAATGAGGAATGTGGAGTTCTTGAAAAAGTTTGAAAAAAAATCCGGTATAATCTGGTTTGGAAAAGAAAAAAAAAAAAAAAAAAAAAATATATATATATATATATATTTCAATCTATTAAAGATATTAATATCTACTATTTAATAAAATAATAATTTTTAAGTAAAATAAAAATTAATATCTAATATTAAAGATATTTAAAAATATATATATCATTAAAAAAATAGAAAAATATAAAACAAAACGTATAAAATAACATTGACATAAAACAAATATCAAAACGAATAAAAAATTCGATATAAAATTAATAACAAATTGAAATAACAAATACATAAAATATAAAACAAAATGTAAGGAACAAATAATATAAAACATAAAAGATAAAACCCTACCTACGACCTGGGTCTTACGTCCTACGTCCAGCTCCTCTGCGACCTGTGTCTAGCTCTTCTGCGACCTGCATCCAACGCCTCTGCAACCTGCATCACCATTTCTGCATTCAACTACACCATTTCTGCATCAAACTACATAGAACGACGGATCTGGTTCCCCTTCCTCACACCATCGACGCATGGCAGGTGTTGGCAATAGAACGACTCCACACGAGGGTAGATGCAGCAGATTTTTGGCACGTTTTTAACCTTGAACCAAATGCATTAGTCCGAAAGGCCAAAAAAATGTGAAAATTTCTAGATTTCGCCCAGATGCGGCCGAACTTGGTAACTATGGTTCCTAAGGCCACACCACTACATAATAGATTCATGCTTAGCTCTTATTTTGGGAAAACTTTGCTAAAGATGTTCCCGCTTACTACACTTATCAGGGATTACCATTGGACATTCCTTTTCCACCGCACCATTGGACATACCTTCTTTCCAGTTTCATGTGCTCTCACATGCCTACAAGACTTCTTTCTTAACATGTAACTTACTTCTAAAGCTACGGATCCAAGTGTTACAGCAGAAAAGAGTGATAGCAAAACAACCATATCATATCCATGCATGCTGAGCATAAATATAAATAATAAGACATAAAGATATGTCATATCAGTGATGCTTGATAACAACAACACAATGTCAATATAAAAAAGCTAAAGTGATGCTGGAGCATCCTAGGGGTATGGCAATCCGCATCACACAGTACTATTCGAATAAATTTGGGGTTTTATGAGCAGCAGGCTAATTGTTTTTTTTAAGCGTTGACAATTCGTCAAACATTTTGCATGGCCAAGTCTAGGTTGGAAAGCCTTGGACAGTTTCAAAGTCATCCAAGAGTATATACCAAGTGCTTGTTTGATGGAGTGCATATGCCAATCATAAAAACTCATATTCAGATCAACAAGTTTGTTTTAAAGCCTTGTGCTCATTTGTAGGAATGAATAATGTCTTGGCAAATTTAGGAGCATCATACATGATGCATGGATTGTTCAACACGTCCAAATCCAGCAAGCCCAAATTGGCATAATTAAATATATGTAAAATGTGTTTTGAGCATGTGCAGATCTTTTCTTTAGCAAAGAGGCAAAGAGAAAAATATGAAAAATGAATGAGAAGACAAGAGAAGGATGGATAACACCCACCAATCCTTAAGGATGATGTCCAAACACCAAAAACACAGCTCACATTAAAACAACAAAAAAAACCGTTTTTGCTTGGAAGAGGAAGGGGCATAAAGGTTGGGGAGATTGGGAGCATCTTCAAGGGCGCTCAAATAACCAATAGAAATCCCTCGGCAATGGTAATGTGATTCCATTGCCCATTTGCAAATTTTGAGCTTCAATTTTGTGTACAGGCCTCTTTTAAGAGAAAAAAGGGATGTTTTGCAAGTAGGTGTCCAGGTGCTCTGGGTAGTTTCCCTAAAATCTGATTCCATATTTGATCTGGGTTTTTCAAATAGATTAAGGAGCACTCTTCCAAATCAGAACAGCAATTTGGTTCATGGGAGATTTTTATGCCTAAAAATAAGGCTAACTGTTTCACAAAATGCCAATTTCTTGATTCCTTGTTATCTAAGTCCTGTGTGAGGGTAAAAAAATAATTGCTTGTAGATTGTTTTGATCGTTGTAAGCATGGAGAATGTCAAAGAATTAGTTTAGGACAGTTTAAAATGTTTTTGACTTCATTTTTAGAATCTTTATATGCATTGGAATAGGTAAAACAGTCAGAACTGCCATTGAAGACCAATTTCCTTCAAGTGTATGTCATATGAGCTGAGTGTGATTGTTTATGGCTGTTAATAAGCCTTTGATAGATAATGAATGGATTTAAAACTTTGTTATTCTCTTGTTGGGTTTTTTACATCATTACAAGGGTGGAGTATGCATGGATTTTGATTTTTGAAATTGGCATTAAGTGTATGTTTGGTGTTGAGCAGAGGATTGATTGGGCTGCAATGTTGCACAATCATTAAATTGACCCTCCTACCTGGACTAGCAGATGGTACCAGAGCTAGTTACAAGACAGGGAAAAGAAGAGTTGAAGGAAAGAAGATGCTGGTAATGAAGAGTTGCTGAGAAGAATGTGCAGACAGAACGCCGAAACTGAGGCTGTCCGCATATGAGAGGAATTGTTCTCCATCGTCGGTAGATGGGTAGAGAAGAAGTAGTTGCAGAAATGGCTCAGAAAGGAGTCAAGAAAGGGAGGAGTGACCTGAAGTCACAGATTGAAGCAATGTTAGAGGACATTGTGTCTAGATTAGATGCCTTGGAGACAATACCAACAAATGAAGAGAATAACATAGTTGAGAACAAAAGGCCCATGAAGCCAAGAGGAGAAGAGCCCAGAATAGAAAAGAGACCAGCAGAGATTCTGGTGAAAGGAGGAGGTCAGTTCAATAAAAGTACTCCTTTTTTTCCAGGTAAAGAAAGCCCAGAAGATCTCGTGAAGTGGATAGTGGAGCTGGAGTATTGTTTTGAAAAGGAGAGTAAAGACCCCAAGAGGGTAAAGTTTGCAAGCACAAGAATGTGTGGTGGTGCAGCTGTGTTGGAGAGATCTCCAAGAAAGAGAGAATAGAGAGGTAATAAAAAGGTAGAGAGTTAGGAACATATGATTTCCAAGTTGATGGAGCAAATAGTGCAACCAAGAATGCAAGTAGAGTGGGTGAGGAAGCTTCACCCTTTGAGGCTTATGAGTGGAGAGAAGAAGATTTCCTTGAAAGGCAATGAGAGAGTGAAGTTTCCATGTGAGAAACTCAAATCTGATTTGAAAAACAGCAAAGATAAAGAAGGATGTGAGCAACCCATACATGAAGCCTCATCGAAGAGGATAGAGATAGAGGAAATAGAGGATGCACAAGGTGTTTCATATGCAGGAACAGCCCACATAGGAGTGGATGAAAGGACTCTTATGAGTCAAAGGTTGCCTTGTTTACATATGGGTAAAGTGAGTGCAAAGTTATTTGCACATAGCATGCATGTGATGCCAAAGAAGATGAAGAAAGGAGGTAGCAATCAGCCGATAACTGAGGCAAGGAGGAAGAAGACAAAGAAGAGAAAAGTGAAGAGGAGAAGAATGAAATGGAACAGCTAATGTTGTTATCAACCAAAGCATGTGTAGAGAAGGATGAGATTGCAGCAAATGATGAAAAATAAGAAGAGAAGCTAGAAGGCAAAACTTTATAATAAGAGATGGATGAACTTTTTGAGGACATTTTGAACACTGAATTAAGAGATGAAGATGTTGCAGAAGAGGTAGCAGTGTCATTGTTGACACTGTGGATTGCACCCTTGACAGGTGGCTGAGCTTCTATCTTCCACGCGGCACAATGGAGATTCCCCTCTTGTTGTGGGTCTGGCAAAACTGAGGGGAAAATCTCTAGATAGGAGCTAGCTCCCTTTGATGCATCTCTGTGGTTTTGGATTTTCTACTGCTAACAATGGGGGGGATGAAAAGAGAGAAGGATTACTGAAAATAGAACCTAAACTAAAGCAGTGATACATCAAAATGGTTGATCTACTTAGCTTTGACATACACTTTACACCAAGAACAAGCTGATATACACTTCATTTGATACCAGAAACTCTTTTGCATTAGTGAGCTAGGGGTTCTCTGGAGATACAGGGAGGAAGAACTACCAAAGGTGTTCTAAGACACACTATGGCAGCCTGTTCACATGCACCTATACTCTGCTGTGGACACTTCTGGCTAACCTGCAAATGAAAAACTCACAATACACTAGACATGCTGGAATCATTCTATGAAAGCATGAAAGAAAATGATTTAACACAAGACAAAACCATAGACATGCAAAAGTGCAAACTCAAAATTGAGGTAAAAATGCTACGTCTTGATTCAAGGTAAAATCTTGTAGGGCTTCGCCATACAAGCTGAGAGATATCTTTTACAAAATGAGAGATTACAATATATAGCATAAAATAAAAGACTTTGGCGCCTTTCAAAACAAGTGGCCCATGCTGCGTTGAATACATTGGGAAGAGGAAGTCGATGAAGGAACCATGTCGTGGCAGTCACCAGTCTTGACTTAGACGTTTAAATCATATTAAATATTGTTGCAAGAGCATGGGTTGCTTTGTCTATTTGAATGACCAGGCCGCTTCTCCATGAAATTCACGCGACTGCCTGCTCATTAATGCAAAATGAGGAAAAAAGGCCCATTCTATTGAATGCCCGCACTCCCCTTGGCAGCCACTTGGTGGACACTTTTTCATCCATCTAGGAACTTCCTACCGACACCTTTCGCCACCTGGGCTGATCTGATTCGTGTCTGTGCTTGGCTGGGTGCGTCTTTTGGAACATTCCAAATGTTGTCGTATGTGTGCGTGGCCGTGTTCTAGATTCTCTATTTTGTTCCCTCTGTCCTTGCTATATTTTTGTCTCTTTCTGGCAATTTGAGCTCTCGGGCTCCCTTCTCGTCTTTTGTTGGCTCCTTGGGCTCCTTTCTCAGCAGGTCACTGAGTTTGTCCTTGGGTCTTTATGCTTCTTTGAATTCCGTCGGGCTTGCGCCATTTGAAAACCAACGGCTATTCCATTGTCCTGAATTTGACGTGCTTGGACCTGTCACCCCTTTGGCAATTCCTTCGGTGCCTTTTGTATTTCTTCCTTCTCGAAGGGAAGGTGTCCTTTCGGAGCTTGGAAAAGGTCCCCTTTTTGGCAGTCGAGAGTCCCCCGCAAGGGCACTTGACCTTCGAATTCCTTCGGGCTGCCTTGGTCTTCTTAATTCCTTCAGACAAAATGTCCAAAGGAAATCTTTCTTCATGCCTTAGTCTTTTTCTTTGGAATCTCGGCCCTTTCTCTTCTTGAATTCCTTCGGACAAAATGTTAGAAGGAATTCCTTCAGACATTTTGTCCGAAGGAATGTGCCTTTGGATTTTTCTGATTTGGTCCTTGTATTTTCCGAAGGAATTTTTTTTGTTTGCCATCAATTTCCTTCAGACAAAAAATCCGAAGGAATCCTTTGCCCTTCGCTCTTTGATGAATCTGGCTCACTGCCTTCCGCGAGGGCCCTTTGGGTCTTGGAATGCCCCTTCGGAACTTCTAATTTGGTCCTTCCCGGCCAAAGTGCCTTCCGAAGAAATTCTATTGCCTTTTTTGCAAACTGCTTAGGCCATTTTGGGTTTTTCAATTATGACTTTGAACCTTTCGATTGAACCTAAACCCTTTTTCAGAGTTCAATGGTTCAACGGTTCAATAGTTCAACACTATGTTCTACAAGGAGTCGTGTTCACTCAATTCTCTTTTGAATTTAATGTATCGTTGAACCTACCGCTTGAACCTACAATGGTTCAACGGTTCAATATTTCAATATTTCTAAGTTCAAAGCTCCTGGAAAGATCATGTGACTATTGGTCGGTTTGTGTAGTTCATTTCATATCATTGAACCCCGACGTTGAACCATTTTTTTTAACTTTTAGGAAATGTGCCTTCAAATTTTGGTCTCTTTCCTTGTGAATTTTTCCGGACAAAATGTCCGAAGAAATCCCTTTGGGCACTTTGTCTTTAGAGCTTTGTAAAAGACTTATATCTCTTTGAAGTTGGCCCATTCCCTTGCCGAAAAGACTTGTGCAATTGACTGCCCCAAGCAAAAAAAACCTGTGGATCAACCCGAGACGTCTACAAGACTCAAGTCACTTGGCTCTTTTACAGAACAGGTCTACTACATAAGGAAATGGCACAATTGCAGTGGGGGGAATACATCCAATATTGACGGTTCAGGACAACAGGGAAAGGAGACTGACTTTTTGGCCTGCAAGACCAAAAATGGTCAACAGTTGTTTGACGTTGCCATGAGGACAGCAGAAGAAGAGGACATGAAGACTATCCTAGAAATAGCAATGGAGGTTATTGGTAATCATTTTGATGCCCAATGATACGATCAATTATTTATCAAGCAAGCTAGGAAGGAAGTAGTAGTGGGTGAGGTGTACTTTTGGAAGAAAGGAGTATGTGGTGTCGATGACACTTGATGGTGGACGAATAGAGGTGGGAAAAAGCCCACAAGAGGATGGAAGAAGTGAAAGAGAGCTAATTGGAAGATGTGAACAGACCATGCATGAACAGACCATGCCCAAGCAATGGACAAGTAAAATATAAGGAAGATTTGCGTTGGATAGAGAAGGACAGTTTGTGGTCCAACAGGTAGTTGGAAAAGAAGGAAGATACAAAGACAACATTCAAAGGGACTTGACCAGATGGAAGGGACGCTATGTCCATTATCTTGCGGAGTGTTAAAGATGACTTCTTTCTTTACATTGGTAACTAGGAGTCTCTGAGCGATGCTTGAAATCTCCTTGAATCCATGCATGAGGGCACTCGTCTCTCAAAGATTATTAAGTTAATCCTTGAATTGCTAACTACATCTATGAAAGGTGATGAAAAATGATAAAATTTTCTTATTAAAATTAAAAACATTAAAGCTTAGTTAGATGGATATAATTATAATTTAATTCATGATCAATTGCTTTATTTTATCATTCAATTAAATATTCATAAAAAGTTTAATAATTTCACTTCAATTTTGATTTTTAAGTATCAAATTGAGCAAGATATCCCTGACCTTACCACCTTATCTACTCTCTTGATTTAAGAAGAGCAAGTTATGACCAATTTTGATTCTAAAGAGAATGCCACTCAGGCACTTCTCACCTTAAATAATATCTCTGATAACACTAAAAACAAAAAATCTAACTCTAATTTTGCTAAAAACAAATATGGAAATAAAAAATCTGATAATAAGAATCATACACCTAAGTTTAATGAAAACTGCAATCTATGTGGTAAATTTGGTCATAGGAGGAAAACCTATTATAAAAATAAAAATAATATTTAGACTTCTAAAAATGAC
The DNA here is from genome assembly GCA_037957365.1 of Torreya grandis. Classification (NCBI taxonomy): domain Eukaryota; kingdom Viridiplantae; phylum Streptophyta; class Pinopsida; order Cupressales; family Taxaceae; genus Torreya; species Torreya grandis. The sequence continues at coordinate 3,295,542 of JARHVA010000561.1, read as the reverse complement.
AAAGGAAAGAAATCTAATCAAAACAAGCAGAAAAATCAGAATAACAATCAAGATTCAAATGTTACTGCTTTGTATGCTGCTTTATTTACTTCAAATGAAAATGAGTGGATTTTAGATAGCGGTGCATCATACCATATGACATGTTTATCAAATATTTTATGTGATTCTAGAGATATCTCTGAAAGAATTTACTTAGGAGATAATTATTTTTTAGAAGCAACTAAACATGGAAAAGCAATATTTTCAAATGTTACTATAATGATGTTTTTTATGAACCTAAGTTTAAAAAAAATTTGCTATCTTGTTCTCAACTTAAAAATGATAATTTCATTGTAACATTACTTAAAGATAGCTGGTCCATTAGAAATCAATCTGATTGCTTGATTGTTGGTGTTCAAAATAATGGTTTATATATCTTTTCTCCTTCTGCATGGTTTCTTTTATCGCATAGTAAGAATGAATCTCAATTATGATATGAAAGATTAAGACATGTTAATTTTAGAAGTTTACATCATATTTTTGCAATAATCTTGTTGGACTTCCTTCTATCCCCTCTCATCATAAAACTTGTGAGAGTTGCTTACATGGTAAGCAGCATACAAACCCCTTTCACAAGAATTATGGTACGAAATCCTTACATCCTTTAGAATTGATTAATTACTGATGTAGGACCCCTTGAAGTTGTATCTCTTAATGATTCTTTGTATTTTGATACTTTTATTGATGATTACGCTAGAATGATCTGATTTTTTTTAATAATAAAAAATCTAATGTGTTATCTAAATTCAAAGAATTTAAAGCTAATGTTGAAAATGCATCTGATTTTTTCTATTAAGCGATTAAGAACTAATAATAGTGGTGAATTTGTTAATAAAGAGTTTGATTCTTTTTGCATTAGTTGCGGTATTCAAAGGGAACCAACAACTCCCTATTCCCCTCAACAAAATAATATTGTTGAAAGGAAAAACCGCACCATTATAGAAATGGCTAGAACAATGTTGCAATCTACAAATGTTCCTAAATTTTTATGGGTCGAAGCCATGAATATTGTTATGCATATTCTAAATAGAGCTCCTACTAAAGCTTTACATCTTTCTACCCTTTCAAAAATATGAACTAAAAAGAAACCTAATGTGGCTCATCTCGGGATCTTTGGTAGTCATGCTTCTATCTTTATTCTTAAAGTTAAAATAAAGAAGTTTGATCTCACTACTTATTCTTGCATTTTTGTACATTATGGAGGTAAAACAAAAGCTTTAAGAAAGTATGATCCTTCTAAGCATCAGATCATTGAGAATAGAAATGTTCGTATTCTCAAAAAATCTTTTTGTGAGCCCTCTATGGAACCTCCTCAGTGTTCTTTTGTTGATGAACTTGACTCTCATGTTTCTCCTTGTAGTGAAATGGATGCTCTTGAAGACGTTGATCCAATTTTGGATAACTTAGAGCCTAAAAAACACCTTGACTTTCATGTTCAATCTAAAAGACCTAAATGAGCAAAATCCCTAATTTAATCTTCTAATGTTGATAACCTTAATAAATTAACTAGAAGTCAACATTCTCATACAAGAATGATTATGTATGAATATGAACTTCAATCATTTGAGGAAGTCACTTAAGATGATAGATGAAATGTTGCTATGAAAACTGAAAATAATGTCTTAATTAAAAATTAGACTTGGGTTCTTGTCCCTCCACCTAAAAAGCATATTGTTAGTTGTAGGTAGCTTTATAAGATCAAATATAATTCAATTGATAAAATTAATAAATTTAAAGCTAGCTTAGTTGCTCACGGGTTTCTTCGAAAATCCGATATTGATTATGTTGAAACCTTTGCTCCTGTAGCAAAAATGAGTATTGTTAGACTCCTTATTACTCTTGCAACCCAAAATGGTTGGGTTGTCCACCAAATGAATGTCAAGAATGTATTTCTAAATGGTGATTTAGAAGAAAAAATCTACATGACTCGACCTAAAGGTTTCACTAACCCTAATAGAGAACATTTTGTAAGTTAAAGAAATCTCTATAAGTTTAAAACAAGTTCTTCGCGCTTGGTACTCTAAAATTACTTCTTTTTTAAAAGAATTGAGTTTCTCTAATTGCTACTCTAATAATGATCTCTTTATTAAAGTTGAAAATAGTCATTTGATTCTAAATTGTATTATATGTTGATAATTTATTGATTACTAGCAATCTAACTAGTTTAATTCATAAAAATAAGGATAAACTAAGTCAAATATTTGAAATAATTGATTTAAGCATTTTGCATCATTTTTTTAAAGTGGCTATATTTTAGGGTAAACATTATATTGTTGTATCACAATTTTAGTATGCACATAACCTTCTTGTTAAGTTTAACATGCTTGATTGTAAATCTTATTCTAATCCTATTGAAGTTGGTGTTAAACTTGATCCAAAACCTGCATATGAAAAAGTTAACCGTAGTTTATATAGACAGCTTGTTGGTAGTTTGATTTATCTAACCATTAATAGACTAAATATTTCATATGCTATTGATGTTGCTTCTAGATTTATGCAGAATCCATATTTAGATCATTGAAAATTAACTAAACAAATTCTTTATTATATCAAAGGAACAATTAATTTTGGTTTATTTTATTCTTCCATTGATAATGCTAAATTATATGATTATTGTGATGCTGACCACGCTGGTGATATTATAAATCGCAAATGTACTTTTGGATGTGTTTAAGTTTGGTGTCAGTGCTATCACTTGAAGTAGCAAGAAGCAACCTATTGTCTCTATCTCCTCTACTGAAGCAGAGTACAGAAGTGTTATGAAAGCTATCAAAGAAGCCATGTGGTTGCAAAGATTGTTGGGAGAACTTCATCTAGATGTTTTTCATAGTACTATCCTTCATTGTGATAACCAAAGTTATATGCTTTGACAAAAAATTCAATGCAGCACCAAAGAACTAAACATATTGAAGTTCATGTGAATTTTATCTGAGAGAAAGTCCTCAATGGTGATATTGATATGCAGTTATGTCTTATAGATGAACAAGTGGCAGACATCTTCACAAAACCACTTGGTACTAACAAGTTTTGTCAGTTTTGTGCAATGTTGGGCCTCTCGGAGTTGCCATTGAGGAGTGTGCATGACAATGCTACTTCCTGACGACCATGTGTTTCTTCTTTCTCTATACTTCTCATTGTAAAGCATTTTAAACTTCATGTGGAAGTTATGTGATTTGAGTGAACTTTGTGTGAAAGTTTTACTTTTGTACCTCAATACATTAAAAGCATACTTTGTAATGGATGTCCTTATATTATAAAAGGCTTCAAATATGTTTAATGATTATTCATGAGAAACTGTGAGCTGTAGTCTCATGATTATGCTAGCCTAAACTCACTTTCGAGTAGTTTATAGATTATAATTCATTTTGTTTCAAAAGGTGGTGTATGCCATGATGAAGGTTTTTAAATCCTTCAATTTCTAAGGTGACTATGACATTTATCCCCACTTAGCATTAAGGGGGAGTGTTATAACATTTAATACTAAGTGGGCTTACTGTCCCTTAGCCTTGGTAAAATAATTAAATAATAATAATATATTATTTATTAACACGAGGTAAAACATGGTATAATTCATTTCTAAGGTGACTACGACATTTATCCCCACTTAGCATTAAGGAGTGTTAGAACATAAAATTCTAAATGGGCTTACTAGAGAGAGTGTTAAAACATTTAATTCGAAATAGGCTTATTGTCTCTTGACCTTGGTAAAATAATTAAATAATAATAATATATTATTTATTAACACGAGGTAAAAACCTCGTGAAAATAAATAATAAAATTATGTTTATTTAATAATTACCAAATTTAATTAAATGGGTTATCAGAATGAATGGACCCATTATTTCACAACAGTCACTTCCCTTCTTGAATATTATAAATAGTCTTACCCGTATTGTAAATTTATTCCAACTCGATATATTTTCGAGTGAACAAGGTTTTTGTGAAGGCCATTCTGTGAAGAAGTGAGATTGAAAAGATTTTATGTGTTGGGGGAATAGTTTCAACATTGAAAATCACTGTGGACTTTTTACCTCCATTGGAGGTTTTCCCACCTATTTTTTGTGTTGTGTATAATTGCCTTGTGTGCTTTGCTTTATCAATTTACTCTGGATCTAGTGTGTTCATATAGTTATATGAAATTTATCAAATCCATTATCTAGTTACCTCTTTTTACCATCAAAATTTGTCAATTGTCAATTCTCACATGTCAATTGTCCTATCCTCTATTGCAAAATCTGGAAATAACTCGAGTATTATTTTTTTTGTCATCATGTTCTCAAAGTATGTGAGGTAATGTTGGTCCTCTCTTCTGAATTATTTAAGCATCTTCCTTATCCAAATCTTGAAGAAATAGGGGATATTTTGTGTTTCACAGGGGCATGTTTCCAAGAGCTAGTTCCCTAGAAGTCATGTCCCCCTAGGGGATGGGAACGTGGACGGGGGATGCTTTGGTGACATGTACCCCATTGGGACTCGGCACAAACATTAGAAAATAATTAAAATTAAAAAAAATATTGAAAACATTTATATTAGTAAAATATTAACAAACATTAAAATCTTAAATAACATTTTTGTTTTTAAAGTAAGAGCTTTAAAATAGCTATAAAATATTAAAAAGGTTAATATGTAATTTACCAATTTGTACATTTTTTAGATTTATTTATTTATTTTTGTACCGCCATACCCTTGGTCCTCCCCTTTTCCCTAGGATCTTGGTGAACACCTGAGCATCCCCTTTTTGCACCCCTACATTTCCACTCATAAAATTCCCAGGCTTCCTCTTCAAAGCATGCCTCTTCATCTACTGCATTTTCAATAAAGTTGACCTCATCATCTATCTTGGCATAAGATACTTTTTGAGCTCACATGTGTCAATGACATTCTCGAGCAGGTGTCCAGCCATATTTTCCAATTGGACCATGCCATTTTAATATAAATCTTAAACTCCATATGGTCCACTTCTAATCATCTTCAATTTCTGCCCTTTCTTATCTTATTTATCAGTGTATTGTAAAACCAGCATTTGCAGCTCCGACCTTATCCTCTTAAGATGCTTATTGTGCAATTTCCTTTGTATTTGCTCTATACTTCAAACGTCCATCAAACCAGGATCCATTTTTCTTCCAGGCCTTACAATTTTATCAACCTATCTTGCAAACTTCCCATGTCACAAAGCCTATTTTCGATGTCCACTTTTATAGAAATACAAATCCACATTTATATGAGAAATGTGGCTCCAATTTATGTAATAAATATGACCCTGCTTTTATAGGAGAAAATGTCTCCAACAGCTCATGGATTTTAAGAGCAATTAGAATGGTAGGCCCCTTATATCAAAGAGTACAAAATAGCTAGTTGTCGCAGATTATATCACACAACAAATATCTTTGGTCTCAGAAGCAAGGGCTTTTATACCACTTGTAACAGACCCAGTAAATTTGAGTCTTGACATTATATCCATATAGGATATATGCTAAAGATCATTATGTTAATGAAAGAAATACATCACTGCTTTTATGGGCAAAAATACAGCTTCAATTGTAGAATGAAGCTCGTGGATTCTAAGAGCCAAAAAAATGGTAGGATCCTTATATAAAAAGAGTAGAATATAGCGAGTTGTTACACACAGCAAAAAGCTTTGGTCCTCAGAAGCAAGAGCTTTTATGCCACTTGTAACAGACCCACTGAATCAATGACAAATATGTTAAAGATGGTATATCGTCTTATACAAACACATTTATAGGTTTGATTGAGTCCATGAAAGGGAATGCATATCAATTAAAAAAATAATTATTACATAATAGAACATTAAATTGTGCAACATTGGCACCAAGACCAGTGTATTCAGGTTTAATCCCCACGAACTATTCAAATGTTCTTTATTGTTGCTCTGAGTATTAATCCACAAGAGAATTTGTTCAGATTTAATCAACATCACTACTTACAATTCTTTTATTGAGAACTCTACTAATATTTATTACTTTTTGGGTAGAACTACTAGAACATTTTGCGATTATATTAGTAAACACACAACCATAATCAATCTAGTTCGTGACATTGACTTATGAAAATGTTTACCATTGCACTAAGCAATAAAACCATATGTTTGCTTTATAGATTTATCAACTACTTTTCTAAAGACAATTATGGAGTGTCATGCCCTTTAATTCATAGGAGAACTAGATACTATAGCATGGAATTGGGATTCTTTGATTATTTAATAATAGCATATGTTATATTAATCTAGCCATGGAGAAAAATACCATGGGTTCTTGGTGCTATCTATCACTTGTGAAAAAAATGAAAAACCATGTGTTATAGTGTAACTTCATAAATATCCATCGGAAGTAAGATAAGATTTTTTTTTTTTTTAATTAAAAAATCCAGAGTCTTTAATGTAATCTCTGATAATGAGCACCTCTAGATTTGTAAATATGTGTTATTCTGATAGTTTCCATTATTTCATATTAACATTTGGATATTCACATTTTAAGCTCAAAAAATACAAAGTCTTGCTTTGCTGAATAAAACATTTGAAAAGATGCTCAAATTTATGGCCAGAAATTTACAAAAGCTTCAGGACAAAACTTATGGATCGACTTCAAAAATTTACTTACAGGGAATGAACATGTAATATCAGAACCGTAAAAATGGTACTCTGCTCCCATATCCAGTAGCGCCATGTCCCCATCTTTTAGGGTCTATAATCAGTAAATATAAAAACAGAAATCAAACAATTATTAATCAAGTTCAAAGCAACATGTTATAAAGAAAACTTAGAACCAAACCAAGATGTTTGTGTTTTCTACCTCAAACACCAGATCTCACTTTGATTTTCTACAGCCATAAGCCACTAATCATGTGATCACAATTTACAACAGTGATTGTGTCGTAAAATCATTATGTTCTAATTAAAGAAATTGAACTGAAAACAAGCTATAATTGCACCTTCCAACCTGCCTATGTGCTTAGTAATCTCAAAATCTAAAACATATTTCATAAAGGCATGGCATGATGTTTCAGTGAGTCAAAATACTTTGGAAACCATAATCTAGGAAGATCGATTGAACAAATCAATAAACAATAAACTCAGGACACAAACAGAAGACTTTACAAAACATAAGCATTCAAATGCTCATCTCACAAATAACTAAGCATAAATTTACAAAATTGATGGTAAGTAGTGTTATGAGTAAGTTAGTTTTTTCATATATTTAGACTTTTAGTATTTACAAAATATGAAACTGTACAAGAGTCATAGAATATAAAATGTTGCTTATTAGAATGCCATTCTTAAAATAGTGCCTTTCAATAATATCCCATTTAAAAGGAAGGCTAAGCTTGAGGCTGAGGAATCTGAAGAAAAACAAGCAATGCGAAAATCTCAATTCTTAAATCAGCTTTAATATTTGATAAGGTAAAACTTTTGACAGATTGCTCTGAAAATTCAACAAAAGAAAACCAAACAGTTCAAACTAACTCCCTAATAAATGGAAAAAACAAATCACTTTAACTTAAACTAAAAACTACTGCAAAAAACAAGGAATTCAGATGGAAATCATGGAGAGAACCTGATACGGAGGAGGAAACTTTCACAACTGAAACATTCTAGTAGAGAGGCCTCTCATGTGATTCACAAACTGTTAAATCTGTCTTGCAGTCCCTGTCATTGTACAAGTTCTTTGTTCAAAATAACAACCTTGATAGTAGAACATACAAGAAAAATTTACAAGGATATTTTTTGTGGCAAGGTTTCAATCTAGGTAGAAAGATACAGCTTGTTACTTGGACAAAGATCTGTAGAACCAAATGGTGGGGAGACTAAGACAACAGAAATCTGGATTTAATTAACAAAGACCTAGGTGTGAAGCTTTCATAGAGCCTACATAAATAATGATTTGCTCCTTCAAGTGTGACCAATTGATCTAACTACTTCAACAGTATGTGGAGTGTTTCAGAGAATCCCAATCGCAAGAGAGGAGAGGGGATCAGAAAGATACTCAGAATTAAGACACAAACCTGAACTCTAAATTATTATTATCATGTCAACAAGTGTTATACAGAGAATAAAAGCTAGGTGGACCTACAATCACAATCACAAGCAGAGAGATAGGAAGGTAGTCAGAATTAATACACAAACCTCAACACTGAATTGTGTTATTATGGAAATAAGTATTTATACAAATAGAATAAAAGATAGGTGGACCAACCACATTAGATCATTGTCATTCAAACCCCAAGTTTCTCTATTCCGATTCATTAAGGCCGATGAGGAAGTTATGGATGGCCTCAACACATGCATAGAGAGGACAATCCCTGACAAATCTATTAAAGACGCAATTGTTGATGAGTTGCAGATATGCAAGACTGCAAAGAGAAGGCTCTTTGCTTCAGCTCTATGCATTCAAAAGAGAAACACCCTTAGCCAAGTAAAAATAAATTGAATCATTTGTTTTTAGTCTCATTACTAGTAGATACTAGACTTGTTTCATTTATTCGAGCCTAATTTACTTAAAATTTTATACGTCTTATTTGTAGATTTGCAATGGGAAGATTATGGTGCAAAAACACCAAATCTTCAGAGACTAGCTATCCACATTTTGTGCTGACCATGTAGCTCTTCTGGGTATGAACGTAATTGGAGCATGCTTGACGCTGTTCACACAAAGAACTGCAACAGGGTGCCAGCACAACACCTCAATGACCATTTTTTTATGCGATACAATCTTCATCTTTGCATAAGACAAGTGGAGGGGGAAGAGAGACACAAGGCAATTGATGTGGATGATATCGATCAATATGTCAACTAGATTGGTGATGATAAGCAACCGGAGCCCATGTTTACTGAGGAGGAGACATAGCTTTGGTAAGGGAAGTAGGGGAAGCGATAGCATCAAGGGTAGTAGAGGCATCAAGAGTGGTTGGTAAGGATGCAGATGATGTTGTTGCAGAGGAGGAATCCTTAACTTCCACTTCTAGAGGGCAGCAAACTAGGTGTTGTAGATGGTATTTATATTATTATATTTTGGTGCATTGATGACTATAGTCTATGTCATACAACTCTATGAGTATTGTAGTTTGTACTTGTACCCTTTTTTGGTTGAAAATTAATATAAAATATACTTAATGCATTCTCTACATTCATTTCCCATGTACTTTTACAATTTTTTACATGTTATTTAAATTTATTTTATGAATCTATATATATTTTTCAATAGCAATAAGGTTGTTGAGCAATTCCCAAGTCCCAAGTCCAAGTCAAAATTTTGGGTTGTCGAGTAATTGTTGATTACGAGTTTTTTAACTATGGTTACAATATATATATCATAAAAAGAAGTGGTTACAACATGTGACAGTTACAAAAGGGGGAACGGTTCATCTTTCAACCAAGTAAAGATTGGTCTTCTCATAGGTGTGGCAGTTGGACTTCCAATTATGCAGTTCCATATCCCCCACGCTCCCGTATCCAGGAGTGTTTCCCCCGTGCTCCCTGGGCCTGGAGGGCGTATCCAGTAACATAGCCTTTAAAGTATTTTAAATGACCAGACGTGTCATTTGGACATCTTGTGTCACTGAGATGTCAAAACTGGGAACTTCCTCTGCATTTTGATGGCATATTGATGCAATCACGGTTAGGGGGTCTAACGAAGGACAACCTTAGACTTGTGTATCCTAGACTTACATTCACCACTGGACACACTTACTTAGACACCATACTCAAACTTGGAACTCAAACTCATGCTTTACTGAATTCAACACACTGTTACAGAGATTTGATTACAAACTTAGACTCTCTCCCTCACTTGCCTTACTAGCTTATGAAAACATTACATGAAGTCCCACCCACACAGAGTCCATTCTGGACTTGACACATTCTCACTGCTCTCTCCTTGGAGAGCTAAACTCTCGCTTTCAAACTGAAGCCAACTCCCTTGCTAACTAACTCTCCTTAGTTCTTGTCCTTACTGATTCAAATCTTCTCTGACATTCTTTGACTGCAAGAATGCCTCTCCACCTTTCCCAGCATCTTGGAAACGCTCAACAACTGACAGATCATCACTCTGGGCTATTACTCTCTTTTTGCATTCCTCATGGGCAAAATTGTCGCTTAATGCAAAGTGGCGGTTACAAAAACACCCCGTAATGCAAACCCATGGTTACAAAACTGCTGTTGTGATTACGTAACCGCCACTCAACTGTTGCAAAACCGCCCCGGCAACTTCATCATAGTGCAAAACCATGCATCTTGTGGAGGCTATATATTTTGCATACGGACTCGAAATAAGTTTTTTTTTTAAAGTGCATAACTTTTCAAGGAGAATCCAAATATGCAATCATATTCTATTTTGGAGGTGTTCTTCATCCCCTTTGTGCCTCAGCGCCGAAACCTTTCACTTCTAAGCCCTCAATGGAAGCAACCACTTCCCACATTCTACCGATTGTTGAGAAACTCAACAAACTCACTTGGAGTCATGTTTCTACCAGAAACTAATCCTCTCTTATATAATTGATGCCCTTGAAGTGTTGGAGTGTTGATACTTCCCTTGGATCAACTTCACCATGTCAAAACAACGAAAGGACCGACTAGTCCATATGAACACACAAACCTACTATTTTTGATTCATGCAAAATTGCTTGTACCCCTCGGATGGCTCCTATATTAGGAACCTGAGGTTGATAGTTCATGAGCTCCTATTCACAAAAGTAGGGTGAATGGTAGAACCATTATTTTTGCCAATTGACTTGACCACGATGTCCCCTTCCACCTTGTTAGTAAACTTTGAAGTTTATCATTCTATTTCTTCCTCCTTTTCTAGCTTCTTATTGTACAATAAACCATCCTCCTCTACATACCTTTGATCACCCTTCTCTTTATCTTTCCAATCACTTGGGCATAGTCCATCCACCTCCTCCAATTGGATCTCTTTCGTTTCTCCCATCCTCTTGTGGGATTTGACCCACCTATATCCATCAACTCCGCCAAGTGTCTTCAACACTTCTCTTCTTCCAACCTTTATTGGCTTTTAACCAATCACCTCCTCCTAAGCTCAACTCATCTCTTATTATTGATATCACACCCATTGAAGCATGCAACTCATACTTCCTTTCCTCTTCTAACTCATGCCTTCTTATCTCCATTCTTAATGCCACTTCCCATGCTTTGCCTTCAAAGGCCCATTCATCCACATTCTCATTCACAACACTCTCCTCTTGTTTTGTTGTGCATACACTCATACTTGTAACAAAATCATTATACAAAGGAATATGGGAATCAACAACTCCCATTTGTACTAGTTCTTTCAACAACAATGTGGCAACTTCATTGTTTTGCAACTTCTCTTTCACTCTAATTTTTCTTGGAATGCTCTCAAGCTCTTTCTTTCTCTCAACTGCTGCAACCAAATCCTCCATCTCCTTTTGGGACATTGTTCCAACTAATCTCTCTTCATCCTTTTTATTAAATGCTGCAACTTGTTGATCCTCTACCATCTCTCTTTCTCCATACACTTATGACGCTTGCAAAAACATCTCCTCAATCTCATCATCTTCCGATTGCATCTTTGTTGCAACCTCATCCACTTCTACATATGCTTGGGATGATAACGAACTAGCTGCTCCACCTCATCTTTGTCTTCTTCTTTTCTCATCCTCTTTGTATGAGCTCTAGGCTGATTGCAACCTCCTTTCTTCGACTCCTTTGACATCACATGTATGTCATGTGCAAATAGCCTTGCACTCCCTTTGCCTATATGAAAACTTTGTAACCTTTGACTCTTGAGAGTTTCTTCCCCAATACCTATGTGGGCTGCTCCCACATATGCAACACCACTTGCATCCTTCATTGCTCTTGGTAGAAACATATCCAACATTTCTATTTCTATATTTGCCTCTATGTCACATGACTGACATTCTTCATCATCCCTTGTCCAAAGGCTCTTTGGACCATTCTCTTCAAACAATTTCTGAACTTTTCTATCCACCATTTCACTCTTTATCCATCTCCCCTGATGGAGATTTAATGCATACCCTTTTCTATCCATTGCTGCCCTATTGAGCAGGGTTTCTTCCTGTTTTCAATCTCCTCCAATCTCTCTTGTGAGAGTCTTTTATCCCACCCTTAACTGCTGCTCCAAAAAATCCCACTCATATACCCTCTTGGGGACATCCTTGTACCATCAACTTCCCACTATCTATTGATATTACTTGAAGACAATCTTCTACTGCTTCTATTTCCTTACCAACCATTTCTTCAACTGCTGCAATAGCTTCTCCTTGTTTCATTTTGGAGTCCTATTCTCTTTGTTTCTCATGTATGTGAGTGTGCTAGAAGGAACTGTGTTTTTTTCCTCTCCTTTTCCATCTCCTCCATTGCTGGACCTACACAGATCAAACACAACATGGGAATCAAAAGTTCCCACAAACACTTCTAACATCTCTTCATCATGTCCTATAGACATGTTGTTCAACCCCTCACTAAATCTTGTATTCTTAACACAACTTATTGTCACATGATGGACTATCAAAGGTCCATTCTTGTCAACCTCTATTGCTGTCCCATCCTCAATATTCTCTCGATTTTCTGCCTCTTCCTCATATAGATGGTCTTCAACCATCCTCTCATTATGTGCATTCACTTGCACTTCATCCGCCTCCATTGTTTCCTTCATGGAAACATGTAACTTTCCTTGGTTGTCCTCAACCTTCCTTCCCTGCAAAAGTGAGGAAACAAATTGATTTCCCTTCTTCTCCAATGAAATTTCTGCCTCTTCCCACTTAGGGGATGCCACAAACTCTTTCCCATCATCCATTAATGGATTTCCTCTTTCAGGCTCAACAACTATCACCTCCATATCCACCTCCATGAGGATTTCATCCTATGTCGCCTGCTCACATACTTCCCTTCTCTTTGTTATTTTTCAAAACAAAATTGAATTGTTCACATGAAAACCTCACTCTCTTATTGTCTTTCAAGGCAATCCTCTTCTCTTCACTCTTCACAAAATAGACTTGAGTTTCTCACATGGCAACTTCACTATATCATCGTCTCTCAAGGCAACCACCACCTCTTCACTCTCAAACCTCAAGACTTGAAGCTTCCTCAACCACTCTACTTGCATTCTGGGGTGAACAACTTGACCCATCAACTTCGAAGCCCTATGTTCACAACTCCCTACCTTCTTTCCTTTCTCTTGTCAGACTCTCCAACACACATCTGCACTACCACACAATCTTATGCTTGCAACCTTTACCCTCTTGGGGTCTTCAATACTTTTCTTTTCAAAACAACACTCTACCTCCACTATCCATTTCAAGAGCCCTTTCGAGCTCTCTCTCTACTTAGAAAATAAAATATATCAGTAGTGGGCTTACCTTATTCATCTTCACTCACATCTAAAACAACTCCTCTATGTTGTGCAATCTCCATTGCATCGAATCTCACTTGGATTCCCTTCAACATATCTACCAAGTCTACTACTCTTGGTGATCTTCCTCTTCGTCTAAGATGTACTCCTCTGTGTTATTTCTACTCCTCTCAGAGCTATTTGCAATTGTAAGACTTCTCTCACACCTACAACAATCCAACTAGAGCCTCAAATAGTCAACCCATCAAGGAACAACCTTTCTCTGATACCAATTGATGCAATCATGGTTAGGGGGTCCAGTGAAGGACAACCTTAGACCGTGCAGCCTAGACTTACATTCACCAATGGACACACTTACCTAGGAACCATACTCAGACTTGGAACTTGTACACACACTTTATTGAACTCAGCAAACTATTTTAGAGATTTCATTACACACTCGCACTCTCTCCCTCACTTGCCTTACAGGTTTATGAAAACATTACATGAAGAAGTCCCACCCAAACACAGCTCATTCTGGACTTGATACATTCTCACTACTCTATCCTTCGAGAGCTAAACTCCCAAAACTCTCTCCCTCTCAAATTGGAGCCAACTCCCTTGCTAAGTGACTCTCCTCAACTCTTGTCCTTACGGATTTGAATCTCCTCTAACATTCTCTGAATGCAAGAAAGCCTCTTCACCTTTCCCAGCATCTTGCAAACACTCAACAACTGACATTTCATCATTTTTGGTTGTTACTCTCTTTTTGCATTCCTTGTGGGTGAAACTGCCACTTAATACAAACCGACAGCTATGAAACCATCCCTTAATGCAAACCAATGGTTTCAAAACTGCTTTGGCGATTACGTAACTGCCACTTAACCCTTCTAAAACTGCCCCCCCAGTTTCATCATAGTGCAAAACCCTGCATCGTCTAAGAGAACATATCTTTTGCATACAAAATCGAAATGAGATGCCTTTTTGTTGAAAGCGCAGTATCCAAATATGCAATCACATTTTAGTTCGGAGTTATTCATGCCCTTTTTGCCTTTGCCCCAAAACCTATCACTTCTAGGCTTTCCACAGACACAACCACTTCCTCAATTCTACCATTTGTTGAGAAACTCAATAAATTCACTTGGAAATGTGTTGCTGCCTAAAACTGGGCCTCTCTAATATAATTGATGTCCTTAAAAGTGTTTTGAGTGTTGATGGTTCCCTTGGATCAACTTCACCATGCCAAAACAACGGAAGGACCAAGTAATCCACACAAACACTCACCTACTTTTTTTGGTTGATGCAAGATTTCTTGTACCCCTTAAATGCTGCTACATCACATACATTCTAAGATTTTTTATTTTTTATTTCACTACCATTGTTTACCTAATATTTTACCACATATATGTAACCTACAAGAAGTTTTATGCATGTTAGAGGATGGAGAGTGGAGGCTGAATCCTCCCCTAGGTCTAGCATGGATGAAAAGACAGTCTACAAGTTGCCAATATCATCATACATATTCCTAGCTTTAAGTATTTTTTGGTCCAAACTTTCATATAGGGTACATTCTCTATACAAAGTTTACCTTAAATCAACGGTTGCATTTTGAAAGTTCACATCAACTTACCCTGTCATTTGGCGCCGCAGCATGTCCATAATGAAGTACAGAACTACAAAAATAGCAACGCATATAAAGCATTAGAATGAAAATCCTATCAAAGAACAAGTTCATTTTCACCATATATTTGTCAAAAGGCTAAATGAGTTCCAACTAATTTCCAGCATAAAAACAAATATAGAACTGGTTGTGAAAAACTTAAAAATCAATATTGCAATTCAATAAATCTTTCAAAAATAAGAAGAGGAGAAAAATGGCATCCAATAACCATATAAGACAATGACTAATTGGATTAAGGAAACTGCATCGTAGCATGGAATCAAGAAGGCTTCCCCAAAGCAAGTTGCAAAAATTTGGGAAATGTGTCCATCCTAGGTAGTAGTTTTAATTACTTAGAACATACTGCAATTCCTGCAACATTTGGATACTCTTCATAACTTCAAAACAACATTTTAAGAGTTGTAATTAAAGGAATAACACTAGGAAAATCCAAGCTTAAATGTAATTACTTTTCCAAGATTTTCTCCCAAAAAGTAAATATTGTTGGCATTTATATTTGGCACGATGAACCACTTATTCTGATTGTCCCTCCTAAACTAGCTCCTAAGTCAAACTCCTTTACATGTCAACTTAAATCTATATTTAGAAAAATATTTAAGTTTAAATAATAAACCTAGTCAACTCATATACTCTTCCGAGCTCTCACCCGTCAAGTTAACCCAATGCAATATAACAATTGTGTTTGGCTTATCAAGTTATCAGAATATACGTTTGAGGGCGTTAGAATATATTGTATCCACAGGTAGGATAGGAATATCTATTTCCACAAGGTATATCTACTAGATGTCAGTACAAAGTATCCATACAAGTGCAAGTTGGGTGCAGAAGTGGCATATTTTCAAGTTCTAGGATCTTAATTAATATTAGGGTTTTGAGGACTATTTCAAAATGTAAAACAATTATGTTGAAAAAAAATTAAAATCAAACATTTAATATTAAAATCTTAAATATATAATTTGAATACATAAGACTTTTTAAAGCATCTTTATATTCCTTTTATAATTATCAATACATTTTAAATGGTTTTCTCCTTCCCTTCTTAGAGTCAACATTTTTCTCATAACATTCCATATGTGCTTCATCCTAGATCACACATAGGTAACAGGGCCCAAAATCAACTCCTAGAAACTGTCAAAGGTTTTAGTTGGAGGCTCGGAGGACTTCACAAATTAGATTTTTATTCAAATTTAGAATTGAATATATCAAAGTAACATATCCACAAGTTTTATTTATTGAATGGAACGTAGAACTCTTGATATTTGAATTCATTATTGTTTATTGCACAAGATGAGTAGGTACTGACTTAGCCATCCATTAACCTACCCATGCTTAATACTATGCCTTTTAATCAATGTTACATAATTTTGTGGGAAAGGTGGACGCATTTCTGGGGACAGCAAAAAATTACCCGTTCTTTGGAGACTTCTACTAAAAATACATATAAAAACAATAGTTGAAAAATAAATAACATAATATTATAATAAATAAGCTGAAATTAAATTAAAATAATATTACATTCATGATCCAACATTGAATGATATTTTCAAATTACTCGTGAATAATTGATGTCAATGATTAAATCTGATTAAAAAGCACTGGTTCTCTAATGCTACAATGATGATCCATCGTCAATAGTTTAAACTTCAAATACAACTTACAAATATGAACTTATGAAGTTTCAAATTTCCAGTTACAAACAAACAATGAACACAAAAATAAACTGTCAATTTCAACTTCAACTACAACTTACAAGTATGAACTTGTGAAGTTTCAATTTTCAAGTTACAATCTAAACAACAAACACGGTATAATCTTTCAACTTTTAAGTGTGATTTTTCCTAATTTTTTGGATGTCCTGGGATGTCTAGACATCCTCAGGATGGTGGAGGGATGGCAAGACATCCCCTTTGCAGTTTCCAAGATAGGGGTACATTCCCGAGGACGTCTGCAAGTCGAGAGACGTCCAAGTGACATCACCCTTTTCTGGTCGGTCGAGGGGGATGGGATGTGAATGTTTCTTCCTTGTCTCCGTGTCCCCTAAACATCCCAAACGTCCAGGACATGGAAAAAAAAAGGGGGGGAGGGGGGGCGAGCAAGGGGCGCATCCATGGTGACTATGCTTCTAATGTATCAATTTTCCATCCTTTTGTCTTGTCATGTTCCATAGATAGATAGATAGCATTGATGTTCCCAATGGAATTATTCTAAATATTGTACTCATCGTTTGACCAGCAAAACCCAAGCTTTTGTCTATCAAGCTTCCAAATTTACAAACTACACCAAAAGCTCTTAGAATGGCTTGAGAAGTAAAAGAGCTCATCTGTTGTATATGCACTCATCCTTTGGCCCTACGTCTAAAAACTTGAAAATAAAAGATACAAGTTGCATTGTTCATTGGTGACCATACACTCAATATACGTTGTAATGAATACTCAGAGATTGATGGTGGAAAAAAAATCAAAAGATGGGTTTTCATAAACATACAACCATTACTTCTTTATTAATGCCTAAAAAATCTATAGCCATCAGTATTAGCTAGTTAGCATAATCCTTTACTAGTCATTTTATTATTATATGAATGTAATGGTGTTCAAATTTTGAGCACTAATTATTTTAGAGCATTTCACCCTATCAAATTAAAAAAAAATTGAGCACTAATTTTTTTTTATCATTTCAATTGTTTGAAAAAAAAAAAAGGCATGCGTACTAACCTAATCACGTAATTTCTATTAAATATATTCATTAACATGTTTGTCACTCCATTAACTAATGGTTAGTTCTCAACTACCCCAACTATATGTAAATACATTTTTCATAATAAAAGAAGGATGCGCACACACTTCTATCCGTGCCTTCCATATTTCTCTTCATTCTTTCAACATTCATATTTGCTAACATTGGTATCAAAGCCACTATTTGAGGAAGCCCTAGGAGAAGGTTACAAATAGCATGCTGTAAGCGTTCGAGGAAGCCCTGTTTAGGGATGAATGGAAAAGAGCCAAGGTTAGGGAGGCAAAAGGTCGAGTCGTGATGATCACACAAAGATTTGTGAGGATCACACAAAAGATGTGAGGAACTTGCATTGGCAGACGAAAGAACCAAATGTAAAGGAAAAAGAACAATTTGCTTGGAAGAAACGCAAACACAGAACAAACCCAAATGCAGAACAAAGTGAAGATGTAGTGAAAGAAGGAAAAACATGACAATTGAGTGAAACCAGTCAGTGAAAGAAGGAAAACATGATTTAACAATTCACAGAAGGAAAAGACCAGAAACGTTGTGGAAATCAAAAATGACATTGTGGCAAATGAAAACCCTAAAAAACAGTCGAAATACAACCAAACAACGAATCACAATAGCTTAGGGCACGACCAAAATGTGATGACAGTTTTACACAACATAATGCGATTTGCAATTTTGTGCAGTGTTTTCACTAGGACACACATTGATTTACAATGTTGTGTAAGTAATTTTTTTGAAATTCAATTTATAAGCAAATTCAAAATATAAAGTGTGTATAGCTCTGTTGCATTAATTTCCAAGTCAAAATTCTACTTTTTTCTATTGCATTGATTTAAGGGTCGAAACTCTAAGTTATATGTTGGTTGTATTGATTTTTGAATCAAAGGTCAAAAATTGTGTATATGGCTAATATTCAAAATTTGATTATGTCAGAAGCGCATAAATTAACTAGCTAGAATTATAATGTTTGGAGTCATAATATTTTAACAACTGGGGAATATCATGATTGTGATAAAATCCTCCTTGGCACTGAAGTAAGACTTGTTACAAACTTTGTGGATTAGGACAAACCTCATAAGGAGGCCTCGTTGTTGTTATAGTTATGTCATATGACATGATACCTAAGGTCTGGAATGCCGTTGAGGCAAGTGTGTTTCGGACTAGTATGAAAAATAAATACCAGAATTTGTAGAAAAGTCGAGTCTTGTATCAAAATAATTTGGTAGTCTCTATAAAGATGAATGAGGGTGGGTCCCTGTCAGAACTTCTTCGAATGAGAGATCTCTAAGACCACCTTGCATCCATTAACAAAAAAGTTGATGATGACGACATGGTGGCTCTTATTTTGAATAGTTTGACACCCTCCTATGATTGTAGAGGTTCTATATTTGATGACAAAAATCCAAACCTTGATATTTGATTATGTTGGTTCTTATTTGTTGCTAAATGAATGCAAGCAAACACAAATAAGTGAGGCCAATTCTGGACAAACAAAGAGTGCACTTGTTGCACACTCAAAGGGGAAGTGGAAACGTAATCCTGAAAGGGTCTACTTCCAAATATCAAGTGAATTGTTATTATTGTCATAAGGTTGGGCATGTCAAGAAGGATTGCAGGAAGCGACAATATGTTCTTTCACATATCAAAAAGTCGAAAGTGCAAGTTCGTAGCAGTTGAAGTTAAATGAGATTCTGAAGAAGAATATGCTCTCAGAGATCATGCTTAGATGAAAGTCTTACTTCTTTTTGGTCCTTTGATTCCAATGCATCCAAACATTTCACGTATCCCAAGAACTGGTATGGCAAATTTAATGCAAAAACAAGTTTTTCTGATTCAGTTTCATTAGGTGATGGAAGATCCCATGTTGTGGAAGAGATAGAATATATATGCATTGTATTGAATAATGTTGCAAAATTCATGGTCACAAATGTTAGGTATGTCCCTATAACGAATAAAAATCTAATATCTATTAATCAACTAACTGAAAAATCCGAACATTTCAATAAATTTCTCTTGGAAGAAATGTATTGTCTGAAATAAAACATGACAGAGTAGTAGCCCTAGGCATTGGGCAGAATGACTTGTATAAGCTTGTTGATCCTACCACAATTAATTTGCATACATTGATTGTGGAGGATGATACCAGTGTTTTGTGGCATAAGAGACTTGGACATCTCAACCTTCAATACTTAGCCAAACTTAGAAGAACAAATATGGTTCTTAGTTTGCCTACTATCCAATAAAAACAGAATGTGTGTAGGGTGTTTGGCTAGGAAGCAGATT
This sequence comes from Torreya grandis, assembly GCA_037957365.1. Classification (NCBI taxonomy): domain Eukaryota; kingdom Viridiplantae; phylum Streptophyta; class Pinopsida; order Cupressales; family Taxaceae; genus Torreya; species Torreya grandis. The sequence continues at coordinate 3,275,454 of JARHVA010000561.1, read as the reverse complement.
CGAAAACCATTTTCGACTGAAGGTGCCTCATGTGCAAAACAGCTCTTAGATCTCGTGCATGCAGATCTTTGCGAGCCATCCTGGAAATCGTGTACAATCCTCGGAGCGAGGTATTTTCTTTTGTTGGTGGATGACTTCTCCAAGAAGATGTGGGTCTACTTCTTGAAAAAACAATCTAACTGTTTTGTCGCTTTTGCAAAGTTCAAAGTATCAGTGGAAAATCAAACAAGTCAATGGATTAAGAACCTAAGGTTTGACAATGGGGGTGAATTCACTTCCAAGTAGTTTCGGAACTATTGCAGCAAGGAAAGAATTCATCGAGAGTTGACAACCCCATACACTCCATAGTAGAATGGGATGGTTGAGAGGCATAATTGCACTATCATGGAGATGGATCGGTGCATGAGACATAGGAGTGTACCATACAAATACTATGGAGAAGCAGTAAATGCAGCAATATATATCTTGAAAAGGAGTCCTTGCAAAGCTTTGCAGGATGTCACACCTAAAGAAGCATGATTTGGAATCAAACCTGAGGTAACACATTTTTGTGTTTCTTGTTTTGTTGCATACACTTTGGTTCATGATAGACAAAGGAGTAAACTAGATTCCAAGAGTGTTAGATATTTTTTTCGCTGGCTATAGTGACCAATCTAAGGCCTATAGCCTTATTGATGTTTCTACTAACAAGATAATCGTTAGTCAAGATGTTGATGTGAGGGTGACATAATCCTTCTTTGTTTGTAACCAACAAGCACTTTGTGAGGTATCTGAATCTAGTGTTGTCATTCCTTTAAAAGATGAGGAATCGAGATTATCCAATACTCCACTAGTATATCAATGATGCCAACTAACGTTGGTTAACATTCTGGTTGATATTCAGCCAACACAGAATCCTTCTTTGTTTGTAACCAACAAGCACTTTGTGAGGTATCTGAATCTAGTGTTGTCATTCCTTTAAAAGATGAGGAATCGAGATTATCCAATACTCCACTAGTATATCAATGATGCCAACTAACGTTGGTTAACATTCCGGTTGATATTCAGCCAACACAGGATTCTTCGATACATTGGAGGCTTAAGTGGTTTTACTCTATAGAATGTGTGAGAAGATGAAATGCCTCAATCAGATGCACGACCTCGGAGGACCGGTAAGAAAGTTGTTGGTTCAACTAAGGAGTATGTTCATTTTGCTCTTGCTTATGATCTTTTCACAATATTTGAACCCCAAAGATAATCTAAAGCGAAAGGCAAACCTGAATGGCAGGTTGTCATGCAAACAAAATATGATGGCCTTGATGAAGAATTATACCTAGAAATTGGTGGAGTTACCTCCAAATAAACAACCCATTGGCTGCAAATGGGTGTATAAAGTGCAACACCGAAGGTACTTTGGATAAGCATAAGGCTCATCTTGTTGCGAAAGGTTTTTCCGAACAGATGGGAGTAGATTATGAGCAGACTTTTGCTCTCATTGCAAAAATGGTCACATTTTGGCTGCTCCTCTCCCTAGTAGCTCAATTTGGATAAAAAGTGTTTCAGATGGATGTCAAGAGTGCTTCCCTAAATGGAAATTTGGATGAGGAGGTCTACATGGTGCAGCTTGAAGATTTTTGAAAACCTTGTCGTGATCATCTAGTTTGCAAATTGATTAAGTCACTATACGAGCTTAAGTAGGTTCCATGACCCTGGTACATTAAAATTGATCAGCATCTACAAGATTCTAAATTCAGGAGTCTTTGTTTAAGATTAATCTTAATTGGGTTCACTTTTATCTTTCATAAATCTTTAGATGTGTGTAGAATTTGTATTTATGTGAATTATTAATTCACATAAATCTGGATTCCATGAGGTGTCACTCACCTCTTTGTCCTCCTTTAGGATTTTGAGAGTTACTTGTCCAAATAACTCCCCCCACATGTCACACACTTTCCTTCACTTTTTAAGGGAATATGACACTTGGCGCACACTGAAGAGGCCTTGTAAGGTCATGATGGTATTCCTTGTAACTCTTTCTCCCTTCTTCTTGCTCTATTTAAAGAGCCCTCTCCTCCTCTTTTCTTCACTAGATACTTGAAACTCTCGCTCTTCTTCTCAAATCATCTTGCTTCTAAAAGTTGTATTGTAAAGATTTTGTTGACAAGCCTTCTTAATTATCACATGGGTTCTTTTTTTATTAGTTCGGTTGCCCATTTCAAATTTGCATCTCACTTTGTGGTTTGTTCTTTGGAGGTATTTCAGCTTCATGTTATGCTACATTTCTTTATTTCGATGTTATTAATGAACAATTCTAGCATAAATCCTTCATGGTTTCAGAGCTTTGTGTCCTCTTTTTTACATTGATTTGTGAGTTGTGCAGGCTGTTTTGAAAAAGTCTCAGATTTGTTTGCAAGGGTTTCCACCCTTGTAATGTTTTCTTCAAATCTGCCTTTTTTAGCTTATTTTTATCTAAGCTTTCTGCCTCTAACCCGCAGTTGCAGGTTGCTTCTAACAGGTGTTTTCCAAGTCTTCAACTGGTTTTTTGAGACGCTCTCCAAGTAAGTTGTTCTTCTTCCTCATTTGGCCAAAAGCTTAAAGCAAAAACAACAAAACAAAAAACTCAATATCTAGCATATTTAATTCCTTGCTTCCATACTTGTTTTTTTAGCATTTTGTTTTTTGCTAGTTCTGAGTTTTCATTTATATCTTCCACACTTTCTCCTTTGTGGACTGGCATTTTTTCTTCCCTTTTTATGCCTAGCTGTCCTAACCCACGTGACACCAGTTCTTAGAGTTCTGTGCTTTTTTAACTCATTAGACGTGGCAATCCTTTTTATTATTCTTTGGCAATTTACTTTTTGGTTTCTTGCCGCTCATCTTGTTAGCTGTAACTATTTTTGTCTCTTTACTGGCAAGGCATTCACAATCATGCAGCTTATTTTTCAGATTTGTGTTCTCCTTTATCCTTAACGCATTCTCTCTATTAGGCGCCTTGCCTTTTTTTTTTCACTCTATTTTTTTCTTCTAGTTTCTGCCTTCTATGTTGAGCCGTGTTACTTTGTTAATCAACTGCTTTAACACTCTCTGCTCTTAGCTGGTAAAACACTTTGGTTAAATCTTACCACTGTTATTCATGTTATCCTCGCTAAGTACTGTGTCTTATGTTCTGATCTTTTTGTTACATTCAGTGTCTTATCTTTAACACTCTCTGCTCTTAGCTGGTAAAACACTTTGGTTAAATCTTACCACTGTTATTCATGTTATCCTCGCTAAGTACTGTGTCTTATGTTCTGATCTTTGCGTTACATTCAGTGTCTTATCTGTGGTAAGTTCTATTTTGCATGCTAACTTCAGTTTTTCACATTCAGTGGTACATTAATTATAAAACCAGCAGAGCATATTTCTTCTATATTGTCATCTTTTAATGCTTTCCTTATTTATATTTGTTGTATTGGAGAATGTGTAATTAGCGATAAAGAATGCTTCATGGCTAATGCGTAATGCATATATTAAAAAAATATATCTCTGAATACTTTTTTATTCTAAGTAATACGTAGTATTCTTTATTTGGCTGGTTTGCATAAAAGCTTTTTTTAGTATGTTTTATTAATTTAATTCACTTTCATTTGCCTTCATAGTAATTTTATTATTTTTTATATTAAAAAAAAACATTTTTTACAAACACTCAAATTAGTTTAAGTTTTGGTGTGCACTTACATTTACAGGTTAGTTGATCTAAATTCATTTTAAGTTGGTTAACCGACACTTTTGGATCAAAGCTTCATATTAAAAACACTTCAATTATCTTCTCCATTGCAACTATTGTGGTGCATTAATACATTTTTTGTGGTTCTATTAACCATCTCGTAGTTTTCAAAACTATTGTGTTTTTTGCATTCTCGACCTTTTAACAGTCACCATCTTTTTCTCGACCAATTCCCTATTCTTCGGCTATGCCTATCATTTTTTGGCATTCTTATCCCTCCTCCCTGCATCTTAAGTGCCTTGGTGATTTATTTTTGCATTTCACTTTCCAGTATTAGGTGAACATTCACGGCATAATGGCTCATTTGTTGTCCATTTAAACTCATATCAACCAATTACCAACTTTGGAAATCACATATGCAATATATTTTCACCTTCAAACACTTAGTGCACGTAGTAGATGGCAAGGACCCCAAACCTGATGAAAAGCTTCCCACCACCAATGTCCAAGAGAAATGGCAAGCAAAAAAAGAAGAGGCTTTAGGTTTAATTAGCATGACCATGACCTCCAAATTACATGTGCACATTGATGGTTGTCTTCTTGCATTTGTTGCTTGGTCTAAACATAAAGTTGTTTATGATGTTGTGAATGAATCTAGAAAAAATCATATTTAAAATCAACTTTCAGATTTGCAATATAAATATCGTAAAACTATGAATGAATTTTTGACAAAGGTTCATTCCTTGTATTTACAATTATTTGTTTTGGGTATAAAAAAATTTATTTGCATTTAATTCATACTATTATGAAAAAGTGTTTACCTAAACTTTTTCAGCCTTTCATTACAAATGTCCAATCGCAACTTGTTATTCCCATATTAGTTGATCAATTGACATATGATTTAATTTGTACTTTGTTGCACGAAGAACAAAAGTTAATTCAATTTGGTAGTCTAAAAACTGTTGAGCTACAGCGCATATGGACCAGCTAGGTCTCGAACCTAAGACCTTCCATTTGTTGCGGGAGTTCTCTACCAACTAAGCTACTGGCCCCTCTATGGCCAACCCATCGTTGGTCCGGGAGTGGCATATTTCCAACACCCCCCTTAAGCCACACTACAGGTGCTCGGGGCTTCTAGCATGGGTCTGATACCACATATTGAGCTACAGCTCATATTGACCAGCTAGGACTCGAACCTAGGACCTTCTATTTGTTGTTGGAGTGCTCTACCAACTGAGCTACTAGCCCCTCTATGGCCAACCCATCGTTGGTCTGGATGTGGCTTATTTCCAACAAAAACCACATGCTTTTGTATCTAAACACCAACACAAAAATGGCAAAGACAATTCTAAGTTTCACAATGGAAATGACAAAATAGACCACAAGTCTAACTCCAAACCAAAGAAAAAGTTAGAATGTAAGTATCTTAATAAAACCAATCATGATGAAAATCATTGTTTTCGCAAACAAAAAGACATTAAAAATGGTAAGCTAAAAGCAAACATACTTGTTTTACCTTTTGATTTAGCACTTTTAAGTGTCTAACTTTTACTATCTCTTTTGTTTACTTATTGTATTGTAAGTTTCTTCACAAGCAAATGCCTTTCTTTTTTGAGGATTTTGTAAATGCATACCATTTTTTTGCATAATCTTTTATCAGATTTGCATATATGTTTCTCATTATGCTTTGACTAGCTTCTTTTTGCATGTGTAGGATTAAGCACTTTAGAAGTTGTCACTTTGCTCTTCTTAGATCTATTTTTTATTAAATTGAATATAGATCTTATTTTATGGCAACTTTTTTCTCTTCACCCGAAAACTTGGTGTTAGCCTTTGTGTTTTGCAGGTTCATGTGGATCATTTTTTTGTTAGTCTTTGTTCCAAAGCGGATTGACCATCTTTCTTTCCCGCAAGGATTTTTTGAGATTGTTAATGATCACACCTCAACCTTTGCAACATTCTTGATGACTCCTACTTCTTTCTTCTTTCAGATTGTAATCTTTGTAATTCCTCTCGAAGGAAATTGTCATTAAGGAGGAGAATTATGTTATGTCAACTCCCTTTTTTATTTGTAAATATTTTCTCCACTTTTGTAACCCCAAATTAAGCTTAAGGGGGAGTGTTGGAGATTAATCTTAATTCGGTTCACTATCTTTCCTAAGTCTTTAGATGTGTGTAGAATTTATTTTTGTGTATTATTAATTCACATAAATACATATTCTATGAAGTGTCACTTGTCTCTTTGTCCTCCTTAAGGATTTTGAGATTTATTTGTACAAATAACTCATCTCCCCACATGTCACACACTTTCCTTCACTTTCTAAGGTAATAGGACATTTGGCACACACTAAGAAGGCCTCATAAGGTCATGATGGAATTTATTGTAACTCCCTCTCCGTTCTTCTTGCTCTATATAAAGAGCCATCTCTTTTCTTCGCTAAATACTTGAAGCTCTCTCTTCTTCTCAAATCATCTTGCTTCTAAAAGTTATATTGTGAAGATTTTGTGGACAAGCCTTCCTAATTATCACATGGGTTTTTTTCCGATTAGTTTGGTTTCTCACTTCAAATTTGCCTCTCAATTTGTGATTTGTTACTTTGAGAAGTATTTTAGCTTCATGTTATGCTACATTTCTTTATTTCAATATTATTAATAAATGATTATGGCATAAACCCTTCAGTTTTTCTGATCCAAATCTTTATGTCAAAAGCGATGGTGATGGCATTATGATACTTATTGTCTATGTTGACGATCTTGCCATCACAAGTTGTGGGGCCACTATAATTCACGAGTAAGATCATATTTGTGTTGCTTTTGATATAATAGATCTAGACCTCCAACACTATTGCTTAGGTGTAGAATTCAGGAAACATGACCATCTCATTTTCATAGCTCAGATCAAGAATGCCACAAATCTTTTGAATAAGTTTGGAATGACAAATTGTAATCTTGCTTCTACACCTATGGAGGTCGTGTTGAAGTTTTCAGCTCATGATGATCATCACCGGTCAATAAATCACTCTACAGACAGTTGGTGGGTAGTCTGATCTATCTTACATCCACAAGACTGGATCTATGTTTTGTTGTTAGCTATCTGTCTCAATTTTTGTCTCAACCTAAACTCATTCATTGGACAATATCAAAAAGATGTTTTGAGATATATCAAAGGAACTCTTGACTTTGGCATCCTATATCAAAGGATATAAAATTTCAGATTGACAGGTTATACAAACTCTGATTGCGGAGGATCAATGGATACTCAGAAGTCTACCACTGAGTACATTTTTTCCTTTGGCTCAGGGGTTGTTTCGTGGCAGGGTAAGCTTCAGCATATTATGGCTATATCTTCCACCTAAGTGGAATACAAGGCAGCAATCAATGTTAGTTGTGAAGTAGTTTGGCTATCTCGCATTTTGATTGATTTTTGACTTTCTCAGCCTACACCTACTCTTTTTTGTGACAATCAAGGTGCATCAAAGTTGGTGAAGAATTCGGTATTTCATGCACACACCAAATATATTGAGATTCATCGTCACTACATTCGACAGTTGATTGATTCTAGTGATATTTCTCTTCACTTTTGTGCTTCTACAAAGCAGCCTGCAAATCTAATGACTAAATCTCTTGGTCCTATTTTGTTTGTAAAATTTTGGGACAAATTTGGAGTTTTTCCAGTTTAGTCATGAAGAGCGGATATTAAATATATTAATTAACATGTTAGTCCCATTAACTAATGCTTAGTTGTCAACTATCCCAACTGTATGTAACTACATGTTGCATAATAAAAGGATGCATATGCATTTCAATGTGTGCCTTCTAGTTTTCTCTTCAGTCTTTCAACATTCATATTTGCTAGAAATTTCTTGATCAATTCAATCCCCTTTAATAGAGTCAAAAAATATAGAATATTTTTTATATAATAAGATACCACCTACTATATTCATTCATGAATCTAGCATAGCCACAGTTGTCATAGTTCCTATGTTTACAAGGATAATCAATCAAAATCCTAAGAAATAACATATACACTTGAATCTATCATTTTATGTTCTAATTATGGGGTAAAATCATGGGCAAATTCAAACATCCTTAATGTTAATTATCAGAACAGGCATTAAATGGAATAACAATGAACAATCTTTGGTGCAAGCCAAAATTGTATTCATGGTTCAATTTGAAAAGAGGAAACATTACAATATAAAATGCCAATGAAATGGTTGTTCATTTCATATTCTCAAGTGACTCTTCATATTCCTACGGGAATGACTCTTCATCAATGACAATAAGACAAAAGTTATTCTATGACACTTCGGATTAATAACTAATATTATAGAATTTTGTTCCATCCCCCCTTAATCTGTAGGGTTCATTGTGAGACCAAGCATTCCTCTGAACTTTTCGATCTTTCTCGTCCAAGTGCTTTTGTCAGGATCTCTGTTGGTTGCTCTAGTGTAAGGCAGTATTAGAACTTGACAAGGTCATATTTCATGGAGTGCCGAATCAAATAAAATTTGGTATTGATATGTTTGGTTTGGTCGTGAAAAACTGGATTCTTTGCCATTTGAATTGCAGAATTGTTGTCAAACATAAGGTGTTGGAGAACCTATTCTTCCTACAAATTGGAAAGAACCCTTCTGAGCCACAATATCTCACCGTTGCCTTTGAAGCTGCCATATACTCTACTTCTGCTAAAGAATTCACTGGCACTGACTGCTTCTTGGACTTCCAACTAATCACTATTGTTCCCAAATTCATTAGAAAACCCGAAGTGGATTTCCCATATTCAAAATCGACAATATAGTCAGAATCTAAATATCCAACCAGATTGAAGTTTTTTGCCCTAGAGTATTTGAGTCCAAAATTATGTATTCCTTTGAGATATTGAAAGACTCTCTTTGCTGCTACCCAATGACTTTCTCTAGGTTGTTGCATTAATTGAGAAAGAACACCAACAACGAAAGAAATATCTGGTCTAATTGTTGTCACAAATCAAACTTCCAATAAGTTGCATGTATTTAGTAGCATCTACAAAATTTGTGGTATCTTATGTGGTCAATTTTAAATTTTGTTCTATGGGCATTCTTAGAGTCTTACAATCTTCCATTCTGAACTTGCTCAGTATGTCATCAATGTACTTTTTTTGAGTGATGACGATATACTTTAGTTTTTTATTTACTTCAATACCAAATAGTAATGACCCAAATCAGTTATTTCAAAGCTTTTCATCAACTCTAATTTGAAATTAGCAATGCACCTTTCAATTGTTCCCTGTGATGAGCAAATCATCAACATACACGACCACAAATACAACAGTTTTGTCAATTGTTTGAAGAGTTGCATCTTCAAACTCAAAACGTTTGTAGTTTATGTTCAGGAGGTGCTCAGCTAGTTTGTCATACCAAGCTCATGAGGCTTGTTTCAAGCCGTACAGCTATTTTTAAAGTTTGCACACTTTGTGCTCTTGGTTGTTTACTGCAAAACCTTCAAGTTGTGTCATGTACACTGTCTCCTTGATGTCACCATTTAGAAATGCAGTTTTGACATCCATTTGGTGAATTTTTCATCCATTGTGAGCTGCCAGAGCCAACATGGTTCAAATGGTAGTCCATATTGTTGTAGGTGAAACGTTTCGTTGTAGAATTCCTTCCTTTTGAGTATGTATATTTGCAACAAGCCTTGTTTTATGTTTGTCATGTTAGAAAGTGAAGTCACTATCCATGTGATGAAGTGGTAGTCACTATTCATGTGATGAGATGGTAGTTATTATTCACTGTGGTGAGATGGTGGATACTATTCATGTCGAGGTGGCATGTGAAGCGCAATACTCCACTAAGGCACATGGGTTTGCCTTTAGTGATGGACATGGGTAGGTGTGATTGACATAAATGGATATGGGGGCATTTCTATGGAGGCTCCATTATCTAAGTGCTTGATTAAAGTCAAAAGATGATTTAACATCTTCTGACTTTAGTGGTTGAGTGGAAGACACAGATAGATTGTCACATGGAGCCGGTGATGCCTTTTGTCTAAAGTAATTCCACTTATTTTTGGACCTTTGCACAAGTGGGGGACAAGTGTTCCTATTGCATCTACTAAGAGTGTGGCACCATTATTTCTCTCACCTCTCTTCTCTCTTTGTAAATGCTATAAATGCATGATACTCCTTTGTAGTTTGAATCCTTGTAAGCTTGGAAGCAAGTTTTGCTTTGTAACAAGCTTGTATGCTTGGAGGTTTTGTTGATATTAATAGAAGTCTAAAAGCCGCCATTGCCCCGTGGTTTTTCCTTGCACATTGCAAGGTTTCCTTGTAATCTTTTATTATTTGGTTTTTCCAAATCTATTGTTGTGTAGCTTGCCTTATTCCACATTTATTTCTCACACAATTTGGATATTTTTTCCTAACATCTGGTATCAGAGCTCCAAACTATTGTGGAATTGTTTGTTGTGAGTGTAACAACTGTTAGCATGGGTCTAACGGAAGGATTGATGCATGAGGTGGAAAAGATTGATGGACAAAACTTCTCATTATGGACGCTGCAAATCGAGGATCTATTAGTGCAAAAGGATCGAGCCCTAGCCATTGAGGGCTTGTCAAAAAAACCTGCATCAATGGCAAATGAAGATTGGAATAAGTTAGAAAGGCTATGTCTACTATACGCCTATGTCTAGCCAAGTCCGTGTTGTTTAACATTTCATCGGAGGCTACAGCTAAAGGGTTGTGGAACAAGCTCCATATCCTGTATGAGAAAAACACAGCATCAAACAAAGTGTTTTTGATGAAAAAGTTCTATAATCTCAAGATGGAGGGGATCTCAGTTGTTGAGCACCTAAATGAGTTTAATATGGTGATGAGCCAACTTATGTCAGTAAAGATGAATTTGGAGGATGAGATGAAAGCAATTCTTTTGCTATGTTCGCTTCTAGACAACTAGAAAAATCTCACTGTTGCAATCAGCACTATAGCACCAAGTGATACATTAAAATTTGATGATGAAGTTGATATGTTGTTAAATGAAGAGCCAAGAAGGAAGTCCTCACATGAAGCGTCATCTAGTGAGTCACTATCAACTTTTGAAAGAGAGAGAAAAGAGTATAGGAACCAGCAAGGGAGATCTAAGTCCAGATCCAAATCTAGGGCACAAAAGACCAAGGCAAGGTGCTAGAATTGTGGCAAGATGGGCCACATTAAAAAGGACTGCAGATTTCTGAAGAAAGGTGGCAGCCCACATGGACAACAGTACCATGAAGCAAATATTGTTGATAACTCTGATGGAGAGGTAATGTTTACTGTTGACAATTCTTCCACAGGACAGATTGTCTCTTGCCATTCGGGAAATTCACATCTCTATCCAAGGAAAGTAAAAATACATTGAGAAAGAATACATTGTTTTTTCTTTGGTAAGGGCCTTTGCTAAACAAGAAAAAGTCGTCCAAAGGAATGGTTCATCAAAGAAGGCTTTTGCTAAAGACATAACTTCGGAGAAGTGCTAAGGACATAAGTCTGCAGGAAATAACAAAGGAAAGAGCCTAAGACAAAGGAAGTAATTCCTTCGGACTTTTTGTCCGAAGGAATACTTCGGAGAATCCAAAAGTCCGCCCAAAAAGCAAGGAAAAGCCAAGTAAAAATTTCTTCGAACTTTTTGTCCGAAGGTATTCCTTCGGACAAAAGTCCATAGAATCCGAAGGAATAAGTCCGTGGAATTGCAAGGGCTTTGGAAGGCAGAAGAGGGCAAAACAAGAAACCTGAAGGGTAGATACCCTTCGGAAGGATCATTTTCAACAATCCCGAAGGGCACCTACCCTTAAGGAAGGTACACGTCAAATTCAAGACCCCTACAAAAAACCCGGGTGCCTACAATTTTTCCAACAAAGGCGCAAATGAGGGACAGAAGCCCTTGCGGAGGGCACTTGGTCGGCGCTTGGACCCTTGTAAAAAAATCCGAAGGGCATTCTCAGCAGAGTTAAAAAAGACAAGGATTAATTTCTTCGGGCTTTTTGTCCGAAGGAATTCGGAAAATTACAAAGAAAAGTCCGAAGAAACAGGTGAAGGCAAAGACGAAGGATTAATTCCTTCAGGCTTTTTGTCTGAAGGAATTCCTTTGGACAAAAAGTCCGAAGAAATTCGGAGTAAGCCAAGGAAGACAAGCCCGTGGAGAAAAGCCAACGAGGCAGACTAGAAAAAACAAAGGAAACCTTCGGACAAAAAGTCCGAAGGAATTCCTTCGGACTTTTTGTCCGAAGGATTAATGCGGCAAAGAATCTCGAAGGAAATAAGGCAAAAGATGAAGCTAAGAAAGCCGCAAGAAAATCCAAGGAAATAAAGCCAGGGAAAAGACATAGAAGTCCAAAGGATTCCTTCCAAAAGAAATTGTCAACAAGAATTTCAAAGGAAATAAGAAGACTAAGGGGCCCGATAGAAAATAAGCCCGAGAAAATGCCAAGGGGTGACATCCCGTAAGACGTCAAATTTTGACTGCAGGAAGTAATTGTTGAAACAAAGGTAAAGCTAGAATTCCGAAAGAATTAAAACACGGGAAGTTGACCTTAGATTAAGCGACATGAAGTTGAAAAAAGGCCAAACGGAGGAAATATAGACCAAATATAGATAAAATACATCCAAATATAGAATCCTGCCAGAAATAGACATGAACAAGCAGACCAGAATAGGATAAAATACATGCAAGCAAGGGCTATTTTCGATCGACCGATCAAAGCTTCAGTTGACTGATTGTTGAAGTCCTGCTCATCTCCGGATCAACTCATGCATTCGAAGGTCCAACTCAGCTTCAACCGGAGTTCCAAATTCAAACATCGAGTTGACTGTTCTAGATTTAGAGTTGACTAATTGTTAAACGCCACATCTACCAGGAGTTTCCCATGCAAAGGAGAATGATCTTTTCGTCCAACTCAGCTTATCAAATGGCCAACTCAGCCTTTCAAATGTCCCAACTCGGCATCAAGCAGCTCACGTAGAGTTCTAAAAATGACATTGGCGTGGATCTCCATGCAAAGAGAGGTGGGCGGTTCAGAAGAAAGACAAGTTCACTTCCTCAAGCGCAAGAAATTTCATGCAAAGAAAAAAGAAAATATATTTTATTGAAAGGCCAAGTCTGCCTTGGGTTAATCTAAGTTAATCCTTCTCTTCAATTTTTTCAACGTCAATCTTTGGCTTTTGTAATTCTCTATAAGATGGCTTTCAGCCTTGATTAAAATCATCCCTCTCTTGGCTAGACTAGACTCTGCCATTTGTGAGTTGTGTAACCTTTTCAATCAATAGAAGGACTATACTTTCAGATTTCAAGTGTTGGCATAGTGTATATTCATTCAACAATTTGCATGTGATAGATTTCTCTCCCTTCCCAAATTCTAATTCGTACCTAGTTGCTAGCTTACCGTATTATGTAGGTCATGTTAAGTGTTCTTTATGTCTTTTGCTAAAGCTGTAAGTGGATGTTAGGCGGCTACTAAGTGTCTTATATCAAACCTCCATCGTTTTCCCTCATGTTTTGGTCGTTGGATCGAACCTCTTCATGAAATATTTATGCATAGTGGTCTATTGAAATCAAAGGTCTTCTTTTTCCCTTGTTTGTTCAGTGTTCTAAGTTTCAAGTTGAGCGGATCAATCTTTTGGTGTATCACCTTTATTAGGTAGGATTTCCCCTTGAATTTTCCTTCTCCCTTTTCCATGGTAGTCCGCAACATAGAGTAGAGACCCTCATTGATACATTTTACAGGAACCAGCCTTCTCTAGAGGTTCTTCTCACCGTTGAGGCACCCACCCTCGTGAGAAGATCCCATTGTTTCAACCGGATAGAGGACTGGCCATTTCATGCACGTCTTTGATTAAGGGCGCAGCTCCAGGTTGATAACACCTCTAATTTTGATATGGTTTTTCTTGCAACTGTTGATAATTCTTTGTCAAAAGGTTGGATTGTAGATTAAGGGGCTTCTTTTCATGTAACCCCACACAGAGATTCATTCATCAAATACCAATTTCGAGCATGTGGTACAATATATTTGGGGGATGATCATACCTACCAAATAGTTGGATGTGGGGAAATAAGATTGAAGCTAGAAGATGGCAAAATGTGGAGGTTGAGAAATTTTCATCATATTCCAGAAATAAGGAAGAACTTAATTTCAAAAGGACAACCGTATTGTGTTGGTTGCACAACCAACTTTGGAGGAGGAGCATGGAAAACTTCAAAAGGTGCACTAATTACTGCCAAAGGAAGAAAAACAGGTTCGTTGTATACTTTATTAGCGAAAGCTGAAACTGGAGAAGTGGGAATTGTAAATCACGCATTATGTTTTGGCAATATAGAAGAAATGATGGTTGGTTATGTAGACGCAGCCATGGCAGAAGTTTTAGATGGTAGAAAATCTACCACGGGATATGTATTTAGTTTTACAGGAGCTGCCATAAGCTGGGTATCCAGATTGCAGAAGGTTGTTGCATTGTCAACAACTAACGCTAAATACATTGCAGCAATTAAAGCCTGCAAAGAATTGAATTGGCTACAAAGGTTAATGGGAGAGCTGGGAGCAAAACAAGACAATTTTAAGTTGTTTTGTAACAGCCAAAGTGCAATTCTTTTGGCTAAGAATGCAGCCTTCCATTCAAGAACTAAACACATATATTTGTTGTATCAATTCATAAGGCAAGTCTTAGAACAAGGACAGGTGCAGCTAGAGAAGATATCTAATCAAGACAATCCAACTAATATGATCACAAAATCATTGTCAAGAGACAAGCTGAAGTTGTGTAAATTCCACAAGCCTTGGAAACACATGGTAAATAAAGGCTTGGGCATTGATGACAATTAGATGATAGAATACTCAAGTGTATTAAATCCTCAATATTGACTTCAAGTGGAAGAATGTTAGGAAGTGAAGTCACTATTCATGTGATGAGGTGGTAGTTACTATTCACTGTGATGAGGTGACGATTACTATTCATACTGAGGTGACATGTGGAGTGCAGTACTCCACTAAGGCACATGGATTTGCCTTTAGTGATGGACATGGGTAGGTGTGATTGACATAAGTGGATATGTGAAGCATTTCTATGGAGACTCCATTATCTAAGTGCTTGATTAATGTCAAAAGATGATTTAGCATCTTCTGACTTCAGTGGTTGAGTGGAAGACAAAGGTTATCACATGGAGGTGGTGATGTCTTTTGTCTAAAGTAATTCCACTACTTTTTGGACCTTTGCACAAGTGGGGGACAATGGTTCCTATTCATCACTATTGCACCCAATAAGAGTGTGGCGCCATTATTTCTCTCACCTCTATTTTCTCTTTGTAAATGCTATAAATGCATGATACTCCTTTGTAGTTTGATTCCTTGTAAGCTTGGAAGCAAGTTTTGCTTTGTAACAAGCTTGTATGCTTGGAGGCTTTTGCTGATATTAATAGAAGTCTGAAAGCTGCCATTGCCCCGTTGTTTTTCCTTGCACATTACAAGGTTTCCACGTAATCTCTTGTTATCTAGTTATTCCAAATCTATTGTTGTGTAACTTGCTTTACTCTGCATTTATTTCTCACACGGTTTGGATATTTGTCCTAACATGTCAAGTGAGTCATTTGCCTTGTATTTGTTGCGGAAGAGCCACATGCATCCAATTGGTTTGCAGTTTAATTAAGGATCCACCAATTTCCAAGTTCCAGTTTTTACTAGTGCATCATATTCATTTTTCATAGCTTTTCTACAGACATCAATCTTTTCAGCTTGTTTGAAAGAGGTTAATTTTGAATCGAACACAACATTAAGTTCTTTTTCTGGAAGGTTATTCAAGGTACATTTTTCTAGTCTATATTGAATTTTATCAAGAAAATTGTTTGATTCTTATTTCTTTGTGTAGGCACTTCAACTACTAGTCTTTCCCACTTCATCAGGGTTGACATCTTTCAATGTTTTAGCAGCCCATTTAAGCATTTTTTTTTTACTCCATGTCTAACAGTTAGTGCCTCAATTTCTTGTTCCGAATCCTCTTCACTCTCTAACCTCTATTCAATATCTGATGAAGTGTCCATTTCTCCTTCAGAAGGAGTTTCATTTTGAATGACAAGTGACAATATTGATTCAACTAACTCCCAGATGCATGTCCCCCCCTCAATATTTGGAACATCGAAGTTACTCTCCTTGTAGACATCAAGCTTTGCATATTTATCCAATCGACTCAATTGTCAATCAATGTTGGCTTTGTCCTCTGCAGTTTTGCAAAAGACAACATCCCTTGCAATGAGTAACTTCTTGTTCTTTTCATCATACAGTCTACATGCCTTGGAGGATTTAGAATATCCCAAATGCATTTGAAAAAACCTATGGTCGAGTTTTTTCCCTTCTCTTTTAGAATCAATGCATAACAAATGGATCCAAAAACCCAAAGACAATGCAGTAAAGGAAGATGACCACACCACATTTCATACGGAGTCTTCATTTCAATCATTGATGATGGTGATCTATTTTGAAGATATACCATTGCTTGAGCTACCTCTGCCCAAAAATGCAAATTTACCCCTTTGAAGTATAGCATTTCACAAACCATATTCATCACCATTTTGTTCATCATTTCTGCTACTCTATGTTGAGAAGTACAGGGAACCGTGAGATGGTGTATGACCCCGTTTTCTTTGAGGTAGGCCTCAAAGGCCTTTGAAGTGAACTCACCACCATTGTTTGTCCTCAATGTCCCAATGTGGCTTTGGACTTTCATTTCCAATCATCATTTGAAACTTTTTGAATGTTTCAAATGCTTCTGATTTATTTTTGAGAAAATATATCCAAGTCATTTTGCTATAGTGATTGATGAATAGCATGAAGTGTTTGTGACCACAAATAGAGAGAATTGGAAGAGAGCACAAGTCTGAGTGAACCAACTGCAATTTTCAGTCAGCGTTTCATTCTGACTTCTGAAACAATTCTCTTTCATGTTTGGCCAAAATGCAAGCATCAAACTTCAACTTTTTATCGCAATGTAGGCAAACCTACTACACCATTATTTTGCATCAAAAGAATGCATTCATGATTTGTATGCCCAAATCTATCATGCCACAACATGCTTGGTGACATACCATCTTCAACGAGATGAGCAAAGTTTCTTGACACTGATGGTTCACCCCTGAGTTTCAAAAATTTGCCTTCCTCGAATCCAATCAATACGATTGCATTGTCACTTTTCCTTTTGATTGTGATTTCCCTATCATCCCGCAGAATGGACTGGCCATGTTGACGAATGAGCTGTAATGTCCCCTTCTCAAACCTGATCTTTTGAGTGACCGTTGGCCTTTTTCTGGAAACCCGAAGGCTAGTCGAAAGGTACAAATTAAGGTTTCCTAGTTTTTAGGATGTCCTTGCTCGGAGTTTTGATGGCGGATTCTTTCTGGGTTTTCAGAGAGCTTAGCAGTGGTATGTTCATTTCGGCATTCGGAGCACTTTCAAGAATTTACTATTTTTAGTAAGTTTGGGATTGGCACCGGAATGGGATTTTGAGAGTGGGGTTGGATTCGTCTTGTCAAGACCTTTCCAATGAGCTATAGATCATTGGTTTCTGACATCATCTTGGCCTCCGTTTTAAAATCCGTAAATTAAACATTATTATTTAATTTTGGACCTTGGTGCCTAGGCTCAACGACTTAATGTTGAGGTTGAAAAATAAAAGAATTAAAGAGGATTATATTATTTTCCCTCTCATGTTTTATCCCATATACAAGAGGATTTTAGAGATTCCCGGTTGGAAAAGTATAAAAGGAGGAGTGCTCTCATTTCATTATCTTTGTCTACAAGAATGTTTTGCTGCCAGATTGGCTTTGGGATCGCTTCGAGGAATGAAGGCCTCCTAGCTCGGGCATCGCTTCTTGTTTGAGAGACAACAACTAGTGGTGATTTAGTTTAGTTTTGTGAGTTCATTGGGTTTTGTGCATTGTAATCTGCATTGTGTCTAATTAGTTTCTGATTTTGCATATTAGAGGTTTTCAGATCTTGCATTTTAGCTACAGTAGATTCGAGTTTTAATTTATAAATCCAAAAATACCAAAAAGATTGTTCTGGGTATTATGTCATTGCATCTTATTGGTAAGGGCGCCTCTTCATGAATATTTGCAGATTTTAATACGAAGCGTATGATTTTATAATGCAAATCCGTCATTCCTTGAAGGCCGTACTTTTTAGAGTGCATTGGCATTCGTGTCAGTAATTAATAACCATTTTTAGATGCCATTTCTTATTTCTAAGTTGGGCGCCATCATTTTAAGGGTCTATTGCATCAGATTTGAGATCATTTGGGTGAGAAATGAGAGAGTTATGAGCATATGAGTAAATTCATAGGTTGTTGGTTTTATCAATTTAAAGTACAGATTTGTAAAAAAAACAGCATTATTATTTGGTCACTGAGAGAGTTATTGTTTTGGCATCTCTAATCAAGCCAAGGAGAGTTCTTTATATGATGTAATGCTAATCTTTCAATTCCTATGCTCTTGGCAGGTGAATGAGTTTCATTTTGTAAACTAGCAGTAGTACTGGCAGTAATTCTCAAACTTGTTCAATTCTGATTTGTAATGCTCACTTTACATTCTGAAGTTGTTTAGTGATATCTTAAATCTCCGCCCTATGGTAGCTCCTTTCCCATACTAGGTCAGAAAACACATTCTGGGTGTTGAGTTCCGCCCTATGGTAGCTACTTTCCCTCTTGGGGTTAGCAAGCACATGCTGGGTATGGAGTAGTTTCATCTTTCAGCATTTCCCTTTAAAGCATTGTTTTGTAATTTCACTCCGTCTTATGGTCACCCCTTACTCCGCTTTGGATTGGGTAGCACATACTTGACGTCGAGTTCCATTTCCAGCATTTAAAGTAGCAGATCCTCTGACCAATGCTCGCCACCATCGGCGCCATACTGGTTAGAGTTGTTTCAGTACGTTTGGGTTTATCTTCTAACCTTAACGGGTATTTGCTTGTAATGTTGAAATCTGATAACTAAAAATTTCAAAAATTTGGCTCGAAATATTTCAGTGGTATCAGAGCCAAGATCCTGCCATCCTGTGCCCATCATAATTCACTTGACAGAAAAAACAGATTCTACAACAGAGGTCAGAGCTGAGTTCAGTGTTAGCTTTCAGAAGTTTCAAAGATATTGCATTTTCTAAGGTCTATGGGTCGTGAGAAGTCAGATTCAACTATGGCATCTGAGGAAGGAAAGGTTAGTGATGTCGTGAGGGACTTCATTGAATATGCCAAACAGTTTAAAAGACAATGTGAAGATGAGGCTGTCAAACTCCGTGAACAATATCAAAACATGCCATATGATTATAGGTACGATGTTTCATTTGATTCCCATTTGAAGTGTGTGGCGTCACTGGAGCCCGAAAAGTTGAAGATGGTGGACCACATTAGGAAAATGATAAAAAGGGAAGCAGAACAAGCTTTGTTCGAAGAATCAAAGAAGGAAGGAGATGAAGTGCCTATTTGTGAAATGCAGCCGACAAATATGCAAGTTGAAGAGAAAAATCAGTCATCTAGCATTGAAGATGGCACAAGTAAGGTGCACATGTCACATCAGAATGATCGTGAGCTTGATGAAGGTATCGTGGCGAGTGAAGAGTTAAGGGTAAAACCCCATAATACTTCCATTGACTTGCATGTAATAAGAAGTGATGAAGATCAGGTTGATGAAAAGAACATAACAACAGTCTCTAGTCCTAATAAAGATTTAACCTATGAGGGTCCTGAAGCTAAGGGCTTCACTGAAGATTTTAGTAGTACTGTTGTATGGGATAAGTTTGCTGAAGAAGAGCAAGTAGAGGGAAATACTGATGGTCCCGTTGAATCAGCCTATGAGCATTGCCAAAGTGATGAAGTTGGCAATAATTCCAACATGACTGTGCCACCTCGTGTTGAAGAATTGGTGGTGGATAGTTTGACTTTTGTTGCTGTCTCAACTTCCCAAGAAGTTCCACATGAAGAAATCAGCAACCTACTTCCTCATGATGATTCCATATAAGATAATGAAGGTGAAGTTTTCGAAACAAGTAGCATCGAAGAATCTTCACTTCATTTGGGTGGTGACATTGTTAGACTTGGGTTTGACCAGCAAACCAAACCATTGGAAGAAAATGTTTTTGAAGATATCAGCTTAAGAGATTCAGGATCTAACTTATTCCTTGAGTCAATACTTCCAGTGAAACATGAAAAACCTCTTCCTTTTGATCATCTCAGTCAACCCTTTGGCATTTGGGATCCAGGTGTGTTGGCATTGAGGTATAACGAAGAACCTTTGTGGGATGAATTTCCCTTTGATCCTGATGAAGACCAAAATATTGTCTGCCTTGCAAGCTATGAGGAGGCTGAAGGAGAAGTTGTTTTGGATGAAGAATCTTACTCTGAAGGGTTCCGTGGTGATCCCTTCAAGTTGATTGCAGCCACCAAGGAGGATGTTGTTACTTCCGAAACTTTCAAACCAGCATTCAATGATTGTTCGTTTGAGTCAGGGGCTGCCATAGCCTTTGATCAAGACGGCAGTGAGGTGGATGAAGAGCTTGAAGACCTTACGGTTGTTGAAGAAGAAAGGTTCAATGTGATTTTAGATCACAAGGCTGATCTACCAAGGCAAGAAGCTGCTTGCAAGCTTGAGGGTGAAGAAACTATGGAGTATGTCCCTGTCCATGACACTGAACATTCTTCGTTAGTTGAGGATGAAAGACAAGAAGGTTGGAGCAGCTCTGAGGACAGTGATGTCACAAAACAAAGTTCTGATTTTGAAGAACAGCCAACCAGCAATTCACCATCTTCACATTCTGATGAGTGGGAGGGTCAATTCAAGGTATTCGTTGACAAGGAAGTGCAAGCTCTATCCCTGTTTGACTACGCACATAGCTTGGTTGAAGAGCTTTACTGGAAGGCTCAGCTTGAAGAGAGATGTAGAGGAGTAACCGATGAAGTTACTCTTCCTAATTTGCAACTTATCAGAAATTCCTTGGAGACCTTGAAGTCCGAGTACATACACTCTATTGGAGAACGGGATCATGTCATTGAAGTTGCAAAGAAGGCCATTTGTGCTTTTAACGAAAAAGAGGGTACGATTGATGAGCTCACTCTGGAGCTTAAATCAATAAAGGATGAGTTGAAAGAAACTCAGTTGGGTCTAACAGCGGTTGAAGACCAGTTCGCAGATTTCAAACTTTTCAAGGAGCAAGAGGATGCACAAAGAGCTGAAAAAATCCATGAAGTGATTGGAGATCTTGACTGTCATCAAGAGGAGTTTGATCTTGAAAGCATTTCAAGAAAGTCAAAAGTTGCATGTGCAGATTTGGGACAGCGAAGGGAAAGGAATGGCTTCCAAGTCTTTGACAATCCCTTCGTTGAAGTGGGTGCTGAAGCAATTTATGACAATCCCCTCTTTGCTTTGAAAAATGAGTCAAGTAGTGAAGTGACCAAGCATGAGATCAAGCATGAACTCCAATCTAAGGATGCTTTGATCTCACTCCATGTGGATGTGCCACGTTTGTTGATCAGTAATGAATGCATCAGTGGGTTTGAGGGTGAAGGTTCTACATGGGAGGTGACAAAGCAAGGAAATTTCAACACCTATGACATCAAGGTGTTGATGAGACAAGTCTTGGTAGCTGTTGGTGACTTCATTACAGCAGCAACGAGTGAAGATTTCAGACCTACTACTCAAGAGGAATGGGAAAAAGGTGAGCTACACTTTGGTGGGTGCACTCTTGACAATCCATCCCTTGGGTGGAATGATGTTTGGAATCATATCGATCAGTTTTGGAAGCTGAATTTGAAGCCACTCTATGTTTCATACTCCCTTAAGGTGGAAGCTTTCATGGTTAAGCTTCAAGGATTTACTAGATGGGGCATCAGTTTCGTGAGAAGGCACGTGGTTCTCACTAGCACTTGGGAATGTGTAGAGATTTCTTTGCAGTATGTTGAAAATCACTTTCAGTTGGGTATCCATGCTTGGGATTCTCAACTTGGGTTGTTAGAGTTTATTACTTATAGAAAAGACTTTTGGAGGGATAAGGAACAAATTTCCAGATTTGTTGATGTTGTTCCCTTCATTTCCAGCGACTTGATGGTTCCGTTTGTTCATCAACAAATGGATTGGAGAGAAATCTTGAATATGGGTTGGAGAGATCCACGATTGGTGGTTCTTGTAAGTGACTTTCAGCTCAGACAAGGGCAGATTTTGAGACACGAGCTTGCTTGCTGGAGGCAGACCAGCCACCTTACTTATGGAGTTACTTTCATTCAGGAGAGTTGGTTCCTCACTCCTGATCAAAGAAGTGGTAGTTTTCTGGTGGAGATGGCTTTAGTGTGTTTTTCAGCCACTTTGGAGGTTTGTGATGCAAACTCTAATGGTTTATTTTCATTATTGGTTCATGACAACGAGCTACCCCATGCTTTGATTCTATATTTTGAGACTCTTGGGGTTGGAATTGTGGAAAAATTCTTCAGACTTCATAGTTGTGCCATAATAATTCAGTTGAGGCATAGGGAATTCATGTGGAGTCCTGAGTTTGAATTTGTTGAGCTCTTGCAAAGGATTGCCTTCCTATTTGCAAGAAGATTTGTAGATGTCACATTTGCAGTCATGGTTCCGTTTGTTACCATGTGGAGGTATGCGGAGGAGTTCGATTTTGATTTGAATAGACTATCTTTCCTATTGCTTAGAATTGTGATTGACAGTAGTATGGTTGATATTGTTAATTCGGGGCATTATGGACATGAGAGGTTGCATGATTTTGATCTCCCTCCTTTAAGATCTTTCGGTTTGAGTATCATGGATGGTAACACGTTGGGGTTACAAGGAAGGTTAGTACAGCACAGGCATGATGATTTCACAGATGTGATCAGAGTGGTGCAGCATCGGCATGGTGGGTCCTTCCTACGATGGGTTTGGGAACCAGGGATCATACTGGTTTGCATATGGATTAGTTCTAAAATTTTGGGAGTTATGGTGGTATTGCTTGAGGACAAGCAATTTTGGGAAGGGCGGATTGTAATGTCCCCTTCTCAAACCTGATCTTTCGAGTGACCGTTGGCCTTTTTCTGAAAACCCGAAGGCTAGTCGAAAGGTACAAATTAAGGTTTCCTAGTTTTTAGGATGTCCTTGCTCGGAGTTTTGATGGCGGATTCTTTCTGGGTTTTCAGAGAGCTTCGCAGTGGTATGTTCATTTCGACATTCGGAGCACTTTCAGGAATTTACTATTTTTAGTAAGTTTGGGATTGGCACCGGAACGGGATTTTGAGAGTGGGGTTGGATTCGTCTTGTCAAGACCTTTCCAACGAGCTATAGATCATTGGTTTCCAACATCATCTTGGCCTCCGTTTTAAAGTCCGTAAATTAAACATTATTATTTAATTTTGGACCTTGGTGCCTAGGCTCAACGACTTAATGTTGAGGTTGAAAAATAAAAGAATTAAAGAGGATTATATTATTTTCCCTCTCATGTTTTATCCCATATACAAGAGGATTTTAGAGATTCCCGGTTGGAAAAGTATAAAAGGAGGAGGAGTGCTCTCATTTCATTATCTTTGTCTATAGGAATGTTTTGCTGCCAAATTGGCTTTGGGATCGCTTCGAGGAATGAAGGCCTCCTAGCTCGGGCATCGCTTCTTGTTTGAGAGACAACAACTAGTGGTGATTTAGTTTAGTTTTGTGAGTTCATTGGGTTTTTTGCATTATAATCTGCATTGTGTCTAATTAGTTCCTGATTTTGCATATTAGAGGTTTCCAGATCTTGCATTTTAGCTACAGCAGATTCGAGTTTTAATTTATAAATCCAAAAATACCAAAAAGATTGTTCTGGGTATTGTGTCATTGCATCTTATCAGTAAGGGCGCCCCTTCATGAATATTTGCAGATTTTAATACGAAGCGTATGATTTTATAATGCAAATCCGTCATTCCTTGAAGGCCGTACTTTTTAGAGTGCATTGGCATTCGTGTCAGTAATTAATAACCATTTTTAGATGTCATTTCTTATTTCTAAGTTGGGCGCCATCATTTTAAGGGTCTATTGCATCAGATTTGAGATCATTTGGGTGAGAAATGAGAGAGTTATGAACATATGAGTAAATTCATAGGTTGCTGGTTTTATCAATTTAAAGTACAGATTTGTAAAAAAAACAGCATTATTATTTGGTCACTGAGAGAGTTATTGTTTCGGCATCTCTAATCAAGCCAAGGAGAGTTCTTTATATGATGTAATGCTAATCTTTCAATTCCTATGCTCTTGGCAGGCGAATGAGTTTCATTTTGTAAACTAGCAGTAGTACTGGCAGTAATTCTCAAACTTGTTCAATTCTGATTTGTAATGATCACTTTACATTCTGAAGTTGTTTAGTAATATCTTAAATCTCCGCCCTATGGTAGCTCCTTTCCCATACTAGGTCAGAAAGCACATTCTGAATGTTGAGTTCCGCCCTATGGTAGCTACTTTCCCTCTTGGGGTTAGCAAGCACATGCTGGGTATGGAGTAGTTTCATCTTTCAGCATTTCCCTTTAAAGCATTGTTTTGTAATTTCACTCCGTCTTATGGTCGCCCCTTACTCCGCTTTGGATTGGGTAGCACATACTTGACGTCGAGTTCCATTTCCAGCATTTAGAGTAGCAGATCCTCTGACCAATGCTCGCCACCATCGGCGCCATACTGGTTAGAGTTGTTTCAGTACGTTTGGGTTTATCTTCTAACCTTAACGGGTATTTGCTTGTAATGTTGAAATCTGATAACTAAAAATTTCAAAAATTTGGCTCGGGATATTTCATGAGCACCAAGGACAAGGTCCATTTCAGTTAAGGAGGTAGAGAAAATTTTGGATTATGAATTCTAGAAGACCTTGACACTTGAGTCGGATTGTACTCTTTCTCTTTGGTTGCAAACTTGATCGATCTGCCAAATACACTAGACCACAACTTTCCTCCTTAAACTCCTCAGAGGAGTCTTTTTTAAAATTCATATGTTGAGTGGCACCAGTATCAAGAACCCAAGCATCAAACCAAATTGTACTTATTGAAGCAGTGTTTGTCTCATCTGAGCTAGAAAGCACATATTCACTAGTGAATTGGGCGAAGTCTGACTCTTTTGTTTATTTCTTTGTTTTTTCCTCTTTCGTTTTACGCTATGCTTCAATTCTCCCATGAAACCCTACATTCATGAGTCTCATGGCTCCCTTTTCTATCACACTGTTTGCAGTAGATGTGTTGCTTATCATTTTGTTTTGATTTTGCCCATTGTGATTGCCGCATTTGCCTCCTCGTCCCTTGTTTTTCTTTTTGTTTTTATCATTGCCTTCACTTTTGGAAGACGTGGCCTTATTTGAAGAAGAAGCCTTGGATGATTGACCCCTTTGCTTAGCGTAACAAACACTTTCCCCTGTGCATTCAATTTTTCTCACGAAAGTCTTCTCTTTCCATCATATTTTCAACCAATTGATCAAATGTTAGTTTTTAGTTTATTACTTGCTTGCAATGACTCCAAGTAAGTTGAACACGTGGGAAGGACCTTTATGAATACAGTCATGCACATGTCAATTTTATGAACGCAGTCATGCACATGTCAATTTTGACACTAGTGGCATCCATATCATGCTTGATCGCACAAATTTCTAAGGCCAAACTCATCACATCACCATCTTTCAATTCAAGATTGAACAACTTCAACTGTAATTGTATGAATTCCAACTCTGAGTGTGAATCATACAAGTCCTTCAATTTTCAAAGTGTTTCCCATGAAATAATGCATACATGGACATGATGAAAAACTTCCCCATCTACAGAGGCCCTTATCAAGGCCAATGGTTTCAATTTTTTTTGGCTTCCAAGCAATTACTTCCTTTGCATTTGTTGGTTGTGATGGTTGTGTATCTTTGTCGCAAATGTCGAACCATACATCATTGAATATGAATGTGTTCTCCACTTATCGAGACCATTCTAACTATGTATATTTTCCAATCAAAATTGTGCCAACAATTGATTTTATTGAATGCATTTTGCATATGAAAGGAAGTGGAAAGGTTCCTTATCACTCCAAAAGGTCCCCTTTTTGATATACCACTAGATTGATATACCAAACCTCTCTATATGCTAGCCTTTCCTATATACTCGTCGGTATGTGGAAGAAGCTCGTCCTTTCTATATACCAGTCAATGCATGAAAGAGACGTTAAAGCACTTGAAAGCAAAATTACACATGATACATAAGCATTATGTGAAAAGGATTTACGCTATCTATGACACCCGCTTAAAAAAAGTCCTTGTATAGGGGTGTGATAACACTATGTATTCGGATTGCTCTTTTCAATTTCAAGATTTACCTCTGACGACAGTCATAAATGGGTAACGGGGAGAAGGGAAAATGATTTTTTTCTTTATTTCTTCCTGACGATTTAAAGGGACAATGCCACAAATGTCATTGTTGCAGCGATGTTAGGCTATAAGTGTAGTGGTTCAATCGCAATGGGTTGACCCGTAAATGTGAACCAGAGACACTGTTGATATCGAACACTGCAAATTTGTGTTTGTTTGCACAATTTAACTGGTTTTTCAAATTTTGCTTGAATTCAGAAAATGAAAATTGATTTTGCTTTACAATTTGACTTAATTTGCTTTCATAAGTCAAAAATGAATTAAAATCAGCTATTTATTCCCTTATGGATTATTCTCCATTCAAAAATTGTCTTTTCATCAGCTATAAATTCCTCTTCAATGATATTTATGCTTTTATTTGCAATTAAAAAGCACAAAAAATTGAAATTTGCCTTATGTAAGGTGCCAAGTGTAAGAGAGATAAAGTCTTGTTGAAGATTTCAAGAGACCTCTATGCTTCCTTGATGGTCAGCATGCCTCTATTGGAGCTTTAATCAGCAATTTTATTTGCAGATATAAAGCCCTAACAAGTCAGAAAACAATGAATAAATGACTAAAAACAGTCACTACGACCTTCTAAAGCACTTAGATGTCTGATACTACACATTTCTGTACTAGGAAGACAGAATTTTGAAAGCAATTGATTTGCTGAGTATAAAAATGGAGAAGCATGAATGGAAGATAGACCGATGAAAAAAATCCTAAGCTCTAATACCAATGTCAAGCCAGGCATTTAATGGAATGGCAGTGAACAATCTTTGGTGCAAGCCAAAATTCTATTCATGGTTCAATTTGAAAAGAGGAAACATTACAATATAAAAAATCAATGAAATGGCTGTTCATTTCATATTCTCAAGTGACTCTTCATATTCCTATGGGAATTACTCCTCATCCATGACAATAAGACAAAAGCTATCCTATGACACCTAAGATTAATATGCAATATTGTTACACTAATGTCACAAAGTTGCATACGCATCTTTAAAATATATAAATCGGCCATGAATCACTGCAAATATTTATAGGCCAGTACCTTACAAGGCTGACAAAATAATAGTAATATAACATAAAGTTATGAATTTTGAGAATCATCATACATTCTGAGTTGTGTTTATCTCTGTATGCTACATTATAAATCAAGTTGCACATACAAATAGCTTGCACCTTCACTGAGTTCCATCATATCTAGGAATGTGGTCAAATGGCAACTTGTTCAAATAGCTTAAAACGAACAAAGTTCATCATCATTAAACATAATCTTGTTAGAAGCCAATGGTTGAAATCACACCGGCTACAAGCTACCATTAGTTTGTCCTATCCTTTTTCTAATGTCAAAGTCAATATTGTTAATGATAATGACGACAATGACATTTATCATCCTTTGAACCATCGAAATGAAGACAAAGATAATTAGACTCAATCCTTACAATGTAGGTCATTCTTAATGTTGTCCTTGCACTTGACACTTATTTCTACGAGTATTTAAATTTAAAATAAATCTTTGGGCCTTGTTTGATTGTCTTGGTTAAGAACTTGGTTATTATTGTAAATATTTGTGTGGTTGCGCTGAATGTCATTATATGATGGAAATATTAAAACGAAATGAACCAAATTGTTGATGTAAATGCACTGAACAGTGCCAGTAACAAAAGTATGTGAATTCAATGAAATAAAAGACGTCATTTATCTAATTTAAATTTGATATAATCTATTTCTTTCTTTCTCTAGACAGGATTTATCTAATTTAACTTTAATATAATCTATTTCTTTCTTTCTCTTCTCCTTACACATTGGGTACCACATGAAAATAGCCTACGTAGAACCATAAACCAAGAAAAAAATCATGTTTACTATTTGGAATATCAATTTGAAGTCTTCAAACAATATACATCAAATTTATTAACCTCTTTGAAAAACTTCAAGCCTACAAAATGTTTGAGACCAAAGACGTATCTCTTTCCAATAATAAAAGAGTATGCTCTAATGATTACCTGTTCTCTCCAGTTGCACAAATACAAGTATAGGAGCAATGTCTACAGCCACCATACATATAGGTGTAATGCAAGAATGTACTTTCCAACTGATACTCCTTCATTCCCACTCTTGTTTTGCGCATTACCTAGTCAAGATAAAAGAGAAATAAGTATTATTAAACCATGTTTCATAAATAACCTAATACCATATTTTGAATGTTCAGCCACTATTGATGCATCACATCTTCAAAAATATAAAACCCATTTAAATATGTAGAAATGCAGCTTCTTGAGCAATTTCACGGAAACAAAACTAAAAGCGAGCCACTTACAGATTACAATATAATATTTGTCAAGAAGATTTATGATTAGTGTAGGCTTTTGGAAACAACTATGTGGAAAGCTTTCAAATCAACGCTTCAGATCACACTACATGGTTCATCATCAGGAATAATGAGAAGATTTATGATCTTACCTTTGTAAGAAACTATTGTAGCTAGAAATGTGTTTCTGCTTGCAAGTGTATCACCATGTTTCTAACAAAGAGAAAACTAATATGAGTAATTTTTACGTAAATTTTAACAAGCAAATAGTTCTAAATGGATGTGTTCCAAAGTCTATCAAGTCTGATATTGAATAAGGTATTTTGGATACCAAATGTATATTATATTGTACATTGTCTATGAATGAAGCATGGTATAAAAAGTTGTACAAGCGAGAAGCTTAATGTCATGCACTCAAGAACTGATGAATTGTTTAAAAATGAATAACAGATGGTGATACTATTATGTCTAATGTGTGGATGATCCCTGTGTATATTGTAGATGTGTGTTAAATGACAATAGATGAACACACAAGACTATTACAATGTATATTATTATTGACTAAGTTATGGATGTGAAGTAGAAGGGAAAATGCAGATGCACAATCATTAAAGTATGCATGTTCTTGAATAGGTTACAAATAGGTTCAAGCAATTATTGGCAACGTGTTCCATCCTCACTATCTCCTTCCAGAACCTAGCGAGAAACTACAATTTAGTTAGGAAGAAAAAAGGATGGTTGAAAGCTAGCAGTTTCACTATTTATGATCTACGAGGATCTGGGAGCCTGATTGTTGTGCGGCACACAACACAACCGAGTACCAACAGGGTCAACAATCTTGAGCACTCATGCCATGGTACCGCTATAAAATGACAAAGCATTTAATATCAACTAGCACAAGGAAAGCAGTGGCTCTTCTTCTAACTGTCAAGCTATCTCTTCGTCTTCCACACTTGTATGGCTATTCATTGAAGGGGTTTCTCGTTCTTGAGTAAGCTTTCAATTTCT
Source organism: Torreya grandis (assembly GCA_037957365.1). Lineage (NCBI taxonomy): Eukaryota > Viridiplantae > Streptophyta > Pinopsida > Cupressales > Taxaceae > Torreya > Torreya grandis. The sequence goes on along the minus strand of JARHVA010000561.1, from coordinate 3,246,091 downwards.
ATTGAGTCTTACATTGAACCTCTCAGATCATCATACAAAACTTCTAGATCATGTCTATACTCTGAAGTAATATAATCTGATATAACAACCCTAACATGGTGTTCTATTGTTCATCTCTTCCTTTCATTGTTTGCGTGATAGTACTTAATTATTGTTTTTAAGGAGAAAATATCAACCGTTTCAGCTAACACATTGTAACCCTGCTGTAGTATGTTGTCCCCTGGATCACCCTTGGGCTGTAGGTCAATTTACCCAGCAACAGAGCCTCAAATTCTCATGGACAACAAAAAAATATGTATCAAGGAATGCAAGAACGGACAAGTAGATGCCATGGATGAGAATTCCTAATAATTTAGAAAAATGTTTTATGATCAAAATTCATGACAATGAATGCCATTCCAACTTTGACCTCTCTCATTTAACTCCAGACTACTAGAGTATCAATTTCAACATTTTTCATAATCTATTAGACTTTAAAATTAATAGGCAATATAACAGACCAAATGATTCTAGTCTTGAAGAACCCTAAATGATTTTTGACATTTTATGGAGTTCAATAGCATTGTTGAAACCTTATGTCAACCTTCATGGCCAAATCTGACTATAAACTCTCTTAATGCATTACCCCAAAACCACAACCCTAAATGAACAACTACTATATTGCAAAAAAGCATAGTACAAATATATACTTTATAATGCACAATAAGGACACTTAAAAAACAAAGACATATCGTACTTACTACAGTGACTCAAGAATCATGAGATTAATAGGAAAACCTAAGGTTACCAAGTGTGAAGAGTTCTAATAAAATTATAACCACCTTAACAAGAAGGAATTTTACAGCTCTGAAAAGTATACTTAAGAGATTCATCCAACAATATATCACAATATTAATTCAATTTGATTAATCAGGTACCCACTATACATATTTTGAATCCATACTACAAGTTCCAGAGCCACAGGAAACAATATAAAATAAGAAAGAACCCTAACTTGCACTAAATAACGTTCACAAACATAATCATGGCATTTATATATAACAATGAGGTGTTGGACTTGATCATCATTTCATGAACTGTGTTCTTGCAGCATCATAAATAGAACAACAAATTGTGCTCTTAATAGTATATGGCAGGACTTCTCATCAACAAGCTCCCAGCAAGAAATAGTTAGCAAAACACTTAACGTTCTTGACAAAACATTTGAGCGAGAAAAAATCCTTAGCAAGCACCCATATTAAAAGCAATGAGCAATATGTTTGTGGCTATACTCTCTACTTTTTGTGAAAAAACTGGTAATTTTTAAAAACAAACAATATTAGCTAAGCAATAGGAAAAATATGAACATATTGACATGCAAATATTACATAAGTCAACGGAATACCAAGCAACCTAAATCATTTGAAATCTCAAATTAAAAGTTTTATATCCCACTCCTAAACTGACAATGCAGACAAAATCATATAGTTTTGTGCTAAATTTTGAACTCTTAGGATTGTAACAATGACCAAAAACTCTCTTTTAACAAAACCACTTCCATAAGGAAAGACTTTTTTCTTTAAAAACAAATACCAGCCCTCGTATTTCGTTTCAAATCCATCCCCTCAAAGAGATACGCCTTAAAACAGACATCTTGACCAACAGCAAAAAATAGGAAATATAGATATAATAACAAATGTTAAAGTTACCTAGGGCTCTGCCTTGGTAAATACTGTCTTAGCAATAAAAGAGGAACTAAAGAAAAATGTGTTCTTGTGGTGGAAGAAGACAAAGCTACTGGTAACAATGTTTGGATCTTCTAAACATTTTCTGACAAGTATCATAATTTATGACAAACCTCATGTAAATGTTTTATTGGAGAAACATGGAAGAGACTAAAGAAACCTACTCTACAGTAATTTATGTTTGGATTTCAAATGAAAACCAAACACAAATTGAACTGGTTGGAATTCATTTTGCAAAAAGAAATAATGTAGTTAAACAAAGATTCACACTCAGCTTTATTGTAACTGACAAACTGTTATAATGAAATATGTCATAGAATATTATGCCATGCTCGGATGTACCTTGACAAAGTCAAAAGCTTCTTAGCTTTGATATTCTACAGACTTTCAAGTCATCAACAATTTCCTCAAATTCACAGAATTGCTCCACCTCAAAAGAATTGGTGGTTTCTTGAGCTGCCTTGAGCCGACATTTTTCCTCTTCGAATGGATATGGGTAGACCCAAACCCAAAAAAACCTCGAGAAATTTGTACCCACATTTGAGCAAACTAGACCAAAGCCCCAGAAAACCTCAAAAGAAGCTGGAGTGGAGAAAGAAAAAAAAACTTTGATACTCACACTCGAGTAGACGAAGTCCTTTCACTCATCTTGAAATCTGGAGAAGACTTTTCACAAAAATAGATGGATTTTGGGCTTGTAATTCAAGACCTCTGCACCATGAAGTGGATCTTGATGAAGCTCTAGCACAACCTTACAATTTTCCCTCCAATTCCAAATCAGTTCTTGAATGATAATATTGCCGGTCTAAAGAATTTCTTCTACAGGAACTGTAAGAAAACATATTGCATCCATTCAATTTTTGTCCCAAGTTATTGGCATTTGCATCAAATGAGATAGAATGCAAATGAGTACAAAAAGTTGTTGCTCTTCTTCCATAATTGGGACAATGTGTCCTTTTCCAACATTGTGAACACCAACAATGATCGAAACTCACAATTAAACTCCAAATGTACGGGTGGTGTGCAGACCATTCGGACCCCAAGTGATTCATAACTCCCTTAAAGTCCTTCAGTGACTTGACATTGAAAGGAAATTCTTGTGCTTGATTCTTGTGTAGTGGCCCTCAGTCGACCAAGAATCCGAGAAGAACACAATCTCCTCAATATTCCTATTCAACCTCAAAATTAAACCAATGGAACAAACTGGATGTAATAATTCCTCTACAATATGACTAGAAGAGGAAATTCCACCATGATTAATTTTTTGAAACAAGTATCTTACAAAATCACTTGGATAGTACAACTTATTCCAACAAGACTTACATGCATCAATTCCAATCATTGTTAGATAGTACTACTTCACTACATCCATCATACACCATTTGCAAAAAATAAAAGATAGACAAAAATGAAAAATAAGCAAGAAGTGCAATATGAAAAGAAAGGAGCCTTTTCTTCATTTCATTCGTCCATTTTGTGAAGTCAGTAGTGGGTAATTATGCACCAGCTATCTCTTCTACTTATCCTCTACAAAAGATGTGGTAATTGTCCCTTGACACACCATCATACATCATTCGATATGTCAAGCTGCCTCTTTAAGCTACTAATTTAACATATAAGACAACCAAACTTATTCAAATACTCCCTTACATATGGCTAATTCCTAAGCAATTATACACACCATGACAAATAAGCTATGGCTCTTTTGCTCTACAAAACATGTGCCTTGTTACACATAAGAGGCCATAGTAACATTCGGCATGATAACATTTGACATATGCATGCATTCCCCTTTACATCCTTCGGAAGGAACCTATATCGGTGAAGAATTTTTATTTGAGTGAAATCATCCACAGGCAGACCTATGATGTAAATGAGAGGCATAAACTAGGGATAATAATGTTCATATCATTAATATGAAAATGGTATAGTTGGCCATCTCCTGTCATTTATTTACATTTACACATACACTATTATGGGCTACATTATCTTTTGTATGTATGCATGTCCTAGTTTCCAAATTGTAATAGGTCAACATACTAATGTTGTAAATATGCATTTTGATTGTGTCAAGAATTAATATTTTTTTAATTATTAAAGATCATATCGTGTATGTTGTGCATCTAATTATGAACTCGTATGTGTTGCATGTATCACATATAGGTCATTTATGCCTTGTATTCACATACGTGCTGAGTATGTCATATGTTTTTCTTTGTGTCCAATAAGTTTGTGTTTTCCTTCATGTCATGTAATCAAGTATGTGCCATGTGTTCATATTATATGTCATGTATTTTGTCATGCATTTGTAATTTCTGCTTTGTATGTGCCATGAAATTGTTTCTAACCATGATGTCTAAGTCCTTCCATATGATTAACTTCCCCTTTTGATTTAATTTATTGATTTCAAAAACAACTAGTTGTTGATTATGCATGATATTGCCCCTTTGTCATTTCCCAATGCATCACATTCCACTACAAAGGGTTTATGATAACTTGAAGTGTGAGCCCAAGGTTAGAAGTCATTACCTTTTTCAATTGTTGGAAATATACATATATATATATTCTTTCTATAGAAAAATTGTTAAAAGGATTTTAGAGGCCTCATAACACCCTTTGCTGATCTTACAAAGAGGGAAAAGTTGCAATGTGCAGAGGCAGCTAAGGATACTTTCCAACAATTGAAAAAGGTATTTGACTTCTAACCTTGGGCTGACACTTCAAGATTTATCATAAACCCTTTGTAGTGGAATGCGATGCATCGGGAAATGACAAAGGGGCAATATCATGCATAATCATATCCTCAGCTGCCTCTGCACATTGCAACTTTTTCCCTCTTTGTAAGATCAGCGAAGGGTGTTATGAGGCCTCTAAAATCCTTTTAACATTTTTTCTATAGAAAGAAAGAATATAAATATATATATATATATATATATATATATATATATATATATGACTCATGAGGAAGGAGCGATGGTTTTGGAGGAGGGTTTGGATGCCGATTGTCGTGGCGAGTCTAGACGTGAAAGCTCACTTCCTGCATTTGAGCATAAGAAACCCTCAACGGATCTTCGTATATCGGAGGCACAGAAAAAAGGCGGTGGGAGGCAGAGAACGAAATGTGTCAAGTTGAGAAAGGATCTGGTCAGGATGGTGGTCAAAGAAGATTTGATGCTCGAGCAGATTCTGCTGTTGAAGGACAAGACTTACGTAGGGAAGTGTATGGGGAGACTTATAAAATTGAAAACTCTCAAGGACTGGATTAGGACTACCTGGTTGAAAAGGCTTGGGTACATACCAATCTACCATGTTTTGGCAAAAGGGTGGCTGGTATTTGTCTTTAGGATCACTGAGGATGCTAAATTCATTAAGCATGGGTGCTGGATGTGGGGTTTATCTGTTTTGAATCTGAAGTTCTGTTCTCCAGGGTTTGACCCTAGGACAGAAAGAATGACTAGGCAGCTAGTATGGGTTAAACTGCCTTCTTTGCCCATTGAATTTTGGAATGAGCAGATGTTGAAGGAAATAGGCAACTCTTTGGGTGTCTTCATTGGCATTGATGAACAAAATCTCAGAGGCATTCAAAATTTTGTAGCCCGTGTTCTCTAGAGCTCGATCTCAGCTTGGGTTTGCCGGAATCTATGGAATTTGCATCAGGAAATTGGGTTCATGTTCAAAGGTTGGATTATCAAGGCCTTCCGTTCAGATGTGGGAATTGTTTCACTTATGGGCATTTGAAGACGGACTGTGGCTTCAGTAGAAGGCAGGATGAGTGATGTGGCAAGAAAGAGTACTTTACTAAATTTCAGAAGCAAGGCTCTGAAGAAACTCTGGCTAAGTTGGGGGAAGGCCCAGAGTTTCCTTCAAAGGTAGTCATGGAGGCTGTTCTGGTTGAAACGTTTCAGCAGGAAAGGAGCAAGGATTTCCAAGCTGGAGGCTCAGTGGAAGGTGCAGAACCCTTGAAGGCTTCCAGCCCAATGCAGAAAGTACCCACAAAGGAAGCCTCTGAGGATGTTTTTTGTAACAAGCTCATAGGAAGAAAGAAGTGTTGTTCAACAAACTGAAGGCTTTGTGGAAGATTCAGAACCCTTGAAGGCTTCCATCCCATCCCGGCTCAAAGGGAAAAGCAAAGCGATCTTGATGGTAGTTGTCATGTACTTAACCAAGTTTTAGAACCTTGCATTCAAAACAAATTGTCAAATTCTGGTTTTGGGGGGCGAGGGGGATCTTGATATTGGAGCATATAGCAAATTACTGAGTTCTGGTCCTCTCTCCTTTGTGGAGGTGGTGAAAGTTAACAATCCGACTAGGACTGTGAAAGAAGGGTTACCCTTTTCTCCATTTTTTGCCTGATAGAATAGAGGATTTTGGTTCCTAGAATCCTTTAGAAGGGAGTTTGGAGTTGGTAGAGGAAGAGTCTCCTCATTTCCCATCAGATTCTGTCGTTGGTGAAGAAGGGAGGGTTTTTGAAGAGGATAGGCCTTTCTCTAAAGGGGGGTGTGAGTCTCCCAACCTATTATCCAACTTGAATGCTGGATTAACTCCCTTTCAGCCTGGTTTTTTAGCCTCTTGTAGGTATTTTCTGAGATTTATGAAGACTGTTAAAGGAGAAGACAGTTTTGGACCAGTCTTGGGAGGTTTAGGTCTTGAGACCTATCAAAGTCGAGTTGGGAAAGTGGGGAGGAAGTCTTTCTTCAAGGTGGCCCAAAAGAAAGCCGAAAGAGAGGTGATAAGTGGGAAACAAAAGTCTTTATTTGGGGCCCTTAGAGCAAGACAACCCCAGGGGAAGGGAAAATAATGATTATTTCCTCCTTGAATGTTAAAGGGCTAGAGGGTCCTCATAAAAAAATTGGCCCTTAAACATTTGTTCAAATTGCACAAACCTGGTGTAATCATGATTCAAGAGTTGATGATGGAGGCAAACAAAGCTATTGAGGTGTTTAGTTCCCTTTTAAATTATTGGAATTTTGTAGGAATGAACTCTAATGGAAGATCAGGGGGAATAGTAACCGGTTGGGATTCCTCCTTCGAGGTACTGAACCATCCTTGATTGATGCAGGGATCATAACTGAACTGCACTCTCTGGAGTTCAGAAAGGTGATATCTATAATTAATGTGTATGGTCCTTATGGGGGAAGGAGGGAGTATTGGGAGGATTTTTTGCTCAGGATGTTTTAAAAGGTGACAATGTTGTAATTGGAAGAGGATTTAACTTTGTTACTAGGAGGGCTAAGATCTGGGGGAAGGAGGCCAGAATGGATCCCCTAGCAGATTTCTTTCTTCATAAGATTCAAACTGCAAGATTATGTGATGTAGAACCAATCAAAATGGCTCCCACTTGGAAGAATCAGAAAAGTGGAAGACGAGGAATTTCTAAAAGGTTGGACAGATTCTTACTTTGTGAAAAGTTTATTGGGGATGTGGAATGACAGATCTTTGATTGAACATGGTGGGTGTTCTAATCAATTGCCTATTTTGTTACAACTAGAAATGGATGATGAAAAGTCTGCTGGTCCTTTTAAGTTTAATACAATTTGGTTAGAGGATGATGAGTTCAAAAAGTTAGTTAAGGAGGAGTGGAGGCACATAGACATTTAACCTGGATGAGTCCGCTATGCTGAAATTCTCAAAAAAATTGAAAAGATTGAAATCAGCTACATTAACTTTGGGCCAAGGAAAGATACTGAACTTTTGAAGAACAATTAGCGGAGAATCTGTACAGCCAGGAGAGAAATGAGGTCCTGTCTGCTGAAGTACAAGGTCAAGTAAAAGACTGGTGTGTAAAGAAAAGGGAGTTGTTGGAGTGGGAAGATGCTAAATGGAGGATGAAGACCAGGGCCTTATAGCTGGAACAGAGATATGAGAACACAAAGTTCTTCCAGATTTATGCAAAACAAAGAAAAATATCTAACACCATCTGGGAGATGAAAGGAGAGGATGGTAGAGTCGTGAGGAGTCTTCAATATATTGCTAGTCTAGGGGTTTCTCTTTTTAAGAAACTCTATCAGGAACCTAACAGAGCAGATATGAAGAAATCCTTCAAATTGATGCTTTTTTTACCAAAACTTGTGTGGAAGCTAAGAAGAATTGATGGCTGCCATCTCCAAGCAAGAGCTTAATTCAGCTGTTGAATATTTTCAGAAATGGAAGTGCCCAGGACCTGATGGATGGTCCATAGATTTCTTTGTTGGGTTTTATGAGCTGTTAGAGGAAGCCCTGTTAAAAGTAGTAGAGAAGTCCAGGATTAGTGGGCAGGTCCTTGTGGCTATTAATTCAATTTTATTTGCTTTAATTCCTAAGAAAGATAGGCCTAGGTCCTTTGATGATTTTAGGCCAATATCTCTGTGTAACACTTTGTATAAGATCATCTCTAAAATTATTACAACGAGACTAAAAGGAGTTTTCTCAGATTTCTTTTCAGAAGAACAATTTTGATTTCCATCTAATTGACAAATACATGATGCCATTGGAGGGGCCCAAAAGGTTTGTCATTCTATAAAAACAAAGAAGCAGCAGGCTATGGTATTCAGGTTAGATTTAGCCAAGGCTTATGATAGCATAAGTGGGCTGTATATCCAGCTTTTATCAATTCATATTGGATGCAGTGTCTCTTTTGTAAATTGGATCATGGGGTGTATCAGCTCTGTTTCCTTTGCTGATTTAATTAATGGATCTGCCTCAAGCTTTTTTAAGCCAACAGGAGGGCTAAGACAGGGACGTCCTTTGTCTCCCCTTTTCTTTTTGCTTGTAGCAGAGGTTCTGAGTAGAATGGTGAAGGTGAAAAAAAGACGGGGTCAGTTAAAAGGTATTAAATTGGGAAACTCTTTGTCTGTGACACATCTACTCTTTGTAGATGATGTGCTTCTTTTTGGGAATGGCACATTCAGGGAGGTTTTGAAGTACAAGAAGTTGTTAGATCTTTATTGTGCTGCAACAGGGATGGAAATTAGCTTGCAAAAGTCTGCCATAACTTTAAAAGAGTTCAAGAAGGCCAAGAAGCTGAAATTGTGAAAATCTTTGGTTTTTCAATCATTGAGTACAATTAGGGGATGAAGTATTTGGGTTTCATGTTGAAGCCAAACGATTATTTCAGGACTGTATTTGGCTGTATAATAAAGTGGAAAAACAAATGACTTCATGGTGTACAGGGTGGCTGTCCCTGAGAGGCAGACTTACTTTAGTCAAATTGGTTTTGGAGGCCATTCCTGTTTATTGGCTCCATGGCAGGCATTCCTGTTGAGATTAAGGAAGAAATGTTTTCAGTTCTTTTGGACAGGCAGAAGAAACAAGGATGCAATGGCTCTGGTAAAATGGAAAAAGCAGGCTACACCCAAAAAGGCAAAGGCTGGGTGCTTAAAAATATTAATAACTTTGGCACAGCATTAGCAGCAAAGGGTCTCTGGAAGGTGATGACGTAGTGGTTTGTTACATGAGATAATCAAGGAAAAATATTTGGGTTCTTTGTCCTTTCAAGATTGGATCCAGATTCCTGTGAAATCAGTAGCCAATTCAACTATCATCTGGAAAGCTTTGGTGAAGGCCTCTCCTCTTGTAGGGAAGTGGCTTGTATGGAGCATAGAAGCAGAAATCACAAAAAAATCTCGATTAATCGCCAATCGCTGCTGAAACCAATTTTTTGGCTCAAAAACCCGCAACTTAAACCCACTCAACCCCTGCCAGACAATAAAGTGTTGACTTCGGCAAGTAATTTGAAAAAATCGCAAGTTTTTCATTTATATGTACAAAAAGTTTTAAAAATCAGTCATTTTTACACAAATTTTGCAAATTTCTCTGAATTTTCAAAAGCAGAAATTAAAAATAACCCAAACAAACAGAGCATTGAGATTTTCAGCGATGGGTCTGAGAGGTTTCAAAATTTTCAGCGACAAATTTGACATTTTCTCTTCAAGCTTCACTAACCCTGTTCAAATTTCCAAGTTGATTTTTTTTTATATATCTGTTCAAATTTAAATAAAAATTAAAAAATATTTATGTTCCCTAACCCTAATTGTAACAGTATGATTAAGGTTAGGGTTAAGGTTTTTTTAATATTAATAATTATTATTTAAACCTAATCCTAACCTGGGTGATAGTATTTTTTTTAAATATAATTTTTTATAATTTGTAATTAATAAAAAAATAAAATCTATAAAAATATGAAATACAATAATTTATTGTAATGAATTAATGTTAACTTCGATTAATAAAAATCAAAAACTAAAAAAAAATCCCTTGTTCTCTAACCCTAACCATGTGGTACGGTTAGGGTTAAGGGTGTTTTTTTAAATATTAAAATTTAAACAATATTTTTTTTTTTAAATATTTTTATAGTTTGTAATTATTAAAAATTAAAATCTATAAAAAATATTAGAAAACTATAATTTTTTGCAATGAATTAATGTTAATTAACTTCAATTAATAAAAATTAAAAACTACAAAAAAAACTTGTTTTCTAACACTAACTCTGTAATGAATTTTTATTTTCTAACGCAAAACAAAAAATTATTTATATTTATTTTTTGAGGCAATGTTTTTATATTATTTTATTGTGTATGTATTTATTTCTAATGACTGAGGAACGCAAAACACTACTTAAAAAAATAAAAGCAAACAAACATGTTCTTTTCTATTTTTCTTTTTTTCTTCTTTCGAGATTTGTCGTTCGACTGTAAATCCGATGCAAAGGGTCGCAGCATTAGACTAGTGTCGTGCCTACGAGCTCTTAATTGCCCTCTGTGAGCAGGTATTCCATTAGACAAACCCAAGACGTTTCACATACCATTTCTTTTCGTGCCACTCTACTCTCACGTATCACTCTGCTCTCACGTACATCTCTCTTTCACGTACTACCATTCTTCCACTTACCTTTGGGTATATAGAAAGGTGAGGTATATAGGAAGGTTTGGCATATCGAAAGGGGTCATATATCGAGAGAATTGCTCCTCTGTACCATTACTCTTCCACGTACTTAAGGGTATATAGAAAGGTGTATGGTATATTGAACGATTTGGCTATTAGAGATTTAGGTATATCGAAAGATGGGAATGATAAGTTGGAGTGATAAAGGTTTCTTTTGGAAATGATAAGAAAAAACTAAACACCTTCAAATTATTTCAACACCTAAACAAAAAAAATTATGCCACACTGTAGATTTGATCATCATGACACGTGTGAAAGATTATGCATAGAACTACGGCACCAAAGTCGAGCCAAGCAACCCAAACAAGATCAAATGCAACTTTTGTGGACATATATGCAATGGAATTATATACTACTTCAAATGGCATTTGATAAGACAATAAGAGCATGAAGTTACACTATGCACTAATGCATGCCTTATAGATGTCGTCAATCAATCTATAGCAACATTCCAATGATATTCAGATTCGAAAGCGAAAAGGGCAAGAACAGGTACAAAAATAGGTTATAACTCTTCATATGCAAGGGGTGATGACAAATATGATGACATGCCTGGGCTATCAATAAAACATGAAAAAGAGAAGGAGAGGTCTCAAGTGACACCTAGATTAGTACCTCGTGGGCCAAACACAAGTGGAGGAAACATTCATGTCTTCTTTAGCCCTCGCACTACCCCTGTAACGCAAACCACACTGGAGAGTACATGCTAAAAAAACACTATGCATAAGCAAGCAAAGAAGGCAGTCTCTAACTTTTGAAACTCTTTTAGCTTGTCGTTTAATGTGGTCAGATCTCTTTATTGGCAAAGTATGGTGGATGCAATTGCAGGTCTAGGGTTCTCAGCGCCATCATACTAGGCTTTGCGGACAGATTTGTTGAAGGACATGCAGGTTGTGAACAATGTTCTTGCAAAACATCGCAACAAATAGGCACAGTTGAGATGCACTATCATGTCAGATAGATGGACAAATCGAAAGAATTGCACGCTCATCAACTTCTTTGTGTCGTGTGACATTGGCATTGTGTTTCTTAAAAGTGCCAATGCATCTGATCAGAAAAAATAAGATGAGGCACTGTTTCATCTAATTGATAAAGTTATGATTGAGGTGGACCCAAAAAAATGGTCCAATTCATTTACTGATAATGTTGTTGCTTGTGTGGCCGCTGAAAGGCTTCTTATGGAGAAATATGCAACTATTTTTGGACTCCATGTGCAACACATTGTCTTGATTTGATCTTGAAAGACATAGACAAACTTCCATGGGTGAAAAAAGTTTTGCAAAAGACCCACGCAATCACGAAATTCATATACAATCACACAAGGGTTTTTAGTATGATGAGGGCATTCACAAATGGCAAGGAACTTCTTTGGCCAGGTGTGACAAAGTTTGCAACCCATTTCTTTGCTTTGCAGACTCTTTTCTAACAAATGAATTTGAAATAAATGTTCGTTTCAAGTGAGTGGGTGGAAAGTTTTTTTGCAAAACATATGGATGGCAGAATAGTGAATGACTATGTTTTCTCACCGTCTTTTTGAGAATAGATTGAGCAAATTGTGTTATTCTCCAAGCCTCTAATTCAAGTTTTGAGACTTGTCTATAGGAATAAACCCCCTATGGGTTATTTGTATGAAACAATGGATAGGGCCCAAGAAGCTATTAAGGGTAGATTGGAGAATAACGAGACAAAGTACATGTTATTATGGGAGATAGTTGATAACAGATAGAATCAACAAATGCATTCTCCCCTCCATACAGCTAGATATTTCAATCCAACATTGCTCTACAACACCTCATTTTGAAACAATGCAAAGGTCACAGAGGGCCTATTTAAGTGCATAGAAAGAATGTTTCTTATTGAGTAGAACTTTGAAGAAGTTATGAGAGAGTTGTCAATGTACAAGCAGGGAAGGGGTTTATTTTGTAGTAAGGCAACCATCACATTAAGGACCTTCCAACCAAGTAGACAAATTTTTTTCATACATACAATTAAAGTGTTAAATTTTGATTGGATTGTGCAACTGCATGTTACAATGTTAACAAAATCTATTTTTGCAGCACAATAGTGGGATTTCTTTGACAAAGAAACCAAACACCTTCAAATGATGGTAATGCACATTTTGAGCCAGCGATGTAGTTCATCCACTTGCAAGTGCAATTAGAGTATGTTCGAGCATATCACTCAAAAAAACACAATCGACTCACTCAAGAACGAATGAATGATTTGGCATTTGTCCACCACAATCTTCCCTTGAAGATGAAGAAAGCTCAAAATTAATAAATTTTGTATTTTTTTTCTCAATTTATATGAAAAATCGATTTATAATCTTGTAAATTATTATTCGCATAAGTCATTAACATATGCATTGTATTTTATAATGTTACGTACCATCAAGGAAGATCATCTGATCACCTTTGATGAAATAGATCCAAATTCTAAATGGCTCAAAAATAATGAAAAGCCACTTTTTGAAGATTTTGACTTCGATCTCATGAATGATGTTGGGATTGACATCAAGGTCGTCTCTCAATTTAGGGGAGGCAAGAACCCTAAAAATATGTTGAAGTGTCAGCCTGTGAAACCATAGTCTACATGCTACCATTTGCTCCCTCCCCTTTTTTGTTCCTTCGTAAACGACAATAATATGCATTTTGAAATGCAAATGTAATGAAATTTGAATATTTCAAAAAAATAATGAAAGAAAACAGTTGATTGATTTATATGGCGTACAATCCCATTTATCTTCCTCTCATACTCTGTATCTATTCTCTATGCAATTGAAATGCCTAATATGTACCTCTATGTAATGGAAATGCATTTAAATTTTTAAAAAATAACAATTTTTTCTTTTTTTTCCACATTTTCTTGGCGGTTTTAGGTTTGTTTTTTTTTTTTTTTCCCGATTAATAACGATTTTTCGAAAAACACTTACGATTTTGGAAAAATGATTTTTTCCTCAGACGATTGATGCTACTATGGTATGGAGAGTAGGAAATGGTCAAAAGATGAGAATCGAATTCGATCCTTGGTTGGGAAGTGGGGTTACTTACAAGCTGTCTCAAGGTCTGATTGATGCTCTAAATAGACAAGGGATTAGAGTTTTGGCTGATGCTGCTTCTAGTTTTAGGACTGATCTTTGGAATCAAGGGTGGTTTTCTGCTAAAGTGCTTGCCTTAGAACACTTGGAGGCATAATGGTGGAGGATCTATATAGGCAGTTTGTCGAGGGCTTTCATTAGGTTAAAACAAGAAGAGGACTCTTTAATTTCATCCAAAAACCCAGCCACTGGTCAATACACAGCAAAGGAGGATTAAAGGCCGTGTTTAAAGACAATATTGAAGAAGTTCAATGGTGGTGGGACAAAATATGGAAGATAAAAAGCCCCTTAAAAACTAAGATTTAGACATGGCTAGCCCTGGCAAAGAAAGTACTCAGCTGGGATGTGTTGCAATAAAGATCTTGGCAGGGTCCTAGCCAATGTGTTTTGTGCAAAAAGGTAGCAGAAACAATATATAATTTACTTGTTCTGTGTAATTTTTCCAGGGAAGTCTGCAGTGCCTTTCTGCCCTTGACAAATGGAAAGGAAAAATGGCATGAAAATACACTTGTTGAAAACATGAAGAACTGGTTTGCAGATAAGAGCTGAAGGAATTCAGATGTATCCCTCTGACTGTGGCATGGGATTTGTGGTTGGCAAGGAATTCTTTGTTGTTTGACAATAAGGAATTACCTACTTTTCAAGTGCAGATACAAATAAAATTCATTTATGGAGATATAAAAAGTACTCCTAAACAGAAACCCAGGAAACAGGTAGGGTTGTATTTGTTGACAAGTCTAAACCTTGGGCCTTCTTTGATGAGGCCTGTCAAAAAGGGCCTGGAAGGTGTGGTGCTGGTGGAATTTTGTTTATAAATGAGATTCACAAGTTTTCATTCAAAGCAAGGCTCAGAGAGGGCACTAACGGTGTGGCTGAGTGGAAAGCTCTGGTTTTGCTTCTGAGGTGAGCAGTTGAGCAGGGGATAACCCAAATCCCAGTTACGAGTGAATCTAAATTGGTGGTAGAGTGGGTTAGTGGTTCTATTGGAATGCATAATTTGCTACTCAAACCCTTCTTTGATCAAGTTAAACTGCTATAAGCTTCATTTTCAGAGATTTCATATTCACTTGTTTTTAGAGAATTAAATGAAGAGGCGGACTGTTTGTCAAAAGAAGCTCTAAATTCAGCAATTGGCACTTGAGAAATTGAAGGATCAGTGAATGGGAGAACCTTCCCCCCACAGACTAGAAGATCTTAATCCTATTTTTCCTCTGTGCAGGTCTAAAGAATGCAGGTTCTGATTTGAGATGATGTTGTCTTTTCTGAAATTCTGTCACAGGATGGTTGCTGCTAAGTCTTTTTCCTGTTTTATATATTGGCTGTTTCTGTTATAGACAATTAGCATGGATCCTATTTTGATATAGACTCTACAGTTTGTAAAACGACTGTTTGTTTGTTTGATATGTATTTTGATCAAAAAGACAGTTTTTTATGGAGTGATAGGTGAGGGCTGGAAATTTATAACTGATCAATGTTTCAGTTGGTTTTGATACTCTTATTGATGAGTCTTGATTGAAAGCTTCTTATTGAAAAGTACCTCCTTGGTGAAGTGAGGTTTGGGAGGGTTTTAGTACCCTGGCTGATGTAGCTTTTTTTAAAACTCTGAAATGAAAGTTTTGGATTATTTTCTAGGAAACAAATATTTGTTTCCTAGGATTATTCCTTGAAAAAATCCAAAATAATATATATATATATATATATATTAATACTATGGGCATATATATAATATATATATACCCATTGGAGTGATAGGTGAGGGCTGGAAGTTTATAACCGATAAATGTTTCAGTTGGTTTTGATACTCTTATTGATGAGTCTTGATTGAAAGCTTCTTATTGAAAAGTACCTCCTTGGTGAAAGGAGGGAGGGTTTTAGTACCCTGGCTCATGTAACTTTTTTTCGAACTCTGAAATGAAAGTTTTGGATTTTTTTCTAGAAAACAATTTTATATATATATATATATACTAATACTATGGGCATATATATAATATATATATACCCATAGTATATATATGCCCATAGTATGTATATGTATATGTGTGTGTGTGTGTGTGTGCGCCCATGGTATTTGCCCATATTATTAGTGTGTGTGTGTGTGTATGCTATGGGCATATATATATATATGCCCATAGATAACAAAAAATTGATCTATAGAAACTGCATTGCCTATTAAATCATCTTATTTAAGTCACATTCTTCAATGTAAGCCCGTCCAGGATAGCTTAAATCTTGGTTGCATCAGCATTGACCCTCTCCTTACTAATTATGTGCCCCGAGTTCGCTCCTTGCAAAGTCATATTTTCATCCTTTTGTATCCTCAAGGGTTGTCGAAATTTCAAGTGGTTCAAATGATCCTCCCTAATTTTAAAGAGTGTGATCAAAGAAAACCAGAATAAACTTCCTCAAATGATGCTTAAAAAATCGATTCTTAGTACGTTGAAAGGTGGCCAAAGCATTGTTTAGCCCACAATGCATTACCCAAAATGAAATTCATGGAGGCCATGATGAGTTTGAAAAGTTTTCTTGTATGACTGATATGTTACATTGTAATTTGAAAGGGCTCCAATCAATACAAGCGTGTTATATTGCATACATTATCTCTCTCCCTCATTATAATGTTTAAGTTGCTTGTGCACCATTAATATTTGACAAGCCATTTATTTATAATTGAAAAATGAAAGATTAAAGAATGGCTACCCTACAGAAAGGCTACCAGAGGCTTCACAGCTAAAAATAAATGAAGAAACCTCGCCAGTTACATAGACACGGTAAGCTGTCTATCTATGAAACTTATTGATTTAATCATGCCATTCTATTCATTAGAGATCGCTTGTGCAAATCACAATTTATTATTTCTTCTAATTATAAAAATTGGCTCATAGATTGATAAATTAATGTTTCACTTGTTCATTTTCAACAAGAAGAAACCTTTGTAAAACGATCACAAATCTTTATTATTGTGCAAACAAAACTACATTCCTAAGCTCATGAAGATAATGCTTTCTTCCATTTGTCAATGGTAAGAACAGAACAAATACAAGATAATTAAAAGCATATTTGAAAATCTAAGACACTAGTCTTCTAGTAACCTAAGTAGTTCACTAGTAACAATGATTGTGTTAAATGAAAAGCAGCCAAAGGCTGTGACCAACTTTTAGCAATTGCATATTGTATAGAAATGATTTTTTTTATTTAGCAAAATAATGTTCACTCCAATGGGTGTATTCGTAAAGAAGTTCCCCTTTGATCATTGAAGACCTGTTTCAAACTCACAAATACAAATTAAGGGTTTAAAAGTTCGAAGCAAGAGTCCTATCATGAACAAGAGGAGTTCATATATCTTAAGAACAAGCCTCCTTTTCCTATGAACAATTGCAAACACATAATTGAATTTTAGGGGTTAGCTTGCAATTATACTCTAAGAAAACCCTCAGGGTGACAATCGGATGATGGCCATCAGCAAATCTAACATAGAAATTCCTCGATAGCCACATTTCAGCATTCACTCAGTCACCCATTCAGAATCAGGCCTCACTATTTCAAGGCTCCAACAAACTCCGTAAATTAATGATGATGAAAATGAACCCATCATGGGGTATTTATACATGTAATGTAATTGATGAGCAATTAGACTCTCCTAGTTTGACGACTTCTCAATCTTTGAGAATGATATCACCCATGTGGTTATTCACGCATGTGGTTATCTATGTAGTCTTGGGATTTAAGTTGTTTTCTTTATAGTTATTTTCTTCAACTCAATACTCATTCTTACTGATCAAAAAAGACTTTTGTACGTTGAGTTTGAAGATGCAAGTGTCCTAGTTGTGTCCATATAATGCAGTCAACATGGTAGACTCACATAAAACACAAAAAAATGATTGACATGTCCATTTTTATAAATTTTCTGGCTCATTATACATAATTAAGGCTCAAAACTAAGAACTTGGAAATTTTTTGAAAATATACCTCTGAAATGTCTTAAAATGGAAATATTTGTGTTTCAAATCTGACAATATCCAACAAACCTCATTTGTGTTTCCAATCTGACAATATCCAACTAACTCTTGAGAATTGAATAACTATGGAAACAGGTATATAATATGCTTTGATGGTTTGAAAAACAGTCAAACATCTGGAATATAGATACAATGTGCTATAGATGTATATGTAGTCATTCCAAGTTAACATGTCAGCTTCAAAACCATTAACTATCCTATAATTGAAATGAAAAAGGCCCTCTCAATAATATATGTCAACTTATTCAAACATAATTACATAAATTCTCTTTTAGTACTATAATCTGGTTATAAGCAATGTTTTTCAATTGTTACAAAGCAAAGAATTTCTCGCCCAATGTTAAAGTGCTATAAAACAGCTGTTTTATTTTCATTGCCTCGTAATTTTTTAAAAAGAAAATGACACCAAATTCATCTTAATATACAATGCATTTTGTTGACAAGGCAGTACCTCAACATGAGCTGCTGAGCTCACTTCACTGACATATCGTAAGAGATTCAATTCCAAATCTGATTTGATTACACGACATTCCGTCAGAATAGGATGCAAAATGTCACAGTTGCTCTTGAAATTTTTGAGTCCCTGCAGCAGAACGGGGAAAAAATATGCATTAGTTTATTGTAGAGATATTTGAAGGCAGGCTTACCTACAGAATTTCTCATGATCTTTTCATGAATTTGAATGCTATTGCTTGACATATATTTGATTCCTCACGTAGGTATTAATATCTGAATTGCATTAGTTTCTACTCATTACTGCTCTTTTGATCAGGTGCTGAGGGGTGGACAGCACTACAAAATAATTCCGATGTGTTATGAATGGAAGCAATTGTTAATAACAAATGTAGCATAGAAACAAATGCAGAACTGTCATTGAATGAATCATCAATCAATGAAGGGAAAAATATTGCAACAAAATACACAATCACAAAAAGCAGATGATATGGATCTAAACTGAATGCATTATATATAGCTCTAAGTAGAGAACATAATGTTTCTTTGGATGAACATTGAGATAGTGACTAATGTGAAAGTATGCAGGCACGGTGTGGAATCCCTGTGCTCTGTTCTACTTTACTATTCTCTACCATAATCTGACATACGAGATGCAGTTATAGATGCACAAAGGATAAAGATGTAAAGGTTTGCATTCCTCATGCAAAGGTTCCTCTTTCATGGGAAATCCTTGGTCTTCCAGTGGTTACAGAGCAATTGGCACTGACAGTACGATGCTATTGGAAGGTAGTTCCTTCCCAGGGGCGTAGCTTATTCATTATAGCCCCATTTTTTTATTATAAACCCATTTCAAACACGGGAACAATGTGGTCAGTCCATATGTAGCAGCTTTACTACTACACTCCTCAACGTTCTCCTGAATTTTGCACATTCCTCCGGTTTGTTGCATCTCCGCCATGATAGCTTCATTTTTATATCTTTCTTTTGAAATCATACAGAAAGGCCATCCAAATGCAACCAGATGTTTTGTGCCACTTCCTCAACATTGTTAGTCTTCACCATTTTCTCATAAATTACAAAACAAGATTCTCCCCTCCTTGAATTTTGTCCTAAATTGCCACCTAGATCATCTTTAAAGCTAAATTCCATAGACTCATATAATATGCCATGCTGTTGAGTTCAGAAATCAGAGTGTGTGTGTAAAATCATGTTAAGAGAACTAAAGTAATGATGCAAGAGCATCCATGGTGGACAGGGTATCTTGCATCAACTAAAAAAAAAGTGATGTGTGTTTTCTTTGTTGTTTTTTTGTTTCATTTTGGTGTGGTGGTTTGGAGCTAAATTTTCGAAGTCTCTGTTTTTGCACTAATGGATAGACCAAGTTGATGCGATCAGTTTTGATTATAAACCCTTAGTGCCAAAAGTTGTTTCAACTGCTCAAAATCCTTGTTGTGAAAGACCCAATTAGGTCTTGGGATGTTCCAATGCTAATCAGGTCCAAAACCCCGATTAGGTTTGTGAAGGTCTCGATCGAAGTTCTTAGTTCTAATTGGGCCTAAAACCTTGATTGGTCTAGCTCGGGAGGTGTCACTAAACCCCGATTTGGTCGAGGGGTGCTCGTAGTGCCCATCGAGCCAAAAACTCTAACAGGGTCGGCAAAGGTTTTCATTGGGGTTTAAAACCCTGAAAGCCTAATAGGGTCTAAGGGGCCTCATCAGCATTCTTTGTGGTAATCGGAGCCCGAAGTCCAATTTAGGTTGATAGAAGACCAAGCCAAGGTTTGCAGTGTCAATTGGGACCCGAAACCCAATTAGGTCAGTGAAAGACTTGGTTGTTGTCCACAATGCTCGTCGGAGTTCAAACCCTGACAGGATCTTGGAGGGTGAAGAACATGCCCACAGTGCTAGTCAGGGCCCGAAGCCCAACTGGTCCATGAAACTTTTAAAGTGCCAAACTATTCTAAAAGCCCAACAAGGTCTTCATGTAGCAGTTAAAACAAAAAAAAATTGTTCCTTATGAATTGCACATATGCGACAAGGTCTAGGACATAAGCCAAAACGCCATGAGTCATAGTGGAAGGTGTAGGGTAAGTCTGTTCCCTCCTTTTATAGGAAAATTGCACTTGTTCTTGTGGAGTGAGTGTTATGCTGTCATTTTTGAAAACGGAAATCTGTTATAGAACCAGATGTTGCTGGATTGTGGTGTTTTCTGATTTTTCCTCCATGTTCATATTGTTTGAGCAATGTAATGTCTCCAATGAATAAAGAGAATGTGTTCTTGTGTTGAAGATCTGCAAGTGTCAATCTAAGCCGGTCCTTGGTGTGTGAGTGTGCCCATACTAAGCATCACAGAATTAGAGGCTGTCCTTAAGAGGATACCCTGTCTATGCCTACACCAGGTAATTAATTAAACATAGATTTATAAAGTTGTAAAGGGGACTCTTACAGGATAAAATAGGGTGATGCCCTCTTCTTCGAGGAGTTTAGAGAATATACTATTCGAAGGAGAAGTAAATGTTTTCCTTCCCTCCAAAAGCCAAGAAACACCCCAAAGTTCATTTAAATAAAGGATTTGATGCAAGAATACGTTCTGTAAGCATGTGAGACATCTCCATTAATGGAAGCATAATACTTACAGACTGCAAGCAACATAATTATGTATATCAGAACTGTGTACACGTCAAATTGAAAGTCATAATAGAGATATTATCAGGCCATGGAAAAGGCATTGAAGAAAGTTGAGAAGTCATAGAAGCTGCAAACATGATTCCAATACATATTTGTAAGCAAAAGAGATTGTAGCATCTACAGAAGTTGAAGAATCAGACTGACACCTATAGAAGTTGAAGAGTTGCTCCTGGAAGCTAAAGAGCTACTCGTGTAATGCTACCATATAGTTCATATGAAATGAAATTACTATATTCTAACAAAAAATCTCCTCTCCACCCAATAATAAATGGTGGTTGTGATAATTTTACTGCAAGGCTGTATCAATATAAAAAAGTTACATGGGCTCTCTGTAAGCAACCCTAATCTGGTGGATGCCTAGGAAAGGGGGTAACGAGATTGTGAGAATATTTTTGAGGTCGCATTAGGGCAATGCCGTGTACCAGTCACATGAATAAGTGACCTCTAGCAGGTCTTGGCCCTAGTATTTGTTCCTCCACCCAAAGCAATTACAAGATAAATTTTGACCCAGTTGAAAATTAACTTGCTAGTTATAGTTAGGTTCCCTACCCATGGGCTAGTATGAATGTTATGCTAAAATTATATCTACGGCTTGCACATTCAATTACATTTGCATGTTTCTACACGGTATATCAATATACATGGTTTCGGCATGTATTGGAAGCTATAAAGAGGTCCGAATGGGCAGTGGTGCCATGGAAGCCTTTTTAGTGTCTTAGTAGCATAGTTTGTTACAAGGGCTTGGATGCACAATGAACAATCTTCGTGTGCCCATAGGATTGTAGCACACAGATATAAGCATTGTTGATTTATAATAGGCTAAGGGATCAGCAAACTTAAATGGCACCGACCTTGTGCAGGGATTTCATTGTAAAGCTTGTCATGGCCAGTGTTCTATCCCTTAAGGAGCAGTTTAGCAAGCATACCAACTAATGGGTTGCATTTCCCATGTATCCACCTTTAGGGATTGCCTTTGCATGTTAGCTTTTCTATAAGCAGTGCTTTGCACTATTGTGATTTAGGTTGGTAAGACCAGTTCTGTAACAAAGGTCCTTTATCTATAAACATGAGGCATTCTCATTAACAAGACCTTTTTTTTTAACCTTTTGTTTTTTCAACTCCAAGGTGGTCTCCAAAATCCACTATTAGATTGCATGCCTTTGTAGTCAACCCTACACCAGACTGAACTTCTGTTGCAAGGAATTACGCTATGCTCGATAACAGAGGCCATACTCCTAGAGTCCTAAGAACAATGGTAGATTGGTAAATGGTATGCTCTAACACATCCTCCCCAACTTGCCTGCTTGCTTATCAATATAAAAGAAGCTTTCCCAGTCTCCAGATGTAGATAATATAATCTGGTTGTAAGGACAAATGCCACCAGATTTCCATCTTTTTTATCACGCTAAGACCCATATTTTTCAATGCATTATGATATCTATAAGCAGTAAATCATATTCATTTGTGGCATTCTAATTACAAATATTCCAACTGTACCTTCTTTCATAAAAAAATGAAAATTTCTTCTGCACTTGAACATGAATAGAGGACCTTCCATGAAACTATACTTAACACATTGCACAATTTCTTGCCTTGTTTTGGTCCTTAAGAACAATATGATCTATAACATGCATATATCCTGCCCCATTTTTGGACCTTTGGACCCCTTCCTTTCTCTAAATTTTTTACTTAAATTAAAAGAGAAGTATATATATTATAAGGCAAACAGCTAACAATCATATACAGGGAAAGCTGAACTTCTGATTGACACCAATGGTACTTAATTTTAACCATATATAAACATGATAGACATATTAGCAGAAACCTCAAAGTTTGTTTGCCTTCAAATCTAACAAATTATATTATTACATAACAATATAATACTAGAACAGATCCATCGTACATGGATCTGATTTTTTCCGAGAGGTATCCAAACGACTCAAGATGCTAGTCCCTATTTTCTTACACTTAATTTTGTGGTAGGATTGCCACCAAGTCTTTTGAATACCTCTTAGCACATATAATATCCATGAACTCAGATGGATATGTTAGTATTAGAATTTCCTTAGATCCTTTATAGCCTCAGTAGGTAGAGAGAATTGACTTGCTGTTACCTACTTTTTTTGAGGCTTTAATGTGCTACCTTCTTGTAAATGTTCTCTTTTTTATTATTATTATTAAGAATGATATATCTATAAAAATGTCAGCCATCGATGTTCGACACATCCACCCAGCCCCACACACCCCAAAAGCCCAACTTGATATGGGGTGTACAATATGCCTCTCGGCATAATATATATACATCATGACCTCTGCCATTAGTAAATGATAAGAATCCAAAGAACTGGCTGTTCTAATTAATGATTTCGGAAAGCACTAAAAATTATGCACGTTACACATGATACCCTCCCCACCATACATTGTTTCGCATCTGGAGATTTATCTAATGAGACCATCCTCCCCAGTAATTTAAAGTTTGAACTTCACAAGTAAATGGCATCTGAAGGTTTTACTCAGCTCATCATTCGAGAAAATTTCTTCAAAAAAGATGTGTGTTCAATTAGTATTCATGGTTTGACTCATTCCAATGATCACAGACAAGAAGTAAGCAGAATGTCTGCATCTGTCTCCACCCACGATACAGTAAAGAAAAACCAGAGATGGGGCAGGAATTAGTGCAGTGTAAGAATACTCAAAACAATAACATATACCCACATAAATACATCCATAGATTACATACTTGGCGAGTACTCATCAAGTGGAGTACTCGTAGGGAACTGAGCTGGTGAATATTCACCATTTAACTCGCCTGTTTTTTTTATTTTTAAAATCGCAAGTATTCCCACAGTACTCATGAGTACTCAGTGAGTACTGCGGGAATACTCACCCAGAGTATGTACACTGCAAATACGCGGCCAGAAAGGTGGAAAACACAGACAAAAAGGTGAAAAATGCATCCAGTTTAGTCAAAATGCTGCAAAAACGCGGCAAACACACTAAAAATTATCCTTTCTAAGCTTACACGCCTCGACACTCTCATCACACAGCATTTGGAGCGAATTGGAGGGAGCAAATTTGAATTCCAGGGTAGTTTTTTTCTTTCTTTTTTTTCTTTTTTTCCATGTAAATTATTTGTAAACATAATTGACAAATTTATATACATTCCATTCAATTTCATAATTGTTACTCACAATTTATTCAAGTTTTTCATAATTTTTTAATAAAATTGTTAGTTTTTAATTATTTATAGGGTTTACTTTTAAAAATTTACGGTTTAGGGTTATTTTAGATGTTTTTAAAAACACTTATAATTTTTCGTATACATTTAGTTTACATTTACAACCATACAGTATATTTTTTTATTTTTTATTTTTTTTGCATTTGAACATGATGCAAGGTAACTGTTAGACTTCACATACAATGGCAAACAGTGTTGCATCAAGGTCATCATCAATCAGTGGTAGTTGTCCCGCTAAAGCTCGCACTACTACTTGGAAGTATACCATACCAGTTGGATCGTCCTAGTCGAGTGTGATTTGTATGTTTTGCTCGGAGAAGATTTTTGGAGGCATCAATCGTCTCAAATACCATATTGCATGCATTGTTTGCCACAATGTCACACCATGTCCCAGTACAACGGAGGAGCCAAAACAAGAGATGAATGCAAAACTTGCATTGTTGGATGAGAAAAAAATAAAGAGAGCAAAGGTACAACCAGCGATAACAACAACGATTGCTCCTGCATCAACAAAGGAAACTAAGGTAACTATTATAGAGATTGTGGACTCTAGTTGTGGTCCACACATGCAAGGCACATCCACCTCATCCAAATCGAGCAAAACCCAGACACAGCTTTTTGTGCCTAGAAACATCCCTAGGACACAACCTTCACTGCAAGGAACATCATGGAACAAGGAGGCGCATGTGGAAGCAAATAAGGCATGTGCAAATTTCTGGTACTTTAACAACCTTCCCTTCAACGTGGTGAGGAGGCCTTACTAGGAGTATTTGGTGATGGCGTTGACAATTGCAGCCGCAGAGAAAGGGTACAAGGCACCCTCTCCAAGAGACTTAGGTGGGAAGTTGTTCCAGGATGTTTTTAAAGATGCAAATCAATTTTGGTGGATCAAAAGAGGTTGTGGTGAAAGTTCGAATGCACCATTCTTTCAGATGGGTGGACAGATGGAAAGAACCACACCCTTATCAATTCTTTGGCAGGTTCAAATGGTGAGATGGTTTTTTTGAAGTCAATTGATACCTCTAGCAATGTAAAAAATGCAAAAACTTTGACCCTGATGCTCGAGGAGGTTGTCTAAAAGGTGGACATCAATAATGTTGTACAAGTTATTACTGACAATGCAGTAGCATATTTGGCAGTTGAGAGACTTCTTAAGGAGAAGCATCCATTACTTTTTTGGACCCCTTGCGCAATCCATTGCCTTGACCTTATTTTGAAGGACATAGGCAAAATTGATTAGGTGAGATTGGTTTTAGAAGAAGCCAAAGACATTACCAAAAATATTTATAATCACTCTTGGGTTATTAGCTTGATGAAAAAACACACCAATGGAAAAGAGCATGTGCGAACAGAAGTCACAAGGTTTGCAACTAACTTCCTTATGTTGCAAAGTATTTGCAGTTTGTTGATAGCTTTGAAGCAGATATTTGTGAGTCAAGCATGGGTGGACTCAACATATTCAAAGAAAGTTGACGGAGTCAAGGTCGCAAAGGCAATTTATTATGAGGCCTTTGCGAAGAGAGCTATAGAAATCATTAAAGTAACTTCAAATTTAAATTTAAATTTCAAGTCGATTCTTTTATTTTTATTTTATTTTTAAGTATTTACTTTAATTGTAAGTTTGTAACTTTAATTTGTAACTTTGCAAGTGTTGGAGCCTTTGATGAGAGTTTTGCACTTGGTGAATAGAGAGCAAAACCCAATGGGATACATTTATGAGGCCATGGATAGGGCCAAAGAGGCCATCCGAACTTTAATAGGAGGGATCGTGCCAGATTTGATTCTATTTGGGAGTTAATTGATCAGAGGTAAAACAATCAACTCCACCAACCCATCCATGTAGCGGAGTATTATCTTAATCCCAATTTTTTCTACTCCAATGGCTTCACAGATATTAATGGGGAGGTTATAGAAGGCCTCTCAACATGCATTAATAATATGACACCTAAAGTTGAGGTGAAGGGCCTCATTATTTCAGAGTTGCAGAATTACAAGCAAGTTAGAGGGAGACTCATTTCTTTAGCAATGGCTATCCAAGGAAGATCCACCCAGTCACCAAGTAATAAAAAATGAAGTCTTTAATTGTACCTTACAAGTTACAAATTTACAATTATTAATTATTTACAAACTTTTGAATATCTTGTTTTCAGGATCGTGGTGGAAAGATTGGCATGGAAATACCGCAAATCTTCAAAAGCTAACCCTCTGAATTTTGTCTCAACCTTGTATCACTTTTGAATGTGAGCTGGAGTTTGTTTGATGACATTCACACAAAGAAGCACAATAAGTTGAGTCAACAATGCCTTAATGACCTAGTTTTTGTGTAATACAACCTTCGATTTCAAACAAAAAATGTGGACACAAGACAAGAGCCTATCGATTTGGATGAGATCAGTCCCTACAGTGACTGGACTACACAAGACAAGGAGACCCCCTTGTTCATAAAAGACGAGATTGTTGATTTCGAGAGACAAGCTTGGAGGGTGCAACAGAAGTAGATATTGGAGTGGTTGGCATCCTTGTAGATGTCGAACATGATGCAGAGGAGGAGGCACAACCATTTGGTACCAAGGTGAAACCACAAGCACAGCGTTCTAGGTAGAGAGAAGAGGGGCAACCAAGTGCGAGGACTAGACTCTCTCAATCTCCCTTATTTTTCACCAAAGTGGGGAAGAAAAAATTGTAGATTATTGTAATTTGTATCTTGCATTCGTATGCAATTTATGATGATGATTTCAATGACAATAATCATAAAATTATAAAATTATAAGTAATAGTTTGTTGTTAGATTTGCATGATTATGCAATTTTGTACTCTATTTGTATTCAAATCTAATAGAAAACACTTCCCCAATGTTTTACATACTCATTTGATGCATTTTGTAACTATAATTTGTATAAAATTTATGTTTTTTAAAGAAATTTAAGTATTTTTTTAAGTTGTTGAGTATTGCCGAGTATTGGCAAATGTTTGGCGAGTATTCGCCAAGTAAATTTTTGGGGGGCTGGGCGAGTACTCACCAAGTATGGGTATGTAAACTATGAATACGTCAATCCAAGAGTTAAGAATTAACTGTTAAATCTTAAATGTGCATTTTGAGACAGTACAGTGAATCAAGAATTCATTAATGAGTTTATAATGCTTATTTTAGCCTCTTGCAGCAGGTGATGAAAGTATGATAAAACGGCCTTTTTGAGAGCCTCTAGCAATTTATGTGCATAAACATAAAATAGTGGAGAAACTTTGCCCCATTTACATCATTCTAAACATAATATAAATTATGAAAAGAAAAATGGACTATGCATTACCTCAAAAGTTGCAGGTTGTGAGAATTTGTTGCTGTCGGTGTTAAGACCATGCAAGAGATACAAAAGCACATTTTCATTGCCTGTAGTAAGAGACTTTAAAATGCTTTCCATCTCATCAGTATAATAAACTTGATCTACCTTGTATCTTTCCTGGCAGGATTCAGTCAACATGAAAAGTATAAATCTTAAGATACAAGTCTTGGAAATAAATTCACATGAAGAGTTGCTCCAGTGAAAACCTTGTTATAAAAAATGAAACCGGTATCACCACTTACCTTCATGTAGGATAAGCTTGGTATTTTTCCCAACCAAATAGCATACTCTTCACTTAATTTTGGACTAAAGAGAAATGCCTTCCCAGTTGATATGTCCTTAAACAAAACAAAAACAAATCAAAAGCATCAATGTTCATGTTATATAACATAAAATCTGCCAAGAGAGTACACCCCTTATAATTTCAAAAGATTATTTTTTAGTGAATTACTTTGATGTTTGCACGTCATTACCCCTAAAAGTGTAAGTAATCTGCAGCTGTACATGATCGTATTCTACCTTAATGGACTGCTAATGAAGCCAGATTTTGGTAGAAATATAGCATAATTAAAGGGGTGGTTATAACATTCTAGCACTTCCTAGCTTTGCATATTTTTTCAATGCTTCATTACAGCTCAATCAGAATACAAAAAAAACACAAAAAAGCGTGAACTACACACAAACCAATAGTTATACTACCACAATGTCATGCACAAGGATCATGTCAAAAGGCAATTTTCCAGGTGCCTAGCCTAGCATCCCTTTCAAAACAAAATGATAAAGCTAGCATGCCCAAAAAAATACTTGTTTAGTATTCATTCCAATTAAACAAATAATGGAATATGATATGGATTGGTACAACTAGAAAAATACCCCCAGTATACATCAAGAAACATATTTTTAAGCTCGTAACACAAGAAAACTCTGGTTTACAGATCACAAGCCAAAAAACAATACATCCAGCAGAAATCAAATAAAAGGCTAAGCTATAAGCATGTTTTGAAACAATACACCCAGGAAACAGATGCAACAATTCATTTCTCAACTGATATTTGATGCCATCACAACCTCTCAAGGATGGATTTTTATGAGGAACACAGCTTCCACTGACCAAGACCATGGTCCACAACAATTGACAATCACCAACAAGTGCCTCCACATCTGACCATATGTCCCAAATCCTTCCAACTAAAGTTAGAGTTAAGGTTCGGTACCCAACAGTTACAGATTGTTCTTTTTCCCTTAACTAGAGTTTTATGACTATTGTCTATCTGCCCATGCCTTCCAAATGCCAAAGGCTATATTTATAATCCCGAAACAATCATCATACAACCCAAGCTGCACATTTACAATATATAAAACCAAGTCAATTCCTCAAAGGATGACAAGAAAGCTCGTGAGGCCGTTAAAGAATAAAATATTGGAGGTAACTAGAGGGTTAGGCTCCAACATGGTGCACACATACAATAATAACCAAGGTAAACCTTGATGCACAATGGCCCCAAAAGCATCCCTACAAGATCATAAAGTATAATTATGCACAATTGGGAATAGACACTAGATAAAGGGATCTCGAATCTCATGTGACGCATGAGTCATACTTAACCTCTTATGCCATCAACACATTGATCATTGTATCCTACCCATCTCCATACATATAAATTACATGGTTATAATTCTAAGATAAGGCTCAAGGGCACATGCACATCATGCCTATCATCCAATTCTCATAATACAAGCATATTTTCATCATAAATAATCAAAAGATAGGGATGGAGTAATTATGTATAACCTAATTGAATTTCCAACACCTCAAACAAATCTCTCCAAAGATTTTCCCTTAATTTGGAATCTCTATCATTGACAATATTCTTTAGCATGCCATATCTTTAAAAAGGCTTGTTGATCAAAATTTTAGCTATATCTTTAGCACTAACATCTAATCATTGTACTCAACTATTTGTGGGAAGAGGGGGCCTATAATATGAACGACCCTAACAATAATTTCTCCAAATATTCAGGTCCCAAAGGTGAACAAAACAGGGTTAGACACCTATTACGTTATTCCATGTTAATATGTATAGAAGATGGGCTTGCTTTGGATACTCTAACTTTTGCAAATGGTAATGACATCAGAACCGCGACCCATCTGATAAGCCCTGGAACCTAATGCCGACAAATGGGATGTGAAGGCTAGCAACAAATACATAGACCCAAGATCTAGCTATGGGATTTTTAACTACAACTTAAATACACGCTATTAGAGGTGGAATTGCCACAATTGTTGGCTCTCAACTTACCCTCCAATAGACCCTCGTTAAGGGATTTAAATTTTTCATTCCAAGTACCAGTCTCGGTCAGTCCAACATTGTTATTTATCATCACCACCACCCCATGCCAAGATTGGATTATTTGTGTGCCTCTTTCCTTTGACGTGGCAGTCATTTCTCCCTCTTTATGTAATTGAACGCCAATTCCATCAACCATCAACATTGTAGGCCACTATCCTACCATCAAAATTTTATAGAGAATAAATTGGAATGAAGCATGGTTAGCACCAGGGTCATGCAATCCGTTAAGCTATTATGAATAGCTGAAGTAGAGGGCAAACCCTCTTAGGAATTTTACCTGATAAATGCATCCCTTTCAGGAATCAAGAAGTGGTGCAAGTATTAGCTCTAAAATTACTATAGTTATCTAAATAGCAAGGTACCATCAAAGCACCTCAAGCAACACATAAACTAAGTATAAAAGGAAACAGTGCTCATCTTTGCAATATGCAATCATCAGTTTTGTTGGGTCCCCTCGTGGGCATGCATAATATGACAGAGTATGATGTTAGTAGGCTAGAAAGTGCATGTGGGAAAGCACACCCAACCTAAATCGTTAGCAATCACACCAAGACAACTTCCAACAATTTCTAAGGGTCAATAAAATGACTAAAGGACAACAAAAGAATGAAGCAAAATGCATTTGATAGATATGGTCATAGATCTACAAGGGTCTAGTGTGGAAGAGCTACAAGGGTGAAAGAGAGAAAGATGGTAGAGTGTCTGCCTCTGTGACAAGCAATTTTGAGATTTCTTGGATACCCTCCCCGTCCTCAGAAAATGTGTAATTCAAGAGACTTAGATGTCAATAGGTCAGACAACACCAACGTGAAAGCACACCAAGCCTACACAGGTGACGACCAAGTCAAGGAAACTTTCAACAATCTTTAAGCATTATCAAACTGCCCAAAGTAGGAAAAACAAGAATGAAACAAAATGAATTTGATAGATACGGTAATGGATTTGCAAGGGTCTGGCATGCAAGAGCCACATGGGGTGCAAGAGAAGGATGGCATCATGCCCAACTCTGTGACAACTGGTTCCCAACTTTCTTGGAGCCCCCACTCATCGTTGTGGGCATGTATTATCCAATAGACTTGGAAGTCACTAGGCCATTCAATGCCTGTGGGCAAAGCATATAAAGCTTTAGTTGTTGGCAACCAAGCCGAGGAAACTCTTGACAATATCATCAATTGAAATTATAGACAACAACACAAGAAGAATCATAATGAATTTGACAATCTCCTTGTAGTATTACTAGGAAAGGCAATGCTTCTTCTACTTGCAATGGTGCTAGAAACAAAGGTGAAAGTACCTAGTATTCAACCTGAGTTATCTCTTGAGAGCATTCAAAAGCTTTACAAAAAGCATAAGGCAAGTGCTTCTGAAGAAGGCCTAATTAAGCAGCTGAATATTAGTTTCAAGAATGCCCAAGTCCCTGATCTCTATGATCTTCCAAGCTCGGGGTAGTTCTCTTACTTAGAGAGTTCCATAGAAACAAGATACAAAATGGGTCATATAATTGCAAGGACACTCAAAGAGCTTCCTCATGTGATGTGAGTAAAACTAAAAAAGCTAATGAAGGCTCTACTTCCAACCATGGTCAACCTCACATCCAGCCTATTGAGGACACAAGGTATAAATATGGTTCTGATATGCCATGTTATGGTGGTTGTCTTTTTGTTGTAGAACTATTGGAGCCCCCATTCAAGTGGATAACAAACTTTTCATTGTTATCTTGGATCTTAACGGGATCCTAGGCCATGTAAATCAAGAAACGGTGCTCAAATGCAATAGTCTTCAGACTTAAAAATCAGCTGTTGGGAGAGACTAAAGATCTTATGACCAATGTTCGCCTAGAGTTGATGCATACCCATCTTAACATTCTAAACGGTATGAGCCATATCTAGTGTGATTCAAATACTATTACCCAACTGCTGCAAGGTATTAGATAGCGACTCATAGTGCACACCACCAAGACTTTTTCCTGATTCGAGGATGGGATCTATGATTGGCACAATCTCATCACTGACCCCTTGCTGGATTTTCCGATTACCCATGCAGCTCCTAATACCCTTTGTCCATGCAAATAGAACAATGAACCGTGCTTATGTATTGCATAAAACCATACACGTGTGTATGTACAAGACCCAAAAACATGTATCTACACCTAAAAACCATGCAAATGCCATATATGCAATGTAGTCACAAATATGTTGTTATGGAAAATATCCATTCCTTTAGAACATATGGCCTTAAAGTTACCAATGGAAAACCTATGTGGCCAGCATTGGCCATCAAATCCATAAAGTATATGGAAACAATTAAAGGTTGTCTTTGAAGGAAAGAGAACAATCTTTGTGTTGAACTAACTATGAGCGAGTCTATTGCTTACTAGTCAACATTATCTGTTTTGAGACACATACCTATTTTTCTATTGTCATATGGCGACCTCTCCTTGCACATGTCCACAATGGAAATGCATTTAAAATGACAAAACCTAGTGTCAATACAAAATTTTAAAAAAAAAATCATAAGCCCTAGTAAATGAGGCATCACCTCAGGTATTTGATCCAAAATCAAAATAATTTTAAAAGTCCCTATTTAGGTCAATCTTGAAAACTTCACGAAGCAATGGCCATAAATTGATACAGAAACCAAGTGTATATCTCAAAACTTCTCAAAGGAAGGCGGGTTAAACCTTACATCTGCAACAAGCAACTGTTTAAATATCTTATTCTTGAAAAAGGACACATCTTTTTACAGGAGACAAAGATGTCTAGCTTGGATTGTACAGTTATTGTTACAAGTATGCAAAGCTTCTTAAGGAGTCAGTGAGATCTGCAGGGTCTGCTAGAGGCATTGCAATTTTGTGGAACCCAAATAAGTTTATTGTTCCTGCATTCAAAACTCTTCTAGTTGGTTAAGCCCATTGTCACCATGAATCTCAGGTTCGGGGATGTCCCACCAAAGATTGTTGTTAGTTCTTCAATAACCGATGATGTTATTAAGAGTAGATCTCTTTCTGTAACTGGGTGGGATCCTTCCATGGCAAGGATGAAAAGCATTGCTTTCAGTTCGAATATTCTCTACCCCATCATTATTCCCATGCTCAACATCAATATTGTTTACAACAAATATTAAACCTCTACCATTAAGATGAATGTTAAAAGACAACAGCCAAGAACTAAGTACGAATAAATCAATGACACTCTCTGTAATATCATCTTGAAGCAACCAATGATAAGGATTGAAGTTGCACTACACATCATTGCTCCCCATATAAACAGGAGAGTTCCCAAAAATATTCCATAACAAAGAATCTTTAATGTACTCAGTGCACTTCAATCTTTATCAATCTGCTCTTAAGACCAAGATAGGCCACACCATGGGTGATCAATGAATTAACAATCCTAGTGAGACGTCTTGAAATAATATGGATGAGGTTGCTAAAGGGCATCAGAATTTAACTATTTTTTATTCCTTATATCAGCATGATCACAATCTTGATAGGGATTAAGAGAACATCCAGATTAGGTGCAAAATAATGGTTTCTAAAATAATAATCTCCATTTTGCTCTCACTATTGCCCTTGCTACCAGCAATAGTGATGCTCTTGGTGCTAATGCTAATGACCATCCTCCCATAAATGAATCTCCTCATAATATTACCAAGAGAGGTAATTCTACTTCTAATTGCAATGGTGCTAGAAACAAAGGTAAATCTATTATGGCCAAACCTCAGTTGTCTTCCAGCAGCAGTCCAAAGCTTTCCAACAAGCATAGCGCAAGCATTTCAGAAGAAGACCTGGCCAAGCAGCTAAAAAATTGCTCCAAAAAGGTGCAAGGCCCTGATCTCAATGTTCTTTCAAGCTCAGGTTGGTTGTCTGACTTGAAAGCTTCTTTTAAAAAAAACCTCAATATGGTCTATATGATCGCAAAGAAAATCAAATAACTTCCTCCCATGATGTGAGTACAAGGGAAAATGCTAGAAAAGCTTCTAGGTCCAATCGCAGTCTCCCTCACATCCAGACCATTGAGGACGAAGTTATAAAGTTGGTTTCAATGTTACCTCAGATCCTAATGGAGGCATAGATCATTTAAATCAAGAGATTGCACTCACCTGCAATGTTCTTTAAACTCAAAATTAATTGGGATAGATTAAAGATCTTATAAGCCATGCTCGGCAATAATTTATGCTTGGTCGTTCATTGATGTATGCTAAAGGTCGCGTTCTAGATGGTATGAACCACATCCAGTCTGATTTAAATGCTACTATCCAATTGATGCAAGGTATTCGATACGGGAAGCATAGCATTCACCATCAAGTCTCTCTCTTGAATTGAAAAGGGTCTCTTCACTCTCACTTGAGAGGTACTGCTCTAGTACCTCATGATTGCAATCTTCAATTCTAAGTCCTAGGGCCCTTGCTTTCTATAAGAGAGGCGCCTGCCTTCCAGCATTATTAGGCTCTTGCAAGTATTCATTTGTCTTATTAGGACCAAGGGAGCAATGGGGCAACTACTTTTTATTTTATCATGCTTGTAAAGGTAGCTCTTTCATCTTATTGCACTTCTAATTTGTGGTTTATTTTATCTTTATTACATACACAAAATGGACTCAACTTCTTTGTGCCATGTGCACCCCTATCTATCACA
This sequence comes from Torreya grandis, assembly GCA_037957365.1. Lineage (NCBI taxonomy): Eukaryota > Viridiplantae > Streptophyta > Pinopsida > Cupressales > Taxaceae > Torreya > Torreya grandis. The sequence goes on along the minus strand of JARHVA010000561.1, from coordinate 3,211,626 downwards.
TAAGGGTTAAAAACAAATTCATGTTTATATTACAGGCTGTATAGTGTAGAATAATGTTTCAAGAGTATAATAATCTTGAATGTGCTTTTAAAGTCGATTCAGGATTGAGGGAAAATGTTACAGCCATAACTCAACCCATGCTTGTCTGAAAATGGAAAATGTAATATCAGTCAAAAGCTCTCAAAGGAGGCTTTCCAATTCACAAACAACATTGTATCCCGAGCAACAGATTGAATGTTATGGACATTTAAATCAAACAGTTTATAGAATGATAAAGAAACCTGTGAATGGGCCCAATTTACCGATGAATAGAATTAAATGCCACTTTTTACTTATTTCATATGTTAATGAGGGATGCTAATGTAAACATTTGTTATGGGCATTTATGATGGATTTACAGTTCACCAAAAAAGGATATTAAGAGAAGCAAAAGAGTATTCCCATCACCTACTTGTCATCTTTTATTGCACATTAAGTGCAGCCAAACAGCCGAAATATGAAACTGATATGACACATTCTTCAACCTTATGTCACAGCAAATTAAACATGAGTACAGTTACTTGTTTGATAAGCTGCTTACGTACTTTGGATTTGATTCTGTAGGGCTTTTTGTGGATTTTGTGTGGATTTTACCCTTAACAGAAGAATAACAGGTCTGAAACAGTTCAGAAAATTTATCTTTATCACACTATCTTGAATGAGAATATAGTGACTTGGTAGGAAAAATGTCCAGGCACTTGGGGCTTGGTACAAAGGTTTGTGAGTCATGTTTTAACTTTTTATGAATATTTCTTCTTCAAACGGAAAGGTACAGTTCTGAAGACATTGCATTATAATTCTCTGTCTTATAAGAATTATGTATGGTTCCAAGTTTTCAACTTTAAGGGTTGTTTTAGAATCTACTGCAAAAAAAATTAGTATACTCTATTGCTTCTCTTTAGGCTTTTAAGGATACTTGTTTGTAGATGTGTATTATAATTAACATACATTCAATCAACAACTCGAAACTATTCTGGCCGCATGTTATCAGCTCATTGTTTCGGACATTAAAAGGGCATTCTTTTAGGAAATTAACAAAATTCATAGATTGGTATAAAATTCAGCTACAAACGTCTTTGTAGTTTTTCCACCTAGCCCTTAATGTCAGTTGTGTTGTTATACGATGCTCTGAATTATGAACAGTGACATTTTAATCAACGATGAGTAAGTAGTACTTTCTTGTTATTCTATAACAGAAAACCATTTAAACCATGTTAGGTGTTTGAATGACCAATAACTCCTTACATGTGTTCATAATCTTAATTTGCTTATCTTTTTGAGTTATGATTTTATGGTTCCCGATTATTTGAATGGTCACATTTGCATGTAGTAGTACAGAATATTACAATGTGATGGACACTATCAGGTCTTGCATTGGCAATTTCACAGTGGTCAACGATGACACCTTGGTTCTTCGGGCCCAGGCCAAGCAACAAACATGTAACAACTATGTTTTCACCCTTGGTCACACATTTTGACCTTCCTCAGCTCTATGTTTCAATGCTTTATTGGGGGCTCCTTCCCTCACTTGATTAACTATACTTAGAGGTCTATTGTTTGGGGCTTTAAACCAACAAACCTTTACCCTCTCTTGCTTTGGTTTTTTCCTTTTGTTTATATTTTTGTGTTTAGTTACTTTCATAGCCTAAAGTCTTCTTAACCCAGTTCTTCTCTATTATAATTGGTTATACTTTTGAGTCCCGTTGACCTACTTTGGTCGTTTGTGGACATTCATATAATCTCTTTCTTACTTCATTCATGTAATCAAGAGTGATGTGAACGAGACTAAGAAGATGAATTGTCACTTTTGAACTAACCACCATTCATTTCCAAAAGGATGATTGTCTAATCTTGATTACATCCTAAGAAATTTAGTGTGTTCAGCACTTGAAATTACAAGAATCTTCATGATTTGTTTGCGAGTCTTTTGACTTTGAACTAAGGATCTTTGTTCTTCATACTGAATTATATTATTTCACAGGTTTTAGTGCTCTTCATTACTTTCTTGAATTTTAGCAATGAGTTGTATCTGTTAGATTCTTTACCATACTCAGCTCATGCACAATACAACTGTAACATTGAGTTATTTAAATTCTTTGTCTTGATGAGAATGAAACTGACTTCTTCCTCAATTTCCACATAGCGCAATTCTCTAGTTAGGCAAAAAAATGACAAATGGGGGAATAACAAGTCCACTAAAATGTAACAAAGACATTCGCGACCTTTTCATTTTATAATGTGAACAGAATCCATTTCATAGTAACCAGACAAAAATAGGACTCAGTTGAGTATCCATTAAAACCAGTGTATATGAAACTCCATCCCAATATGAAAGGTGAAATTTTGAATTGCAAATATGCCTCTAGCCATATCCCCACTATTGTCCACCTCTAGTTGACACCATCAAATGGAATATAAACTTAGAATGGCTCCATAGAAGTCTGGCTCTCTGACTCCAAACAAGTATGCAAAATAACTCTCTTGCCTGTAAAATTAGAAAATACACAGAGGTGTCAAAACTTACCATGCAATAAAGTTTTATCACTATTAGTCAAAAGTTATGTAACATATTCCATCATGCAGTTCATGATAGGTTAACATTATAAATAAACTCCTATCGCTACATTGGATCATAACTATAGCCCTAAGGCCTAGGCACACAATCAAGAAAAAAACTAACCATGTATTAAAGATTTAATTGCCTGGGGGGTCCACCCAAACACTCTTGTTTTTAATATAAAATCTCTGATCATAATGTGAGAAGCATGTCTTCAAAGCAACAATGTCATCATAAAGTACAAAACTGATTCTAAACATGCTTCAAAGCACATTCAGATCATCCTTCTCATAAAACTTAGCAATTTATTACCAAAAAAGCACGTGATACTTAATAAGCTGAACTATAAAAATTCAAGAGAAATTTTCAATTCAAGACACCCCTGAAAATACACGATGCATACACACCTAAAGTGGATATTCACTAAAGGTTCTCAGATTCCTATTAATATAGCATATTTAGGACATAATAACACACAAAGTGGATATTCACTGAAGGTCCTCAGATTCCTATTAATATAGCATATTTAGGACACAATTTTATTCCACCCTAGTAGGCTAAACAATGCCTCCCAGGATAAAGAAAGGTTTGTGGACCATGAAATAACACAAATAGAGCATTTTCAGCTTGAATCTAGTAATCCACATCTTGTATGCTAAATGTGGAAGTAAGCAGTTGCTCCTGAAGAGAAACAACTGGCAGGAAGGTGCTTAGTGGAATGTTTAATTTAGTGTCAACGCATGTCCTTGCTTCTTATGAATGTTGTTGATCATAGCTGCAGATATGATCAGAACTTACTGAACCATTGACCATAGATTTTGCTAAGAGCGGAGTCAAGGTTTGTTGGTAACCAAGTTGATTATGGTGCTAATGAAACATAGATGAGTTTTACTGTTTTGTCAAAAGAGCATGTAGAGCACAAAAGTATTGTCCTATTGGAAGTGATGGGTCACCTTATTTGTATTGCATTAGGAATGCCAATACTTAACGAGCTAACTAAGGCAGATTTATACATGTTGTGGGACTACTAATAGGATGAGTTCAGCGCACATTTCCAGCTAGGATGCTTGTTCTACTTTCGTTTGACAGCATGTTGCAATAAAGTTTGTTCAGAATCCTGCCACTAGCAATAGGGGTTCAATTATCATCTAAAAAGAGGCCAATATAATGGCTGTTCCAAATGTTATTTTTAACCACACTTAGTAGGAAAAGTTTTTTGCTTTTCCTTTTGGTTTTAGTTGAGTTCAATTGAAATCATAGCCGGCTGCTACTATCAGTTCGGCAGGCATTTATCCCTGGAAAGAGTTGCACTTATTCGAAGAGAAAAGCTTCTGAATAATAACTACAAACAAAGATATATGAAAGAAATGATGTTTCGGGTCACACTTTACAACCCATCATTGGGATGATTAATGAGCACGCATTACAAACTTAGAAATCTTTATATAGAAACTCTATCACAAGTATGAGATCAGAAGGACCTTACCAAAAACAAAAAACAATAATTAATCAATTAACTATTTCCCACATAAGAAAGAAAGTTCAATTAATTAAATAAATAAACAGATCAAGCCCATTTTTAATTCTATGGATAATCGGCCACCAAGACAAATTAATTAATTAAATATTCCCAAATCCAGGTCAACTTTCCCAAAGAAAAGAGAAAAAAATAGCTAATTAATACATTACATAATTGGCTCCCATTCATGGGTTACGAGTAAAGAAAGCTGATAGATCTTCAATAAAACGATAGACCCCTAAAGAAGGATGGGTTAAGCTGAACTTTGATGGAGCCTCACGAGGTAATCATGGGTTGGCTGACCTGGGATGCGTTTTGAGATGCTCTCAAGGAAGATTCACAGCTGCATGTCATCATTCATTCCCTTCAGAACAAATAATAAGGTGGAGGGCTTTGGCATTAATAGAAGGCATAAAGCTAATGATATCTCAAGGAATCAAATGCTTAAAAGTAGAGGGAGATTCCAGCTTGTCATCAGTGCAATGACAAAGGGCAAGACCCCCATCTGGAAGCTCAATTGCATCCTACAATCTGCTTTCAAACTCCAATATCAATTCTCTAGCATTTCATTTTCACATTGCTTTCAAGAAGTAACCAAAGTTGTGGACTTTCTTTCCAATGCAGGAGCAGATCAACGGTTATTCTTGAAATTTGAAAGCTTCCACCCGCTCAAATGGCAGGGACTTGAAGCTATCCTACATCATGACTACAAACCCATCAACTAACAGTTATTGCTTCTACTCTCTAATGTGACCTCACTGTGTAGAGGGGGTCATTTATCAATAACTCCTTCAATCATTCTCTCCTAATGTGTCCAATCAATGAGGCAGTCTTTATTGCAAGCCATCATTGTGCAATCCCCTCCTGCAATCGAATCCTTCCTCTCGCCTATCATAGAAAATTATAATGTAACATGGCATTCCATTGGTGCAACAGGCAAGGCTGCCTCGTGCAAAGCACTATAAACAACTCCCTCAACCTCTCCACCACATTACTACTACTCTACTCTTCCTCTCAAGCACTTCCCTAGGCTCTCTCCCACAATCTTGTGTTGCGTTAATCGCATTTGGTGCTGGCTCTTCTCTCGGGTCGCAGGCAATTGGAGGTCCCGCCATGTCATCCCATAGGCATATTTTCTTTGTTCTTAATAGATTGGGCGAGGACCTAGTGCGGCATATTCTCAATGAAGATGGGTGTGGTGATATTACGAGCATTAAATGAATTGTGGCCACCATAAGAGACGAGTTCCTTGGGAAGTAGGCAGAAATGACTCCTACCTTCTACGTTTTTCAGTTTTTTATAAAATTATATTCCCTCCTTCGGCTCTTCCTAGGGAGGAAGAGCTTAAAGAGATATGGTCGATCTCCAAGCAAGCTATTGCCTCTTCTGCTCAGAATCAAGACAAGCTCAATTCCTCTTGGGCAAGCCTCGTGGAGAAACTCCCAAATTAACACCCACCACCACAAGAAGCCACGGGTCACTATACAATTGGAAAGGATAATTCATTAGTGAGTTGAGTCACTACTCTACAACTACGTGTTGGTACCTGCAAAAGTCAGCAAGTTTGACGCCACACATCTTTCAAGTCGAAAAGGAGGGCAACCAAACAAGAAGCATAGACAACCTCGACATTTGTCTTCCTCCCAAACTCGCCATGCCAAAGCTTCCTCACCTATTGTCTCTTCTCCCAAAGGAAAAAGAGCCTGTAAGAGTGGCAACTAAGCAACTAAGGAATGGAAAGCTCCTAGAAATGGTAAGACTCCCCTTGTTGAAATTATTAATGGGCCAAACCCCTCCATGTCTAGATATATGGACATGAATATGACTTACTTTGGCTTCGGATGTGATTTTCATCCAAAGAGCAAAGAGGAATTGCCCAGAATTCCATGCGCAGCATGATCACTTTATGGAGAAGATCATATATCCCAAGTTTACCCTAGTGGATTATTCTACACTGCAACATACCTTACACAAGTCCGCAGCCTCCACACTCGCTTCCCAGCATGGCAGTTTTTGCAAGTGTTCATATTGGGGTCCCTACATCATGAGCTTCAGCTCTTTAATTTTCTGCTCCTTGTTTAGTTAGATTTTTGTCTGTTGGTAGAGGTACATTTTTCAATTCCTGTTAGTTGTACTATTGTTGCTACCAGATCCTATATGGTTTTTGTCATTCAGCAATTAAGTTATTTCCTATATTCTCTTCTAGTATTCTTTCCTCTTAGTTCATTGTTCTCTCTAGGTTCTCATTCTACTTGGTTCCCTCTGAGCCACTCATAGCTCCACCCATCTTCTAACTCGCATATTCTTTTATGTACAATTGTATTGTGGTTCAGCTTTAAGAGTGAGGGCCCCAACAAAATCCCTCGTTTTAATTATCAAAGGCAAATACATTACATAATTAGGTCAGGTTCATTTCTAAGACTATGGATGATGAGTCTCCAAGATTTTCTTAAGCTTGGGCTATCTTGATATTGTGTTTTTCAATTTCTACCACCTCCCCAAGTCAGTGCTTTGTGGTGTGATGCTTCTCTGCAATATTTTTTTCTTTTTCCATGCAAATGTTGTGTTAAGGAAGACAAGTGCTCTATTAAAGTTGACTGGTCGGCCTTCTTGTAGGGTAGATTTGTAGAATGCCCCCAATTCTTCTTTGAATAGATCTATCCATCTCTCCTATGTATGCTAAACCGTGAGAACAAAGGATAAGATAGACCCCACCACTCTATCTTTGCTACACCCTTAACCTATAACATGTTTAGGGATACGTGTGGCTAATATGTGGCCTACATCACCTTTTATCTTATCTTGTCACATTTCTCTATGTTCTCATATTGTTAGCAGGCTCGGCCTATGGAGTAACCATAGCCTAAGTAGGGTATATATAAGAGGTAGTGATTAGTAATTGAGCATCACATTACGAATTCTATTCTTATTGCATGGTTGTGGAGGTTGCCCCCTCAAAGTGGCTTAGTCTTATTTATCAAGTATTCTACTCTAATATCAATTAATGGTGTGAATTTGCTTCTTTTGTTCTCATTGTTGTGCTATATTGTTGTTAATATGCTCATGATATTTACATTGTTGTGAACTAACTTGATCTATCTAGTAATTTCATTACAAGTGGTATCAAAACTTCGATTTGGGCAAGGTTTTGTGGCACAATTTTTGTTTTAGGGACGAATGTAGTGTTTGTTTTATGAGTTGCAAGATCAAAAAAACATAACTTGTGATCCAAGAAAAAATTATTTTTTCCATCAACACAATATTGCGAGTTTTTTAGAAGAAAAAAGTCTGCACTTTTTTTTCACACCCTTGTGCAAATCAATAGTCATTGGATTCATCTCGGTGAGACAATCAAAGTGGAATAAGCCTCCGGTACACTTTTTTTGGCCCAAAACCCTCCATCCTAAATTCCCAAACCATAAATCCTTGAGTTCATGCATTGTCAGTCCAAACACTCAAGGCCACAGAAAAGGGCAAGCCACTCCAAGAAAAACACCTAGCAAGGAGACATGGAGTCCAAAACTTCTGATTCTGGGGGTTTTGGGTTGGTTACACAACTCCAGGCAGATGTGCAAAGCATGGTGAAAAAAGATCTAAATGTGATCAAACAGGTCATGGATGTAATGAAGTCAGAGTTAAGCACCATCAATGGGACATTGGCGATTCTCTTGGCTCATATTCTAGTAATGCCATCGTCAAATAATACTCCACCGAGCTAGTTGGGTTCTCCCAACCAGAACAATCAAGGCTTAAATTCAAGTTCGAGGAACTTGCTACCAAAGTGGAAGTGCACAAGTTTGATGGTAAAGATCCGATCACTTGGATCAAGCAAATGAAAAATTTATTTGATCTACAACAAACCCCATGTGCATAGAAGGTGGTCATGACATCTCTGTACTTAGAACTAGAGTAGTTCATTTGGTATGGATGGTTGTGCGCTCAAAAGTAAAAGAAAGGCCTTATTGTTACTTGGTCAATGTTTATTGACAAGTAACACATGCACTACCACAACAATGTCATAGAAAACTATTTCAGCCAGTTAGCAAGATTGAGACAAATGGGGACTTGCAAGGATATATTCAGCAATTCCATAACCTATCTTTACTCATCGTTGACATCACAGAAGACCACCTACATGACCTATTCTTAGGTGGGCTCAAGGATAGCATCCAACTTGATGTTTGCATGTTTAATCCAAGTTCAGTATTAGAGTCCATGGTCTTCGCATGCAGTGCAGAGGAAAGAGATCTAATCAAACGACAGGATTTCACTACTAGTGGAGAGTGCATTGTTCCAGCACAATCATTCCCTCAGCCTACCAAATTGACTTCTCAACAAATTGAATAGAAATGAGCAAAAAAGTGATAGAAAGTACAATAAAGGACATAAATGTGTTGAGAAGAAATTGTTCTACATTGAAAGGACCAACGAAGAGGAAGAGGATGATGAAGTATCAGGTGAGGGTGAGGAGAAGCCAGAGGAGGAATCTAAAGATTGTCAACCATCTCATGCCATGCATTTTCAGGGATCAACCCTTCACAAATCCTCAAGGTTGAGGGTTTCCTCAAGAAATAGAAGATGACAGTATTGATTGACTCGGGGAGTAACATAACTTCATCAACAATAAATTGCAAGCATGCTTGAATTGTTTTGTTTATCCAACTCCAAAATTTCAGGTCATGATTGCAGATGGTGGCACAATCAATTGTTCAAGAAAATGTCATAATTTCAAAATTGCCATGGGAAATTACAAGGTAAACTCTTCTATGTTTTCTAGTCCCATGGGTAGGGCTGACTTAGTTTTGGGAGTCCAATGGCTCACAATCTCGGGCATGATAGATATGAATTTCCAGAAGTTGTTCATGTGTTTTCATTTTGAAGGCAAAACATTTGAACTACGTGGATTGTGTGCAAAGTCCCACAATTGGTTAGTTCTCCTCAGATGCAGAAGATTCTCAAAAAGGAGGCAAATGGGTTTGTAGCACAATTGTTTTCCTTAGAATTATAACCAACAAAGATGTCTACACAGCCTGATCTACATAAGATTATTGATAAACACTGTGGTTTTTGGAGCAATGCCAAAAGGACTACCACCAAAAAGAGAACATGATCATGCCATTTGATTCCTACCAATGAGTCAACCACCAAACATCAAACCATATAGGTACCCATACATCTAGAAGAGTGAGATTGAAAAGATGGTACAAATAAATGTTGGAGGCTAGTATTATCAAGCATAGCCAAAGTGTATATTCATCCCTTGTGGTAATGGTGTGTAAGAAGGATGATACATGGAGGATGTGCCCAAATTATAGAGAATTCAACAAGTACACCATCAAAAATAAGTTCCCTTTTCCGATAGTTGATGATTTGCTAAATGAATTGCATGGTGTTGTCTACTTTAGAAAACTAGATCTTCCTTTAGGTTACCATCAAATTCAAATCAGAGATGAGGATATACATACAACTTTCATAACTCATGAAGGCCATTATGAATTTTTGGTAATGCCTTTTAGTCTCACAAATGCACGATCTGCATTCCAAAGTTTGATGAACACTATCTTTAGGCCTTTTTGTGGACATTTGTCTAAGTATTTTTTGTTGACATACTAATACACAATAAAACATGGGAAGAACACTTGCAATATGTGAATCAGGTATTGATAATTCTAAAATAGCATCAGCTTTATATCAAGCCTTCCAAGTGTTTTTTTGGAGTACATGAGGTGTAGTAGTTGGGTCATATTGTGTTGCATGAAGGCATCAAAGTAGACCCTCACAAGATCAAGGCGATAGAATGATAAGTTCCAAAAACCCTCAAGAACCTCAGAGGTTTTTTAGGGCTGATAGGTTACCATCATCAATTTGTGAAAAATTATGGAGGCAACACCATTCACAACTTTGTTGAAGGAATGCTTCCATTGGAATGAAGCGGCCATCAAGGCATTTGAGAAACTGATGGAGGCCTTGTGCTCCACTCCATTTTTGGCTACCCCAGATTTTCAAAGACCTTCATTGTTGAATGTGATGCATCAGGATATGGAATAGGGGCAGTACTCATGCAGGAAGGGCAACCCCTTACATTTGAGAGTCGTTAGCTCAAAGGTAAAAATTTGCTAAAGCCTATCTATGAGAAAGGAATGATAGTTATTCTTCATGCAGTCAAACAATGGAGACCTTATTTGATGGGTAGACATTTTAAGGTGAAAACTAATCATGATAGTCTAAAATACTTCTTGGAATAGAGGTTGTCTTCCAAAGAAGAACAAAAATGGGTGACCAAAATACTGAGGTATGACTTTGAAATCATATATAAGAAAGGAAAGGATAATGTAGTCGCAAATGCACTATCCAAGAGGGATGAATCCAAAAAGGCATTGTTATGTGCAATGTCCATATGGCAGGCAAATTGGGTGTATGAGGCAAGATCGGAATGGGAAAATAACAGTGATACACAGATTCTTATTCTACAGCTCCAGTAGAATTCTAGTGTCTCGAATAGATTGTACCATTCCAATATTTTTGCCCTCAAACACAAGATCCTTACAAAGCTCCATGCATCTCTAGCTGGGGGTTATTCAAGGTTTTTGAAAACCTGTCATAGAATCAAACAATATTTCTTTTGGGAAGGACTCAAGGGGTATACCCAAAAAATTGTGGCAAAATGCATGGTGTGTCAGTAAAACAAAGGTGACACAATTAAGACCCCAGGGCTTCTACAAACCTTATCTATTCCTAGCCAAAGATGAGAGGAGATTTCCATCGATTTCATAACAGGTTTGCCTAGGTTGGAGGGTAAAAATGTTATCATGGTTATCATAGACAGGCTCATAAAATATGGCCATATTTGTGCCTTGTCTTATAGACATTTGTAGCCAATACAATAGAAAATGCTTTTCAAGATACAGTTCAAAAGCTACATGGTATCCCCAAGATCATAATAATTGATCGTTACCCCATCTTTACCAGTAATATTTGGACTAATTTATTCTCGTGTTTGGGTGCTCAGTTGGCTCATAGCTTGTCATATCCTCAATCTAATGAGAAAACCGAGGTGGTCAACTAATGCCGAGAGGGTTATCTCCATTGTTTTGCATCGGATAAACAAGAAAGATGGGTCCATTGGCTGCCACTAGCAGAATGGTGATATAACACTTCCATACATCATCCAAAATGTCTCCATTTGTGGCACTGTATGTTTATGAACCCCCACTCATCACCTCATCATTGAGGGTATAACCAAGGGTTCAAGCTGTTAAGGAACACCTTCAACACCAGCAAAAGGTAAGAGCTATTTTAAGAGAGAATTTGGCAATAGCACAAAACCGAATGAAGCAGCAAGCAGATCAACACTGTAGCTAGAGGCGTTTTGAAGTGGGTGATTGGGTCTTTGTGTGTCTACAGCCATACAAGCAAAAGTCATTGAAGCAATAAAAAAAGGATAACAAACTTTCTCTTAAGTATTATGGCCCTTATCAAATCCTACAAAAAATCATTAGTGTCGCATACAAGCTAGAGCTACCTCAGTCTACACGCATACAACTAGTATTTCATGTCTCCTACTTAAAGAAGGTAATTGGACAACAAGTATCTGCCCAGATTGAGTTACCAAAGCTGGATGAGGAAGGCATTCATTTTGGAACCTAAGGAGATCCTTCAGACATGCACTAAAAAGTTGTGAACAAGGGAGATTAAGGAGTATTTGATAAAGAGAAAGAATCTGACAAGAAGATCTCAACATGGCAGGATGAAGCATTCCTGCAGCAGCATCCAAAGTTATTCAATGTTGAGGGCAATGTTGTTTTGAAGTGGAGGGGCATGCTACGCCCTCAAACTATAGCATATTTAGGGATATATATGGCTAATTTGTGGTCTGCATCACCTTTTATCTTGTCTTGTCACATTTCTCTATGTTCCCATATTGTTAATAGGGTCCATCTATGGAGTAACCATAGCCTAAGTAGGGTATATATAGGAGGTAGTGGTTAGTACTTGAGCATCACGTACAAATTCTATTTTTATTGCATCATTTTGGAGGTTGCCTCCTCGAAGTGGCTTAGTCTTATTTATCAAGCATTTTGCTCTATTGTCAATTATTGGTGTGGATCTGCTTATTTTGTTTTCATTATTGCATTATATTGTTGTTCATCTGCTCATGATATTTACATTGTTGTGAACTGAATTGATCTATCTAAGTGATTTCATTACAGTCTTGGATCAATTGTCCTTTGTTGACTTAATAACTTTCTCCAGAGTGTTGTGAGAAAGAAAAGCTTACTTAACATTCCTTCTCAACATTATAGTCGTCTTATTCAAAATCTCCTCAATGTATGGCGACAAGGCTTTAGGCTCATTGTCAAAGTTCATATCCCTATATCTTGAATCCCTTATTACATTCTGAAAAGCCTCGTAATTTGTTTAATGTTGTATTCATTTCTCTTAAAAACCCTTGTTAGTTGATTCTTTTCTTGTTTGAATTCCTCATCGTTTAGATTTATTATGGTTCTCGTGACAAGGGTTTTAAGAATGCACACTTTTCCTATTGAGTGGTAATGGGAAAATTTATGCAAATATAAGTTTGCCTGAGTTTCTTTCTTGTATTTTGTAAACACCTATATTTGGCACAAGACCCTTATTTCTAGAGGCTTATCCCAAATTTACCATATTTGGCAAACTTGTACATTTTACCCTGTTTCTAAGACAATCCTAGCACCAAATAGGTCTACACTTGGTTCATTGGGCCTAAAAAGCACCTCAACTCTTATCAAAAATGTATACATTAAAACATTTAGACTATCATTAACCTTTTAGCCAGCCTTGCTTCACAAGAAGAGCCTAACTAGTCTTTAGGACAAACCCGTGTACTGTGCAAGTCCATCTAGGACAAACCCATTCACTATACAGGTTTGTCCCTTTTATATTTGTGGGTGTATTTGCATTTTGTTGTTGATCATGCGACTAATGCGACTTTAAATTTGCCTTTATACATTTCTAAAGTTGGGCGGTGTGCATAAGTTATCCTACATCAGCCTAGATCATAGTGTTGCGTCTCGGCGAGTACTCGCGATTTCGAGCCCAAGTCGATCACGCCAAGGCCTCAAACAGTTTTTTGCAGACTCGGTGAGTCCTGTGACGGGACTCGCAAGTCTGCCCAGACTCGCAAGTCTGGGCAGACTCGCGAGCCCTGTCACAGGACTCGCCGAGTCTACAAAAAACCCAAATTTTTTAAAAATTCAAAACAAAAAAAAAACTCGCAATAAAGTGAACAAACAAAAACATAAAGCTAAACCTAAAAGACATTACAACATCCTCAAAGTGCCATTCACTCATTCTAACTCTGTTTTCATGAGCCCAATCCATTTTTCATTTTCTTCCATTGTGATTAAAATTTCAGATTTGTTCTTTTTGCTACAAAGGGGTTGATTGCTAGTGTGCAAAGGTTGGTTTAGCCACAAGTGAGTGTATTGTTGGAGCCTTGGAGGCTACAGCTTCAAGGCATTGGTTCTTTTTAAGTGCATTGGCTGATCCAAAGCTTCAAGTCAAAGTGTGTGCACTGTGTGGATTGTGTGTGGTTGTGCATTGTTGGAGGCTTAGAGCTAATTCAAGTGTGCATCTACAAGAGGTAAATTGCATGAACACTTCTCTTTTATTTCTCTCATTTCCTAACATTTTTTTCTTCTTCATTACACATTAAAATTTAAAACCCATGGTTATTTTATTTTTTTTTACCTTTTCCCTTTCTTTCTTGTGATATATATTATGATTCATGAACCATGGTTATTGTTGTTTTTCTATTCTATGTTTTTTCTTGATGTATATTTAAAATTTGCAAAGTTAAATGTTAACCCTACGGTCCTTAGTACTTACCATTAATTTTTGTTTATGTACAATGTAGTTTTTTGGGTCCTAACGCCTGCCATCCTACAGTTACCATGACGGGAAGAACAAAACATCCGAGAGACCCTGCTTGGAAGCATGGCATTGAGGGTTCGAAGAAAGGGCATGTGACTTGCAAATATTGTGGGGCTAAGTTTCTTGGTGGCGGCATTAATCGCTAAAATATCACCTTGCCCACATACCTAAGCGTGATGCTACAGTATGTCCCGACGCAAAGCCTAAGGTTATAAGGGAGATCATGGCTCAGTTGGAGAGCTTTCATGAAAAGAAGTTAAAGGAGAAGCAAAACCAACAAATAGCTATTGCTTCCAAATCCAAACCCATACCTCCAATTCCTGGATCGAGTTCGAGTAGCATTGGCCCTAGAGAGCGTAATTCGGTGAGTTGGTTCATCCCACGCAGTGCTCCTGGTTCCCAACCATCGCTAGAAAGCACAAGTTGGGACAAGGACAAACATGTAGCTGCGAGAAGCGCAGTGGGTGACTTTTGGTACTATTGTGACATTCATTTTCATGCGGCAAGGTAATAATTAATATCATATTTTTTCGATTTCTTCTACATTAAGAACTAAAAAAATTATGAATCTAGAATGTTAATGTAATTCTAAGAATCTAAATATGTTTATTAATTATAAGATCTTTTTTTATATTTAAATTCTAAATTTTATTTTTTTGGCATTTTAGATCACCCTAATGGCAAGCACTAGTAGATGCTATAGTTGTTGTTGGTCGGGGGTTCAAAGCTCCCTCTATTAATGATTTTAGGGGGGCAATTTTGTCTAGTGAAGTGGCTGATGTGAAATCAATCATTGATGAGCAATGAATTATTTAGAGGAATAAGGGTTGCACTATCATGTCCGATGGATGTACTGATAGAAAAAATAGAGCATTGCTGAATTTTTTGGTTTCTTCTTCAGGTGGGACTGTCTTCTTGAAGTCCATTGATTCCTCTAGGAGAATTAAAAATGTTGATTACTTATGTAACATTTTTGAAGAAGTTATTGCAGAGGTGGGTGAAAAAAGTGTGGTACAAGTAGTCACGGATAATGCAGCAAATTATGTTGCAGCAAGTAGGCTACTCATGCAAAGGCACCCCTCGATCTTTTGGACTCCTTGCTCAGCACATTGCATCGATTTGATGCTAGACAATATTGGGAAAATGGAGTGGGTCATGCCAATTGTAGAGCAGGGTCGTAATATTTGTAAGTACATCTACAACCATGCTCGGGTCCTCTTTTTAATGAGAGAGTTCACAGACAACAAGGAGTTGGTCCAACTTGGTGTAACCTGTTTTGCAACCTCCTTCATCACCTTGCAATCTTTGCTACAATCAAAAGTTTCGTTGAGGCGAATGTTTGTTAGCGAGAAATGGAGTGAGTCTTCATATGCAAAGACCATTGGTGGGGTTGCTATTGTAGAGTGGGTATTCGATGAGTCCCACTTTTGAGTGCTGGCAAAGGAGATTGTAAATGTAAGTCATTTTAATTTGCTTGAATTTTCATTTTCTTTATTTAAAAACGTTATGTAATTTAATTTTTTAATTTAATACTTAAGAGTTATAATTCTAAAGTACGTTTTTTAATATTTGTTATAGGTCACCGAACCATTGGTTTCTCACCTCCGTGTGATTGATGGAGAAAAGCCCGCAATGGGCTTATATCTATGGGGGCATGGACCGAGCCAAATAGCAAATAAAAATTGTCTATGGCATGGTTGAAGCTAAGTATATGTCCATTTGGGATATCATTGACCAACGGTGGATAAGACAACTTCATAGGCCACTTCATGCTTGTGCCTACTTTTTGAACCCAGCCTTCCAATTCCTTGAGAGCTTTAAAGCTGACGAGGAGGTTATGAGCGGCCTCACACAGTCATAGAGGCCATGGAGACAAATATGCAGACAAGGGTGAAGATTATGTCCGAGATTGAGGTTTACAAACAAGCACTAGGAGATCTCTTTTCTCGAGATATTTGCAAGGCAACTAGGACAACAATTAAGCCAAGTAAATTTTGAGTTGAATGATCAAAATTTTCCATTTTTTTAATTGTTTTTTCACATTTTTTGATATTGAAGTCTGAGACATTTTAATACCCATGGTTATAGATGCATAGTGAGAAAATTTTGCTACAAAGGTGTTGAATCTTCAAAGGATTGCTATTCGAGTGCTAAGCCAACCATGCAATGCTTCTGGGTGTGAGCGCAATTAGAGTATGTTTGAGCACATTCACTCCAAAAAGCGCAATAGGTTGTCAATGCAAAGGGTGAATGACCTTGTATTTGTGCATTACAACCTTCACCTCCTTCACAAGAAGATTATAGGGGATGAGGAAGACTTATCCCCCATTGAGCTAGAGTATGATCCACAGTTAGAGTGGATCACAGAAGATGACAACCGTGTGTTTACAGAGGAGGACCATAAATGGGTTGATCAGGCCGATCGTGAGGCAGAGCTTGTAGCATTGGGAGAGGAGGAGGAGCAAGGTCATACATCTAGGGAAAAAGATGTGGTGGTAGATAGAGATACTACAAGGGCGAGTACAATGGCTGCAGCTACTTCTTTGACATATAAAAAACATCGTAGGCTCCAACGTATTGGAGCTTGTGTTGAGAGGACGAGCAATGCATGCTCTTCTCAACCTTAAAACTTAGATGTATCTTTTTATATTATGTTTTTGTTGATGCCATTTCCATGGATTTCTAAATCCATATTTTGTATGTAAAAAACAATTTGATGAATATAAAAACTACTATTTAATATTAATTCTCAACTTTCAAATTTCAAGTTCAATTGTTCAACTGAAAACATTCAATATCGCATTATTTACTTACTTCTTTGTGTATACATGTGTATGTTAGATCTAATTAACTAGTTTTGAGTGCAGTTTTAAGTGGATTTGATATGGAATGCATTTTAATAGTTTTTCTTCTAAAATTCACTATTTTTAATGATTTTTAAAAATTTGCCGAGTCTTGCCGAGTCTTTTTGCCGAGTCCAAGTCCGAGGCAAAAAAAGGCTTGCCGAGTCTAAGTCTCAACACTATGGCCTATATACACAAGGTCTTGTCAAACCATAAGAGTATGGGAGAGCTACACACATCACACAGAGAAAATACTTCAAGCGAAGTCATACCAAACTTCAAGCTTAGAGCCAAGCATCAAATCCTTTATACTTGCGACATTGTCATTCTATCTTGGTCTCTCATTATTTCCCCTATGCCAAAGGAGGGTATCATACTATAGCAATTGCATTTTCACTTCTAGGGAAGAGGAGGTTAAAACCCCTCATTCAAGCTATTCCATCCACACACTCACAAAACTATGTGGAAGTCTGATTCCAAGCATGTGAGATACATAGTTTGCAACGTTAGCTTGGCAGTTGCCCAATTTCATTACTTTTTTTTGTTTTTGGAGTGTCAAGCTAGGTTGAGGAGGAGATTCTTCTATTATGTGCAATTTGCCTGGTATATTTGCAAAGTGAAGACACGAATATAATAGGAAAGTGATAAGAGCACAAGTGACAGAGAAATCATCTTACAAAACTTTAATAGAACAGACATGGACACAGAGAAGCAAACACAGCGCAGACAAGACTGTCACGATTGGGTTTGTCCAGGACGCACCCGCACAATGCACAACATTGTCCAGGAGCAACATACAGTTTCCAAATTTTAGGAGCAAGTTGCACACAATCAGTGCAGGCAATCTACAAGCTCATATTTCCAAAACAATAAATAAGTGTAATCATTTCTTATCCCTTTGTCAATTACATTGCTTAGCTTGGTTTCATTGTGGCACTTAGACTTGTTTCTCTTCATAATCTCTTAGATATATATGAATTATGTACTTGCATTCATATATGCTTAGATCTATTTAATTGCAACTAGTTTATTCCTTATTTTGTGTAAAACCAGAATTAAGCTAAACATATTCTTAACAACCCTGAGAGACGTCACTCATGCTCTTTACTAAAATATACAAAAATGGAAAGCAACCACCCATCTCTAACTCCTTGGTAAACCAAATATTGTCACAAAGACTATTTAAGTAAGTTTCAAATGCTTCCAGATTCCCTTTTGTGTGGCCAACATAAAATACTATCGTTGACATATCTTTTCCACCAATTTGACTTCAAAGGGTAGACAATGAGAGCTTTCATCTCAAAAAGTTACATAGAGAGATTTGTGACTACATATGATGTGTATCCTCTTTATTTGTTCAACATAAATTAGTGTTGTTGACATATCTCTTCCAACAATTTGGCTTCAAAGGGTACACAAAGAGGGCTTTCTCCTCAAAACATTGCATAAAGAGATTAGTGACTACATGTGATCAATATAAGCTCGTAGCAACCCTCTCAGTTTGTTCATAGAAATTATTTAAACAGCAAAAATGGTTGATCTCAAGCAAATATCTATCAGGTCAAAGGTTCCTTCGCTCTCGAATTCATATAAACCTCAATAGCCTCTATAACCAAGATCTTTGTATACAAAGAGACAACATGAAAATTAATTAGAAGATCCCTTTCATACGCCCTAGGGTCTTTAATGAACGTGATAAAATGTGTTGAATCTTTAACGAAAGAGGTCATAGCCACACATGACTTTAACTTCTTCGTCAAAAGGCGGCAAGGCCATCAATTGGGGAATCAACAAAGTTGACTATCGGTCTCAATTGTTCTCCTATGATGTGAATCTTTGGCAAACCATAGATTCTCATAGTTGCTTCTTTCTTTGGTGTGAGCCTCTTCTTCAAGTCATTGCACAATGAAAAATCTTTAATTGCCCTTTTCACCTTTCTCATCACGCTACCAATCCAATTCCTTTCAAATCTTATGAAGTTGTAATTGTTCAATAGGTGGCCCCCTGTTTTGTAAAATACTTTGCTCTATCCATGACAACTATCACATTACTATTGACAAAAGACAACATGGATCTACAAATTCTAGTATAACTCCTTTCTGAACTTTTGATTGTCTCTAGTTCAGTGTGTAGCCCTCAAATTGCCACAATTAAACAAAGAACAAGCTCTTTCCCATCTCAACCATAAATCTAAAATTTGAATGGAATGAACAAATCTAGAATATTTGTTAATGAGTATTGGTTAGCATTAGAAGATGAATCTAGAAATTGAATAGATTTACGAAGTCTGAAATATTTAATAATATAAGCAATGATTAGGCACTTTGACAGGTAAGAAGCACATGGAATGATTTGGCACCAATTTGTGGATTATGTGGGCACTTGAAACATGGTAACAAGGTTTGAAAAGTTCGGTAGCTTTGAGAAGGTAAAAGGTTCGCATAGTTTGGAATTTCAAAAAAAAATCGAAAAGGTTCGAAAGTATACAAGCATAGATATAGAATATGAAAATTATATGAAAGAAATATTTTAATGCCCATTGTTCATAGCATTGCAAAATTTAAAAATTGATACATCAAACGATTGTACAACATTAGAGAGTGGCAGTCGCTTTGTAGTCTATACTCACTCTCCAGTTTCTATAGTCTAGTCCATGTAGCCACTACGCTGTAAAATGACAATTTGAACTACTTCAAAATATATATAAAATATCAAATGGGTTGTAATCCGATTGGTTAGGATGATGGTATGTCACAATTATTATATCATCCACCAAAGTATAAATCCACGAAGAACCCTAAAAAACTAAGGGATGTCGTTGGGTTCGAATTATAGGTGAATTTGGTAGAATGGATACCCTGAGCCCTTGGCACTACGTTGAAGAAGGTTGATTATTCATGCACCCAAATCGCGAAGTTTATCCTTGAATCAGAAATTTAAATATAAATGATCTAACTCATGATTACTAATACAATTAGTGCCAACATCTTGATCCAACGCAGTTGCACTACCATTACAAAATTCACTATGTCCATCATGGTTTTCAAAGCATGCGGGTTCGAAAACAGTGTACATGACAAAAATGAGGGTTAATGTCATGGTCAATATGTTGATCTGGCAATGGCAGGTTTAATCCTAAAAAATTCAACCTTGAGGTTCGGTTGAACCTTGTTAATATGAATTGAAATATGACAAATCACTGATTTTCCAATTGTGCCTATTCTATAAACAATAAAGTGCTATTTTCATGTTTTGATCTCCCTTATTTCGTTTGATCTAATTAACAGATAACAAGAGAGCGAATATCACAGTCGCCAAGGAACTTGAGTTTAGGAGTTGTACCCATGCCCAGATCTCCTAGTGGATATGTTTAAATGCAATATATTCATACCTATTTTAAAATGACATCCTTACCCATGTATTGGTATCATACATCTCTAGGTGACCATATAGAGGTGGTGCTAAAAATATGGTTTTTTATTAATAAATTTTTCCTCGAGGCATTTTAAGAATAAGAGAGAATGGTGGTCGATTCAAAAAATAGGGAAAATATTTACATGCCTCTATTGTACTAAGTGACCCAGTCGATAATAATTTCAGCGCAAGATCCATCCCAATGCACCAATAAAGTATAAAAAGAAGCACATGTTAAAAATAAGGGAAATATTTAGAAAAGCCTAAAT
Source organism: Torreya grandis (assembly GCA_037957365.1). Lineage (NCBI taxonomy): Eukaryota > Viridiplantae > Streptophyta > Pinopsida > Cupressales > Taxaceae > Torreya > Torreya grandis. Next base: position 3,191,073 of record JARHVA010000561.1, on the reverse strand, counting down.
TTTTTGAGTGACAGGAATGTTAGGGATCTAAGGAATGAGAGTACGCGGTGGTAAATTTCAAAATGGGGAAAAAAATTTAAATGCTTACATATTTACTGAGTGACACCCTAATATCAACTTAATTTCAGATCTTCCGAGTATCTAAATAAAAAAAGCCCCGTTTGCTTGGAATAAATAATTCCAACAAACGAAGCTCCACCAAATGCACGGATATTCTTCATCCATCATGATGATCCCATTCAAACTCCTTAACACAGTTTTTTCCTGAAATTCTTTCTATTGATTATTTCAAGCTTCCACAGTCCATAATTATTGAAAAATAAATTTCAGGGAAAACAGCAATACAAATTTGGATAATCTTAAAATGAAAAAAAATCTGAATATCATGGATAAAAATTGGATAATCTTAGAATGAAGATTTTTCTCAATATCATTGATAAAAATTTGTAAGCAGGTTACTCCACAGAAACATAAACAATTTTGGATACTCAACATTCCAAACCACATTTTGTGGGCCATCATCAAGCTGAATGATTAGTTCTTCCTTTCTTTCAGGTATTTAAAGTGTAGAATGCCATCATACCTGAATAGAATAGCATGGTCTGTACAGTACCGTGTTTGCTCCTCCCCTCCCTACAAATTATTAAAAACAAAATAATTACATAATTTAACTTTCAGATAGTGCTGATTTTCTTGATATATTCTATCCAATTATCCCTCGAGAGGGGTCTTCAAGATTGACCGAAAACATCAGAAATCAAAGGATGTAACACAGTTTATTCTACATATAATATTTACAATGTCAACCTGTGTAATTCTCAAAGAATTAATATAATATCAATTAAAACTTGTGGGATTGAAAAAATAAATTTTAAATCAGGCTGTGTTACTTTGGTGTGATTTTGATTTTCTATGGGAATAAGGAATCCTGTAAAACCCTCATTTAACTTGCAAATAGCACACACTTTCATGTGTAAGAAAATATATATAAATCAAATAACTTGTGGGATTTGAGAATTAATTTCAAGTTGGGCCCGGAATTAATTTCAAGTTGGTCCCGTGGTAATTTGATCTGATTCTAGTTTATAAGGCATAATTAGGCTTGATTCTAATAGCGTGGTCCCGTTGAGGGGGTTGCTGCTCAGATTACTCTGTTTTAGGGGTCTCATGCAACTGCTAAACAAATAAAACTGCACAAATAAAAAATCGTTCCTTGAAAAATAGAAGCAGCGACTGTTTCCTGCAAGTATTTTCAGAGCTGTGTAGAGGTGGAGGGTTATGGCTCTCGAGAGATGAAAATCGCTTTTAACCAATCAAAATTGTTTTATAAATATGTTGAATTTGCAGTTAAAAACGTTTTTTTAATTCATGGACCGTTTCACTGCATACCTCCACCAAAATTATTTCTGCAGCATCCAGTAAAAAAATTCAAGTAAGCAGCTACATGGGACCAGGTCGTAATATTTTAGGCGGGAGGAGGACCATCTAAAATCCTCGTTCAATTATTTAAAAAGGATCTTGTAAAACCCTCATTGCATTAATAAACTGAAGGATACTTTAAAACCCTAATTTGATTATTTCATAAATAACGTAGCTCATTTAATTATTTGAAAAAAAAAAGCAAATTTTGATGGCTTGCAGGTACCTGCAGTAAGACAACGCCATTGATGGGGAGACGTTGTGATTGAAGATGTTGGCGCATGGCATTCACCAGTTTTGATCGATTTTGGCTGTGAAGTTCCATGGGAACTTCGGGTGGATTTTGCAGACCCATGGCTGGACTGGCTGGGCTGGCTGTTATCAAAGAATCTTTTCTCTGTTTATGTATTTATAGTTGATTAAGGTCGTTTGCTTTGGATCAATGTACTTTAAGCATGCTTTAATTAGATTCGGCATGCTTTTATTTTATTTTATTTTATTTCTACTTTCTTTTGTTTGTTTGTTTTTTTTAAATTCAAATAAAAATTATTGGAAATGCATTGTCATGTTTATTAATTAAAAATATAAATATAAGATGGGTTATAATAAAAATAAGTAGTGGTTAGTCTGGGTTTTTATGTTTTAAATAAGGAATTGAAATAAATGAAGATATAAAGATGATTCTACATAAAATGTTTTATAAAGTTAAAAATAAAAATTTCAAATGATAATTATTGTTTTCTTAATATTTTCTATTGAATTGTAGAGAATTGAATTAATTAAATTTAGTTTAAAAATATGTATTTAGTGTATTTAGAAGGGCATGTTTCATTAATTCTGATTTGTAAACATGAATTTAGTGGAGCATGTTTCACATTTGTGGTTCCGTGATAGTTGTTTTAGTTTAATCATTAATAATATTTATTCGTAATCTATATTAAAAATCAACTATACATAATTTAATATTAAATATTTATAAATATATATAATATAATATTAATGTAGATTTATTTATTTATAATATAAATTAAAGTATTAGATAATTATAACATAAAATAAATGTCTTTAATGGATTCAATGTTACTAATATATGTATAATGGAAGGAGTCAACTATCAATGGTAAGGGAGACTCCAACACGAGACTCAAGTGTAAAGCCCACCTTTCTTACCGTTTGGTCACCACCACAAATACACTTAAAAATTCTATTAACTGAGAACTAGATAATTCATAAATTTAACTAATATATCATGCATATATTATTTTGTTTTAAAAAGTTATAAATATTATCTTACTTATAAATTTAAATTAATTATTTATTTTTATTTTTTGAATTTATATTACTTTTTTAATAGATATTATTTAACTTAAATAAGTATAATTTGATATTGGTTTAACTATGATTCATTTATATATAATAAATATATTTTATTTTGGATTCAAAATTAATGTTTCTTATATTCTATCATAGCATTATAGGATAAAGCTTTTCCATCAAATTCAGTTAACTAAATCATAACCTCTTGTGTCAACCTCGCAATAACATTCAATTATATTTAATGAAGACTATTTAATTATATTTAATGATTGTAATAAAGAAAAATCAAAATTGTCCAACATGGACTTGCCGCCATCTGAAACCCACGGGTCGGGCCAATGGAATATTTAGTAATCCGTAAATGAAAGCATTGACAAGTGTTGAACAGTACAAAATAGGAGCATTAATGATGTTTACATGTTTTTTTTATATTTATATACTCGGCACTGCTATATTACATATAACAAGTTTAATGTGTCAATCACTCCATGGTTGCTTTCATTAAGATGCCAATTTAAATTAGTGGAGAGTCTTAATTTAATGTTGCAGTTTCATGTAAATGTGTAATAAATGGGTATTCGTGGCTCCTTATTAAATTGATATTTTATGATGTAAGAATAGTCTTTTTCTTTTTTTTTTTTTTAGTATTTTAAGATATTTGTTAAAATTAGATTTCATATATAAAAATAGTTGTTTAATTTTAACTCCATTTTTATAATCATAAATTGAGGAGCACTTAAACTTGCATTAGTGTAGGAGACACATGTTAATATTGTATTCAATTTAAAGAAATGTGCTCAAATAACACTAGCAAAATATTCAAAAATTAATATGTCAAACATTAGGCAAAAGATTATAATTGTTAATGCAATATATATTTTAAACATTTTCATTTGTTGAAAGAAAAATAGATAATTGAAAAGTGAAAGTTACAATACCCTGGCATGACAAGGACTAATAAAAAAGTGGTCAATTGATATTTACAATCCAAAATAAATGATAGCAAGCCAAAAATTAATATTAAAAACAAGCCTCAAAATATATAATTAGCGACATCAATTTTTCATTAACGATAAAGTTTATATGCTTCTCTTAACATTCAGGGGTACGTTGAGAAAGCAGTGTTGTAATTTCAACACTTGAAAGAGTTATTCAACTACTATAAGTGTGATCATTGCACCATAAGCAAAGTTCCTCCTAATATCCATCGCACAACTCTCCTCCGTCGCCATCAAGGCAATGGTAGAGTTGGTCACATAATTGCTTCACCACTCCTCCTCCTCAACAGAGATGTTAAATTTCATTGGCATGTGGTAAGTTTACCACTAGACCATCTCGTTGGACCTCCCTTGTTAGTTTCCTGACCACTTGGGTGGGGAGTGTTTATGCCTCTGGGTCAAGATGGTTGGTGTTAGATCCATCATCAAAACCCTATTCTTGCATTGCCATCCTTCCTAAAGATGATCTACCACCTCCTTTGTCTAGTGTCATTGCTTGAGCTTAATAATAATTCAAAAAAATGAATTAAATTTAATTAGATAAATTAATATATATTTGAAATATAGTAAATATCTCGTGTTTGTAGGATAAGAGTCGCTCCCTCTCTAAGAATGATTACTATTTGAACTCCCCCCAAACTTTTCTAGACCAAACTAAATTTTCACAAAGCCTAGAGGAAAAATCCAAGAATCATTGGTTTCAGTTGCATACCACAAACTTATGTGGGTCATCCCATGGCAGCATCCTCCTCCTTTCTTCAATGTGCCATAAATAATGAAGCTAAAATTTACACTAGGTTGGCCCGCTCATAGGGTGTGGACAAACTTGAGGTTCAAGGAAACTTTATTTTTGTCATATATGTAATCCTCAAAATAATGACACCAAATAGGATATTGAACTACCTATTAGGCCCTATGTTTGACACTCAACTTCCCTTCCATCAACGGAGCTACTCCTATATGTGGATGATCTTATCCTAATTACAAAAACAACACTTGCTTTGAAAGAACACTTGAGGGTCTTAGAGTTTTTTTTGTCAAGAGGTTGGGATGCAAGTAAAACCAAAGTAAAGATGTTTTCATTGTGTAGAAAAAAAAAATTAAATTAACTTATTTTTCAAAGGAAGCTCTTTTAAAGTGGTAGAAGATTACAAGTAATTTAGTCCAAATTTCCACAACAAGCTTAGTTGGGAGACTTGAAAGACAAAAAGAATATGGGAGGGATGGAAGGCTTTGTACTCTTAATAAAATAGATGCAAGAATACAAAATTAGGGGATTGGAAACCCAAAAGGATCTTGCTCGGGTTGTTTGTCACACTGGTGGTGTTTTATGAATGTGAAGTCGAAGGAAGCAATGTGCCAAATCTAAAATGGAGAAAAATAGAGAGAATTAAAAAATACTCAATAACAAGCAACCTCAAAATCAAAACATTGGCTATGTATCATTTCTTATTATTTAAAACAAATGCTTTCATGTTAGAGGCATAAGCTATGATTTATTTGTTAAGTTACTTAAAGAAGAAAAAAAAAAACACATAGACTTATCAATGGCCCATAATGGTAGTGGAGGAAGAGTTAAGTAGGAGGAATAATGCATGGATAAAATAGAACAACAAGTGGATAAGCAAATGTGTCATTAACATACAAGAGTGCCCAAACACGATTGAGGAAATAAAAAGGTTTGTGAGAGAAAAAATCAAGGTAACCATGTCAACAAAACAACTTGGGTAGAAGAAAGAATATTATGTCAAATATTTAATCTCACATGTGATCATGACAAAAAACCTACATAGCAACATAATAAATTGAAAGGAAAAAATGTTGATTGCACATCTAAGGACTAGCTCGCACCATCTTAGATGTGAAATTAACATGTGGATAATACCTAAAGAACAGTGGAAAAAGAGAGTATGCATATTTTATATTATGGGGGTGGTGGAGACAACGTGGCACTACATCATGAAGTGTCCAACTTCTGATGTCACCTGAATCAAATACAACGATAACCTAAAAGTGGACAATATGACCACCTTGTTTGAAGAGGTGACACTAGATAAAACACAAAAAAATGATCAAGATTCATAGTAGAAGATCCAATGTCAAAAAGGGAATGGACATTTTGTAAACCTAATGGGGCAACCATTGTTTCAAGCGGATATCCTTGCATAGAGCACTATTATAATTTCTTTTGGTCCCATACATCACTTCTCTTGTGGATGCTATTAAAATTGTTCATTCATTCAAATTAATTTCTCCCATTCTTTCAACGAAACTAACAAACTAGTTGATTTATTAGAAAATGTAAGGACAAAAATTACAATATTTTCTAAACTAGAAAGCATCAAGCCATTACATTGGTCAAGTCTCACGAAACTACTAGCTCTCAACTCTTGCTTGTCATATGGGTATATAATGAAAAATAAATAAATAGAAAATAAACATTTTGTTGTCAAGAGTCTAATCCCCACAACCTCTCTCTATTATGGATTTGACATGATGTCTTTTTTCCCTCACCTAAAGGCGTCAATCAAGGGAATGATTAATGCCTATACGTTTCTAACACACGCTTCATAGATCTCTTTCCCTGCTCCCCAAAATCATTGAAATGACCTTCCACTCTTGATCAGACATCTCCATTATGTTACCAATGTAAGGTGTGACGCTTATGTCTTAATTCCATTGTACATTAGGGCAAGGGGACCAATAGTTGGGACCCCTAAATTTGGGGTCCCACATCTTTCATATTATGCCACCTCGTGCTCTTAAAAACTGGATTTAGATAGTTTAGCATTTTTTAAGTTTGAAAAGATCATTCAAGAGGAAAATCTATGTTTTGGGAAGTTGTACGATGATGTTTATTGTAACATGTCATTTTTTCCTCATATTTTTGGTGTGACCGATGGTTGGAACCAAAGAGACCAATTAATTTTAAAAATTTGATCAATAATAATTTTCAAACTAATTATTTTATCACTGACATTTATTGTTTATAAATGTGATATGGAATATGTACACATAGGACATAATAAAAAAACCTACATATCATTAATACAAAATAAAATATCATTAATATAAAATTTTAAAAAAAATGGACCATTCATTGAATACATTTTTATTTATTGTTTTAAATGTGATGTGAATATTTGACCAAGCAGGGATTTAATAGAAAATTCAAGGGACCATTAATAAATACTTAAGGGACCGTTATAAACACATAGGGATCATTGACAAGTTGCTCAAGAGTTGCAATCAGATCATACATATTATAATTGTCAATTTGCATATCGTGTTTCATCATAAGAGTTGTCTTTCTTTCATCAATCATTTTTCTCGTATTTCATGAAACAAATTCAATGACTCTGATAAAATCCTCACTTGGGCCTATGAGAGCACTACTTCCTCGTTAGGACCTATGAAATCACAAATTTAATGGCATTGTGACCCTCCTGGAAAGTATTCAATGCATTATAATGAGACTAAAGCATAATCTAACAAAATCTAAACAATTTTTAGATCAAATTTAAAAAAAAACTATTGGTCAATTGACAAGTTATAAGGAAATGCAACTTGGAGGTAGATTTTTATTTTCTTTGTTACATGAAAAGCCAACAATATTTTAGCCATTGCCCATTGGCACAGTTTCCCACCCATAGAGTATTCACTTATTATCCCTCAATGAGTTAGCACATAATGGTAATCAAGTTCTATGGCCTCTTGGTGCTCACTCTTAGATTCTTTTTTTGCTAATCATTAACTAAAAAATTGTTGTGAATCTTTACCCTTAACAACTTTATCAAAACAACTACATTCCTAGGATATATAAATCATAATGCAAAAATAAACAACCTTTTTAATATTCCATTGAAGGATATTACATTTCATCCATCAACACACCTCTTCATGCACACATGTAGTCGCTAAACTTTGAATCACTATTAGATAGTGTCGTAAAATAATTGAGATTGAAGGCTTTAAGAGTAGAAATTTGAAAAATAAATCACATTCATGGCATTTAGTGTCAAATGGTAGTTGACATGTCCCTGCTACCACCACTATAACAAGCATAAAATTTACACTACGTAGCCAACACCACTTTGTTGTCGAAATCCTTTCTAACATCCTTGACAATGCTGAAGGGCACATGTATGTATCTATGATTTGTACTTGGACAGTTGAGGTTACTTTCTAGGTAAAATTATTCCCTGTTAGCATAATTCTCACTTCCAAATATTTAGATCGCCACATGGATTGGATAAATAGTCTTTTTCAACTACAAGTGACTTCCCTAACTGACAGGTACAAGGTATGTTGCATTGAGACTATTTTTTTGGGTATGAAACTTTAATTTCAGTACAAAAATACAAAAAATTGGGATAAATTGAATGTAAAACTATATTATCATGCAACTTCATAGATTTTCATTAAACTATATTTAAATTGTAGATTATTTCCTTTTCTAACTTTTGGGTGAAAACCAATGGGTTTAGCCATGTAACAAAGCCTACAATTTTGCATTAGATCGAGCCATTCACTTGAGATTCATACCAAATGGTCAAACATAGATCTTATCTATGCATCCCTTTCATTTTCCCTTTAAAAACTAGGAAACATGGGGAGAGCTAGTTGTAGACACTCTGTTTTGGCCACTTTCATGTTTAAATTAGATATCATAACAATTTCTAGCAAATGATGTAATTTAAGCCTAAAAATTACCCGTAATACCCAAATTTGTTTGTAAATCATATGTAAGTACCCAGAATTGTGTCAAGGCTTTCTTATTTAGAGTATTACCCTATACGCAATGATCACCTATCTTGGATTCAACCCCGATCAAATTGTGATCTAACAAATTGGCAATTTGACCTTTCGATCTATTAATGTAAAATACTAAAATAATTACTAAATGCTAAAAACCCTAAGCATGATTAATTAAAAAGTAACTTTAATTATTTTCTTAAGTAAAAATTTCAAGTTCAATCAAGGAATTGCATTTTCTAAAAAAGTATTTTTTCAATAAAGATGAGGTTAAGTCAAAAGAATTAATAATATATTTTATAAATGCGTAAAATTAAAAGAAAACATGAGTCGCACCTCATAAATATCTTTTATGAGTTTTCAAGCCTTCATAATTTCTTTAACCCAACCTAGGGTTAATCTTGTAGACATCTAAAACTGGCCACAACTAGCTTCCAATCGAATTTCAGATTGATTCCTACCAACCATTGTAAATTAAGCCTAGGAATCATTAAACATCCCAAATTTGTTTGTGTATCATTCATCAAATCTCAAAATCATGTTGAGACATCCCTAATTGGGGTACCCTACCATGTGCAACAATAACCTCTCACGGATTCATCTCTAATCACCTTACAACATCATAACTACCAATTTGGCCTATGGACCTATTAAGTGGGGCACTTGCACACTTAATCGAATCTTGAAAGAGATAAAAGGCTAATCTATTTCAATTAGTAAGTTAAACAAGATTAAATGCTTAGTTAAATTATCCATTTGAAATTACTGAGTATCTAAAAAAGGAAATTCAAAATATCCTAGCCTTTCATCATTACCTTTATAATGCCATGTTGCAATAGTGTTATAATGCCAAAATATTAAGCCAAGCAACATCAAATCCAAGTTTCCAAGGAGAGAAGGAGATACACAACCTCCATTACCTAAAACTTCTTGAAGCATAAGCTAAGCAAGCCACTCAATAAAACTATTTGGAGCTCCCAAGGAAGGTAAAAGAGTTTTTGTCTTTTATGTTTTTGTTGTGGTTTCATTTATTTTTTGTTACTAAGCTCTCCCTGAAATCTAGGCTAGAAGTGCAAGTGTCAATTTATTTATTTGAGTTTCATTTGCTTGAACTAACACTATACTCACCTCCCTTATTAGATTCCTATGATCACAAATGGCATGCCCGGTAGGACCTTTCAATCATCCCATACAAGCAAGGAGATTAATATACACCTGTTTATTTTTATAATAAATGATTAACAATATTCAAAATTTGAGTTTTAACTTTGTTTTCATGTAATTCTATTTTTTATCAACACAAGTTGTACAAAGACCAACATCGATTCTACAAGACCGACCTTGATTTTCCTAAAACCGAAATCAACCCCTGTGTGAAGAATAGATCATGATAAAAATTGTGATTAATGAGTTTTTATTGGGTTTTACATTTTTTGGTTCTATGTCTAAGAGCTTGAATGTTGTATATTTAACCATTTTCTTTTAGGATCCAGAGAGATATTTGGTTTTTATGCTTGTTTTGCTAAAAATCTTTTTGTGAGAAACCATATTATGTTTTCTATGTTATGCAAGAACTGATGTCGATCTCAATCAATCGACATCGATCCCTACCTGAATCGATCGACATCAACTTCTATGAACCAACATCGATCCTTGCATGGATCAACGTCGATGTTTAAGATAGAAAAATAGGAAACCTGAGAGCAAATTTTGAAATGTTGTTTTCTCACTCACTCTTGGGCTTCTAAGTAGGCAAACCCACTAATAAATTGTAGGTTATAAGGTGTAAAAATCTAAGTTTAAACATGATTAAATATTGCACAAATTTGTATTTGGTGTTTAAAATAAACTTAGTTCTTTTCATGCCTTAGTCATTTTTGAAGTTTTGCAAGTTTTTCAACTAATGCCAAGGGGATCAAATTTCACAAACATACTTCGTTTTGGTGCAATAAAATGAATTTTCACACTAGATAAATACTCTTAAGAGTTTCATTTCTATTGTTTGTTTATTGAAAGTTGTTTATTTTAGCAAAATGATTGATGTGTGTATGCTCTCCCCCATCCCCTTTAGGGAACTCAGGTGACCAAAAGTGTTCATTCTTTAACTTTGTTGCTTTAGTCCAAAATCATGAAAAGAACATTATTAAGGCCCTCCTCAAATTCATATGGATTGCGTGACCCCAAATGACCATAAAATATTTTCACTTGTCTTTATTTTTCATGTATTTTGGCTTATGAGCAGGAGTTCATCACCTCCTGATGAGTTGTTTAAGTAAATGTTGACTTGGGAATTCATCTCCCCACATTGTTTCAACCCCACTCTATAGTGGGGTATATAAATTGAGCTGGTGAATCACTAGGATAGTAGTTTAAGTGATTAAAATACCTCTGTTAATGATTACTTCCCTCATAATGTATGATCAATTCAAACATCACAATACACTGAGCAAGCGATGGATGTGGTGGTTGTGAAAAGGCCAAGACCTTTTTACAACCAATCGATTGATGTGGATCCAATTGATGTGAGAATATCTTATGTTATCCACACTTAGGACCATCTATAAATGCATAAAAATGTATAGTTTAGAATAACCCCACTTATCGTGAACATATTGTTGATGCAGGATGAGTAGCCCAAAGCTTCATTTCACAGTATAAACTCTTGATAGAATAGGGTGCCTAAAAACCCTACTTTTCATGTGCTTTTATTTTTGGATTAACAATTAAAATCCTTTCAAGAATAAGTATAGTGATGGAATTTGATAGTATTATGCAACCTTGTTAGTTTTAGGATTTAAGACATTACACTTAGTTGTTTATGCCATTTGTATCCTTTATTGCATGGTCTTGAGTCTAAACTATTTGTTTTTCATACCACATCAAAATGAGTCTTGTTTATAGATTACTCCTTTATTTGAGGAAACATTACATCACCCATTTAACATCATATCTTTGCCAATTTTTGGTCAACCTTTGTGTGTGTGTCACTTGATTGAAAGGGGTGTCATTACGTTGCCCAATTCATTTCAAATCTTGTGCCTTAGAGTCTTGAAACAAACCATTAATCGCATCTTTAGAGCATGATAGCATTATTACGCTACTCAGATCATTTCAAAGACTTATTTGTCTTGTGTCCAAAATCCAATCTCAAAACCAAAGCCACATGTGCCTTTTGAGATCTTTACCTAGTATCATTATATTGTTCATTCTTGTATAGCTTGTTTGTTTAAAAAAGCCTGATTTTCTAAAGTTGAATTTAAAATTAGCCTTGCTAAGTTGAAATCCAAACATTAATTGGTTTTTGCCTATGCCTTGTGTAATTTTGGCCTAGACATCGATCTTTCTCTTTTGGGTTGTGTAACTTAGGTTAATTATTTATTCAATTTGAAAACTATTGTTTGTGCTTAGATTTGGGGGAAATAGCCTATCTTTCATATGCCTTTTATTTCATGTCGTATACCAATTGACCAAGTTTATTTTTAAATCCGAATGCCTAGTTTATGCCAAAGTGTTTCAATTAAATCTCATACCTTGTTTTGTTTAAAGTCTAGCTTTTGTGCCTTTTCCAAAAGACCTAGCACATGCTTGTTTTGAGCCTAGCTTTCGTGCCTTTTTTGAAAGACCTAAAAACTTTTATTTTCTAGATTATAATTGCTTGAAACACTTTGAACCTAGAGTCTGACGTTTTGGTTTTTATTCATTCGCTTAACTATTTGTGTAAGACATTTAACATTAGACATTTGATGTTAGACTATTTTTACCAAGTTTTAGCATAAACGGAGATACAACTCCACTTTTAGACCAAGTTAGACCAAGTTCGAATCATTTATCCTTTGGACATTATTTTTGAGAATTTGTATAACTCTAAGCCTTTTCGTGAAAATTTATCATTGATTTGAATATGTCTCACTATACTCATAGTGGGGCCATGTACAATCTGGGATATGATAATGTGGTTGCACAAGATGACTTATTTCAAGACCCATATGGTGACGATATAGTTTATGAGATGTATCCTTATCGACCTTATAACACTCAATCGATAAAATAAAGGTGAAACAAAGCCAAGATCCTTTGGCTCACTATTTGGTCAACACACCTCCTTACTCGAAGCGAGACCACAAAAAATGGTGCAATACCTAGCTAGCATACCATTGGTTGTAGACCAAGTTCAATAAAAACCATACTATGTTACGATGCCATCTTCATACGATCCATATTTATTTAATCATCACTTACTTATAAACAAGGGAAAAGTTTTAATTAGAACTGCAAAGATAGGGGCCAAGTTTCTAGCAAACTTCCCCCATGAAAATTTACCAAGTCTAGTTAGAGTGCCTTTAAATATAGCTTATAATCAAACCATCAAATAGGCCTCTTCTAGAAATTCTCAAGCTCTAGCGTCGATGTTGTATTAGGACCCACACATGCTTATCATAGGAAAAGGTCTCATGGACAACCACTTTATATAGATGCAAATAGCATATCAGACCTATTTGAACTCAACATGCAATTTTTAATAACATAACCATGTCAAACGCTCCTCTCATCAAGTTAGTTCCTTCAATAGGGTTCCTAATTGAATTGATAGGTCAAGATAATTCAGGTATAGACCCATTCATGAAAATCACTTCGATTGGAGACATGTTCAATTCCTCAGCTATCAAAGAAATGTCTACTTATACATAGACAAATGTGTCAAACACAGTGGATAACACACAAGTGTCATCCAATCTAGCTAAAGAGGTGTAACTACATAAAAAATTATCCCACAACAAGTGCCTTTAGTTAACACCATGAGTGTTTTGCAACAATAGGGGGTAGAAACTTCTACCTCATAACTACAATATGCTACCTCTAATCCATAAACAATTGCTTCTTCAAGCATGTAACCCCAAGGATTAAGTAGTCAAGTAATAACCAGTGCCTTGCCTCAACAAAATATGATGAATGCTACTCCACCATAATAGGTGATGACTAACATTCCATAATAATAGGCGTAGTCTAGTATACCAATGCAACAGAGGTAGAACATTCTTCCACCTCAACAAAGGGAAATAAATGTTCCACCTTGTCAGATAATGACATGTATGCCTCAACAACCATAGACCAACATGCCTTCATAAATGTTGTCTAATCAACAATGTATGTCCACTAGTCAATGACAAATGCTAAACACTCTATAAACATCTACTTCCCAACAAGGGTTCACACAACTATTCTATAAGTACCAATTAGGTAATAATTATCTTTAACACAGAACATGCCACAAATTCAACAATAGGGCCTTGCCTCATAACCATTTCCCCTATTAAAACATGTTTGTCTAGTCAAAATCAAGTCCCTATTCAACCTTATTAGGCATAATACTTCACCCCGAGCCATATTTTTCCATCTCAGCCACAATTCCCCCAAAACTAGGTCTATATATCGAATCCAAACTAGAATATCACATCGTAACATGTGCAATTCCAACTATCACATCCTAAGCTGTGTATGCATATTCTTGGTCAGTTCCCTAACCAAAAAAACATTATATAGAAAACCATGCCTCCATTATACCCCAATCAAAGTAATCCACTTTTGACTACACAGCCTCCAAACCATGCCAATATTCCATCTAGTTTCCTGGCATAAGAACTACAACAAATGAAGGATGCAATCATTGTAATTCAAGTTAGGAAATAGACCAAGAAGTTTAATTTGGAGGACATGTATTCCTACCCATTCAACATGGAGTATTTATAGATACCATTTCTTACAAGTACAAACCATCAAAGTTTGATAAATACAAGGGTAAAGGAGACCCTAGAGCCCATTTAACTGCATTCTTTGTTGCTTGCCAGCTAGTGGCTTATAATGACATATACCTCCTACTTTTGTTTCCTTAGAGTCTAAAAATATAATATTTAGAGTGGTTCTTGAAATTTATGAAGAACTTAGTATCTATTTTTGATGGCCTTTTAGATAAGTTTGTGTAGTATTTATCCTACAATCTCGAACATGAGATTTCATTGGTAGATTTGACTCAAGCCAAGTAGAAGGTCAGTGAAAGTTTCACAAGTTATCTACAGTGATGGAGAACACTTTCCAACCACTTCACTTATAGCTTATCAGACAAGCAATTAGTCGTTGTGTTTACCAAGAATTTGCACAATGAGATATCTTGCCATTTAGAGTTGTAGTGTGCACATGCTTTTAAGGAGATCATCGACAAAGATTTGTTAATTGAAAAGGCCCTTATTAATAAAGAGATTATTAATATTACCTCATCTAACCAAAATCAGAACCAAAACCAAGGAAATGCCCAAAATTAAATCCAAAATCAAGTCCAAGTGCAAGCATCGACACTAGCCTAGGCCAGTAATTATGACTAATCCAAGCATTTTAATCACAACAAGAATGTTGTTGGAAATGGAGTAGCTGAGTTACAACATGTCCAAATGGTGAAAACATTATATGTTCAATCCCCACTACAAATGTAAATTACTCCTCACCAACAACCAATTCAATAAGTGTAACCTTTGTACCAATCTAGAGCAATGTAACAAATGCAACAACCTTTTCCTTTGCAAACCCCTCCTCTAAGGCAAAATGGGCCTACTCGTCAATTTTTCAATTACATTGGAGAGTCCATTGAAGCTATGTTTTACAAGCTAGCCACTGCTAATATGATTATCCAGTTGATTTCAAAGCACTATTTTAAGGGCATTCCTTATCTAGATTGGTATAGACAAAATGAATTTTATGAATACCATAGGGTTAATGGGCATAATTTATGTCATTGTGTGTAAACCAAACATCTCACTCAAAATATGTTGGAAAATGGGGAGATAACATTGGAAAATAAATATTCTACATCCAATTAGAACCTGGATATCTATCAAAATACTTTTCCACAACATAACAATAACAACCAACATCAACAACAATAAAGGCCAAACCAATAACAACAATATTATTAATAGTCAAGACAACAACAACAATTTAGTAGCAATAAAACCAACATCAACAAAATGGATGGAATCAAGGCCAAAACAATGCTAATAACCAATAGACTTATCACACAATTACACATGACTACAACAAAGTTGTAGGTCATCTTGCAGAGATCATGTTTCTACCATCTCCATCAATCCAAGATCAAGTGTTAATCAAACATGATCGTTGCTAATCAATTCCAACCAACCAACCTATGCCAATGATCCTTCCTTGACTTGGGACTACATATAGGCATACCAACAAGCAAGGATTACTACTTTTGGCCTTATATTGATAATTCATCATTGACCCATGACCACATACAAGTGCACCGATAATTGAGACTTATCCTATCTAATCCCCCTCCACCATTATTTACTAGTAATAATGGTCCTTTCTCTAATATTGATTGTGAAATAATAACTCGACAGTCAAATATTACCATTCCAGGCCCACAACCATCTACCACTACACCCATCCAACCCACCATTTTAGCTAGAAACAAGCCATTTATCGTTGTAAAAGAAAAGACATTCGATATTATGGAAAAACTTCAAAAGATGCCTACACAAATTTCCATTATGGATTTGTTATGAATGTGTACTGTCCACAAGAACATCTTAATAGAGTTCCGAGGCCAATTACAAGTTTTCAATGATATATCCCCAGATAAATTCTAAGCTTTGGTTAGACATCTAGCCCCAGGCTAACAATTAAACTTTGACCAAAGTGATATGTCATCCCTTAGCCCTCTCCATAACAATCCGTTATACATTGAAGTTGTCATAATATGACACAAAGTGAAGCATATCCTCATAGACAATAGATCGGGCCTAAATATTGTGTCTCTAAATTTGATCAAGCTTCTTGGATACACAACAACTGATCTCCAACTATAAAAGATCACAATCAAGGCCTATGATAATTAAGAGTGAAAATCAAAAGGCACTATCAACTTGCTAGTTATCATTGGGCCTTTGACCCACGATACATTATGCCATGTGTTATACCTAGACCTATCATATAATTTACTTCTAGGTAGACCTTGGATACATGAAACTTGTGTAATCCCTCCAACATTGCATTAGTGTATCAAGTTCTCTCATTGTAGCATGGAGGTTACCATTCATGGAGATTTGTAGCCCTACAAACATTGCAAGTATTTGGAGGCTGAGTATGAAAGCTATAACTACCATTTTGGCTTGAATCAAGTTCCCAAGAAGGACAAAGGAAAACAAATACTTTTGGACTTGCTAGAGGCCAATTATATAGACCTTGATTCCCTTGATTCATCTTCCTATATGCTACCTCCTTAAATGTCCAATCATTTTACCATCAGGGTTAATGGCCCAAGATAATATTTGACCCATGATACATTCCACATTTCCAAACTTCCACAGAGCCCCAGGTCCTATAGAAGACTTAAATCTAATCCACCTTGCATAAAATGGCAACAAAAGGAAAAAGGAAAACCACATAGCCAAGCTCTTATCATTTTCACACCAACCACTAGCCAAGAAGAGGACCCATTGGTAGATGATGAATCCTAATTGTATAATGACAAATTGGTCAATTGTTATAAAAATGCTAAATACCCCATTCCTTATAGGATCATGGAGAAGCATGCCTATGAAGGAGGAGGCCTCAGGCCAAATTAGCAAGGAACACTTGATCCAATCTCTATGAATCAATACAAAGGAACCTATAGTTTTATATTTAAACTACCTGGGGGTGACCCCACGTAGCTTATTCATTTTCCAACATCAATGACTAGTGACGATTATGCTAATAGTGAAACAAAGTCTGATCACAACCCTTACAAAGACCTGGCTAATACCAATCTATTTGACACCCATGCCATTTTTACCCTTAGACCAATTATTCACCATAATTCTCTTCCTCTTTATCACCCTCAACTTAAGCCCTGGACCAACAAGAATCCATAGTGCTTGTAGACGATTTTGAGAATGATGATGCCTTTTGTGATTTTCTAGGCCTAAGAGACAATGTTCCATTGGGAGACCACAAACAAGGGTTCTCAATCAACTAGATCCTATAATCTATTTTGGAGAATGGGTGAACACCCTTAGCCACAAATAAATAAATAAAACATTGAGGTCCCAATGTGAAGACCTCTTTGAGGTGATTTCAGACAAGGGTAAAAGTAAAGAGAAAGGCTAGTCTTATGGTGAAAACTTAACTTGTTTCAGGTACCATTAGATGAGGGTTTTCACCTTTCCTCAAACATAGCTCAGGAGACCACCAATATTGAATTTGCCTATGGATTCGAGTTTAGTTCTACCATACAAGATTCCTTTGATTGAATCATCCAAGAGTTTCCAATATTGTTTGTCACATGGCCATCATTACCATTGGGAGATTTTGATTCATCTTGCCTAGGGGAACTTGAAGAACTAATACAAACAAAGGATTCCAACATTGTAGGCTAATTCAAATCATTACCAACCATTCTAGAAGATGGTTCAACTCTCCTTGTAGATGACACTATATAGGTCAACATCGGCACTCCAGATGACCTAAAATGGATCAAATTAGGTGTGTCCCTCATTGAGGAGGAACGTGATATCGTTACAACCTTTTTGAGGTAATTTGTTGACATATTTGCTTGGGCCTATTATGAAAAGCCAGGTTTGGACCCCACCTTGGTTATACACCACCTTATTGTACACCATGATGCCAAGCCCATAAATCAGAACCTATGCAAAATGCATCCTTGCATTGTTGTATTAGTAAAGAAAGAGTTAGAAAAATTCTTAGAAGTGAGATGTATTCAATCGATCAACTATTCATAGTGGATCTCAAATATTGTGCCAATTAGCAAGAAGCCAAAAGGAATTAGAATCTACACTAATTTCAGAGATATAAACAAGACCTACCCCAAGGATAACTTTCCTTTGTCAAACATTGACATGATTGTCAACTCCACAACTGGATACAAAATGCTTTCCCTGATGAATGGATTTTTAGGATACAACCAGATTAAGATCATGCCAGAATACCAACATAAAACAACATTCACCACTCCATGGGGAATGTTTTGTTATCAGGTTATGTCATTTAGTCTCAAAAATGTTGGGGCTACATACCAAAGAACCATGACTATCATATTTCACGATATGATGCATGACATTGTTGAAGACTACATTGATGACATACTGGGAAAATAAAAGACCAAGGTTGATCATCTAATAGCACTATAAAGAATATTTGAGAGATTGTGTGAATACAAGGTTAGACTTAATCGTAATAAGTGTGTTTTTGAAGTTACTTCAGGCAAATTGCTTGGCTTCATTATGTCTCATAGAGGTATTGAAGTCAATCCAGTCAAAGTACAAGCCGTTATCGAGATGCCACCACCTTCCAATTTAAGGTAGCTCCATATTTTATAGGGCAAGATTTAGTCGATTGATGCTTCATTTCTCAATTAGTTGATAAATGCCATCCATTTACACACTTGTTGAAAAAAGTTGTCACATTTCATTGGGATGATGAATGCTAGAAAGCCTTCTAGCACCTCAAGGACTATCTTGCCAATCCACCTATTTTGTTACCACCTATGTTAGGAAAGTGATTCCTAATATATCTATCTACCATAGAAGAATCCCTCGGGGCATTTCTAGCTCAGCATGATGATAATGGAAAAGAACATGTTGTGTACTATCTAGGCTATACACTAGTCACATATGAACATAATTACACACCCATTGAAAAAGCCTATTTAGCTATGGTCTTTACAGCTCAGATACTATGACATTACATGTTAAACAATAAGACCATGGTTATTTCCAAAGTAGATCTGCATAGTATCTACTATCTAAGATAGCTTTACAAGGTAGCATGGCTAAATGGATCATGCTTCTCAGTGAGTTTGAGATATAATATGTTAACTAGAAGGCTATCAAGGGAAAAGTACTTATAGATTGGCTTGTTGAAGCTCCCCTTGCAGATACAATACCTCTAACATCCCAATTCTTAGATGAGTCGATTATGACCATCATTGAAAAATCTCTTGAGGAGTAGCACTGGAAGTTGTATTTTGATGGATCATTCACTACACATGGATCAAGTGTAGGCCTATTGTTTGTTATACCATAGGGGGATCTTATCCCTAAATCATTTTGTATTTGCCTTCCTTATACTAATAATATGGCCAAATATGAATCACTCATTACAAGGCATCATCGGGTAATACAATGGAATATTCAACATATCAATACTTATGTTGATTCTCAGTTAGTCATCAATAAAGTTATAGACCATTTTCAGACCAAAGATGACAAATTGGTACCATACAAGGCCATGGTTGACACTTTCAAGCAGTAGATTATTGACATATAGTTTGAACACATACCAAGAGCCAATAACAGAATAGTGGATGTCACGACCACCATTGGCTCTTTGATTCATCATACAAATAAGGCAAAATAATATTAATTCCTTATTGAAAATCTTTTAGTGCCTACTCATGAACTTTTAACTATCATAATGATTTATGATATTGTTGGTCTTAGCTCTATATGGTATTCAAATCTTTATGCCTATTTTCATGACCACATTATGACACCAAACCTATCCTGAAAACAATCCAAGACCTTTATCCATCATGTCACATGATATACCTTACTTGGAACAACCCTTTACCATCATAGCTTTGATGTAAATCTACTTTGTTATTTAACTTTGGTAGAATCAACATTAGTGTTATGGGAAGTTCACGAAGTAGTATGTGAAGCCTACACAAGCTAGGCCATCCTAGCCAAAAAGCTCTTTTGTACTGGATATTATTGGCTAACTATGGATGTAGATGTAGCTATTTACGTCAAAAAGTATGACAAATGTCAATGGCATGCCAATTTGATTCATGCCCCGATCAAGACACTAAAACTAATGCTTACACCATGGTCATTTGTTATATGGGGCCTCAATCTCATTAGGAAGATAAACCCTACCTCATCTGATGGCCATAAATAAATCCTTATCACTAATAAATATTTCACTAAGTTGGTTGAAGCTATACCCCTCACTTACGTGATTGGAAAGCAAATTTCCAAATTCATCTTTAACCATCTCATTTGTCACTATGGTATCCCATCCGATATTATATTTGATAATGGTAGATCATTCAAGAATAAGGATGTCAAATCATTATGTGCCAAATATAAAATTACTCAACATTTTTCTATGACATATTACCCATTAGGTAACGACCAAACAAAAACATCCAACAAAACCATTGTCAACATCCTTAAAAATATTATCAATGATTTCAACCATGATTAACACCTCCAAATATTTCATGCTCTTTGGCCATACTACACCAATTACCATACCCCCACAAAAGCCACTCCATATTCCCTTGTTTATGCCACTAAGGCCATTTTTCCCATTGAGGTTGTGTTACCTTCTTTACACATCTCTTTGAAGCATGTTTTAGGCAATGCAACTTACTGAGTAGCTTGCATGTAAGAGATAGAGTTGATGAAAAATGCATAGTCACAGTCAATAACCTTCGAGCATACCAAAATCAACACTATGGACACTATAATCAGTGGGTCAAACATAAATAATTTGAGCTTGGTGATCTTGTTTTTAAAGAAAACCAACAAAATACCACAATCGAGAAGAAGCACAAGGGAAAGTTCAAACCAAATTGGATAGGCCCATACATCATTATTTTAAACTATGGATCTAGAGAATACAGGATCGTTACACTAGACAAGGATGAACTTGATGAGATAATGAATATTATACACCTCAAGTGTTACTTTGCTCAAGCAACCTAAAGTATTATCTATGAGGCCTGTTTCCATTATACCACATCATGATTTTATTTATACCATATACCATTCCACCATGTACCATGTACCATTCCACCATACCTCTACCTTTTAACCAAGTTGTTTTTAACCTCCGCACCCAACCCCTTTGACCTTGGTTTTATTCAATTGGTTCCAAGAGCACTTTCAACAAGAAGATTCTGATCAAGTTTTTTTAGTTGATTTAGTATTTTAGCTAGAGGATGTATTTTGGAACAATATGATAGTGGTTTGGTAGTTGCATCCTTTACTTCTTGTTTCATTTCATTTTAGGGATCCTTGATTATAACTGCCTTTGAGAAAATCAAAGTGCCCATGTCGTGCTACTAATTATAATTGCCTATGGGCAAATTAGTATCATTGACCTATGTTGTTATTTCCTAATTATAACCACCTATGGGAAAATTAAGAATAACACATTTATCATAACATGAAGTACCACCTTGCCCTTCCTATGCCATACTGTGTCATTTGCCTATTTTTGTCTAGTTTATGAATTTACTACTACCTAGTCAGATTCCTCTACTGTAGGGTAGAAATACAATGACTTGAGTTCCCATCCTGGGACTATGTAGGTAGTGCTCGATTCATAATGAGTTCAACTCAGTCACCCTTTGCCACACTCTCACCATTTTGTGATCAATTTTAAGTTTGAACACTCTCACCATTTTGTGATCTTGGATCATTTAGTATCTTGTAATCCTCTATTGAGTTGAGATGATATGAAAAATCCAAAAACATTTGAAACAAATCCACAAAATCCTAAAAATTGACCACTTCTTTACCTTAAGGACTCTGGGATCCCTAGCTATAATACAAGAAACCACTTGTTGTTTTGTTTCCCCATCCTTATTTGGCCTCAACCTTATGCTCTCACTATTTTTTGAGTCTCTATTTTATGCATTATGTACTCAACTCTGATACATTAATGACTGCTAAGCTTCATTTTATGCTCTCATTATTTTGTGAGTTCATTCCCATATTCCTCTACTACATCAATCATTTTTTCTTCTCATCATTTTCTTCTATCCCATATCCTAGGAGAACTATAATTGCCCTAAAGTTTATGTTGGATCTTGCATCCATGGAACTATGTAGGTAGTGCCTACTTGTCTAGTGCATTTGGAGTCAGCTCGACTACCCCCTTCTTTTTCTTATATTCCCCCATTTTGTTTGTTTATTTTGTTGTCTTTTATCACCTAGGGGTAATGATCGTCATCTTGTTTGTCCTCTGTTTGTGTTAACATTGTACTTAACCATTGTTTGTTTTTATTATTTAATTTTCATCTCTTTGTTTTGTTTTGTTCTTTCTTTACTTGGTGTTTTGTCTTTCTATTTGTTTGCTTGTTTGCTTATTTATTTGCTTTCTTGTTGTGCCTTAATCCAGTTCATGTGCATTCATTGGGTGATTCCTTGCACATTATTCTTGAATCCATCCATATTTATATGTCAACATTGTCATCATAGTTTTTATCATTGGTGCATTATTTTTAATTGTTACTTGGATCATGTGTTAGTCATTATGCATATTTTGGCTACATTATCATGGTGTTCTATCATGATGCATTCTGTCACGTGCTATAACAAAAATCAACTCAGGAAGTCTTACAAGAAATATGGCCATGTTACTCCTTGGCACCTACAAATTTTTTGATCTATCCAAATCATACCCAAATATAGAGTAATTATATCATGAAATAATCTTAATCCTTGCTAGTTATGACATGCATCTCCATATTACCAGGTTTCCCAAATTCCTCTTTCTCCTTTATATCAACTTACTCTTACTTTGTGAAAATGGATTTAGATTGTAAGCCACATATTCCAATTTGTCATCATCATGTTATGAATGATTATAACCACCTTTGGGAAATTCATGGTATCTCATTCCACTTGTGCTACAAATGATTATAAGCACCTTTGGGTAAATCATTGTGTATCATCCCACCCGTAGAGCCAATGATTATAACTGTCTATGGGCAAATTATTGTGTTTCTGATCTATCTAGAGGTTAATGATTATAACTACCTTTGGGAAAATCATTATCCTTCTTTTTCCCACCTAGGGCATGTTTTCATTGTGTTAATGCTTATAATCGCCTTTGGGCAAACCATTATCTCTATCTACCCAACTGGGGCATGTTTTCATTCTACCAATGATTATAACTACCTATGGGTAAATCATTGTTTTCCATTACATGATTATAACCATATTTGGTCAAATCATTCTCTTATTACCCTATGCCTTTTTTCATGTTTCTAACCACCTTTGGGTAAATCATTACCTTTTTGTCCCACCTATGCCAATGATTATAACCACCTGTAAGCAAATCATCCTATTTGTCTACCCAACTGGGATAGCTCTATATGCTACTGATTACAAATGCCTATGGGCAAATCAATCTCTTCCTTACGTTTTATCTTTTTAGTCCCATCATTTCATCCTTTTAGGGGATCGATCGTTGACCCCTTTATCAATCACTCTCGAGGGCGGCATCTATAACTTATTCATTGTCGTTAAAGTCCAAAGCATACAAGACCTTTTCATTATTTAAGAATATTTTACTGTGCCTATAGCTTGAAACGCCTTCCCAAATAAGGGCAAACTGTAGACACCTAAAATTGGCTACAACTAGCTTCCAACCAAACTTCATATTAATTCTGACCAACCATTAAAAATTAATCCTAGGAATAATTAAATGTCCTAAATTTACTTGTGCATCATTCATCAAAGCTTAGAATCACATTGAGACATCCCTAATTAGGTTATCCTACTGTATCCAATAATAACATCTCACAAATTCATCCCTAATCACCTTGCAATATCACAACTACCAATTTGGCCTATGGATCTATTAAGTGGGGCACTTACACACTTAAATCAAATCTTGAAAGAGTTAAAAGGCTAATTGATTTTAATTAATAAATTAAACAAGATTAAACACTTAGCTGAGTTATCTATTTGAAATTAATGAATATCTAAAAAAGGAAATTCAAAAATTCAAAATATCCTAGCCTTTCATCATTGCCTTTATGAGTTGTCAAGCTCTTTGAAAATATTCGAAAATATCTAATTTTGAGAGCCATGCCTAGTAACTGTAAATCATAATTACTTGACAACTATTAACTCTACTGGAGTTAGTTTTAACTCACCTAGATTTAGTTTGAACCCATTCTAAGCCTAAAATCCACCTTAACTCACCTTGGGTGAGAGTTAATTCCTAAAGGATATAAATACAAGGCCATACCTCTTCATTTCTAATCTCTCATAAGCCAAAGTTATAATGCTAATTTGGAGAGAGATAAACTTTTCAATAGTGTTATAATGCGAAAATCTTAAGCCAAGCAACATCAAAGCCAAGGTGCCAAGGAGAGAAGGAGCTACACAACGTTCATTACCAAAAACTTCTTGAAGTACAAGCTGAGCAAGCCACTCAAAAAACCATTTGGAGCTCCCAAGGAAGGTAAAAGAGTTATTGTCTTTTATGTTTTTGTTGTGCTTTCATTTAGTTTTTGTTACTAAGCTTTCCCTAGTATCTAGGCTAGGAGTGTAAGTGTTATTGTGTTTATTGAGTTTCATTTATTTGAACTACCACTATGGTAACCTCCCTTTTTGGATTCCTATGATCATAAATCTAAACTTGATTGAGGTTAATCTAGACACAACTGAGATTAAAACTAAACCTAACCGCACTTGAGTTAGAGTTAGTTTTAGAACGTATAAATACAATTGGCATTGCCCCTATCTAAACAAGCTCTCAAGCCAATGTTATAATGTCAGATTGATTAAGGAGAAGCTTCACCAAGCCAAGCCTCAAGTGGTCCTAGAGAAGTGTTGCCCAAATGGAAATTGCATTGATGAAGGTCTCTATTGCCCACAAGTTGAGCATGAACATCCTCTATGCCAATGAATGAGCATTAGTTTGACAAGGGAGGTAACATAGTTTTATGTTTTATCTTCTATTTGTAATTTTTTTCATTACGTTAAGCTCACCCAATTACTTAGACAAGAGTAGTTTAGTTTTTATTGTATTGTATGATTTGAATTCTCTTTTGATTTCACTAATGAGAAATTAATAAAATTTGTCTCTTCAGATTCTTAATGATACATAATGGCACGTTAGGTGAGACCATGCACCCCATATGGATCAAAGGAGTGACATGGAACTTTTAAAAACCTTAAAAATATCACTCACAACTTTAAGTTTTCAGTTTTATGACTTAATTTTATCTCATTTTATTTAGCTACTAATTAGAGACTTCGTGCCTATTAAATGGAAACTTCACCTATTTTGTGATTGCTTATTTTTTTAAGAAATGACAACACCGACTTGATAAATAATCCTCTACAAAAATGGTGACTTCGATGAAAGAAAATGATGACTTTGCTCCAGGATTTCGATGACTTCTCTTGTGAATTCGATGACTTCACTTTGTTTTTAGATGTAAACGATGACTTTAACTAACCCAATTAGTGACTTTGTGCCTGATAAATGATGATTTTACCAGATACTATTTTTTTCTATTCTGGTTCTACAAGAAAATAGTGAATTCACTCTATTCATAAAACAATGACTTTGCTTTGTTCAGAAAATAACAACTTTGCTCTATTCAGAAATTAGTGACTTTGCTTTGTGTAAAAAACCCGAGACCTTGAAAATGAAAGTTACTTGTTGGCTAACTCTTTTTCATAAACACAAGTGAACCCCCTAACATTTTTTTTTAGGAAACTAAGTCAAGAAAAGGAGGTTTAAACACTTCAATTTTTCTTTCACACTTATGTTTCAATGCTTAAAATTCATTTAACAACTTTGCTTTTTGTCTTTCAAGGTTACAAGCACAAATAAAAAAGCCAATGGGGAAAATTTCACTTCACATCTTGTTTAGTACTCTAAAAATAGAAACAACCTTATATTAATGCTCCTAAGATATTTTACTTTTTGTTTATCCATTATTGTAAAAGTAACTAGTTTCCATTTGTTAGATTAATTTGTTTTTGGAAAAATGAACTTCACATGTATGCTCTCCCCTCGTCCCCTTTAGGTAATTTGGGTGATTAAAAGTGCCTTGTTTCTTACTTTTTTATGGATGAGCCTATAAAGGAATAAAAGTCGCATATGCTCTCCCCCAAGCTTTGAGTGACTTGGGAGACCTAGAAACAACCCTAAATTCCTTCTAAATTTTCATTTTGTTGTCCCCTAAAAATGACTTCTCATTTTTGGGACAATATATGACTATTTTGGTCCTGCACAGCCAAAAATAATCTCTTCCCTTCTTGAAATTTGTTCTGAGCTTTCAAATTCCTCATGTTTCAAGCTTTTTCAGTAAAGGGAATAGCAGGTTCAACAGGTTCAAAGGCTTCTGTAGGTGAGTTCAATCAAAAGAACTAGTTTCCAATACTTGGTCATCTTCAAGATTGGGTCAGCGCCTTGGTTCAATAAAAAATGTCCATCGGCAAGCATCTAAGCAAGGATTGAACCCTTGAATTGTTAAACATTGAACCATTTTGGTTCAACAGGTTTAATGGGTTCAAAGGTTCGATGCCATCAGTAAGAGCTAGCCACATTTGTCAGAGGTTTAAAGTTCAACCTTTTCAAAGGTTCCATGGCTCCGAACACTTAACGAGTTTCAAAAGCTTGAACTGTTGAACCTTGAACCATTTTGGTTCATTAGTTCAATGGGTTCAATATCCAAATAGTTCAACGCGCTTGGTTCAAAGATATCAAAGGGACTTAGCCGAATAAAAGGAATGAACTGTTGAACCATTGAACCGCTTCAAAGTTCAATGGTTCACGGGTTCAAAGGTTCAAAGGCAGCCTCAGTCAAAGAAAGAAGTAACAAAATAGATGGTTTAACCGAAGCACATGCAAAATAAAAAGAGTCAGGCAGATGCTGCCAAGTGTTGTCAGCTGAGCTCCATTATACTTTGTTTCTGAGAAGTGGCGGATACTGCCACGTGTCCCTTTTGAAGCTTGGCAGAAGCCTCCAAGTGTCAATATCCACAACCCATTCCTTTAGCTTCACTGTATTGAGTAAGGACTATGGTGGGTCCCAGGTGAATGACTAAAGTAGGTGGAGGTTGACAAGTGTCATCATTCATGAGAACTCAAATGAGCCCCAAACATTTCTATGGTGTTGCAAAAGCCCGAGAGCAGAAAGTGCCAAGTGTCAACGGTAGAAGGTTTCAGTATGTTGCGGCAGAAGATGCCACATGTCTAGTTAAAAGTGACAGAAGGCACCACATGTCAAATATGGAGCACTCTCGAATGCAAAAACATAGAACCAAGGAAAGGTCTCCTTCAGACAAATTGTCCAAAGGAATTCCTTCAGACTTCTTGTCTGAAAGAAATAATGGAACAATAACCCGCTGAAGAATGAAAGTTCGAAGGTCATTTGGGAGATCCCAAAGGGTAGTTACCATCATAGAGGATAGTTGACACACATAAAATGGACCTTTTTTAAGACCCCAAAGGGCAAGTCCCCTTCGAGAAGGGTCAAGCCTCAAAGCGCAGTGGACGCTGCCAAGTATCACAAGCCGAGACACAGTCTCCAATAGAGTTTCAAAGTCATGGATGCCACCACATGTCCTCACCCATGTCACAGTAGAATGATGGGCCCATGAACATCAAATTTAGGATGAATGACTAAGCCGTTAACCTTCAAAAGATTAAAGACCCGCATGGACGCCCAATTTGTGGCAGTGTCTGATTGATCTTTGTAGGTGTAAAAGGCAGACCCAAATGCATTCGAAGACCTTAAGGCCAGGGCCAAAAGGAAGAAGAGACAAAAAGGGAAATATCAACAAAAGTTATTTTTAGTAGGTGGAATAGTCCACCAGGTAGGTATTTGGACCTGTAAGAATTGAAAGCGCAGCCTGTTTATCCCCTTTGGCGTAAAGATAGAGTAGACAGTTGCGTAGCTAACAAGTGACAGAATGAGTAATTTAGGCTTGGGAGTAGACAAAGGAGATGAACCAACATGCTACAATTAAGGCAGTTGCCCTGCTCCATCATGGCCCTTCCTGACAAAACCAAGAATGCATCCAAGGCATTGATTGCATAGCATGGGTCGCTCCATGGGAGAAAGTGCCAAGTCTCTCTTGGCCTCTATATAATGTAATCTCTCATTCGATGCAAAGGAGATCTTTTTGACCATAGAAGTAAAACTCTGCCCAAATTGAAAGGTGATTACTGAGACTTTGAGCTCAGATTGTATTTCATATTATTTTATCTGAAATGAGAAAGCAAGTGATTTGCAGACTTTATGCTGTATAGCTTTTATCATTTTAAGAGATTGTTCTTATGTCTGTCTTCCAAATGTGTTCTTGTTTATTTAATTTAACAAGCAGAGCTAGTGGAAGTGATAAGGAAGGTGTCCTGAAACTAGTTACTTTCAGACGTTGTGCTGACATAATTGTTTTCAGTGTGTGTTTTTAGTTTCTTTCTATATAAAGGACCTTGGGATGACTTTGTGCCCCCATTGTTCTTCGTATCTCACTCTTGGGTAGTCAAGGTGGAGACTTTGAGCTACATCTTAGATTGCTAGTCACTCTGTATTTTGTTATCATTCACTTGTTACCAAAAATATTTTTGTTGCCTGTAAGAACAAGCATTTCTGAAAGAAGAGAAGTGCCTTTTATTACTTCACCAGGATTTCTACTATCCAAGAAGGGATATGGGTCTTGGTTGAATGTTACTTTTGAAAGAAGAGAAGCACCTTCACTAATCACCCATGATTTCTCTTTTGAGCTATGAGCGTCATCTCTAAAAAAAGAGAGATGGATGGTTTGTTCTACCCCTATGTGTTACTTTCTGCTTATTTATATAGTATATAGCCTCTGTATATTTAACATGGAACCTCCCCTTGATGAGAGGAGAGATTTGTCCCCTATTAATGTAGTAAAACTACACACCTAGCTGACCAATCTCCCTATGCTATGGTGATAGAAACTATTTTGCTCACTAGTGAGTTGATCGACAAAATATTCACCCAACAGTTTTTTGGCAACTCCGCTGGGGAAGGACAAGCAGTTTAAAGGCTTAAGCTTCAAATTGAAGTGAGACCCGTCCTTTTCCATTTTTTGATTCATAATCTAACAACTCCATGATATACCAGAAGCCAAAAATCTCAAGGTGTTGTTGACCCTACTTTTGAGTTGGTGCAGCAAAGCAATTTTGAGTTGTTTCCTCCACAAGCTCACCTTCAACGAACTAGGAGTCTTCCTCCTAGCCCAACCAAGTCACCAACACAAGGTAGAGCTTCTTTTTCTACTGCTAGCAGAGCCTTGCCTATCCAAATTCCATCTAGATTTGTTATTCCACTTTTAAATAATCAAATCATGGCTCAAGGTCCCTGGGGTAACTCATTTGGCCCACTAAATTTGACCCCACCTCTACATGATCTTCCACACAGTTCAAGGAAGAATTTTCCCAAGTTTTTTGGTGATGAGAAAGTTCACCCTGATGAAGATATTTATGCCTTCAGCATAGCCTGTAGTGTAATAGGTGTGGAGTATGAAGACATAGCAGTAAGGCTATTCGTGGAGACACTACAAGGCGCTGTTGCAGACTGGTTCTACCATCTGTAAGCTCAATCAGTGAATGATTGGGACACTCTAAAAGACAAATATGAAGCCAAGTTCAAGCCTTTAGAGGATGCACATGCCTTGCTACCCCAGCTCACATAGATGAAGAAGGAGCCCCATGAACCTATGAGGGACTTCATTGCCGGGTTAGACAAGCTGAGGCACAGGATTCCCATGGTCACCCAATCAACACCTTATAATCTCAAGTGTTTTTTCAACTCACAGCTGCCTGAAGTGAGTTTCTTGCTAAGACGGGCTAGACACATAGACCTTACTACTGATCAAGACTTGGCTACTGAGGTAGAAGATGATCTTATCTTGGCCAGAAAGATAAGGAGGGACCCTAATAAAGGTAAATCCTCTTTGTCTTCTGAATACTCATTTACAGCCACCACTGACCCAATGGTGCAAAAGCTAGAAAATGAAGTGCTAGCTCTCAGAAAGAAAATAGTGCAAGGGATGTCATCTGCTCCTGCATATAGAGATATGCCCAGGAGGACATTTCAAAATCAGGCATACCAAGGCAATGCTGCCAGGAATCAGGGATAACAAAATTGCCTTCCTCCTCCACAGAGGAACCTCACCCTTGAAGCACCTCCAAACAACTCAGTAGTTGGATATTTTGAAGCTGAATTAGATTTCTCATTCTAGCCTGAGTTGAATCCTGAAGATGACGCTAATCTCTTCATTGAAGAAGAAGAAGAATTAGCTGGTGACTCCCATATTAGTTTCCTAAACTATCAGGATGAACCCAGAAGTGAAGGCAATGCAACTGAGGGGTCATATGCTATATTCACTCAGTCTAAGAATTAATTAGCTCAACAAGTTGATAAAGAGAAGATAGAAAGGCAACCTCAACCAGTAGTTTCAATTACTAAGCGTGGAACCACTCTACCCTTCTAGCCAAAGGACCCGGTGACTGCTAGAAGGTAAGTACCCCAAACATTTTTGCACCTTCAACTTCAAATTTGCAATCTAATTCTCCCCCCCTAAAACTCAAAAAGATGAACTCCCATCCTTTGTATCTAGTTCATTTCCAACATTTGATATCATTAACCATGTAAATAAAAACAAATTTCAAATGTCTAAATTTGAATTTCTGCAGTCCCATCCTGAGCAATTAGATAAATTGGTTAAGTATATTAAAAATTAGAACATCTCTATTGAACAAGTAGTTCCTAAAGTAACACATGATTCCCCTAGGAATGCACCTACCAGGAACAATCTTGTCATTACCCCTCCTATTGCTCCTGGTAAGACTGAATCCTTTTATGTCTCATTGCTGATAAATAGACATTAGCTGAATAATTGCATCATCGACTTTGGAGCTTCAGATAATGTCATGCCTGCTAAAGTGGCTGAGTCCCTTTACCTCACACTGACCAAGATTTTTGGTAGATGCTTCTCCATGGAGAACAAGTAAGTACCTCTGCTGGGACAAATTAAAGATGCCCAATTTGCATTTGTAGCGTTCCCAGACAAAAGAATCAAAATGACTGTCTTGGTAGCAGATGTCCCAGCATCATATGACATCCTTCTTAGGTGGAATTTTTGCAGGGATATTGGTGGTGAATTGAGCATGGATTTATCAGAAGCAAGGATTCCAGTCAAAGGTGTCATGAAAAGGTTGCTCCCTGAGAAGGAAGCGAAATATGTGGGTACCCAAACCTCGGCACCTGAATCTCAAATTTTGTTTGAGTCTTCAGGCATGGGTAACTACTTTCTATCCATGGATGAAGTTCATGAGGCATCTGATGAAGCTCCTGCAGGTGACAGCCTGGAAATGCATTCCACTGGAACAACAGAGGAATTGGCTGAGCACAAGGCAAGTGTGGAAGTATCTCCAACCTCGAATGAAGAAGAATCCAAAAGAAAATTAGTATCAAATGAGGTATGGATTCTTGAATTTGATGGTAGCCACTCCTCCATTGGTTCAGGAGCTGGGGTTGTGTTAATATCTCCTCAAGGAGATATTTTCCCCTCATCTTATAAATTGTAATTCAACGACACGAATAACACAATTGAATATGAGTCTTTGTTGCTTGGATTGAGGGTTGCTCAAGACAAAGGCATCAAGCTCCTTCATGCTAAAGGAGATGCTGAACTATTGGTTTGTTAGGTGAGGAACCTGTATCAAACCAAGAACAAAAGATTGCATCATTACCGCAATCTAGTCTGAGACCAACTTAAAGACTTTGATGCTTTCAGCATCTCTATAGTTCTTAGAGAATTCAATGACCAGATAGATGCACTAGCTATTTTAGCTACTCTCTTTGTCCCCCACCCAGATTTCAAAGGGGACAAGTACATGATTAAGTTGGTCTTTCAGCCACGTGTACCTGATAATGCTAGTCATTGGTAGGTATTTAACAATGACAACCAAATCATTGCCTTCTTGGAGCAAAAAGATAGCTTTGAACGACTGCATTTTGAAGGCATTGAACCTCAGAGGTGTGAAGCAGCTCTTGAATCAAATGCAGAGACAAGTGAGGAGTTCTTGTAACTCAAAGAGAATAAGATTCCTAAAGGCCTGGTTTCCCTTGAGAAGTTGTTTGATAAGCATGATAGATTCATCAAACAACAGCCAATGGATTCAAGCTCATCTCAGGGGTTTGATCAAGTAAATTTGGAAACCAAAGAAGACCCCAAGATGGTGAACATTAGGAAATGTTGTACTCTTGAAGAGCATTTCAAGTTCACTACTTTTCTCCACTAGTACATGGACGTCCTAGCGTACTCGTATGATGACCTAAAGTCACTCCAGCTTGATAAAATTTGACATGACATTCCTCTCAAGGCTGATTCGACACCTTACAAGCAAAAGTGCAGATAGTATAATCCAAAAATATCAGGTACTATTCTATCTAAAATACAAAAAATGTTAAATGCTAGGATCATTTTCTCAATCCATCATTCCACATGGATTGCAAACATATTGCCTATAAGGAAGAAGAATGGTGAAATTCACCTTTGTGTGGATCTTAGAAATTTGAATCAGTCATCCTTGAAGGATAACTATCCTTTGCCGATCATGGATCAAGTGCTACAGATGGTGACGGGCTCATAGATGTTATCAATGCTAGATGGCTTCTCAGGATATAATCAGGTCGAAGTTGGTGAAGCAGACCAGCATAAGACCACTTTCACCACACCTTGGGGCACATTTGCATATAAAAGGATGCCTTTTGGCTTGATAAATACTGGCACCACCTTCCAAAGAGCAATAGACCTTGCCTTCAAGGATGAGATGGGTAAGTTCATTGTAGTTTATCTTGATGACTTGACCATCTTCTCTAAGCATCACCTAGATCATGTGTGCCATTTGCAACAAGTGCTAGAATGCTACCACTAGAATGGCATTTCCTTAAACCCCAAGAAGTCAGTATTTAGAGTAATAAAGGGGAAACTTCTTAGACACATCATGTCAAAAGTGGGTATAAAGATTGACTCAAACAGAGTCAAGTCTATCAAAGAACTTACCTTGCCCACAAGTAAGACTGTTGTTCACTCTTTCAGAAAAGTGAATTTCTTATGAAGGTTCATCCCTGAGTTTGCTGAGAAGACTAGGCACATTGTAAACATGATGAAGGGAAAGGCCACCTTCAACTGGACTAAAAAAGGCAAGTTAGCATTTGAGGATATCAAGACTTCCATTGTCCATGCTCTAATTTTGGCTTGTCCAGACTATAACAAATAGTTCA
The DNA here is from genome assembly GCA_037957365.1 of Torreya grandis. Lineage (NCBI taxonomy): Eukaryota > Viridiplantae > Streptophyta > Pinopsida > Cupressales > Taxaceae > Torreya > Torreya grandis. The sequence goes on along the minus strand of JARHVA010000561.1, from coordinate 3,157,482 downwards.
CCATTTACAGCTATGCTTTAGAACATACACTTTCAGCAATTCTAATTCAACAAAATAAAGAAGGTATGGAATCTCCCATTTTCTTCAAGAGCTATCCTCTAAAAGCTCATGAGTTGAAGTACTCGAACATGGAGAAGCATGCTTATGCAGTGGTGAAGGCAGTAAAGCATTTTTGCTTCTACATTTTGAATTCATGAGTTACTACCTTGGTTCTTGATACCACGGTCAAATCCATACTAACCCAACAGGAGTTTAGGATGAAAAGAGGCAATTGGGTTGCAAAGATTTAGGAGTTTGATATGGTCATCAAGCCCACAAAGCTGGTGCATAGAAAGGGGCTATGCCAATTAATTACTGATAACGAGCCAAGAGGGATAGAGCATGAGGAATCAGAGGTGGGAGGCACACCAATAGTCCTCTTTGTTTCCACCACGAATGAGTGGTATTCATGTATTGCTCATTTTTTTACTTACAGTGAGTGTCCTGATCACCTATCTTATAAAGAAAGGAGAACCATCAAGCTGAAAGCTGCTAATTTTGTCCTTTAGGACAACAACCTATACAAGAGGAGCCTTGATGGAACGTTTCTTCGCTGTGTAGACAAGGAGCAACAAAGCCAACTTCTGAAGTCCTTCCATAATTCAGCCTGTGGAGGACATTTTTCTACCCCTGTGACTACCCATAAGATCCTATGAGCCAAGTACTATTGGGCAACTCTCTTTCAAGATGCATACATGTGGGTTAGAGAATGTGAACTGTGCCAACAGTTTGTTGGAAGGCCTAAGTTAGCTGCCCTGCCTCTCAAACTAGTGATCATAGAGGAGCCATTCTAGTAATGGGGAATTGATTTTATTGGATCTGTAAACCTATCATCAAGTTCTGGGCATGACTATGTCCTCACGTCAATAAACTACTTCACCAAATGGGTAGAAGTTGTTCCAACCAAACATGCTACTTCTGAAGTAGTATGCAATTTCCTCAAAGAGAACATCATATCTAGGTTTGGGGTTCCAAACAAGATTGTTACTAATAATACAACTTGTTTCACTTCCCAAGAGATTACTCAGTTCTGTTTCTACTATGGAATTACACTCTCCCACTCTTCTGATTACTTTCCACAAGGGAATGGACAAGCTGAATCGAGCAATAAGAACCTAGTGGCTATCATCAAGAAGCTGGTGGATGACAACCAAAGGATGTGGCATAAAGCATTGGTTGATGCTCTATGGGCAGATAAAATTATGCCAAAAAGGGCAATTGGTATGTCTCCTTTCCAACTTCTTTATGGACTCAATGCTGAAATACCAATCACCTTAGAATTGCTAGCACTGAAATTGGCTAAGGCAATTGAAGATCAAACATATGAAAGCACCCTTGATAAGAGGATCATGTGCCTGACTAAGTTGGAAGAGCAGAGAACTATAGTGGTGGATCGAATTGCCACCCATCAAGGTCTGGTGAAGAAGCTCTTCGACCAGAAAGCAAAGAATCGTGATTTCCATATTAGAGATCAAGCCTTGCTGTGGGACAAGAGAAGAGAACCAAAAGGGATGCATGGAAAGTTTGATTCCCTATGGAGGGGCCCTTTTACCATTCATTAGCTCAATAGTGAAAACAAATTCTTGTTGAAATATCAAGATGGCACTCTCTTTTCTCTGCCTCACAATGGGCAACATCTGAAGCACTTCAACTCTTGAAGTATTGAATGAGTTCCCCTATACATATGAATATTTGTATAGTCTTTTGTTTCTATTTTGTTCTTTTTGTTTTCATTTTTTGGAGCCTTTCTTTTTGGGTAGCATGACTCCATAGCCCAATGGCACACTTCAAGGCACTGGAGATTCTGGTTTCTACTCCCCTCAGCTATGTTTCAAGTTTCCAATTGAAGGTAGTTCCCCAACTGGAGCTAGCTGTTGTCCCCTAAAAATGACTTCTCATTTTTGGGACAACATATGACTATTTTGGTCTTACACAGCCAAAAATAATCTCTTCCCTTCTTGAAATTTGTTATGAGCTTTCAAATTCCTCATTTTTCAAGCTTTCTTAGTAAAGGGAATAGCAAGTTCAAAGGCTTCTGCAGGCGAGTTCAATCAAAAGAACCAGTTTCCAATACTTGGTCATCTTCAAGATTGGGTTAGCGCCTTGGTTCAATCAAAAATTTCCATTAGCAAGCATCTACGCAATGATTGAACCATTGAACCTTGAACCGTTTTGGTTCAACGGGTTAAATGGGTTCAAAGGTTCAACACCATCAGCAAGAGCTAGTCGCATTTGTCAGAGGTTCAAAGTTCAACCGTTTCAAAGGTTCCACGATTCTGAACACTTAATGAGTTTGAAAGGCTTGAACCATTGAACCGTTGAACCTTGAACCATTTTAGTTCATCAGTTCAACGGGTTCAATGTCCAAATAGTTCAACATGCTTGGTTCAAAGATATCAAAGGGACTTAACCAAATAAAAGGAATGAACTGATTGAACCGTTGAACCTTGAACCATTTCAAAGTTCAATGGTTCACAGGTTTAAAGGTTCAAAGGCGGCGTCAATCAAAGAAAGAAGTAGCAAAATAGATGGTTCAGTCGAAGCGTGTGCAAAAGAAAAAGAGTCAGGCAGATGCTGCCAAGTGTCATCGGCCGAGCTCCATTATACTTTGTTTCTGAGAAGTGGCAGATACTGCCACTTGTCCCTTTTGAAGCTTGGTGGAAGCCTCCAAGAGTCAATATCCACATCCCCTTCCTTTAGCTTCACTGTATTGAGCAAGGACTATGGTGGGTCCCAAGTGAATGACTAAAATAGGTGGAGGTTAACAAGTGTCATCATCCGTGAGAACTCAAATGAGCCCTAAATGTTTCTATGGTGTTGCAAAAGCTTGAGAGTAGAAAGCACCAAGTGTCAACGACATAAGGTTTCAATATGTTGTGGCGGAAGATGCCACGTGTCTCTGGTTAAAATTGATTGAAGGTGCCACGTGTCAAAGATGGAGCACTCTCGAATGTAGAAACATAGAACCAAGGAAAGGTCTCCTTCAGACAAATTGTCCGAAGGAATTCCTTCAGACTTTTTGTCTGAAGGAAATAATGGAACAATAGCCCGCTGAAGAATGAAAGTCTGAAGGTCATTTGAGAGATCCTGAAGGGTAGGTACCCTCACATAGGATAGTCAACACACATAAAATGGACCTTTTTCAAGACCCCAAAGGGCAAGTCCCCTTCGAGAAGGGTCAAGCCTCAAAGTGCAATAGAAGCTGCCAAGTGTCACAAGATGAGACACAGTCTCTAACAAGTTTCAAAGCTGCAGATGCCACCACGTGTCCTCACCTACATCACAGCATAATGATGGGCCTATGAATGTCAAATTTAGGATGACTGACTAAGCTGTTAACCTTCAAAATATTAAAGACCTATAGACATACAATTTATGGCAGTGTCTGATTGATCTTTATAGGCGTAGAAGGCGGACCCGAATGCATTCAAAGAACTTAAGGCGAGGGCCAAAAGGAAGAAGAGACAAAAAGGGAAATATCAGCAAAAGTTATTTCTAGTAGGTGGAACAGTCCACCAGGTAGGTATTTAGACCTGCAAGCATTGAAAGCGTAGCCTGTTTGTCCCCTTTGGCATAAAGACAGAGTAGATAGTTGCACGGCTAACAGGTGATGAAATGAGTAATTTAGGCTTGGGAGTAGAAAAAGGAGATGAACCAACATGCCATAGTTAAGGAAGCCGCCCTACTCTAGCATGGCCCTTCCTAACAGAACCAAGAATGCATCCAAGGCATTGATTGTGTAGCATGGGTCGCTCCATGGGAGAAAGTGCCAAGTCTCTCCTGGCCTCTATATAATGTAATCTCTCATTTGATGCAAAGGAGATATTTTTGACCACATAAGCAGAACTCTGTCCAAATTGAAAGGTTAATACTGAGACTTTGAGCTTAGATTGTATTTCATATTATTTTATCTGAATGAGAAAGCAAGTGATTTGCAGACTTTGTGCTGTATAGCTTGTATCATTTTAGGAGATTGTTCTTATGTCTATCTTCTAAATGTGTTCTTGTTTATTTAATTTAACAAGTAGAGCTTGTGGAAGTGATAAGGAAGGTGTCTTGAAACTAGTTACTTTCAGACTTTGTGCTGACATTATTGTTTTCAGTGTGTGTTTTTAGTTTCTTTCTATGTAAAGGACCTTGGGACAACTTTGTGCCCCCATTGTTCTTCGTATCTCACTCTTAGGTAGTCAAGGTGGAGACTTTGAGCTACATCTTAGATTGCTAGTCACTCTGTATTCTGTTATCAATCACTTGTTACCAGAAAGATTCCTGTTGCCTGTAAGAACAAGCATTTCTGAAAGAAGAGAAGTGCCTTCTATTGCTTCACTAGGATTTATACTATCTAGGAAGGGATCTGGTTCTTGGTTGAATGTTACTTTTGAAAGAAGAGAAAGACCTTCACCAATCACCCAAGATTTCTCCTTTGAGCTATGAGCATCATCTCTGAAAAAAGAGAGATGGATGGTTTGTTCTACCCCTGTGTGTTACTTTCTGCTTATTTATATAGTATATGGCCTCTGTATATTTAATAGGGAACCTCCCCTTGATGAGAGGAGAGATTTGTCCCCTGTTGATGTAGTAAAACTACACACCTGGATGACCAATCTCCCTATGCTGTGGTGATAGGAACTATTTTGCTCATCAGTTAGCTGGTCGACAAAATATTCACCCAACACATTTATTTATTTTTCCACATTGGCTTGTGAGTGGGAGTTCATAGCCTCCTCACAAGTTTTTCAGGGGAGTGTTGACATAGGGTTTCACCTCCCAACATCATTCCAAATCCACTCCATGGTGGGGTATATAAATTAGGCATGATAAATTGGAATTGAATAATGGATGAGTAGTTAGCCTGATAATTCTAATAAAAACTTGAATTAGTGCATGCTAGACATCAGAGTTTAGTAAGCAGTACATGACTGAAGTCATTGTGTAAAGGATTAAACCTTTGCATAACAAGCTAGCAAGTTTTAATCTAATTGACATGATGCACCCTTGTGTTAGCCACACTAGGCACCATTTAGATCATTTTGAAAATTATATTTTTTAATAAACCCCACTTTACCATGGAATATCTTGCTAAATATTGAGTGCTTCAATCACTTGACGTTCCTTGCCATGTACCAAATTTTGGGAGATAGAGGGGGGTTTAAAAACCCTACCGACATGTGCTCTTTAATTTTTGGATTAACACTTAATTCCTTTCAAGACTAGTATATCAGTAAAAAAATTAGTGAAAGTTACGCACACCTTGTCAGTTTTAGAGTAGGACATGTACTTGCATGTTTTTTCTATTTCTTTTACTAAAATGTATTTTTGGGTCTAAAATTGTTTGTGTACCAAAGTTAAAACAAGTCAAAACCTTTAAAATAAGACGTGTTACACACCACATTGAACCAAGAGGTGTTATGCTATCAATATCACTTAAAGCTTTTGCTTTATCTTGAGATTTAAAAAAAACAATTTTGTACACCTTATTCAAAGGAACATTATCATGCTACTGATTTTATTCCAAACCCCTTGCCTTGTTTAAAACCAGTTTAAAAACCCATTAGTACCTTTATTTCAAAAAATGTGTGGATATGTTGCCCGTTTGAGTTTAGCCAGTTGACCTTTAAAAAATCTGAGTCTTTTATATTAAATTTAAAATTCAATCTTTCAAAGTTCAGATTTTAAACCAATTATGTCTACGTTAAAGCCTTGTCTAATTTGGGCTTAGATGGTTTATCTTTTACGTTTGGATTATGCAACTTCGATTAATTTATCATTTGGTTTAAAGGCCTTTTCCTAGACTTAGTGGTGTTTTATTGTCACGTGCCTAGTTTAGAGTTCTTTATGTCGAGTTCAAGAATGTCTTAGTTTCATTTACCAATAGTCATTTGTGTACCTAGGCCAATTTTGCTAAGCCAATTCCCTTAGACTTAGATTGATTTCAAGTTCTTGTTTAGACCATCTTATTTCCAAGTCTATCGTTATGGCTTTTGACCAAAGACTTAACATTATTTTTTGTGCTTTAAACTTAGTTTATAAGTTTAGCTTTGTGGCATTTGACCAAAGAACTAACACCTTTATTTTTGTCATTAGACCTAAATCAAGATTATTTTACCTTTATTAAACACTTTGTCAAAGACTGATTTCATTTTTCATTTTACCTCTGCTTTAGACCTAGAATAGGTGTTTCACCTTTGGACCTCTTTTAAAGAGTTAAAATTTATTTGCCTTAGACCCTGTTCGTTTGCCACATTAGACCTTTTTTGAGATACCTAGTCATAAATTAGGGCATGCCTCGCTATACACATAGTAGGTCCATGTATAATCTATATTATGAGAATAGTGTCATTAGTGACCCCTTTATTAAAGAATCTTATGGAAATGATGTAGCGTATGAGATGGATCCATATCCTTCTTATACTACCCCATATATGGAACAAGGACATGATCCACTAGCGTAATACCTAGATAACACACCTTCTTATCCAAGACAAGAATAAGAAAAAATGACATAATACCTTACTAATATGACACCTATTATTGAACATAGGCAACAACAATAACCCTAATATGTAACCATGCCAACAAGGTATGACCCATACTTGTTTGATCATCACTTAATAAAAATAGAGATGATATTCTAGTTAGTGTAGTAAAGGTAGGATTGAAATTCTTGACAAAATTCCCACATGAAAGTCTATCTTGCTTGATTAGTAAACTTAACAACGTGCCTCATGTCTAATAGTTTGAAGATACTTCAACTAGTTATAATCAAGCTCTAGTACAAATACCTAAATAGGGCCTAAATTCACTTGCAAAAGGAAAGGGTCTAATGGATGACCAATTAGAATAGGTACAAAAAACATATCAAAACATATCTTAACCTAGCTCAGAACTTCAATGCCATGGTCATTTTAAACACTCCACTCATAGAGTTAGCTCCCCCAATAGGGGTACAAACTAATTCTTTAGGCTATATAAATCAGAACATAGACCCCTTTGGCCAAAACACATTGGTAGGAGACATGTTCAATGTCCAAATTATGAAAAAATAAATTATATCTCCTATAGAAGACCTCATACAAAACATAGAGGATAACATGCAAGTTTATCCCAATTTAAACTAAGTTGGGTCTAGTATGCCACATAGTAACACGTAGCAGGTTCCTCTTACCAATACCTTAATTGGATTATAATAATATGAGGAAGGTACACCTGGTTCCCAAACACAACAACCTACTTCCACTCTTCAACCAACATGTTCCTCAAACACACAATAGGATACAAGTAGCCAAAAACAAACCAACGTTCTGCTCCAACAAGTATTGAAAACTACACCATCTCAACAAGTGGTAACTAATGTTTTGCCATCACAAGCACAAAATAATATAACACAACTATCACAAACATTGCCTAATCAATAATGTGTTCTTATTGGTCAATAAAGAGTGTTAGTTGGTCAACATCAGATACCTAACCTCCAACAAATGCCCAATTCACAATAGGTGTTTACCCAACAACAAGGTCATAACTTATAGCATGTTCCTAATAGGCAATAGTTATCTTTTACTTAATGGGTAGCTCATGTACAATAGGGATCTAATATGAAACACCTTTAATAGTAGGGCTTTAACTAATAATGGGTACCATTTATATAGCAAGGTTCGACAAGTCAACAACAAGTTCCTATTCAAACCCAACAAGTGCAATACATTCCACCTAAAAAAATGCCTCCACCAAAAACATAGTGTACAAATGAAATCCATGTTGTAAACCCTAGCCAAAATGTTTATCAACAACATATGTTGTATGAAAATAACATCATCCTAATGCATGAATATGTATTCAGTCAACCAATCAAATGAACATTCCCTAATATGCCATTCCTCCATCATACCCTAATTAGGGTAATCCAACTTTGATTGCACAACCCCAACCACAATATGATACACCATATATCTTCCTAACCCAAGAGTTGCAACAAATAAATGATGTGCATCTATCTATTCAAACTAAGAAGCAAAAAAAAAAGTTCAAATTAGAAGAGATATGTTCATATCTATTTGATATGGATTACCTCCAAATACCTTTACCTCCTAGGTGCGAGCCACCCAAATTTGATAAATATAAGGGCAAAGGTGACCCAAAAGAGCATTTAAAATAATTCTTTGTTGTTTGACAACCAATGGTCTAGAATGATATATATTTGCTTCTCCTCTTTCCTAAAATTTTGGATGGACAAGCCTTGGAATGACTTATTAAATCGCCCAACAATTATGTGATAGAGTTTGATGACTTTTCAGATAAGCTTGCACAACATTTCTCATACAATCTCAAACATGATATTATAGTGGTAGATTTGGGTCAGGGAAAATAGAGAAATGGTTAAAGCTTTGTTGGTTACTTACAACAATGGAGGGTACTTTCTAGTTGGTTCAATCATAATCCACCAAACAAATAATTAGTCGTAATATTTAGCTAGAGTCTACATAGCAATATATCATATCATCTCAAGTTGCAATGTGCTCACACTTTTGAATAAGTTATTGATAAAGGTATACAAATTGAAAATGCTCTTGTTAACAAAGGGATTATCAAATTATCTTCTTCTAATCATAGCCAGAGCCAAAACCAACATCAAGGCTAATAACAGAACTAAAGCCATAATCAAACCAAAACCCCATCAAAATACTAGCTTCAATGCCAACTCAAACTAATACTTCAGAAAGACCAAAAGCCTATAATCATAATAAGAATGTTGTTAGTAATGGGATCACTGAATCACAACATGTCTAAATAGTGCAAACACCAATTGTTCATTTACCTCTGCCCATACAACAACCACCACCTCCATTCATTCATCTTATACCTCTACAAAATCCTTCATAGTTATAAATGCCTCCTCCAAGGAGAAGACCACCCATAGCTAGATCATTCAATGACCTCAGATAACCCATTGAGTTCGTATTCCACAAGTTAGTTCAAACCAATATGATTAGTTGGCCTATGCTAAAGCATTTTCTTGATGGATTTTTTTCTATACTGCTACAAAAAGCATGAATTTTATGAGTATAATTGCATTAAGGGACACTCTATACATCATTTCATGCAACTAAGAGACTTGATTGAGAACATGCTTGAGAATGGAGATAATATAATAGGATAACCATACCCCAACATCTAATCATAACTTGGGTATCTATCAAAACCCTTTTACTCAACACAACCACCACCAAAAGTAGTAACAACAATGGCAAAGAACACCACCACAACAACAGAAATGTCAAAAATAACAACAATAAAATGGTTGGAACTTAGGTTAAATTGATCAATCAAAATAAGGAGTGCATCATGTTGTTGCATATACTTAAAACAATATTATAATATTTATCATAGGTGGTCATATTGCCATCATTACCATCAACCCTCAACCATATACCAATCAACCTAGACTAGTGCCTAATAATGCCTATCAACTTTCCCATGTTGATAATCCTTCTTTGGACCATGTTAGAATTCAAGCTCAACACTACCCAAGAATTACCATTCCAAGCCCTTTTACCTCTTCATCTAGTTATAGAGGCCTATTACTTGATCGATATTACACAGTCACAACTCAATAAGCTAAGGTTACTATCCAAGGCCCACAACCTTCTTCGATGAATGAACCCATCCAAACCTCCATACCAATAAATAAATAGCTAATTACCAATACCAAAGAGAAAACCTTTGACATTATGGAACAACTATAAAAAACACATGCACGAATATCCATCATGGATTTTTTACACACATCTAGTGTTCACAAAAGTATACTTAATGAATGCCTAAGCTAATCCCTTATACTTAATGACATTACACCTGATAAATTTTAAGCTATGGTAGGACATTTAGCCCATAGCTAATGACTTATCTTTGATCAAAGCGATATGTCATCCTCGATCCCTTTGCATAATAACCATTTATACATCAAGGTTGGTATATTTAGACATATAATTAAACATGTCCTTGTAGACAATGGTTCAAGCCTAAACATCATGTCTCTAAATTTGGTGAAGCATCTTAGACACATAATGGTCGATCTTCATCTAGATACCATTGTCATCAAAGCGTATGATAATGAGGAATAAGAATCACAAAAAACTATTTGTTTACTAGTGGTCTTTGGGCCTTAGACCCACGACACACTTTGCCATGTTTTCGACCTAGAGTTCTCTTACAACTTGCTCTTGGGACGATCATAGATTCATGAAATCTGGGCAATACCTTCCTTGCTACATCAATGTATCAAATTTCTTCATTTATTGATGAAAGTAACTATACCAGCTAATCTCTAGCCTTACCAGTTATGCAAACATCTCGAGGTAGAGTAACAAAATTATAATTACCATTTTATCCTATATCTTATGTCTAAAACTGATAGAGAAAAAGTTGATAAAGGAAATTCCATTGAATCAAAACCCAATACCAATTACATTGACCCTAAAAGCCTAGATTCAACTTCATTTGCACCTCCATCGAAGATAACTAACCATTTTTACATATTTGAAAAATTTCTAAGAGAGTACAATACTCATGATTCCTTTTATATAGCCAAATTTCCTCATAACCCAAAAGCTTATGGGGGACCTAAAGCCAAGGTTGTTCATATGAAATGGTGCACTAAGGGAAAATGTCATCTCACTCAACCCATTATTTTCAAACTGGCCTCTGACCAAGAACAAGACCCTTTGGTCGAAGATGATTCATGGTGCTATAATGATAATCTAGTTGATTGTTATCAAAGCACCAAGTATCTTATCCCTAATTGGGTTATGAATAACCAAGATTATGAAGGCAAAGGCCTATGAGAAAATCAATAAGGAACACTCGAGCTAATTTTCATGACCAAGTACAAAGAAACTCATGGTATTGGATTTAAACCATGTGGGGGTGACCCCACATACCTTGTTCAAGTTTATAAACTAATGACTAATAAGGATGATGCTGGTAGCAACATAGGGTCTGATTATAGCATCTACAATGACCTTGTGTTTTTACCTTTTAGGACTTAACTAATTTAAATCATATGTTGTTAAAGGGTTGGATATGAAAATAATATGGAATAAAAATTGGAAAAAACTGATTTACTTAACCTTTCCCAAAATAGGAAGTGACAAGAGAAAGAGAGCTTATTTGGAAATAAATAGGGATTTTTGTAGATTAGGGAACTAAAATAGGCATACACAATTTCATTCTGTGACTATGGTTAAAAGTTGGTCTTGGACATGAGCACCAACATTAGGATAGTAGTGCCATGTGGCGCTAGTGTCCAATTATGATGCTAGTGTCCCTCCTATGGGAACTATCTAGAACTTTTAGGGAAGTTATGGGAGGTTATGGGGGTCCTATAGGTGGTTCTATGTCATTCGAGGGCTCACTTATGCCACTATTTTAGCTAAATCTCTTCCAAAACCCTAATGAGTACCTACACACATGAAATAATAACTAGATCAAAAGCAAAAAGGAAGGTAAAAACTAAGTTATGGAACATTATGATCATGTGGATCAGAATCCCTATTAACCTAGCCATTGCCTACATTAACCCCAATACTAGGGGTCTCAGATCACATGTAGTTCTCCCTTAGGGAACACACATAATCAACTTGCACGGTATGCTAGAATGACTTTTGCTTAGGAAATTATTTGATTAAGCATGCAATGTCTATATATGATAACTGAGTAATATGCAAAGTATGAAGCTATATTATTGACTAATTTTGTGTAATTATGTACCAAAATAGTAAGTGTTAGATGTAAATACCTTTTGAGGCTCTTTATATAGAAGGAACTTTGATTTGGATATAAAACCTTGTTCATTATCTGATAAGCTTTAAAAGAGGGATAAAAAACATAAGAGAAGGCTCAAGAGAGGGTTAAGACTCAAACATGAGAGTATAATCCATTGAACACTAGAGCCATAATTGGACACTAGTATCTTGAAAATGGTGCTAGTGTCCTAAGGCTTAAAGCATAGCTAAAACCAAGCAAGACAGGGTAGGGACCCTGTGACTGGGAGAAGGTGACTTAGGACCACTAGGTGTAATAAGTGGGGAAAATAAGACATAATAAAGGTCAAAAGACTCAAAATGACCACTTGAATAAGGATTGTATTCATCATTAAGATATTCATGTGAAAGAGCAATAAAGGACATAGTACTTATGGTTTCTTGACCAAATTAGGGTGTTTACATTTGCCCCCCTTTTATTCTAGTAATGCAATGAAATGAAAATGCTAAATTAAAATTAAAAGAGGAATGCGTACATGTAATTACATGTGTGAATGTGTTCTGGACTTGCCCTACTTCTTGGCCAAAGAAGTGGACAAAAGTTGGAGTGAAATATGTGAAAAGGGACTACATAGTGTGGATGTACTTTATAATGAATTTGAATGGTGCACTGAATCATGATGAATAAAAAACACTATTTTACCACCACCTTGATATATGTACTGAATGTGAGTATGTAAATTGAATACATGGAGAAATAAGGCTTGCTTACCCCCACTCTAATATTTAAACTATATATGAGTATTTAAATTGAATGCATGGAGAAACAAAGCTTGTTTTCCCTCACTATGATATTTGAACTAAATCTAGGTATTTAAACTAATTGTGTGGAGAAATAAGGCTTACTTACCCCCACTCTGGTATGTAAATTAAATCTGGGTATGTAAACTAGGTCTAGTGGAATGTTATGTATCAACTTTTGAAAATGCTCTTGTAACCCAAATGGGTGAAAACCTAGTGACGATATTGGGTGTAACTTGATAATCTAAAAATAGAGATCAAGGACATGTGCTCTACATCATGCCACATGATCATGATATCTGAGTAATGTAGTTATATATTTAAACATTTGTATATCTTAGTGAATTTGTATATCTACATAATTATATCTAGGTAGACCTATGTGTCTAAATAGTCATATCTGAATAGACTTATGCATTTGAATATTTATATATTTGTGTAGACCCGTGCATCTGTATATAGTATATCTATGTAGACTTGTGTCTCTGAATAATTGTATCTAAGTAGATCTATGTATCTGTGTGAACCTATGCATTTGAATACTTGTATATCTGTGTAGACATGTGTCTCTAAATAGATGTATTTGAGTAGACCTATGTATCTATGTGAACCTATGCATCTAAATATATGTGTGTCTAAATAGTTGTATCTAAGTAGACCTATGTATCTGTGTGAATCTATATATCTATATATACATGTAAACTTATGTGTTTGAATAGATGTATCTAAGTTGACATGTATATCTATGTGAACCTGTGTATCTGAATATCTACATAGACCTATGTGTCTGAATAGTTGTATCAGAGTGAACCTATGTGTATGAACCTTTGTATGTTGAAAGCTATCTATGTGTATTTCCCCCCTTTTGGTGAGAGAGTTGAGACTGTGGTGAGGGTGTTTAACCAAAAGTGGTAATGATCAATTTTACTTGTATTAATTAGTGAGTTTGATATTATTTTAAGTTTGAATAAGTTATTTATTATGATAAAGTTGATTATTGAGATTGTTAATGAGATAAATGTTTTGTGTATATTGAGATTATTATGGTAATATCATTTTTTTGTTGTGTAGAGTTAAACGTGATTATGATATTGGTTTAACCAATATAGGGAGAGGCACTTTTATGTCAAGTCTCATGTGTAAGAGACTGCTTGTAAATCAAAGTTACAGTTCTTAATATATTACGCTAGCAAGAAATTATTATTAGTTAGTGAAATTGGCATGCAAAATCAACCTTAATAAGGTGACATTTTATAAATGTGACTGAAATAGGTTATTTGATTTGTTTATCAATTCATTTGAGTTAAAAGTAATTGTTTATCTGAGCTAGAAATATGCCAAGGAGATGAGGACCCATGTTAACCTAATACGAGGAGGTGGAGGCACAAATCCAAGTCAGGGAGGTGGTTACCCTGTTAAGTATACCACATTGTTTCATATTATTATCATTTGTAATGCATTTTGCATTATTTTTATTGAAAAAATGATAGTTTTAGGGCCTATTTTGAAAAAGTGGTGCTACTATCTTGATATGGGTGTTATTGTCTAGGACATAACACTAGTGTCTAGGATGTGGTGCTATTATCCAACACTATTATCTTATATGCAATGCTAGTGTCCAATAGTCCTGACTTGTAATTCTTATTGTTTATTAGATTTTGATGCTTATTTTTATCTATTGGTTTTATATTTTGCATTATCGATGCCAGATTTGGTTATACTTTTGTAGGTTGATGAACGTATGAGAGAGTTTAGGACTGGCTGGATGATGGAGACCTCATAGGGTTTACCCATGCCAGATGTTGAGATGGTCATGCCTGAGATAGTGGGTTTGAGACATGTGGCATTCCTAGAGCCTATGCCCTAGGATAAACACATAATGATTGCACTATGCAAGAGATGGGATGCAGATACTTACATTTTCTGATAACCAACTAGGGAGATGACCATTACCCTAGAGGATGTGTATAGGATTTTACAACTACCTATTTCTAGTTAGAGAGCCATACTACAGTATGAGATAGATGCTCAGTCTATACAGTTAGATTTTAGGTATTTCTTCTACTATGGCTATATTGAATCATCATATAAGGAGCCACAATGATATACTATTGACATTGATTAACACTACCAAGGCTTTGAGATTGTAGAAGTTAGTTATTTTATTAGCTTCATTTGTGACTGTAGACAAGAGCAGGGTATAAATCTCCTATAAGATGCATGAGATAGTGCAAGATATAGAGTAGCATGGTACCATATACTTATGGGGTTGAATGATGTTATCACACCTATACATGGATTTATATCATTTCACATAAGAGATATGTGGTGGAGGGATTGGATCATCTACAATGTTACATTGACGGGTGTATAAAAACATAATAGTGAGTAGGTTGGTGTTGCCTTTAAGAGATGATTGAGCCCACCTATTGTTATTTGTAGAGAGGTGGAATGGGATGGCTCACATGCTTAGGAGGAGTACGATCTAGTGTTGGCATGTGTTATATAGTTTGATAGTTGTGGACATTATATGGAGGCCCTACAGGGGATATAAAGGATGGCCTAAGGATAGTACTCAACTTAGATGAATTCGAGTGAGCTAATGGATACATGACCATTGGGTCAATGTGTATGAGTGGTTCTAGTATGAATGGGTTACATGATAGTTCGATGTGGTTTAGGATGTGCCCTTAGCACTAGTGGTATGGTTGAAGAGTTCTTGATCTCCTATGAGGCCAAGTAGTAGACCTAGGACATCAGGTGTTGAGTTATCCCCCATTCATTTGACAAAGAGGGATTCTTATGATTGACATACCAGATGTAAATAATGTAGGAGTCATTAATGCCTATATAATGATGCAAAAAAAGAGGTTGAACTTATAAAGGCCATAACCTTTGACCCATAGATCCATTTAAGCCCATATTTATGCCAAAATGACCGTCTCAAAAAGTTAAATGTAGACATAACCAACCCTTTGAGTTATGGGACATTTTAAATATTTTTTATAGGCCATACATGACCATATGAAGGTTTGAAATTATAGTTTAATATTATTTTTGAGTTTTTTCTAAATTTAGAAATTGTCTATTTTTGTAACTAGACTTGAACTTCAGTTAAAATTTGTCTGATATGTCAATTTTAATGCTTAGTTTATTTTTAGAGATGTTTAGATCTACATGCACTTGCATGTGAAACTTAATAAAAATAGCAGGTCAAGTTTTATTTATTTTTAGAGTTCTAAATTTTGCATGTCAACTCTAATTATGAGTTGAGGTTTATTTATGCATGGTTTGTAATTATTTGAATCTTTCAATATGAATCAATATAGGCTATTATTTTATAAGCTTTACCTATTGGTAATTTTATTGTCTTGATAATGCTCTATGTAAATTTGAAGAAGTGCAGATTTATGTAGAATGGTTTGGTATTTTTTGGATTTGTAGTTTCAACAGATGGTGTAAGAAAGGATGAAAAAAAAGTAAAGAAAATTGTTGAGTGGTTTATACCAAAGAACATCACAGAGGTATGAAATTTGCATGATGTAGCAACTTTTTATAGAGAGTTTATTAGGAAATTTAGTAGTCTTGTTGCACTAATAACAAATTGTATGAGATGAAAATAATTTGCATGGACAAGGGCAACAATAGAAAACTTTGAGTTGTTGAAGAAGAAAATTATAGAAAAGCCTATTTTAGCATTACCAAATGTTAACAAAGTATTTGAGGTTGATTATGATGCTTCTTTTATAGTGATTGGTGTTGTATTGGGTTAAGAAGGGAAGCCAATAACATATTTTTATGAGATTAAATGAGGTAAGAATAAAGTAATCTTCATATGATGTTGAATTTTATGCCATTGTACAAGCATTAAGACATTGGAGGTATTACCTAGTGCCTAAGGGTTTTATCCTATTTATTGATCATGAGGCTTTGAAGTATGTGAACACTAAAAAAAAGTTAAACAATAGGCATGCAAAGTGGGTGTTTTTCTTGCAGGGTTATAAGTTTGTGTTGAAGCAAAAATCAAGAAAATATAATTAGGTAGGTGATGCTTTGAGTAGGTGAGTGGTGTTGTTAACTACTATTGTGAGTGAAGTAGTTGGATTTGAATTTATTAAAGAAGTATATAATACTGATCTAGATTTTGGTAAGATAGTTTAATAATGCAAGAATCCATTGACAAGTGATACAAGTAATGTTTATCAAGAGTATATTATGCAAGATGGTTATCTCTTCAAAGGGAAATAATTAAATATTCCAATTGAGTCTCGAAGAGACAATATTATAAGAGAATTACACAATGGTGGTTTGGTTGGACATTTTGGCAAGACAAAGACAATTGACTTGGTGGAGGAGAAGTATTTTTGGTCGAAGATGAAGAGAGATGTGACAAGATATGTTGCAAGATGCATGATATGTTAGGTGGAAAAAGGACATGCACAAAATACAAGGTTGTACATGCCATTACCAGTTACAAGAGGACCATGCATAAATTTGAGTATGGATTTTGTGTTGGGATTAACAAACACAAAGAGGTAATGATTCAATTTTTGTTTTTATAGATAGGTTTTCTAAGAAAGTTCATTTTATCACATGTAAGAAAACCAATGATGCCACTAGAGTTGCATGGTGTTTGAAAAAGCATTACATTGATAGAAACTTGAAATTTATAAGTCATTTTGGATGAATTTATGGAGGACTATGGGGGCTAAGCTACAATTCAATATTTCATACCATCCTCAAACAAATGGACATACATAAGTTGTAAATAAGAGCTTGGGAAATTTGTTGAGATGAATAGTTAGAGAAAAGCCTAAGCAATGGGACTTATCTTTACCGTAAGTTGAGTTTGCATATAACAGTTAAATGAATTGATCAATAGGAAAATCAAAATTTTAGATTGTTTATGGGAGAAATCATATGAGTGTTTTAAATTTGGTACACTTACCAATTACAAAACAAGTTAGTGATGATACATAAACATTTGTAGATTGTATACAATAGTTACAAAAAAAAATAAGAAGAAAATTATAGAAAAGTAATGAGAAGTATAAAGCAATAAAATATGTCAGAAGAAGGTCAAAAATATTTGAAAAAGAAGATTTAGTGATGGTTTACTTGAGAAAAGAGAGATTTTTGAAAGGCACGCATAACAAGTTGAAGTACAAAAAAATTGGACCATGCAAAATTGTGAGTTAAATCAATGAAAATGCTTATGAGGTGATTTTACCACATAATTTTGATATCCCTCCAATATTTAATGTTTTAGATTTATATGATTTCCATGGAGAAGATGGTGAAGGTGAATAAGATGAAGTAGATTGGAAGCAACAGGTGCTAAAGAAGAAGAAAGAAAAGATAGTGCAGGTTCTAGATAAAAAGACAATAAACATAAGGCAAAGAAGTTATGACAGGTATTTATTATAGTGGGAAAGATTACAATAGGAAGACAACACTTGGATTAAAAAATGGGAGTTGAAGAAGATTGATAAGAATAAATGGCAGTAGTATAATTAGAGCAACTCGCATGAGCTGGGTTGTTTTCAACTAGAGGAGAATGATGCAAAAAAAAAGGCCAAACTTCTAGAGGCCACAACTTTTGATTTGTAGCTGTGTTTGAGCCCATTTTCACACCAAAATGACCATATCAAAAATTTTAATGCATCCATAATAATCCCTTATAGTTATTTGACATTTTTTATATTTTTTAGAGGCCATACATAACTATTTAAGAGTATGAAATTGTAGTTTAATATTATTTTTAGGTTTTTTTTTCTAAATTTAGAAATTATCTATTTTTGTAATCAAAATTGAAATTCAGTTGAATTTATTCAATAGGTTAATTTTAGTTTTTAGTTTATTTTTGGAGATTTTTAGAGCTATGTGCACTTGCATGTGAAAGTTACTAAAAATGGTAACTACTAAAAATAATAGGTCAAGTTTTATTTATTTCTAGAGTTCCAATTTTTCATGTCAACTCCAATTCTAAGTTGAGGCTTGTTTTTTCATGGTTTATAATTATTTGAATCATTCAATATGAATCATTATAGGTAATTCCAATCAATATGGTTTATAATTATTTGAATCATTCAATATGAGTTCAGAAGCTTTAAATATTGGTAATTTCATTGTCTTGACAGTATTTAGGTTCATTATATAGCATGATGGAGAGATCATAGATGGGCACCTCTATCTCTGAGAGGTGGAATTATTATAGATTATGTAATGAAGGTATAACCCCTTAAGGCTGTTGATGGTAAGTTTTTATAATATCTTTGTAAATTATGTTTATTGGTTACTCATTTACTTGGTTAGGAATATAATTGATTGTGTGGGTATGTGCAGGTTTAGGGGATGATGAGTACTAGGAGACTACCATCAAATCTACACTCGATGTATTGACATGACTTATCCCTAACAATCTCATGGAGGATGGATTAGTAGAGAGGGATATTGATCTTTCCAGTGTCCATGCCTATTTATTTAATCAAGCTATGATAATGATGGCAACATATAGACAAGTGATTTATAGATAGAGATGATGCACACACGGAGTTTCATAGACAAACCATGCCCACACTTGATGCTCTAAGTAGGGCTAGTAGTCAGATAATGGATGACTAAATACATCAATAATGAGAGCATGTAAAGTGTATGGCTGAGCTGGGTATGTATCATGAGAGATTGTAGATGTAATCATTGATCCAAGTCATGGAGGGAGAACTGAGCCTCCAGTTCTAGCATGGATATGTCTGAGAGTGAGAGTGAGGGGACTGGTACTAGTGGCCATGTCTAAATTATTGAAGGATGTACTATGGTTATATTGAAACTATATTTTGAGTTATATATATGGATGTTCATTATTTATATTGGCACTGTGTATATTGGTATCTGGATCTAGTTATATTGTGTACATTGATGTGTTTAATTATTTTGATTGTTTTAAAGGTGATATAGGTATATGGTATTTATCTAAGTAGAGGTAATTAATTTTCATTAATTTACAAATGTTTTTTTATATGTGTAGTAGATATGGAATGTTATTTATTGGGATATGTTTGATAGGTGTTGCACAAGATATCTGCATGTAAATCATATGACTATGGTATGCCCTATCTAAACCTAGATGACATGGAGAACCAAAGATCATACTGATCATGTTATGTTGGTGTAGAAGTAGACTCTAAAACTAAAACTACATGTGATACACTGCTAGTGGCTAGGTGTGCAAACTCTGTAGTAAAGATCTTGATTGGTTGGTGTGCTGAAACTATATTCTTAGCTCTGTGATCTTTGGAAATCGTAGTTAGTTTTTGAACTGATGCTATGTTCTAATCTCTATAGTTGTTTCCAAATATATTAATTGGTATTCAAACTGATGCTATGTTTTGATCTCTATAGTTGTTTCCAAATATCTTGAATGGTGTTTAAACTGATGTTGTGTTTTGATCTCTATAGTTATTTCCAAATATCTTGATAGGTGTGAGAACTGATGTTGTGCTGTTATCTCTATGGACTGGCTACCATATTTGTTGAATCTATAGTGCATAAGATCTCTCATAAATAGGTGTCCTAGAAACCACATGGCTCATATGATGAATAACCAATGGATCCTCAAAGGGAACATCATGGGATAACTCTATCGTTGAGGAGTGTGATCTAGGAGAGTGTGGATATTGAGATCTCAATGCCCCCTATGTGAATTTTATAATGCCTTGATTGACATACTAGTCAATGTGGGATTAGAGTGCATAAAAATGATAATCTGAATGTCCATTTATCTTATGAAAATTGTAATGTGACTTATTATGTACCCTGTACAAATGGTGTACTGGATGATTAGTAGGAGGAAGTGTGATCATCTCCCTAATTAATAATGTAATCAAGATGTCATGAGGCCTATCCATATTTAAAAAATGTATAACCCCTCTATGTGTATCATGTGTTCTACTCACTATAGGATGTGCTTTGTAAAGTGGCTCTTTACCTTTATTGAGTATTTTTACCAGTTATTTCTATTTCACTAGTTTTTTAATCAAAAGTGGAGTAGGTTTTTGTACCATGTTTGATGATTGGGGATTTGAGAGACCTACATCTAGATCTACCTTTGAATGTGTAACCAGTAATCCTAATTCTACCTCTAATGCTATAGCTGTGTTACATAAATGCCAGAATGATCTTGATGTTTGATATCATAATTTCTCCTTAAGAGGAAAAATTAGGCTCTGACAAAGATGTACTATACCTCTAAATTTGTCAGCTGGTAAATCAAGTGATGCAAACATGATTTGAATCTTAAAATGTATTCAATTATTAGTTTTGTCTCATAGTGGTGTAATGAAGGTAACCTCTCATGTGTGACTTGAAGTTCCTTATTCTGTATGTAGTGTTTGAGAAAGTATATTTATAACTCCTCATATGTATGTAGTGACCCACTAGGGATTGTATGCTGGAACCAATTTAGTGCTTCCCCATATAGGGACCTTGAAAATAATTGTAGCAGAGTCAACTTATTGGTGACATGTGCCATGGCTTTATCATAAGTTTGAAGATTAAAATATGGGTCTTCATGCCCATCAAATGTGGGTAACACTGGTATCTGAAAGTTGGGTGGAAACCTTGTAGTGAAGATTGTGCATGGAATAGGGTTTCCATGGATAACATTGGAATTGGACCGAGATTGGTATGTTTTATTCTCTAATGTGAGCTGGTGTATTTGTTGTTACAAAACACCCACAACATGCATCAAGGAAATTAACACTTGTGAAGGTATATTATCATAATCAAATGGTTCATTTAATGCTTGAATTTTTTTATTTATGTTAGCCATTGGTATATTGCATTGGAAACCTTTTTTAAGGAGAGTTGGTTTGCTAACCTTTGGAGGTGGGATAACTGAGACCTGGTTAGAGGGAAATGAGCTATCACCCTCTTTTAGGTTAGTTTGAGAAACATGTTCTAGTATAGTAAGGGGGTTGAGGGAGATTCATTGGTATCTCTTATATTGTTAAGTTGTAAAGGAGTATCACATGCCAATTGAATAGAAGGTACTTTATTCTCAAGTAAATGTAAATTACAAACATAAGAATAAGTGTGTGTGTGTGTGTGTGTTTTTACATGTGACTTAGTATTTATATGAACAAGAGAAATAGGTGAAGTAGGAGGATAACTAAAAGGTGTAGATTTCATGTCCTCTTCAACATAATCATAGTAATCATCTTTATCATAAGTTTCATCAAAATCAGAGTCTGATTCAATTGTAGAAGTAAGATTAGAAAAAGTATCATCCACATGTTTATTAATAGAGAGGATAAGAGAAAATTTTAACTTTTTACTACTATGCAATGTGTCATCATTTGTGGATGTAATGCAATGCATTTGCTCACTAGTTATGTGTAAAATGCATGAATGATTATCACTTTCAATCTTGGAGTCAAGGGTAGAAGAAGTAGTAATCATGTTTTTTGTTTGCATAATATGGCATGTAGGAGAAGAGTTAGAGACATTTGAATTATCAATATATTGTAAAGAATCATTACATTGTGCTTGGAATGTAAAATAAGGTGATAAAATAATTTCATCTACCTTGGTTTGTGTATTGATAAAAGGTGTAATATCATTGGTACATGTTTTTTCAAATTGAACTGGGAAGGGTAATGAAGATGCATTGTTCTTATCTACTTTACTTGAATCATGCAAAAGTGGATTTTGTGTATTGCACTTATATTAATTTAATTTTAATAATGAGGTTACGAAAGTAGTTAAAAAGCTAAGATCACATTAGAAAAAATCACTACCAATAAGAGGCTCTTTTGGCATTATATTGTTAGTTTGATTTTGAGGTGTAAGAGAAAATGGGGATGAAAGAGAAGATGATGTATCTAATATATCCTCATACACATTTTCATTGCCATGTTCATAGTAATCCTCATATCCATCATTATAACAATATTCATCATCATCATTATAAATAAAGTCATTATTATTTTCTAATGTACAATCCTAAAAATTTGTCCATTCATTATTATAATTATGAGATAAATTCAAAAACTCATCAATTAGGTAAGGGATAAAAGACTTCTTAGATGCCATTTTAAACTTGCCAAAGAAGATAATGTAAATAATAAATAACAAACACACAAGAGATAGAATGTAATCTAACATAAGTATACGTGCAATTGATAAATGTTTAACCAAGTGTGTAATAGAAACTAGGATTGTAAGTGAAACCCTAATTAGTAGTATTTGGGTGTATAGGGACCTAGTATGTGGATATAAGGCTTCAACGAGGTTTATTTTGTAAAAAAATAAATTACATTAAATTAATGAAACCCTAATATAATATGAATTTTAATGTACTAAGTTATGCCAAAAATCAAGAAAAAATAGAAGTTTGTAACCCTAATTTAGGGCACAAAAATTGGAAAAAGGTAAACCCTAGGCAAACTAGGGTTTTAAGCAATATTCAAAGTAAGTTAAAGTCACCAAATGTTTTAACCTTTTAGGACTTAACTAGTGTAAATCCTATGTTGTTGAAGGGCTGAGTATGAAAATTATTTGGAATGAAAATTATAAATAACTGATTTAATTAACCTTTCTAAAAATAACAAGTGAGAAGAGAAAGATAATCTAGAAATAAATAGGTCTTTCTATGGATCAAGGAACTGAAATAGGCTGAAGAAAAAGGTAGGCACCTTCCATTTTATGACTATGGAATCTGGTCTTAGACAGTAGCACCAATATTAAGAAAGTATAGTGTCTAATTATGGTGCTAGTGTCCTTCTTGTAAGAGCTATCTAGAACTTTTAGGGAAGTTGTGGGAGGTTCTAGGGGTCCTGTAGGTGGTTCTATGTCATCCAAGGGATTGCTTGTGCCACTATTTAGTCTAAGTCTATTCCAAAACTCTAATGAGTACCTACACACATAAAATTACAACTAAATCAAATGAAAAAAGGAAGGGAAAAACTAGGTTGTGGGATGTTATGATCATGTAGAGTAGAAGCCATGTTGTCCTGGCCATTGGCTACATTAACCCCAACATTAGGGGTCTCATATCACATGTAGTTTCCATTAGGGAACATGCATAATAAAATTACAAGGTATGCTAGAATGAATTTTGATTAGGCCCTTCTTTGATCATTCATGCAATTGTTTAGATGTGATAACTGAGTAGTATGTAGAGTAATGAGTTGCACTATTGACTGATTTTATGCAATTATGTTCCAAAATAGTAAGTGCTAGATGTAAAATGCCTTGTGAGGCTCTTTAGATATAAAAAACTTTGATTTGAATATAAAATCTTGTTCATTAGTTGACACATTAAAAAAGAGGGATAAAAAATATAAGATAAGGCTCAAGATAGGGTTAAGACTCAAACACGGTAGAAAATACCCATCAGACACTAGAGCCATAATTAGACACTAGCACCACATGGCACTACTATCCTAAAAATGGCTCTAGTGTCATAATTTTTAAAGCAGAGATAAAATCAAGCAAGATAAATTAGGGCCCATTGTGACTTAGAGAAGGTGACTTAGGACCACTAGGGGTGCAAGAAGTGAGGAAAATAAGACAAGAAAAATCAAAAGACTCAAAATGACCATGAAAATAAGGAATGTATTCATCATTAAGACTTGCATGTGAAAGAGTAATAAAAGACATAATACTTGTGGTTGTTTGACCAAATTAGGGTGTTTACACCTTGATAATATCAATTTATTTAACCCTTATGTCGTATGTACCATTAATCCTATTATTTTCCCTTCATCACCCCCAACTGATAGACTAGGACCAACAAGAGTCGATAATGCCACTTGATGAGTTTGAGAATAATGAGGCCATTTACTACTTTTTGGTTTTAAGGGATCATATTCCTCTAGAATATCACAAATAGGGTTTCTCTATTAGTTTGGATCATGTTGCCTATTTTAGAGAGTGGGTGAACTTCCTTGGCCAAAAGAAAAAAGAAAATCAAACATTATGGTCTAAAAGTGAAAACTTCCTTGAGGCGCTTTTAGACCAAGGAAAAAGTAAATAAAAGGGTAAGTTTCTTGGTGAAAACCTATTTTAGGTGCCATTAGATAGGGATGTTCACCCCTCTTTGCATGAAGCATAGGAGACCACTAGTCCAAAGTTTATATATGGATCCAAAATCTAGTACTAAAGAGAGGTAAGATTTTGAGCAGATCATACATGAGTGCCTAGAGGTATTTGTTAAATTGACTTTGCCACCCTTGGAAGTTTCAGACTCATCTTGTATAAGTGACATCGATGAATTAATTAGGATAAAAGACTAAAATATTACCAACCATTTTACCTCTTTGCGAACTCTTTTACAATATGGTTCTACACTCCTTATCGAGGACATTTCTGAGGTCAACATTGGAATTTTAGAGGACCCAAAATGGATAAAATTAGGTGTGTCCCTCACTCAGGAGGAACATGAAGTATATACAATACTTTTGAGGGAATTTGTTGATACATTTGCATGGGACTATTCAAATATGGTAGGTTTGGACCCCACCTTGGTTGTAAACCATCTTGTTGTACACCCTAATCCCAAGCCAGTTAAATAGAAGCTGAGAAAAATGCATCCTCATATTTTTGTATTAGTCAATAAAGAGTTGGATAAACTCTTAGATGTGAGATGCATTAAACCTATTGATTATTCAGAGTGGATTTCCAATATAGTATCAGTCAACATGAAGCCAGAGGGTATTAGATTATGCACTAATTTTCATGACATTAACAAGGCCTACCCAAAGGATGATTTTTCTCTACCAAACATTGACATGATTATTGACTCCATGACTGGATATGAAATGCTTTCCCTTATGGATGATTTTTTAGGATACAATCAAATCATGATTACACTAGAGGACCAACATAAGATAACATTCACCACTTTGTGGGGAGTGCTTTTTTATTAGGTGATGCTATTCAGACTCAAGAATGTAGGAGAAATGTACCAACAAGCCATGATGGTAATTTTCCATGATATTATGCATGACATTATTAAGTACTATGTTGATGACATCCTGGGTAAATCTAAGACTCGAGCCAAACACCCAACCATACTTCAGAGAATTTTTAAGAGACTTTGAGAGAACAAATCTAGGCTCAACCCTAAGTGTATTTAATGTAACTTAGGGAAAATTGTTAGGCTTTGTTGTCTCTCATTGAGGCATTAAATTTGATCCTACCAAGGTTCAGGCCATTATCAAGATGCTGCCACCATCTACCTTGAAGCAATTCCATAATTTTTAGGGCAAATCGTAGTCAATTATATGTTTCATTTCAAAATTCTCTAATAAATGACATCCTTTTACACACTTGTTGAAGTAGGGCACCACTTTCTCATAAAATGAATATTTCCATAAATCATTTGATCATCTCAAAGAATACTTGGCCAATCTGCCTATTTTATTATTGACTATGCTGGGAAGGCCATTTTTCCTTTACCTACCTACCAATAAAAATGCCCTAGGGAAAATTTTGGTATAATATGATGAACAGGCCAAAGAGCATGTTGTTTACTACCTAATCCAACCATTAGTCACATTTAAACATAATTTTATGCCAATCGAGAAAGCTTGTTTAGCTATGGTTTTTGTAGCCCAAAAGTTGCATCACAACATGTTGAATAATAAGACTATTGTAAATGCCAAAGTAGATCCATTCAAGTATCCACTATCTAAAATAACTTTACAGGGCCACATGGCAAAGTGGATCATGCTCTTGAGTAAATTTGAGAATGAGTATGTCAATCAAAAAACTATTTAGGGATAGGTACTTGTAGATCATCTTGTGTAAACTCCTCTTCTTGATACTTAACCTCTTATATTTGGGTTTCTAAATGAATCCATCATGATCACAATAGAAGCACCTTCTAAAATAGAATAATGGACAATGTACTTTCATGGTTCCTTCACAACACATGGATCAGGTATTGAAATATTATTTATCACGTCACAAGGGGATATTATTCCTAAGTCATTTCACATTGGTTTTCTATGTACTAATAATATGGTTGAGTATGAAACACTCATTATAAGGCTTTGTCAAGTATTAAAGTGGAATATTCAACAGTTGTTGGTTCACAATGATTCACAACTTATAATCAATCAAGTTACAGACTAATACCAAATGAAGGGTGAGAAGTTGGTACCTTATAAAGGTATGGTTGACACTCTTAAGTAACAAATTGCTAATCTTCAATTTGAATGGATACCTAGGGCTAGTAATAAAATAACTAATGCCATGGTTATAATTAGATATATGATTCAGATTATAGAAAAAGCAAGGGACTATTAGTTTCTTGTGGAACACCTCCTAGCATTGATGCTTGAACAATCAACTATCGAGATGGTTTATGATATTTTTTGTCCCATGTCTACTTGGTATTTTGAATTATATAATTACCTTCACGGCCAAATCATTCCCCTAGACCTTTCTCACAAAAGACAAAATTCTTCATTCATAAAGCCTCATGTTACACCTTACTTAGACCTACCCTATATCATAGAAGATATGATGGAACCTTGCTTCATTGTTTAGCTCTAGCAGAATTTGGATTAGTGTTGAGGGAAGTTCATGGAGTGTATGAGGCCCACACTAGTGGGACCATCCTTGCCAAAAAAGTACTATGTACTAGTTATTATTGGCTAACTATGAAAAGTGATGTAGTTGCTTATGTGAAGAAGTGTGTGAAGTGTCAAAAACATGCTAATTTGATCCATACTCCAGGCAAAATGCTTAAACCATTGACAACACCATGTCCATTCTCAACATGGGGACTCAACCTTGTATTTAAGATAAATACTACATCCTTAGATTGCCATAAACATATCCTTACTACTACAAAATATTTTATTAAGTGTGTGGAAGCCATTCCCATCACTTACATGATTGATAAACAAATTTCCAAATTCATCTTTAACCATATCATTTGCTACTATGGTATCCCCTCTAACATTATATTTGATAATGATAGTTCATTTTAAAACAAATATGTAAAAACCCTCTATGCCCAATACCATGTCAAATAACACTTTTCCATTGCCTATTACCCATAGGGCAATGACCAAGCTGAAGCATCTTAAAAAATCAATGTGAATATCCTCAATAATATTTTCAATGATGTTGGTTGTAATTAGCACTTTTAGTTATTTAATTCTCTTTAGGCCTACCATACCAATTTTTATACTCCAATAAGAGATACACCATATTCCCTTGTTTATGCACTGAGGCCATTCTTCCTATTGATGTCGAGTTTCCTTCTCTCCACATTTCATTGTAACACATCATTGATGATGAGGAGTATAAAGTAGCTCATTTTCAAGAGCTATATTTACTAGATGGAAAGCACATGGCTACCTTGAGTAACCTTCAAGCATACTATAATATATTGCATGGTTAATATAATCAGTTCCTAAAGCATAGATAAATTGACCTTGGTGATCTTATACTAAAAGAAAATCATAAAAAATTCAATGTCGAGACCAAAAATAAAGGAAAGTTTCAACCTAATTGGTTAGGGCCTTATGTGGTTATTTATAACTATAGTTTTGGAGCATATAGACTAGCCACACTAGAATGAGATGAAATTGATGAGCTAATGAACATAAGGCACCTCAAACATTTTTTCGCTTGAAGAACTTGAACTATTATCTACAATGACCATTTAAGTTGTGGCATAATAGAACCATTCTTCATACCATACCTATATCACTTTCCCACCATACCTTACCCTATTGAGTGCTAGTTCTTTTCACCTGTTCCCTATCACTTTTGGCCTTGGTTATGATTCATTTATACTTCAGACACTTTCAGTGGTTGATTTCATATAAATTGCAACAGTTGATTTAGATTCAAAATTTTAAAGGCATTCATTCAATTAAACTATATGCAAGAAGTATGACAGTGGTCCTAGTAATTACATCTTACATTTGTGTCATGTTGTATATCACTTTACCTATGCCATTGTTTCCCTATAACTTAGGGGCAAAATTTTCCATTCTACCTATGATATTGTTTCTTATAACCTAGGAACAACCCCTTTACCATGCATTGTCGCATATTTGTTACATTTATTGCCATTTTCCTATTCATGAACTTATTGTTACTTATTTAAAAGTTTTGCTGTAGGGGAACTACAATGGTTTGAGGTCCATTTAGACTATATAGGTAGTGTTCAGCATTTTCTGAGGTCAATTCAGCCACCATTGTTTGAATGCTCTCACCATTTTGTGAATAATTTTAGTTAAAATGCTCTCACCATTTTGTGAGTAATTTACATTGAATGCTTTTTCTATTTTATGAGTAATTTCAATTAAAATGCTCTTGTCATTTTGTGAGAAATTTACACTAAATACTCTCACCATTTTATGAGCACCCTAATTCATGCTCTCACCATTTTGCATCTCATAATTTTCAATCGAGTTGAAATGCAAACAAAACCCCTAAATATTTGAAAAGACCTAGGAAATTCATAAATCACAAAATCAAAAAAATTAGCTTAGAATTTACATGCGAGATATAAAGCCTTAGAATTTTTTTTTGAGATGGACTATATTACCTATCCAGCTTCATTTCTAGACCACTGTTTCATTTTCATCACATTTCTTGGAGAACTACATCGGCCTAAGGTCCACACGGACTATGTAGGTAGGACTTGGATACATGGGGTATATCAGGTTAGCTCGGTTGCCACTTCTTCATCACTTTGTTGCCTTTTGGCACTTCTTTTCATCTCTTTCACCCTAAAGATTGTGTCTTATATATATTTCATAAGTAATCACTTGTCCTTTAGTTTCCCCATCCTTATTATTCTCTTACCAATCTTAGTCATACTCTCTCGCTATTTTGTGTCATTTTTGTGAGTATTATGCATTTGAACTTGATGCACTAATGAACACTTGGATTTTATTATGCTCTTTCCATTTTTCATATGACCTCAACAAATTCTCCAAAAAATTTAAAAGCTCAATCTCATTCCAAGCCTTAAATGTAGTGAACACTATGAATTATCAATTTAGATCATTAGTGGATACTCATTTTTCATTTTTCAGTGTAGTTTTAGCCAAAAACCACACTTTTATAGCTTCATTGTTAGGATTGTGGAGCTAAAAGCTTCACTGATGTAGATACAGAGGAGGTTGCAGGAGAGTTGCTGAGTGTCAAAGACACCGGCGTCGGTCAGGCCAACCGACGTCGGCAGGAAAGGGCAGGAAGGCAACCGACGTCGGTTAGAGATCGGCCGACGTCGGCAACCCCCAGGCGGACAGGGACCGGCGTCGGTCGCCTGTGTGGTTTGACTGCGAGCTATTTACGGGCAGTTAGCTAACGAACCAAGTGTTTGCATGAAGAGATCTAATTTTAGACTGAGAGCTGCGGATCTAATTATTGTAATTAGATGTCTAATTATTGTTTGGATGAGATCTATATAATAGACTCATGGTTGTATTGGAAAAGTGTGCTAGGGAGTAAGAGAGCATAATTATAAGCTCCTTCTTTGTGTGAGGTAGAGCAATGGTGCGTTCCTCCTAGTGCCACAGTACCAGGTGTGTTGGTGCTGGATTGGAGAGCCAGCTGGGTTTTTCAAGAGTGTAGGATCTCGGTCACAGTTGCATGGCCTATATAGGAGATCTACATGGTAAGTAAGATTGTTGATCTGCAGGTGTATGTGTATGCAAGGTCGAGGTTCACAGGTGAGCAGAACCATTGTTTGATTTACAGGTGTGCAAGGTCATACAGACAACAACACAACAGGGAGCAATATCAGGCAGAATCTACTTGGAGTACAGGTGTGTACTCGGATAGAGCAAGAGGAAGGCAAGGAAGTTCCTTCCATAAGTATGGTCTGTCGAATTGTAGGTTGTTGCAGATTCATGGGAGATCTACTTGAAGTACCTTGAGTACTTGTGGAGCACGTGGAGTGCTTGTGGAGTGCGTGGAGCACTTGTGTTATGCGTGGAGCATGGGAGGTGAACACCAACTCTGTATTTGAGTTGGGTGTTGTGACCTGTGAGAGGGAGAGCTTTGGGGAGAAGAATTACTGTTCACTTGAGGTGTGGGAAACCTCTATAAGGTGGTGGAGAAGAAGTGGCATCTTCTTTATTGTATTCTTTTCTGTATAAAGTGTTAATACAAGTTGTGTATTGTCTCTCATATGCTGTGTTATTCTGAATTTTAGTTACTTGGTGAATCTGGTTATTTCCGCATATTTAAGTTGCTTGAAGTTTGGTAATCAATTGTATGTTTCTGGTTTTGCATCCTGACAAGTGGGATCAGAGCATGTTTGTTGTTCTAGATTCCTGACATTCATGAGTTTCTTGTACCTGGTAATTTCATGATTGTGAGAGTCACCCCCTATTTACACTACACACTCACCATTTTGAGAGATCATTCATATATTCCTCTATAATCATCCTCATTTTGTTATCATTGATTATCTTATATCCCATATCCTAAGAGAACTATATTTGGCCTGAAGTTCACATTGGACTTCATGTCTATGGGACTATGTAGGCAATGTCCACTTGCCTTGCATATCTAGAGTTAGCTCAGCTATCCCTTCCTATTTATTCTATTCCCCCTATTTATTTTTGTGTCATTGTTCCCTATAACCTAGGGGCAACATTTGTCATCATGCATATGTCATTACTCCTTATAGCCTAGGGGTAACCTTTTACCATCATACCCTTTGTTATTGTTCCATATAGCCTAGGGGCAATATTGTGCCATTTGTTATTGTGTTGTTTTACCTATGTCATTGCTAATTATAGCCTAGGGGCAACCTTGTACCCAAGCATAACACCTCTATTACACATGCGTGAATAATTTCATTCACTAATTCATTGCTTCCTTAAATTTTATTTATTTCTAGCATTTCCACTATCTAGGCTGTATATTGCTATTTGTTTTAGTTTAGTCTATTTATTTACCTTTGTGTGTCTTAGAATAATATGCTTAATGAATTCTTATTTACCTTAATTTATTTTATTTATTCGTTTTTCTTAACTTAGGTTATCTATTGTTTTTGCTTGAACTCAATTATTTATTGCTTGTGCTTTAATTAATTAATTTTTTACCTAGCTTAGATGTACATTTTATGTGCCTTAGTTTAGTTGTTAATTTTATTTTATTTTCTTTTAGTTGATTAATTAACTAACTTTGTTTCCTTTAGTTTGTTCATTTGTTAAATTTGTTTGTTTAGTTGGTTTATTTGTTTGTTTTTTATTTGGTTAGTTTCTTTGTTTTTAATTGCTTGTTGCCTTTTTTCTTTGATTGTACCTTTCTCGGTTGCCATAGGTCTATTACATTTTATTTACACTTGAGTCTTGATTAGCCATATCTTGTACTTAGTTTGTGATTATTTGTATGTAGTCCTACACTTAGTTTATTTGTTTTATATTTACAGTTGAGATTTGATTGTTCATATCTTATTCCTAGGTTATTTGTATCAACATCTAAACTAAGTTTCCCATGATTATGATATATATTGTTAATATTATTTTTATAACTATGATGCATAATATCACAAGCTACAATAAAAATTAGGCCAATAGATATGTCAAACAATGCAGTGGGTAATACTTCTCTTAGTTCACAATTAGCCAAATCCCAAACACAGTTCAAACTTATGAATAATAAAATCAATATGATTATATTATGTGTTAATACAGATGTGCATCTATGAATAAGCATATATATAAGTCATACAATGTGAGTAGATAAAATAATTCAACATCTCATATACATTTTCGTACAATAAAATGAAATTTACATGGCCAATAAACATCAACAATACTAAACACATCACATTCAAATATGAGAATCAACATGACAATAACATGAGCATCATATATATCAAATAATAATAATCCATGTACAAAGACCTTTAAGGACCATGAATGTCACTATATCTAATAAAATAATGTCATATACATCACAAATATATACATAAGATCGTGTCAAAATATAACATGCCAAAAATAGAGCTATAATAATCAGGTTTGACTCTTGAGTCAATGGGCCCTATAATAGGAGGTGGCCCTGATGGTCTTTGTGGTGGAGGTAGTTGTGGATATTGCACTGACTATCTTATAGTTGATGTGTTATGGGTCCTAGTCCTAGGAATTTTAGTCTCATATGCTCAATGGTAGTAATATGCCTTGTCCTTAGCCTGAAGGATTTTTAAAACCATCCATGAGAAACCTACATGAGTAGTATTAGTCCCTTAGGCCTCATCTCACTCATGCTAGAGCCTTTACACATCTACTATTGCTTGATCTCTCTCGACCTAAATATGTGCCTACACCTATGCCATCCAAGCTATCTCAGCCTTTAGAGAATTAATCTCTGCTCTCAATGCTATAATGCCACCATCCCACAAAGTAAATTGAGCTTAAAGCTGACCCACTCTCTTTTTTAAGTTATGTATATCTCCTATCCTGGCTACGATCTCCTCCTGTAACATGGCATTATCCCTAGTTGCCCTAGTTTTGCCTGATGGCCATGCTTAGCTTTGATTTTTACATAATAGCCCTACCTAGCTTGGATCAATAAAATAGACTACTATACCCATAGTGCTGGGATCGACCATCATATCCTGGGTGTCATCCCCTACATCATCTCTAGCCCCTCCATCACCCTCATCATCTCCATCATTATCATCATCCCCCTCCCCACTACTATGCTAGCTACTACCACTATTAGTAGCCCTATTGCTAGTCTCTACCTTTACCTCATCCACATCTTTTAGCACCTAACCTTTTCCCTATGCGTATACCTGAGCCTATCCACCTACCTATCCTAGAGAAGTAAGTCTCAATAAATAAACCACTACCCATTAGTGCACATACTCTGGTGTCACCCCTATATATGTTGGGTCTCTTGCATAATCCCATAACACTTGTGGAATACTCCCATATCTAACCATAACTATATTTCTTTGAATCACTAGGGTGATTTTTTATAATATCTCTAGTAGCATATACAAACCACCTATGATCTGTTGGAATATCCCAAATCCTGCTAAACTATCAAAGAACTTTATTAGGCTTGTACTACTCTATCACATGAGTCTGCCTCCCTATAATGAAGTATGTATATGTCATAAATGATATGTATCATGCATATTGAGGCTAGTGAAACTGATATATAAGATAAAGCTACCAGATAAAGAACTAGGTTGTTAGTTCATCAAACATATGCTAGTAAAAGTAAATCCCCCACAATGTCCTCTGTGTTTTGTGCCTATTTGTGCCCAACCATAAGCCAATGGATCCTAAGGATCCCTAACCCATATTTGGCCCACTGGATACTCTATAGATATGTGTTCCCATCCCCAAACCATGAGTAATGTGGAAGCCCCAATGTTGTTTCCTCCTCAATAGGCCACCATATGCAAATCCATGTATAGCTAGGCTAATACTACTAGCCCCCATGCAAATCTCATAGTATCATCCATCATGGTATGAATCACTCCTCCTAGGCCCATGTGGAAGAAGTGGTCACTCTTATTTGGAAATGATATGTCATTTACAATATCCATTAGTACAATAACCTCCAAATCTATCAACATTGGTGGAAATATAGGATCTAGAGCTAAGCCATCAAGTTGTAAGTTAGTATAAGTCTCTAACAAATCAATGTCCACCTTCCCATGCACCATGGGAATATATAAGAAGCCCGTGAAGTCATCTAGCACTACCTTCTACCATGATGGGTTGGTTCAAAAATTTCTGCATCCCCTCATAAGAAGCTTCAATATACGCTAGATGTCCTCTAACATAATTATAGCCTCCCCTACAGGTAGGTGAAATGTTGATGTATCTGAGTACCGTCACTTTGTAAGTGTACTCAAATAGGCACAATTGGTTTTGATAATTGGCATCCATGTAACATCTAATAAATCTAATTCATGAAGAAATTTCACCATATCCTCAGTCGAAATCTATTACATCTACAAATAGTGCAAATGCCACTCTCATGCTGTAAGTACTACAAACTACTCTTAAACCCACAATAAGATCAATGCTAGCCTACACTACTATCTAAACAAGTGTAAATGTATACCTACAAAAAAATGAGTCACCCCATGCTACTTTATCCTAACAAAGCCTTAGTCCAAGATTTAAAATGAAGTCATCATTTAGGTGAAATCCACTAGTTTTATGCAAAATCACTATTTCGTGCCACCCACAAAAATGATGACTGCACATGCTTTCAAGAAAACACCAAATAGGTAAAATATATCACTTTAGGGTGAAATCACCAATGATTTTTGGTGAAGTCTGAATTTATCTTGGTTGAAGTTATCATTTTCCCTTTCATGAAAATGATGACTTCACCATTTTCCTTACTAGGGCAAGCACTAAATGAGTAATATATGTACCTATTGATTAGGGTGAGGTCACCTACTAGAGAATTATTATGTGGAAGTCATTAGTGCTCCCTCACTTGGTCGCTAACATGTCTCTATCCTCATCCACATGTCATTTCTTGTTGATAACTCTCATAAAAAGCCAAAGCTCAAGTTTGTAAAGGGCTTGGGTGAGAATGAATCATTTTCACCCCATGGGGTGAATATATAACCTAGAAATTTGAATTTTACACCTCTTAGTGCTACATGCTTGCTTTAAGAGGTTTATTTTTTGCCTTTGTGGTCTATTTTACATATTATTTGATCCTACATTTATTCTTTCTTGGTTATTTTATCACCAAATCATGTTATTGGGCCTTTTCTGATACTTGTTTAACAACATTAATTTTCCTACCTATAACACGTGTTAAATTAAATGTGTATCTTCATACTCACACTTAGAATAGAATCATGTTGTTATTATTTGTTAGCTCATCATTGATTCATTTTATAAGAATCTCACATAAGTTCCCTTTGCCAATTTGCCTAGATGTGGCAAATTCTTTTCCATCTGATAGCAATCTATTTTGCCATCTTTGGGTAGAATTTTTTTCAATCACGTGATCCAAATGTGTCCTATTGGGGTAAATCTTTATGTAAATGATTATAACCACCTTTGTGCAAATAATTATTTTTCAACCTATTTTCCCTATTAGGGCACATACCTATGCTAATGACTATAACCACCTTTGGGAAAATTGTTATTTTTCACACTACTTACCCTATAGGGGCACATACATGTGCCATTGATTATAACCACTTTTGGTAAAATCAGTGTTTCATCTTATGTTACCATTAGATTATGTCATTTTCTTCATTTTAAGGGAACATTCGACTCTATTTTCCACCCGATCCCTCGAGGGGGTGTCCAAGGCTAATCGACCTCCCTTTAGGGCATGAAACTTTTGTCTTAATGGCTTTAGCATTCTTTGAAAATACATTACTGTGCTTGTGTCTCACAACTCCTTCTCAAATAGGGAAAAAATGCATACACTCTATTTTGACTACTTTCATGTCTGAACTATATATCAGACTAATTTCCAGTAAACAACATAATTTAAGCTTAGAAATTACCTATAATGCCCAAATTTATCTTCACATCAAACATAAATTCCCATAATTATGTCAAGGCTTCCTTATTTTGGGTATTATCCTATACACAATGATAACCTATATTGGATTCAACGCCAGTCAAATTGTGACCTAGCAAATTAACAAATTGGCCTTTTGATATATTAATGCAAAACACTAAAATAATTCCTAAATGCCAAAAACCCTAAGTAATATTAATTTAAAAACAACTTAAATTAGCTGATTAAGTAAAAATTTTAAGTCCAATTAGGGAATTACATTTTCTAAAAAAATATTTTTTCAATAAAGATGAGGTCAAAGTCAAAGAAATTAGTAATATATTTTATAAATGCCTAAAATTCAAAGAAAAGGTGAGTCAAACCTCATAATATCTTCTATGACTTATCAAGCCTCATAAATATTTTCTATGCGTTGTAAAACCTTCATAATTGATTTGAACCAACCCAGGGTTAATCTAAACTTGACCAAGATTTATCTAAACACAACCAAGGTTAAAACTAAACCTAATCTCACTTGACTTAAAATTATTT
The DNA here is from genome assembly GCA_037957365.1 of Torreya grandis. Classification (NCBI taxonomy): domain Eukaryota; kingdom Viridiplantae; phylum Streptophyta; class Pinopsida; order Cupressales; family Taxaceae; genus Torreya; species Torreya grandis. The sequence goes on along the minus strand of JARHVA010000561.1, from coordinate 3,120,835 downwards.
TTATAACCTATAAATACAAGTGCCATTGCCCCCATCTAAATAAGCTCTCAGGCCAATGTTATAATGTTAGATTGATTAAGGAGAAGCTTCACCAAACCAAGCCAAGCCTAAAATGGTCTTAGAGAAGTGTTGCCCAAATGGAAAATGCATTGATGAAGGTTTCTATTTTCCACAAATTGAGCATGAACATCCTTTATGCCAATGAATGAGCACTAGTTTGACAAGGGAGATAACATAGTTTTGTGTTTTATCTTCTATTTGTAATTTTATTCATTATGTTAAGTTCACCCAAATACTTAGGCAAGAGTAGTTTAATTTATATTTTATTATTTGATTTGAATTCTCTTTTGATTTCAATAACAAGAAACTAACAAAATTTGGCTCTTCAAATTTGTAATGATACACTAACAACTTCACAAACCATGAGAAATAGAGTAGGAGATAACTTATTGAGTTCAAATAACAAGGCAATTATTAAATGTAATTTGGCTTAAACCAAGAAAGAACTTCTAATGAATAAAATAAGGAGGCCATGCAATCAGATAATGACTCTATTTTACTACAATTAATTTTAAAGGTACAATATTTATGGATTAGATAATAGGGGAACCTTGTGAAACCATCACAATTAATTCAAGACACAAAACCCATGCAATGCTCAACAATTACTACACTGATAGAAAAAGACTAATCAGATCATGCCAGGTAAATTAGGAAGATCAAATATGATCACTTATTTCCTCTTCATGTTCTTAAAACTCTTCAAAGCATCAAAAGGGATATGATGTACAATAGTGAATGCTAAAATGTAATCCCATTATGTAGATATCATACAATTTAAAATAAAATATATCCCAACTGCTAATGAAATCGCAACTACTAATGTTATATAAGAGATATAAAATCTCAAGGATAGACTTGATGAATTGGATAAGGGATAGACTGTAAATAGGTACAAAGCTATTATGGCATAGTAGTTATTATGGTAAACAATTAAATAGATTTATAGTATAGATCCATGCCAATTTCCCATATTTAACTAAAAAAATTAGATGAATTAAATCGCTACAAACTCCTCTTGTAGAATGTATTGTGGCCTCTACATACCTTCTAATAAGCATAGCTACACACAAAATGATAGTCAAATGGAATTGGTTATGTGTGGTTCCAATATGACCTAAAAAAAGGTGTCTGTATTTATTCATCCACAAACATTTTATGACAATAAAAAATATACAAAAGTGTGGTCCCCTACTATTATATACATATGTAATGTTATCTCACATTGGTATGTAACTAGGATCGACTGCAAGTGAACTGAACTACCACACATTCAAAATATGTGAACTAGCTACTATTCTTTGGATTTTTATATAAAACATATGATTATTATAAATACTCCATTAGTGTCATTTAATATTATAAAAAACTAAATTGTAAAGATCTAAATGCAAACCTTTAGACCCACCAAGATCATGTGGATGCCCATGAGATCTAAATACAAACTAGTACAACCCCTAAAGAAAAATATAGTATCTAAATGATTCATAACATTTATAAACAAAACAAATTGGGACCATTAGTAAACTTAAATTTTCTTTACTCATTCCTCCATAATGAAGTAAATCCCATTCTACTTGCTAAAGATCAATGTGATTGCCTAAAACTACACTAGAATATCCAAAGCACCCAAAGCAACCTTTCAATAAATAACAAATAGTAAGAACTAAAGGAAACCATTAGAGTGACTAAATAGCTTGTTCAAAGTCCTGAATTTGAGAGATAGAAAAATCTAGAAGAGGACCCCTATAAGTAATACACATAATATATACTAAAAAAAGTAACAATAGATGGTAGGGGGCATTACAACCCCACTGATGCGCTCTTGAAGCCCACCATGCCAAGATAACATTCAAAACAACCCCCAAAAATAAAGGCTATTAAAATGTGGTAGAATCAAGTGTAATATTTGGGTAAAAGGCCTATTTTTGTCCTTATAGACTGTCAAAAGAGAGCACAGGTGGATAATGAAAAAGATTTTTTGGTGAGGACAATCTTTGATAAAAATTGAGGCACGTTGGGATGCTTCTTGATAAGGTAAGAGTGCCATCAATTAAGGTAACAAAACTAAAAAAATAAACCCAAAAATAGCACATAAAAAGATTAAAAAAAATGATAATTTGAGGCTCTTCCATTGGCAACCTCCATCTCCTCCTTAGATGACTTAGACCTCCTCTTTGAATTTTGCCCCTATTGTTGCGCTATAGTAACTATGTTTTGCATGCATATACTAACTGCATTCTACCTCCTAAACAAAGATTATTACAATGAATAGAGAAAGGCGAGAGTGAGACTCACCCCCTAAGGGCTAGCCACACATCATGCATGCTTGGTCTATCTATAGAATGAAATGTAGAAGTAGAGGGTGAGTCTTAGAGCCAAAAATGATTAAACTTGAATAGTTTATAGCCAAAATCTGGAGGCAAAATATTGAAACTTGAATCATTTGGAGTGAAAAGTTTGAAAGTTGAATAGGTTGGAGCCAAAAGTTGAAGTCAATAGGTTGAAATTTTGAAATTTTGAACCCAAAATTTATAACCAAAAGGTTATCATTTCAAATTATTGGCACCTAAAAAAATATGGGAAGGATGTAATGATTTACAAAGTGTATTTAATTTTTAATAAGATATGCATTATTTATACCATCATGTATTTTTTCTAAAAATTATGGTGTATAATAATTTATAATATATATGTAATTTTTAACATACATTTATAATTTTTATATTATTTATCTAAATAATGAAAATACCTTAATACAATCTATAGATTCCTTTTATAAAAATTACATAAAAAATTGTACATATAATTAAAATGGAAAGGGGTTAAAATTACAATCACAACTATTAGACCCTTTCCGATAATTGGTCCCCTTTCTATATCATTATGGTGCATCTTTCCTCTTATAAATTCCCTCTCCTTTTTTGAGAAAAATTCCCTATAAGACATATTTTGGTAAAGGGGGCAATTGCTTGGATGCTGTAGTATTATACATGTCATGTCATGAAGAAATGATGGAAATACGTAAAAGGGAACATCCAATGTATGAGATGAATCTATGGTAGGAGCCTCCATATTTCATATGACATATTTTAGGTCATGCCATATCATCCCCCTATGGATTGCTGAAGGCAGAGGAGTTAAGAATAAACTAATATTTTTTCTAGTTAAGGACCAAGATTATGATCTCCTCTTCTTATGGCCATCTACTCTAAAAGAATAACTCCTGTATTGGTACCCAATATTAGGGTAGGTGTTTATTGATTATTCAGAGCTTGCTTGGCAAAAGCCTCTTGTAGTCCTAGAAAAATGACTCAAGCATTATTAAAATTTTTAGTCCCTACCAAGATAAGGTACTATAGGTTTCATCAAAACTTCTTCTAGACAATTAAAAAACCCCAATTTAATGTTATTATAGTAATACTAATGTTTTATATGCAAAAATGTTGGAATATTCCCTAGATAGATATTAGGGAATATTTTATTTAGTTATTAATGATTTGTTGATTTTTTTTAAAGATAAAAATAGTTGTACTTTCTAAATTACATGAAGTGTTTATTGTCACGTCTTATTACTAAGAATACAACAATGTCAGGGTGCTCATGACAAGTGTGGGGACTGTTAGATCACTTTTTCATTGGTGACAAATCTTCAAAAAAATATTGAGTTGATGATTACATTCATCTACTTCATATATTTCATTTCCTTTGATTTACACATAGCAACACTTATATATCTACAACATTTGATTTTATCTTCACTTAAGACTTAGTTACCAGTATAAGACTAACTAGTTGTCTTCTTTTCAAGCCCCCAGGTGGAAAACAAAGCTTACAAAAAACAATAGATTATATAAAGGAAATTGCATAAATGAGAATTACATAAATGGGAATTATAGATATAAAAATTACGTAAATGTCAATTACAATTTTTTTTTTGCATAAATGTAAATGACTTCGATTAGGATTGTGATAGTGCTCCATAATAAAATGATAGCTTGGACAATGATAAATGCTCCAATGATTGATTGATCACTCTATCATTCTATTATGGAGTAATCCCACAACCTTGAATGAAGTCATTTACATTTTTAAATTTTACATTTTATATTCTTATACTTAAAGTTCATTTTTAAAATATACTTTTAGGATATTTGAGAGTGGTTTCAGTCCTAATTCCTAAGAGATATAACTAAGACAATAGTTTTTGGATGATCCATTATAATTTATGACTTATCCACATTTTAAGATTTTAGGGTTTTAAGATTTAAAGGTTTCAAGGATTTGAGGATTGTGACCGATACTGACTTAAAATAGCTAATTACGACTGATAATGACAAATCAATACCCATACAATTGAGGCTGATTTTAAGTTATGCACCCATGATTAACCCTTGTTATTATCATTTGATTTTTGTGGGTTATCATGAGATTAAATTTGATAAATGAAGGCCCTAGTTAGGATAAATTAGAGTTATGAAGGTTGATTTGGGGCCCATTAGGCACACATAATTGACCCATATTTTTCATTATTCCATGTTCGTAGGTCTTTTCTATATTGAATTTATAAATTAAGATCCTAAATTAACCAAATATTGAACTATGAGGGATGAATTAGGATTAATAAGGACCAATTAATCTCAATTAAGGGTGTGATTAACATCAAATCAACTAATGTAACTTTCACCATGGATAATTGTGACTAATAATGACCAATTATGAGTAATTTGGTGTGATTATCCATGAATCAAAAAAATGTTGCACTAATAATGAATAATTACAATAATTATTAACACACAATAGATAATTAAGGTTAGTGACAGGTGCAACTTGCCCTAAATCAACAAATATTTGCTTTACTAAGGACTAACTACACTCAATAATGACCAATTAGTTGCAATTAGCCCAAAATTGTTTACTTTTGCGCTAGGAAGAATATTTGGGAAAAAATTGACTAACTAAGGTTAGTGAAGGGTGTAATTAGCCCCTTATAGGCCAATATTTTCACTAATAACTGTTAATTATAACCAATGGTGAAAGTTATGGGAAATTGGGCGACTAACCTATAATTGACAATTTTTTTCATTAACAAGGGTTAATTATAACTAATAATGATGTGACTATCTCAAGGTTAACTAACACTTCCATTGATAATAACTAATTGTAACAAATAATAACCAATAACGACCAATTAAGGTTAGTAAAGGGTGATATTAACCCCAAATCGACAAATTTTTGCACTAATAAGAGATAATTATGACCAATAATGACCAATTAGGGACAATTGGATCCAAATAAAAAAACTCTTACACTAAGAAGGGAAAAAGGGCACTAATGATGACCAACTAAGGTCATACCCCAAATGGACCAATTTTTGCACTATAAAAGCATAATTGAGACCTATAGTGAATAATAAGGGATAATTGAGTGTGAGTGTCCCTAAATTGACTAATGCTTGTACTAATACTGGATCATTATAATGAATAATAAACAATTAAGGATAGAAAATGGTGTGAGATATAAATAGACCAATGTTTGCACCAATAAGGAATAAATGTCACTATGAATCACCAATTAGGGGAAATTGGTTGCATTAACTTGAAAGTGACCAACTCTTACACCAAGAATAGTGAATCAAGACTGACAATGATTAATTGAGGTCAAAAATAAATAAATGTTTGTTATATCTTGGAGGCACCCTCCACCCTATATCTAGAGAGGGAGGAACATACTATCTATGTCTATAGGAGCCCCCTCAACCTAGCTATACTAATAATTATTAGTGTGAGAGGCTAACTATAGTATCCCTTACCTTCCCTATCTGAATAGGGGTTTACGCAAAGGCCTATATATATTTGTATCCTCAACCTCCCAAGCATAACTAAAATTATCAGTGCAAGGGTTGTTATAAAGGATAATTATGAGTAATAATGACCAATTATGGTCAATTAGGTGTGATTCCCCCAAATCAGCCAATATTCTTGCTAATAGGTGTTAATTAAGACAAATAATGAACAATGAAGTCTAATTGAGTGTAATTATTTCCAAATAAACTATATATTTCATTAATAATAGTTGATTGTGATGAATAATAACCAATTAAGGTCAATGAAGGGCGTGAGACTTAGATAAGCCAATGTTTGCACTAATAAGGGATAAATTTAATCAATTATCACTAATTAGTGGCAATTGTTGTGTTTAACTCAAAAATGACCAATTATTGCACTAAAAAGGAAGAATCAAGACAAACATTGACAACTTAAGGTTAATAAAGGGTGTGATTAGCCAAAAATTCACTGATGTTTATTGTAATAAGGGATAATTAAGATAGATCAAAGAAATTAAGGATGAGATGGGGCTATACACACATAATTGACCCTTATTTATCATTATTCCATGTTTTTGTGGTTGTTAATAGACCAAAATTGAAACCTAAGGCACCAATTATGTGTGATCACAAAAATGAAGGGATAGGGATATATGCACACAACTTACCCCTATTTTTTGTTCTTTAGTTTTCTTATGTATTTATTAGATCAAAGTTGACAAACGAACACCTTAATAAAGAGGGATACAAGTAATAAAGTATCATTTGGGGTCATTCACACATAATTGATCCATGATCATTGTTCACTCATGTATGTTGGTTGTTATTGGATTGAATTTGACAAACCTAGACTTTAATTAGGAGTCATTGGATCATGTAAGATATTTTGGGAAATGAACATGCAATTGAATATATTTTGTCATTATTATATGTTATTAGACCATTATTGGAAAAAAATTATAAACCAATGCCCTAATGAGGAGTGATATGAGGAACAAAGGATGATGTGGCTTTGTGGACAAAATTAACCCCTTTTTTAATATTTGATGGTCTTATGTCATTATTAGAATTTTTTTGACAAATTAAAGCCCTAATTACAAGTAATTAGAATAGTAAATGATGATTTGGGGCTATGTGCACAAACTTGATGCATGATTATTTTTATTTGGTTTTTGTGGATCATTATTAGATTTAATTTGAAATACCAATTCCCTAATTAGGAATAATTAGAGAAATAGTGTTGTTTTGGAGTAATGTTCACACAAATAACTCTTGTTTATAATTTTTATGTGTTTATAGATAATTATTATATTGAATTTTACAAACTAAGGACTACTGAGGAATGATATGAGGAATAAAAATACTACTAGTGGATATGCACAATAATTTATCCTCTTTTGTCATTATTTTATATCCATAGTTTGTTATTAGAACAAATTTGAGAAAGCAAGGCCTTGTTGAGGAGCAGTCAATGTAGTGAAGGCCTATTAGGGGATATATACCTGTAATTGAACCTCACTTATTAATATTCAGTTTCTATACATGTTATTATAACAATGTTATAAAAACCAAGCCCTAATTAGGAATGATCAATGAAATGACGGTTGAGATATGCACATATAATTAACCCCAATTAATAATTATTAACCATAATTAGCCCTTACTAATGAAAATGTAGGTCAATTTGGGACTAATCACACCCTTCACTGACCTTAACTATTTATTATTAGTAATTATTTGTTATAATTAGCCATTCTATATAATAGTTTGATGATTTGGGGTTAATCACACAAAAGTGGTTTTAATTTATCATTATTAGACATAATTAGCCATCATCAGTAAAAACATTGGTCAATTTTAGCCTAATCACACCCTTCAATGATATTAATTGGTTGTTATTAGTTCTAACTTATCCCTCTCAATTCAAGAGTTGGTTGATTTGGGCATAATCACATGCATTTTACCCTAATTGGTTGATATGGGCATAATCATACCCTCAATTAATCTTAATTAGCTATTATTTTTCATTATTAGTGCAAGATCTAGGTCTTTTTTGGATTTATCACACCCAATTATCCTTGATTAGTAATTATTGGTAATAAATATCCCTATTTAGTGAAAACATTTATTGATTTGGGACTAATCACACCCTTGATTGATCCTTATTGGTTATTATTTGTCATATTTAGCCATTCTTAGTGCAAGTGTTAGTCAATTTGGGTATGTTAGTGTAAGATTTTTTCCACTATGTGGTTTTACCTACACTATCTAATTAACTTGCTTAGGTTAATAATAGGTCATTAGGGGAAAATGTACTTTAAGTCATTTTCTAATTATGAGTTGAGTTAATTACCTTTTTGAGTGACATAATTCCTCACTATATAATGTACCTTCCCATGTAATTTTTAGATAATGAATTTTAATGCAACTTTTAGTCATGAAGACAAGCTTTTTCCTTTTTGAGTTATTCTTCATATTTCACTACTCCATATAGATTCAAATTTGTGCATTCAACCCTATCCAATTTGATCCTTGATTGTGGCCCAATCTGACATGGTATCATAGCTGAGTTGGTAGATGAATTCCATTGATTTTGTTGTGAGATCTTACAACATGTTTAGGATTTTTCATCAATTTCTATTTTCTAGGGGTTGGTGGATTTTCAAAAAAATCCACACAATTCTGCATATCCAGAGTCCTAAAGTGAAAAATGTATAGCACCATTAGATTTAGAAGGTGGAAAAACCCTAGGGTTGGCTACAAACATGACCTAGTTTCATGACAGTTAGTTTTTGACCATTATTAGAGGGTTTCAAGGTAATTTTAAAAATTCTACAAAAATCTGTACATCCGGTGACTTTGAGGAAAACTATTTTTGGGTTTATTAAGAAACTGAGTGGGTCTTTTTTATATTTTTGAGGAGCTATATAAAATATATAATTTTGGAGTTTTATTCAACTCAGTGGAATTTCTTAGCCTCATAGATAGTTTTGATAGTTGGTAGACTTTTTGTGGTGGGTTTACAAGTAAAGTTAGACATTCAAAGGTCAACAAACATTGAATCCTGGTTAGAAAATCACCCTTCAATGAAATGTTCATGTTCATCACATTTTAGAAGGTGAGGAAACAAGTGCTTCAGACATTTTCCTTATTATAAACTAGAACCCCTTCAAATATTGGCATATGTGAAAACTATAAGCTCGTCAAACATTTTGTTCATCATAGACATTTGGGTCTTTGCATGCATAGTCGATGAAACTTGACACTTGCTCAAGCAGGATTTAAATCTTGATAACATGTTAGGAACTCCTTCGAATCCCACCATTACTTTGTACACACTCATAATTTTACTCCCTTCTATGTAGGGTAGGTAGAATTCACCACTTGCCTAAGCAGGCCCCAATTTATGTCCACTTTCTCCTTCTTTGTTGTCACTCTATGATGCTCATAAGGACATAAAATGTAATCAAGTGGAAAGTTTCACTATTCATTTCAAAAGTGGAGCCATTTTTTGGGTGACATCACTCCCATATGAATCAAATCAATTAAAAAGGGGAGGGGGAACACTCGTTTTAGGTCTTAGCCCTTGGTCACATGGGGGTTAATCCCTTGATCACTTACAACCTAAAAGTGATTAAATTTTGCTCCAAGAAGGATTAATTTTTTTTGGGGAAGTTGATTCTAAAAAAAATTAACTCAATTTTTTTTTCAAAATTTTCAAAGTGGAGATTTCCCTTGCCATAAATAACTTCAAATGCGCATAACTTTTAGCCTATTATTCATTTTGAGGTGTCATTTTTTGAAAGTAAAAGTTTTTTTAAACTATATGCATTAATAATATTTTATTGCGTTGTAAATTTGATCTTATGCAAATTAAGGGGGATTGCAAATTATTAGTCTTAAAACACACACAGTTTAGCACATATTTTATTTTTACACCATGGATTAGAGTTCAGTTCCACTTCTCACATCATTCAACTATCACAAGTGGAAAGTCAAAGTTCAATCCTTCTTGAGGAGCAAACACTTACACTAAATCAAGGTGGGTACCAAAAAAGAACCGACACTGGATGTAGGGAAGGTGAAGTGGTTTAACATAAGTGATGAATCTTATGGTGTTTTATGCCTATCTATGTCTCCTAACCTACTCTTTCATATTGAATTTGTAGCTACTCCTAATGAAGTCTGGAACATATTGGAAAAACTATTTGGGAAACAGGACATAATGATAGGTCATGAGTTGGGGAAGAGTTCATCAATTTCAGCCCAGATGATTTTGATACTATACAAGACTTCTTCACAAAGTTCAAATTACTCAGGTTATAGTTGAAATTTTGTGAAATTGACAAAAAGGATGATTAATTGATTTTTTCCATCCTTTCCAAGTTAGGATCTGACTATTATGTCTTCATTTCTACCTTCTATGCCACCAAACGTGCCATTAGATCTATATAGACCATGTCATCCTTGGTTGAATCTATTATTAACTTGACTCGAAAGAAAGACAAAGCCATTTAAATGGGTACAATGAAGTTATATAAATCACATGCCTTAATTATGAGTCATGACAAATATAAGGCTTCTAACATCAAGGAGAGGAAATAAAACAAGGACCTATAACAAATAAAGGGTCAAAAATTTGATGCTAAGTCAAAAACATCAAAAGAGTCCTCTTATTTAGATGGGAAACCTAAGAAAGAATGACTCACATGTGCGTATTACAAGAAATTTGAGCATGATGAATACAAATGAATGAAGAAGTAGATTGAATAACTAACAAAGATGCTTGAGAAGCAAAATATTAGTATCCCTGATTCTTTCATCCAGAGTCCATCAACACAGGAGTCTTCTAAGGATAAAGATAGTGAAAACATAAAGATAAGAAAAAAACACTTGTTGAAGTTGCCTCCTATCCTTCCACATGGGTAATTGACTCAGGTGTATCGCACCACATGGCTTCATCATAGGACATGTTCTTATCCTTGGAGCCTTTTTCTATGCCTTCCATCTTGTTGGGTGATGATAATTCCATAGAAGTTAGTGAGAGAGGATATGTCAAAGTTAATGATGGGATATTATAGGATGTTCTATATGATTCCTTATTATCCACCAATCTCCTATCTATTTATCAAATCAATCACATTGGTTCAGGCAAGAAAATTGAGTTCATACCCAATTTAGTGATTATTATGGAAGCAAAAAGTGACTCCATAGATGCATTTGGGAAAGTAGATCACTAGTCATGATTATATACTTTCTAACATTTTGTTCCTGATTAACCCTCTACTGCATTGCTCACTCCTTTGGATGAGGTGTGTAAATTATAACATGAGTGATTCGGCCATCTCAACTATTGCTACCTATAGTAACTCAATCATCATGATATGGTTTTAAGGTTACCATGAGTCAAGTTTTTTGATGAAGTTTGCTAAGGTTGTATACTTGGTAAGCATCCTAAAGATAATTATGACAAGGGAAAATCATGAAGAGATGAACTTATATTGGAGATTGTCCATAGTGACATTACTGGTCTATTTTAAAAACCTTTATTCAACATTACTAAATACATGTTTACTTTCATCGATGAATTTTTGAGGTATACTTGGGTTAATTTATTGAGCATAAATATGAGGTCTTTGATCATTTTCAAGACTTCAAGGCACTTGTACAAAAATAGTTAGGTAAAATCATCAAGATTTTATGCACCAAAAATGGTGGTGAGTAAGTCAGTAACTGCTTTGGATATTTCTGCACATCATAAGGGATTGAACTATAGTGTACATTTCCATATAGCCCTTAGTAGAATGGTATTGTAGAGCACAATAATAGGTCCTTTAAGGAAATGGCCAAATGCATGCTACACTCCAAGTCTCTTTCACCTCAGTATTGGGTTGAGACCATCAATTTTTCTTATTATGTCTAGAACTAAGTTCCTCATAAAGTTTTTAAGGGAGTCAATCCTTTTGAATCTTAGAGAAATAAAAAATCCATAGTGAAGCACTTTTGAGTGTTTGGAGATCCTATTATGGTCTGCATTCTAAAGAAGAAACATAAGGAAATGCAACCTCAGAGTTAGCCTTGCATCTTTGTTGGATAACCTGAGAGTGTTAACTGATACATGCTTCTCCATCCTAGCATTCATAAGTTGTTAGTTGAGAGGAGTATTAATTTTCAAGAGAGTCCTTTAGATTCTACACATGACACTCCTCCCTCTTCCTTGGATGCATAGGGATTTGATGGTAGTTTTGTTGATTCAGATCTACCTAAGTAGCTTCTTAATGATCCAAATTCTTCTTCTAGTTCTTATGATGAGAGTAGTGATGTGGAATCACCTCCTCCTCCTCCCAGAATATATTTAGAGGATGAGGAATATCATCCTAACTTTCCTACATATGGTTCTATTTGGGATAGATAAACACTTCAAAGTGCTGGACATTGGGTTGGAGATCCATTATACACTAGGCAAACCTGTTCACAATTCCATAATGTCCCACATGCTTTCATTACATTTACTTCCAATCCACAATCATTTCACAAGGCATCAGGCACTCTTGAGTGGGATACTAATATAAAAGAGGAGTATGGTTCCTTGTTGAGGAACAACATTTGGGATTTAGTCCCACTTCCTAATGGAAGAAAACTTGTTTGATGTAGGTGGATCCACCAAATACAATTTGTAGAAGATGGGTTCATAGACAAGTTCAAAGCATGTTGGGTAGCAAAGGGTTTTTCTTAGGTACCTGTCATTGACTATACAAATATTTTTTCCCCAATTACTAAAATGAAGTCAATCTGATTCACTCTTACCATTGAAGTAACACATTGCTGGGATGTTAATCAGATAGATGTTAAGAGTGAATTTCTTCATGGTGAACTAAAAGAGGAAATATACATGGAGCAACCACATAGATTTGTGGAAGATTCCTACTTAGTTTGAAAACTTCAAACTTTTATCTATGGCCTCAAAAAATATCCTTGAACTTGGTATGCTAAGATGGACTCCTTTCATCTCTCGATTGGGTTCACTAGATGCCATTCTGATCCAAATTTCTACAATTTATGGTAGGATGATTCACAGTTGATTTGGGTTCTTTACATGGATGACTTATTGGTCATAGGAATTTCTTCATCCATCATCACAATAGTGAAAATTGCTTTATCCGATAGGTTTTCAATGACTGACTTAGGCTTGTTACATTACTTCCTTGTGATTGAAATTTATCAGTCTAACTTTTGGATAATTATTGCATAATCCAAGTATGCTCTTGATTTTTTTGCAAGTTTTAACATGGTTGACTGTAAGCCAACTCTAACTCCTTTTCTATTTGGTGTGAAACTTGAGGCTGGACAATAATTTATATGCATTAAAATAAAAGTTAAACAAACTTACAAGTAAATAAATTATCTAATTTAAATTTTTTGATAATAAGTTACACAAAACAACACCTATGTATCCAAAATATCCAAACCTTAATCACATTTCTCAAAAAATTCCTATACAAGATATAATGGATACAAAGACATTCATTAATGATAATAAAGGCAATAAAACTATTACTAACACTCAAATTACTAATACTCACAATACTAAAACAATTGTGCAAGAATTTTCTAAAGTACAAATCATACAAATTCAAAAAGAACAAAATTACCTACACAAATATGGGTCCCTAAGCCAAAGTAATTACAAATTGAACATATTAAAATATATAATAAACATACATGTACGAGTAATCAAAGTGATTATTATCTGGCATTTATTTTTTCTTTAAGTTGGAAATCATCTTAAGGAATCTTAAAACACACACACACAAACACACACACACACACACACACACACACACACACACAGACACAGACACACACACACACACACACACACACACACACACACACACACACACACACACACACACACACACACACACACACACACACACACACACATGCATAAATAAAACTATCATATCTATATTTAAAAAAAAGTATTCATAAAAAACACATGTCAATCAACAATAGGCCTCTAGCCCTAAATAACTAATGCATAATCAATATCAATATCTACATTTCCATTAGCTAACACTGGTGATCTAAAGGTCGAGGCACTATCTGCATCTCATGACCTCAAACTTAACCTCATCCTATCAAGAGCTTTGTACATTTCCAAATGATCTCAAATGGTCACATGTTCACCTTGAAGCTGAATGCACTCTATAAAAATAATCACACCTAAGTCCAATGTTTGGTGAAGGCATTTATTACTAGGTAAGATCGACTTGGAGCCAATCTTACCCAATCACCAATGAATCATGCTCTACTATAAATGCATCTAACCTATTGATCACTCACACATATTCAATTGTCACAATAGTAGCTCTATCAAACAATGGGGCATGTGGCCACTCCATCTCTGATCTCTCCATAGTCCCCTTAGGTACAACAATTTTGGGCATTATTCATGTCAACACACATAATGCCAACTCTATGATAAATGACTAATACTCATCACCTCTTACATCAGTCAAACAAATATTATCAAATACCAAAATTAATCAAAAAGAACCCTACTTAATTACATAATACATACATACATACCACTTATTTCCCCACAAGCATCTAACATAATTATTGTTGGATCTACTACTCTTGCAAGTGAAAACAAGTGTGGCCACCTATGTTGGCTTCACCACTATAGATAATCATATGCACATCCCATTTCATATACATTTGGGATCTCCAATATTACATCTCTCTCATCAATAAGAATTAGATCTAGCTTATCAACTGAAGGTCGAGCTCACTCCCCTCTCAAGAAGGGCCCTAACTAACCATGGGAAAATCATTAGCCTAGGGACACCCTCTGAACCACTCCAAACTATTGAGTCACTCACTCTATTTGAAATCACTCACATACACTAGAAAACTAGTCATGAATCTAATAACTCACTTGAATATGTCATAGCTCCACCACATCCTCTCTCAAACCCTCAAATCCATGGTATGACCTCCATATAATGTTGGATGATGTCAATCAATATACCATATGATGACATTCAATCATACTACTCTAAGTAACACATGTTATGCTCACCTACCTCTAAGCATACATCTGTGGATATGCCCACCCAACAAATGACATCCAAACATACCAAATAACCACTATATACTCGTAATCCCAATAATGCAATAGTGTCGTAGAACCCAATCCTCCACCATAATCCTCCTAGGTGAATCTATGTAAATACTTATGTAAATGGGCCATAATAGTCTATCCCCATGAATATCTAATCCCATGCTCCTCTATATTCCAAATAATGTCAACCATCCTATATGAAATGGTTATGCCTCCCCCATGAACAACCATAAAGGCAACTAGAAATCCACACAAAAATTTATGTAATTGAGGTACTCTTGAAACAATAATCTTTGAAAGAAAATTTATGGTATCTCCTACAACATACCTCCCACCCCTATCATGTCCAATCATATAATTGTATACATTAGTAATACTAACTATGGTCTTTGTCCTTAATAGAATGATCATAATAAATAGTCATAATATGTTCCACATGTCCTCTAAGGTCACCAACATTTCACCTATGGGAAACCAAAAGGTGAATGTATCTAAATCCCCTTACTCAACCAAAGCTATCATCATATGCATATCATATGGCATTAGGTCTAAAAGACCTACATCACCCAATTTTGATGCATCAACAATGGTAATATCCTCATTTGACAATGGAAAACTATAAATAGTTTGCATGATATGCCCTTGGTGGAACTCTCAGGATCTAAGATCACCCCCAATCACAAACACAAATAGAAACATTATTAATTAGACAACATTCATAAAAAATACTAATACTCAATTCAAATATTTAATTAGACAGGGTTGCAGTACATTGGACACCAACACATATGAGTATGCATTATTTAGAATCCAATGTTGACAAGTCTACACTATATTAGACAGAGCTGTAGTGGGCCAAGACAACACTAGTAACAATGGGATAAGATCACAAAATAGTTAAAATACAACAAAATTACAAAATATTAAAAACTTAAATTATAAATTTTAACATAGATTTTTTACTCGCCAGATCCGATTCGATATCTACCTCCACCATCACTTGCACTCAAATCACGTTGGTAATAATGGTTTCCTTTGAGGCATTTTTTGGTCAATTTTCTCAAGTTCTCAAAATTTATTATTTGGGTTACAATGCAAATGAATCATAAAAATAATTTTCAGCACCCTATTTATATCTTTGGTATTTTCCTAAAGTTGCACCTTGAAAACTTAACACTCATGCTAATCGTTGTTAGCAAATAATAAAAAGTGCAGTATCTTGCATAATGTTTATCCAAATACACCATCATCAGATTCATTAGAATATTGATGATATCATCTTCCACATCATATCAATTGTGATATTAAATTGAGGCATCACCATATTTACCAATAGTTTCTATGACAAGTTTTAGTTATTCTCATTTGCCCTTATTCTCCCAGTTCAATTGATTTTTCCTTTGTATCCTTTTGACACCAATGCCTCATATTTATCAAAAGTGGGGGAAAATATACATGATCATATACTGAAATATTTTAAATGGTCATAAATAGGCAATACATACTAAATTATATATATATAAAATTCATTAAAATTTTAACAATACCATAACACCAAGTTGGTTATCAAAATTACAAATTATGGGGGAATGATACTTATTCATGAGCCCCATTTTTCTATGTTGAAATATTATCAAAATATTACTAATTTAATCATCAATAAACAAATGTTTTAAGATAACAAAGTTCAAAATATTCCTTTTACAAAGTTTTCAAAAGTTGCAAAATTCAAATATCATTTCAATTTCAATTCAGTATAGATACAGGGGGAATGATGCTCAATCATGCTCATCTTTATATATGCATTTGGAAATACCTCTTTTTACAGAGTTTCAAAGTTGTAAAGTTTTAAAATAGAATCTAGATCTGTCTACAATGATGTGATTCATATAGTGGCAAGTGGGCCATGTTGAGTCTAGTAACACTCGATGTCTAAGGCTACAATTTTTATTAACTTGTTGCTTGGTTCCCTTTATTTTTATTTTACTCCAATTAGAGTCTAATGACACTCAATGGGTTACTACACTATTATATCTTACAATGTTGTTCAAAATTTAAGTCATATTCTTGTCTAGTTTAAATGCTTCACTCATTGAGACTTAATCACTCTTAAAATTCACCACAGGTTCTAAGTTCCATGAGTCGGTATGATTATAGTATATAACACCCAATGGATTATATTTCATCCATTACCACTTTCAAAATTATTTGTTTTCCTTAGTCAAGAAGTGAAAAATATTGGAAGCACCCTATCTCCACATATAAATGATAAAACAATCGGAATGCATACTCTATCAGGTGTATACTTTCCTTGGTCTCTTTCTTCAAATTTCAAAATTCAAGTTCCAGAATTTTAATTTTTTAAATACCTACAATAAATACTTTTGGCATCATTGTAGATTTCTATCAGCATAGGTTCCTGGGAAACCCATTAGAACATGCAAGTTTTTTTTATATGTAAAGTAGGAAATGAGATCAAAATGCATTCATAGTTGTAAAATAGGTCGATTCTTTATTTAGTTCACAAATTTGTAATTATCCAAAAAATGTAGGTAAAAATGTAAACATTCATTATTATTATTATTAAATGATTAAATAGATTTGAGAAAAATAGAGCATAGAATACACACAAAACATGTATAAAAATACATTTGAGAAAATCATTATCAAATCTCTATGTTAATATCTATCCTTTTAGAATGCCTTTCCATTACAAGTGATCACTATTTATAGCCTTTTACAATACATTGTCGTATCACATTCCATCCTTTTGATTCAAGCGTGAATGAGTCTTTTTGTATTCAATAGATTTTTAGAATACACACATAGGCTGAATACATACACAATTAAATATGTTATACATGCATATATCCATCACACACTTGTCATGCATCTACACTCTTGCTATTCTATTCTACTATCAACACTTTCCTAGGATTAAGCAGTTGTCTCATCATGAGACAAAGTCATTAGAAGTGTGCCTTGTACTGAAGCTAAGAAAATTATCAGTGTCAAGGAATTATTCCAAAAACATTACTTTTAGTAATAGCTCAAGATTTTATTTACTAGTTTTCACCTCTTAAATACTACTTAGCCATCCTTTTAGGGTTTTAACTAAGTAGTGTATTAATCTAATGCCCTTTTAGGTTTTCAATAGATTAGCATAACTAGATGGCCACCCTTTATGGGTTTTTAACCCATTTGGCCCCACTCCTAATGCTTAAGGCCTTCTTAGTAGAAAAAATCTTTAAATTTTCAAAACTAGAATTGTGTAGTACTTATAGCGAAGGTGAAGGCATATGTTGCATTACTAGAACTGATGGAGACTGTGAAGATGATGCTACTAAAGTTTTTACCAAAGAATTGATAGCTACAAAATTTAGTGTTGGAGGTGTTTGTTGTGGTTAGATGGATGGCTAAGTAGTTATGGCAACCTTTTTCTACTGGAGCTCCTGTTGGAGTTGGTTTTATGGGATTAATTATTGATCTTGAATGATATCTATGATTGAGCTATCCAAATGGGATAAGTCCTTTTGAACATCATCCAATCAGTGAGAAATTATCACACCATAGTGATAATAGTATGCATTGGGACTTGTCACCCCATAAAATTATAAATATCATCATCTTATTTGATGGTGAGGATTTCCCTAGCATGTAACAATTTCTTCTAAATTTCTCATGCCAGCTCTTCTAAATTGTTTGCATGCCTCTACAATTGAATGCTAAAAAATGTATTATGTAACATCTTATTTTTCCATGTTTTCAAATTATACATGACATTGTCTCTTGATTCCATTGATTGCCTTAGTGTGACATAAAATGCATTATAAGTAGGAGATAGATCCCCTATTACTACTTTGGCTTTATCAAACTTTGATTTAGCCTCACTCTTTGTGGTGCTTAACTATTATTTCTAGTTGAGCATGCCTACAGATATATGTTAAGCTTGGAACACATTAGTGTCCAAGAATTTCTCATATTCTTTGAGAAGTTCAAAAATAACCTCTATTTATGCCTTGATATTCTGAATTTATGTGCAAAGCTATTGAAACTTTTGCACAACAAGCCAATCTTTTGTTAGTTGGGATAAGAGGGTTGTGAATTTATTGCCTTAGATGTGAATTAGTCACCCAAAACTTGAGTGACCAAGGTAGGGTAGGTGCAATCAATTAATTATTGAGCTTTAGTGGGATGGAGGTGTAAAGCAATGTTTTCCTCCCTTAGTTATGATGCCTTTTTTTCTAGTATAGAAGCCTTCTGAGTGATAGACTCCTAGAATGCAATCGCTCCCTCAATTTACTTTGATAAGGGTAACTGGGAAACATTGAGCTATGCACCTTGTAACATTGTGGGAAAAGCCAAATTAGAATTTGCATATGTCACATGTGCCTTCTTTATTTATGCCATTAGAAGTGAGAAGGTTATTTATTGAGCTGAGGATGTAGGTACCTCCCATAACCATTAGCTGGATAATTGTAATTTGTGTTGAGATGCCTCCTCTTGCATACCCCCTTGAGTGAACCCTAAGCCTTTTGATGTGGAATATGGTTGTTGGATCTCAGGTATAACCATATTCTTGGTGGACTCTATTTCCTACTTTACTATAATTTATTCTTGCATTTTACGATGTGCCTCTACCTTCACTTTGGCAACTACTTTTGCTTAATCCTTAACACTTACTCCTAAGCGTACTTTTATGTTTCTTCCTCTTGATTTCATAGGAATTATTTCCTTTTCTCCTCTTTATTTGAATTTGTTATTGCTTCAAATTTATCCTTCTATTTATATAGTGCTTGCACTTGTTGATTTGTTTGATCTTTCTCCTTCCTCGCGTCTTTTTCATATTGCTTCTTCTTTTCTTCCTCATGTTTATTCTTTTTTTCCTCCTCCTCTACATCCTTGCACGCTGCTTGTTCCTTCCTCTTCTTATTTTTCTCTTTTATATCCTGCTTCACAACTGCCTTTTGAGCCTTCTCATGCTCACATTTATCCTTGGTAGCTTACTCTTACACTATGATATCTTATTGTATCACTGACTGATCAGGCTATGATTGGGTAGTCTCTTGTGGATCCTACGTAAGAGTTGAACAATCATGAAATGAGAATGACTGTGAAGTAAAGGTGGAAAAGGTTAATTCTACCATGGTGCACCTACGTGCTGGTGTGTTTTTCTATCTAGAGGGACCAAAGTCTTCTTTAACTAATTGTAAGCCTAAATCATCTCTTGGGGATAAACTTCTTCAATTGGGTGTGGTTCAACAAAGGAACCCATATTTTTTACAAGCATTAATGTTATCCATGGTGTAGTATGGGTCTTTGGATTTCATATCAATCTTTGATGTGGGATTTTTTCTTTTTTTAGACTTATTTATACCCCTTAATACCTTACATCTAGTGTTCCCTCTTATAGCCATCCTGCATGTGCATTCTTACTCTTCCACCACTATATCGATAATTATGGATGTAGGAGTTGTTGGAATATCCACTAGTATAATCTTTGGAGCATTTTTTCACAATTGAGAAGTGCATATTAATTTCCAAAATAAAAAATATTTTTCTTCTTCTTCATAGACCTTAGTGCCTATGTCTTCAATCATCGATTTATACATGTTTTCACCTACAACACTTAGCTGAGTTAGATCATACTTTTTAGAGATATGTGGGACATTCCTATCAGAAGTCTAGGATTTAGTAATGCATTTATTCTTCCTTGGTGGAGGTGGTGATGCTCTACACATTGGTTCCTTCCTCTTCCTTGCAATAATCTATGATGTGGTTTCTTTTATTTCTTGCAGTGTTTGCACCTTTACCTGTAATTATGTTGTTGATTATTGATTTAATGGTTGTTATGCCCTTTGGGGTATGGTTTCTAGTGGCAAAATGAAGCATGTAACTAGATATTTTTGTCATAGAACTTCAGCCTATGCATGTAACATAGTAATGAAAATTGGCAAGGTAGTCATTGGTTCCTTTGGAAGCTCGTGAACTCTGATTTAGATCCTTTTGTGGAGCTTAGTGAGTACAACATATTACCTAAAATATTGCATGATATCTATGTCTATTAAGGCTATGAAAGGATAAGCTACTGAACTTCCATCCACCATGCATTAAATCTACTAAGTTGTTCATTGTGTTATCCTATTTTTGTTTAGGGAATGTTGCCAAATACAATCACATACAATAAATCTAGATGTGGTTTGATTGGACCATCTAGAGACTTCCACTATGTAAATTAGAGGATTAGTAGCAAGAATTGGTATTGGAACACCTATGACATTCCATTAATGACATTCTCAATATTGGTGATGATCTCAGAGACCAACATTTTTAGCTAGTTGAAATCCTCATGTAGTCGGATCATTCGATATGAACTATTGATAACCCATTTTTTAGCTTATCTTTCACTTTTGGTGGTTTTCCAAAATCACTTTGGGATGCATTTAGAGAGAATGTGCACTAAAATATCCTCTACATAGTCAATAGGGATCCCCCTAGATGCCCTACTATATTTTTCCTTAGTGTTTGAGTGAATAAGAAGGGCCTTAGATTTAAATTATAGAAGAGATTTACCACAAGTTAGGAGTCATGTTACCTATGTCATAGTTGTTTGATTGATGAATATCATGACATCCTAAGAGAGAAAGAGATCACACCTTGATTATATCGACTGAGAAGTGTCATCATCACTTTGTCCAATATCCTAAATTTAGGGAGTTTGATGAATCGCTTTATATCAGATCCTTGTAGGGAGTGTTAAAGCGTTAGGGCTTCTATTTGTGTTGCTTCTAGCTAATTTGGGATAAACAAATGTTATTTTTCTGTGTTGATGAAGTTAAATGGGTTATAATCATGGTATTTGGTTCATCATAGTGTAATACCAATCCCATTTTTTATGTATACACATTGTGAAGGGAATCAATAGGTATGAGTGATCCATGGTTAATATTCTAGCAGCATTAGAATAATGGCTTTGATTGAATTGGTGTTGGTGAATAATTTGAATGATTTATTCATAATCACAGAGGGTTATTATTAAAAAAATTGTGTAATGTCACTGTGTTATTTATGCCCTAGTTTATATAGCTTTTCTTGATTGAATTTATCTGACACGTTTTAAATGTGTTAAGTTATCGGCATGTAATTTTTCTTGATGAATTAATTGTAATCAATTGCTGATGATTTAACATTATAAATTTAATGGCTCAAAGCATTGGCTCAAATTATGGGAGTTGTTGATGTGACATGTCATCTTTTCCCTTTTCTAATTTCTTTTATTGTACATCCCTTGAGTCTGACATGTGATCCATTTTGAAAAATATGCATTATTTCAAGTGTGTCATCATTATCAGCTTTTTAAATGACCATTTATTGTCTTTCATCTATACTTTATTTTTTAACATATCATTCTTGGACTTAATTGGTTATCCCTGTGTTGACTTTGCATTATGTTTTCCTTTCATGTTGGGTTGATTCAAAAACTTCACTCTACGACTTTGACTTTTTGGAATTAGTTTTAATGTCCTAAAATATAGAGATCACAATATACAACTACACTACAAACCTAAAACCAAAACAAGAAAACAATAAATTAAACAAAATCCTAAACTCTTTGGTTCTACTCAACACCCTCTCTAATTTTGTTGTGAGATCTGATAGAGATTATTGATGATAACGCTTAAGCTTGAAATGATTTACACATCCTAGTAGAATGGTTCACTAAATATATTTTAACATAATTGTGCCTTTTTGTGAGACATCATGAATGATGTAAGGTATATTCCATCAAGTGCATAGTTTTCCTCGAAATGCTCAAAATCTACTATCATATAGTAATACTACCTATTTTGCAAAAAAAATATTTAGATCATAGATTATGATCATGCCAGGTTTAATGAATTTATTTGATGACTTCTTACATCCATTATGCTCTTTGCTTATTTTCTTCCATCCTTTTTAAATCCACCAGTCATTCCTGAAGAGAGTCTCGATCTCCTAGTCACATAATCATTGCGACTCCCAGACTAAGAACTATGTACTCCATTGGTATGACTGTTTCTAGTCCATAAACTAGCTGAAACAATTTGAAACCTATTGCATAATTTTAGTTTGTTTTATATGTCCATAGGATCATAGGAATTTGAGCCTCCAATCATCCCTTTACACTTTTCATATCTTTGTGAGCATCTTGGCAATGAATTTGTTTGATGCCTCTACCTATCCATTAGCTTATGGATGATATGTTGTGATTTTATGGTGTGATATTATAAAATCCTCTGTCAAAGTCTTGGTGGTACTATTTAGGAAATGCACTCCTCTATCACTAAATAAATTTAAAGGGCATCCAAATCTGGTTATAACATTCTCATACAAAAATTTAGATGCATTCGTAGTGTTAGAATTTGGTGTCACAACAACTTCTACCCATTTAGTGAAGTAGTACATCACAATAATTATGCACCTTGCATGACTATTGATTGGTTCTAAAAAGTTGATTCCCCAGTGTTCAAATTAACGCTTAGCTAACATAGGATTTAATGGAATTTCATCTCTCTCATTAGGCCTTCCCATCCTTTAGCAGATGTTGTAGTGTTTTTATACTCTGTGCACATCTTAAAATAGAGTAGGCCACCATAGGCCACTTTGAAATATCTTCTTTGTAGTTGATTTTCCTATAAAATGTCCACCTATAAATCCCTAATGTGCCTCTTGAAGAAGTTGTGGTCGCTCATGCTCCAAAGACAATCTGCACAATATATCATCTTTCTCCATTTTTTACAAAGCCACTCTGCACAATATATCATATTTACCCATTTGTTACAAAAATCCATTAATTATGTTGAATGTACTAGATCTTACAATCATCTACTATTTATCCCTTTCCATGTAGTGTGTCGAAAAAAATCCTTGTTTCAAGAAATTATGTGTCTTCCATGTTTTCAAGAATCATAAAAACTCAAAGCAAATGGGCATTTGGTGATTCATCTTAGAGTTATTAAGGCTCCTCTCCATTACATATTTGGATCAAGTGGTATTGTCCCAAATTTTCTCTCCTAAGCTTCACATTGATCCTAAGTGAAATTCTTAGAATAGCATCAACCAATGAGACATCCTCCCTCCCAACATAGGCTTATTTATAAGGTATCATAGAGCTTACTGATCAATTAAAATTCATGTGGAATTTATAGAAGGTAGTGTCTAAACTTTTGGTGTGTTAACACCATTACTAGAGCTTCTCATTTTGTAATTTTTATCTATAACTGAGAGTTTATGTCTTGAAAAATGAATGGGATGGTTCAATCTTTTATCTTGTGGTTTTTCTAGAACAACTCCTACTAAAGTTATTGAAGCATCTACATGAACATGAAATGGTTTGCTCCAGTTAGGAAAGACCAAAATGGGATCTTTTACCAGCCTCTACTTTAGATCCATAAGCATTGTTTGACACTCACTAGTCTATTCAAACTTGGTGTCTTTATGTAATAACTTTTCCATGGGGGAAAATATAACTGTGTAGCCTTTTATGAATTCCATGTAGTTTCCTATATGCCCCAAGAATGATCACACCTTAGTGAAGCTTGTAGGAGGTGACATGCCCACAATAACTATGATTTTGGCTTGGTCAACCAAAATCTACTGACTACATGGTATACACCCCAACAAAGCACCAACAGGTGTGAAGAATAAACACCTCTTCAGGTTCAATACAATATATATAACTCGACACCATTCTAACATCAACCATAACTTATATAGATGATCCTTGAATAAATAAAAAATAACCCAATTATCCAAAGAGACTTCCAAGAAATCATGGATGAAGTCTCTAAATGTAGTGACCACAACCCTAGAAAACATAATAAGAGCATTATTCAACCCAAAAGGCATTATCTTGTATGAAAAAGATCCTCATTCTATTGTAAATGTGGTTTTATCTTGATCTTATGCTACGATTAGTATCTAATGGTAGCCATTGAACCCAACTATAAAATAATACACTTCATGTCCTACAATTGACTCCAAAACTTAATTTATGAACATAATTGGAAATGACATTAATAAATGCATACTTTAGTGTATAATACTCTATAATTCTTAGGTTTTACCACCATTGGGATAACCTAATTTGATTTTTCCACTAGATAGATAATTCTCACTTCTTTCTTCTGATCCACTTTAGCCTTTACCTTCAAATTCATGTTGGGGTTTAACTATATGAGCACCTTTTCATAGAATGTGCTCACTCCTTTAACTCTATGTTAATTTACCCTAAGGAAGAGTCTACCCATTTTACTTATGCGAACTTTGTTAGAAATACATCATGGTGATCTCATAGTCATTTTAGTCCATCTAAAATTTCATTCTGCATCTAATAGTCACCTAAAGTCGTAAGTTTTGGTACATACTCTATCCTAATATTCTCTACCAACTCATTAAAGGCTTCTAGTATTTTTTTTGGAATCCCTTAAAATTTAATCTCATAATATTCTCTGCCCTTCGTGTTACTATATGTTAAGGTTTTGTAGCTAGATATCTTCAACTTGGTCTACAATTTTGGCTCTAGGCTCCATTTCTCACTCTAGATCAAAGAATCCCTTAAAATCCATGTCCTCATCATTGTCAGTGGACTCAAATTATTCCTTCTTATCAATGATTTGATTTAAAGTTTTTTTAAAAAATAGTTCTCTCTATTTATTCTCCTTATAAATTTTCAAAGTTGCATTTAATTCCTTAGTCACTTCTTCTTACAAAGTGGAGTCTTGTGTGCTATCGAGATATTTTGTTTATCCATGGCATAAAAAATCTTTAGTTTCTACAAGGCTTGGTGTACCATAAGGTTCAAATCATCAAAGATAAATGTTTGAATAAAATCTTGTTGGACCTATAACTAATTATTAGATTCTCTTTTATGCTCTTGATTTATGTACCATGTTGTTAGGAGTATTGCCAGTTTTTATCTAAAGACATGCACATAATATTTAGGTTCTACACCTTGTGTAAACCATACATCTACACACCTATGGTTGTGAATTTTTGGACACTACCATTCCTAAAAAAATGACCATAGTTACCTAATGGTAAGTGGTACTTCAGAATCAATCTCAAAATAATTTGCATGCCTCATCTCATTATAGCTAGTTTGTCTGGTGGACTGCCACCAAGTCGCATCAATTCCATTTAGTACATAGTTTAATGTACTCACCCTCTATTATATATTAGGCACATTATATTATATTTTGAAGATGAATTGATCAAAATTATTAGTTTCAAAATATTATGATAGTTGGCATTCTTTGGAAAAAGCAATTTGAATTAGATGCACCTCATGATCTCCTCTTACCAAATTCAACATGTGGGTATCTAAATCCCTATTCGCTGAAGACATAATTTCCCAAGGTAAATGACCTTATCTATTTGGCTATGTATATTCCATGTCTATCACACCTACTTTGTACTATAAATCCACTTCAACCCTTGTTAATGATCATACAAACGGTGACTTACATTCTTCAATTTGGAAGTACAGAACTTGTGCCTTTGTTATTACATTTTATAAGATATATGTTTAGTTTATTGTAACTGCTATTGAGGCCCCTAAACTAGATGGAAAAAGTGATAATTTGTGACTCTTAGTGTGTTATTATTAGATTTTGTGCCTACCTTGAACCAAATATTATCTCCATAGGCAAAGGGTGAATCCATCTCTTTGGGTATGATATATGGCTTGTTCTCAATTTTTTTAGGGGTATAATGATAATTTTATCCCTTTGGTGCACATATATCTAATTGATCATTATATTAATGATATTGAGACCATCATAGGCCCAATTATTACCAATAAATATAGGGTAGTGTGTTTCATTAGTCTTCATGTCAATCACTTCAAAATGTCCTTGCAATCTTAGGTCTTCAAATTTTATTTCCACATATTATAGTCAACTAATAGGTTCTACCCTACCATAGTCTTTGAGACTCAGTGTTACTAGACTATAACTAAGAGCTAGTTGTCCAATAGGTTTCCATATGGACTAAGGGACCATATTGATCGTGATTCCAAAATAAAACATAACATTTACTACTTTACATCCTACTAATTCAAATCCATGTGAGAGTCAACATCCCAAGGCTTCTTAATCTTCATGTACCAAACTCCTTTTTTAGTGAGTTTTGACCTCTTTATTCGCACTCCAACATGTTATATAGAAAATTTGTAATATTTTTGACATGTCTTAATTTATTAGAGTACTTAAGAGTTTTAAAAGATCATTCAAGGTAATAATTACTCCCTAATGGCTCATGATGCACATGATGTGTACATACATATGTGCATAAATGGTTATGGAATCACCCTCTAATGCAACTTGATGTTGAATGCCATGTAGAACATGAGTTACTTGGTACATTAAACTATTTTTTATCATAGGGTCATGATATCTATCTACTTGACCTTTTTGATTCTATGATCCTTCAACATTTCTAAGGGAGGCAATCCCTGATTTGTATGTTGATATCATGTAACTGCTTGTATGAAGATAGGATACTTGGGGTGTAAATTGATCAAGTTCAAATTATGCATAGGCTTATCTTTTCTCTAATTTTCTAATGTTGGATAATATTTAGTGTGGTTTTGTTCTAAAACTTTGTAATAAATGCAATATATTTGCCTTTGAGCATTAGTTAAGAAATTTCATGCAAAGTGTTTATGCTCCCCACATAAGTAGTAGATAATTAGTTGATGCCGTTGTCATTCATCCTATCTATGACTACCCCCTTGGTATCCACATTTATACCCTCCTCTATATCTCATGGTCTTTTTTAAGAACCCCAACCTAACTGTTATGGACACTCATATCCTCCTTGCCTGTAAGGAGAACACAAACCTTGTTATTGATGTACATCATACCCCTTATACATTCTTTGGGGAAAAGATGGAACCCATCTAGAATTTTATTATTTATGAGATGTAGGGTTGCATGGATACTAATATTACAGATATGGAGAAGTATATCCTACTAGTACTAGGGATATTATAGTGTCCAACCTACTAGTGCCTATGGTTGATACTGAGGTGAGGTTGGCACCCATCCAAGCTTCATAAAGGGACCCTATTGTGTTGTGACTATGAAGAAATTCTTGGTGATGTCTTCATTCAACTCTTGGAGTGCTTGAAAATTCTTATCATTGTGATTGTGAAACTTGCATAAGTTACAATACAGAGTCTGAGGTTATTTAATGCAGTATTTTAATAAATGACATTTTATAGTCGCATGCCCTACTACATGAAAAATTGTATAAAATTATATCTTAACTTTTGGGTAGTAATTGATATGGTGCCCTTCTTTCCCACACTTCATACATTAGATGTTTATCCTAGGTCTATTACTTTCATGGAATTTATCCATCTTGTGCAACACATCATATATCTTTGCGTTAGTTTTCATAGTAGGCTGTGGGTTATCTCCGTAATATTTTATCTACACTACATGGAACATAGATACTTGAGCATATGCATAATGTTTTAACAATGTTTAAATAATTTCAAACCTAATATGAGGTCATAAGCCTTATAAAAACCATGCAGCCTTATATGTATCCTAAAATAGAAAGTCTACTTTATTTATTACATAAAAAAATTTGTGATCATAATCCCATACTGACTCACCCAATTTTTCTTGTATTTCATTTATTTATTAGATTGTTTGACTCACACATTTATTTAATTTGAATTATCTTATCAATTTATCCTTGACATCCTGAAAACTTAGTTTGGTACCGTCTCTTTTGTAAATGAAATATAGAGCTCTTCTTGTTAAAGCTCCTATGAGCTCACACTTCTTTGCATCATCTCTAATTACTACTATTTCATTTCACAAGTTAACAGATACTACTTGAGGTCAATATACCTCATATGGTATCCATGTGATAAAAGCTCCTAGATTGAGAGCCATGCCTCTTGTGATAACACTTGAAAGTAGTGGCAGCAGTAGAATAGACCTGGGCAATGTCTTAAGATTTACTATGACCTGAAATCTAGCCTCAATCAACTTCTTCCTATCCAAAACTTTCTTGGTGTCTACACTATATTTCCCAAAATTATCTGTAATAGAGTCAAACCATGTACTATCTCTACTAACTTCTACACTTTTTATTATTTCTATTGACAAAATATGCACAGTGAATGTGTACCTTCGAAATGAATGATTACGTCTGTGACTTATAATTCATTAGAAATTGTACCTACTTTAAGCCTATAACTTAACATAAATTATTCAAAATAAATCAATGTTATGCATTCAAGCCATAATTAGCTCCTTCCAAGTGTCACGACTGTAATAACTATCATATAGATCAATGGTACATATTCAAGCCATGCAAAATAAGATCAATGATGTATAGGATAAGGAGCTCAGATTGAATGTGAGGTTACCACATAGCACAAGTGTGGAAGTAGATGGAGCTAATATCAGAATCCTAGAAAGGGATGCGTAGCTGACAAGAGGCAAATTTTTAGAAGTCTAGATCAAGATCAAGGGCCAATATCATAAGTCAAAGCTAGATATGGTAGAAGTTAAACTAGAGCAATATTACAAAGGGATGCCATGAAAATAGACACAAGTTTTGATGGGTTCATCAATAAAGCCAAAAACATAATTATGAACCATTTCTCCACTCTTACGTGCTAAAAATGAACCAATAAGGAGTAATGAATGCTGACATAAGATCAAAATGGTTATTAAGCTATTGTAACTACATCAATGTTAGAAGGAGATTGCAAAATATTGATCTAGAATATTATAACAACTTTGATGCTAGAATTCATCTTGAAAATGACTTGATTCCATCATTGTAACCATAAGGAACATCAATACAAACCAAAAATAGATTGAAAGGGACTGATATGATTGTTATGGTCACCTTCTATAAGTGATCTTAGGAATTATGATCTATTCTAATGACATCAAAGTCAGAATGATGGGAAATTTGGGTCATTATGCTCCCTTCTCCATCTTTCTCCACATGATCCCCATCTCTCTCATTCCATTCAACTATAAATATAGGCTTCTAATCCTTGAAATGGATCCCTCTCTTTGGCATGACTAGACTCTACCAAGATTTATACTGTAACACCTATTTGATGTAATAAAGACTGAATTCCTCCATTTGTAAGCTAGGTTGAAGTGTGTCTTATAAATTCATTGATGTGGTTAAGTGAATGTATGTTTTCCTTGCCTTTGTTTGAGTTTTCTCACCTTTATGTAGTGTTTTGGTAGTCTTCATAGGTTATTTTAAGTCCACATATAGTCTGTTGGTCAGTGTGGAAGTGGACATTACCCTCCCATGCTAGGATGATATCTAGTCCACGCCTTTTTTGTGAAATACTTATGTGAGGGATGATCAGATAGCAAGTGAAGTGATCTCCTATAGTCTTGAATGTGTCTTATAGTGTGTCTTGTGTAAGTATAAGGATCAAAACATTTGGTGAATCGCCTCCATTTTTATATGCTATTATTAATTATTGTCAATCTCTCTCCCTTTTCCAAGCAAGAGTTAGCTTAAGTCTAGTTTAGGTGATAGACATTAAAAAGAATCTGACCTTTTCTGGAGGTCTACCCTAAGTTTAAGTGACCCATAGCTTAGATTCAGTCCCATGCTAGACTAGGTTTGTGCAAGAATACCTAAACAATCCCCTTCTCAACTAGGGTGCAACCTAGGATGCCAACAATTCTGGCTGCCTAGTGGGACCCATCCTCAGTATAGCTAAAATTTGGAGCAAGGAGAAGCATATGTAGTAGTAAAAGAGATCCATCATCATCAGAAGCTGAAGATTCTTCAAGTTGTAGAGTTCATAACACTGTTCAAATAACATTCTCATGCCAAAATTTACTATAAGGTTAGCTAGGAAAGGTATTCCCATTAAATTCATTGAGCCACCTTCTATTTCATAAGAGAAATATTTAATAAGACAAGACCTTATCCCCATAATCAATATTCATCTCTTGGTCATCCTATTATTTCAAGCAGTGTAATCCCCCTACTCAAATGGCCATCATAAATCAAGTATTTATTCCATTCAATAGAGAAAATCCATTGAACTTAGCCCATTATGATGACATTCCTCTGTTTGCTCTTAAAAGCATCCCATTCTTTTTTGGAGAATATCAAACAACTGTTATTGAGCACATCCAGGATGTTACCAAACTTTATTTAGTATATAACATTGCTCAAGATAATGTGGCCATTAGATTGCTTGATACATCCTTCAAAAGAAAAGCTATGCAATAGTATAAAAATCTCCCATTAAATTCCATAGCTACATGAGATGAATTAGGTGTAGCCTTAGTCAGTTAATTTGAAGACAAGTCTGATCACCTATATTTAGTTGAACAATTAACCAACATAAAGAGAGCTCCTCATGAGTTCATGTCTGATTTCAACCTTAGATTCTAAAAGACACAGATGTGGATTCTTGTAATGATTAAGCCATCGCCATAATATGCCTTCTAGTATTATTTAAGAGCCCTTAATTCTGATTTAGTGTGATGATACACTCTATGAGTTGTAATACCTTACCAAATGCTTGTGAGGTTGTAATAAGAGCAAAAAATAGTCTAATACAAGCTAGTAAGCTTGCTCCAAGGCCTCCAATGCCCATATTATTAGAGTTTCAATTATTTCACCCCCTCAATTTCCTTAGTTTCCATTATTATCCCCTATTCCACCTCCTTAAGCTCAAGTTACATCCCCTTCTAGTCAAGCCAATGAACTTGGTGAGCTGAAAGGTTTGCTTAAATCCTTTGGAAATAAAATAGTACAAATTAAGAGGCAATAGCATCAGGCTAATAGGCCCTATCAACAACAAAATTAGACTACTTATCATTCCTTTAGAGATCAAAGGCTTCTTTATCAAGGATTTAGAGAAAATAGACCACCCTACCAAGCATAAGGAGCCATAGTTACATCTAAGCCATATGCATCTCTTGATCCTAATGCACCTTCCACATCAAAAGTTTTTATTCCCACACCACCAAAAAATAATTTGATGCATGATTCAATTTGTCAACCCTCCAACCTTAATGATGCTCAGGACCAAGACTTGATATCACATAGCATTACTATGCACAAATAACACAAGTAGAGTTTTCTCTTCAAGGTGGTCAATATCAAGAGATAAATTTGGTACCCCAAGGAGAGGCTTAAAATTTTTAAGGGTATCCTGATTCCATTAATATAAATTGGTAAATGGATGATTATGTTACTTTCAATCACGGTGGTGAGACTAGCAGTTCAAGTGGTCAAGTTACAACTATAACTAAAGCCAAAAGAAGAGCCATTGATGAAGCTCAAGATTGACTAATGATTCAAGTACTCCTAATGGTGTTTCCAAGAGTACCAAAGATCAACTTTTTTCCCTTAAACCATAGAAAAATTAGAATACAGAGGCTAGGAAGGTCCCTCAAATACCTATAGCTCGTGAAAAACTAATGGTTCGAAAGGTGTAGCCAAAGGTTAATGGAGATTAATTCAACATAATGGATCAAATGAATAAATCCAATGTCAACATTAGCATGTGGGATTCCATTTCTATTCTAAGGCAAAAGGATATGCTCATCCAAGAGCTTTCAACCCTCAAGGTGTCTCCATAACCAATTGAGAAACAAGGAGTTGTCTTGACTAATTCTGACCAGTCAATGAAGCATCAAGTAAAATAGATATAAAAAATGGAAAAAGGAGATAAAGATAAGGAAAATTTAAGTAAAACTCCTCCATTCTACCTCTCTTTTATAGTTGGTGATTGTTTAGTTCATAACTATATGGTGGACAGTGGAGCCAATAACACTGTCATGCCTAAGCAAATTGTAGACAAGCTTGGTCTTGTCTATGAACCAAATACTAAAGGAGTATTTAAAATAAATGGGTCACCAATGAATATATTAGGCATTATTAAAGATTTGAAGTTGACACTACATGCTTGTCCCAATGTCACCATTCAATAAGATGTAGTTATGGTGGACTTGCCTCCTTATATTGCCATGTGTCTGACAAGGGACTTTATCTCAAATATTAGAGGATATTTATCTTCTAATTAGACATATTTAATTTTTAGGACTAGGTATGGTACCAAGGTAACCATATATTCTAAACCTATTATATAGTTCTATTTGGAACCATATATGCCAAGTGTTATGAACACCATTTGCCTCATCTCAGATTAGGTGATAGAAGATAATATAGAGGAAACTGGATCACATTTAGATGGGATTCCAGATTCGTTCCTTGATAAGTGGACCTATACATCACATGAATATGACCCTTATAATATATTTGAATAATCAAGACTTGGTGTTTATTGCTTGTAGGAGAAATATGCCCTAATTCTAGCCTTGATGAACGATGTTGAGTCTAGTGATGATATTTGGTAATTATACTTTGATGGGTAAAGGAATAAGTCTGGTACTAGGGTTGGAATGATATTGATTTCTACAGCAAAGAAAAGGTACTTCTTATCTATTAATTGTCAATTTGGTTGTTCAAACAATGCTGTAGAATATGAGGTACTAGTTTATGGTTTGTAATGGGATAGACAGATGAAAGTCAACACCTTACAAGTCTTTGGTGATAGTGAACTTGTAGTTCACCAAGTGGGAGGTCTTAATGTATGTGACAAACATTACTTAAATCTTATAAGCATAGGGTATGTGACTTACTTGAGGAACTTCATGCCTTCAACATTCAAGCAATACCAAGAGATAAGAACAAACATGTAAATAGGTTGGCTGTCATTGGGGCACAATTTAGTATCCTAGCTAATGTAATAAATGAAAAGGTCCAATCATACATTAAGGTGATTGTAAGGCCTTATATCTTAGATAATAATGATAACTGGCAAGTGTTTGAAGATGATGATCACATTGTCAAATTCTTGCAAGAGAAACCTGAGTTTTTCTGAAGAAATTAGTCAAAATACTTACAATAGTATGATGATCAGATTGTGTAGTTGAAAATAAATAAGTTATCCAAGGGATTGGTCACACTTGAAAACATATTTAGTGGTGATGATGAGCTAAGGAAATAAAAGTCATCTTTGTCAACAAAAGAATAACACTATGACAATGTGGAAGTTACACCTGGTAAGAACCTAAAGTTGGGTAAAGTATACACTTATTCAAAAGAGGAAGCTTTCATTGAGTTATACACAAGTTTTACTGATGTATTTTCATGGAAATATAGTGATCTCAAGGTATTTTACCCAAGTCTATCTCAACACACGATTAAGCTAGAGGATGAAACTAAGCCAGTAAGACAAAGACAAAGGCTTATTAATCCTAAGTTTGAGCCTTTGATGAGAGCTAAGCTTCATAATCTCATTGAGTCAGATATTATATTTCCAATAAAGCACTCAACTTGGGTGGAAAATCTTTTTCTAGTATGGAAAAAGAATGGTGAAATTAGATAGTGTGTTGACTTTTGTGACCTAGGTAAGGTTTCCCTTAAAGACCACTATCCATTGCCATCTACGGAACATATTTTATAGTTAGTTGCAGGTCTAGAAAGGTTATCCTCATTGGATGGATATAATGGTTACAACCAAATTTTGGTCAAGGAAGAAGACTAATTCAAGACAACCTTCACCACAAAGTGGGGGAAATTTGCATGTATAAAGATGCCCTTCGATTTATCCAATGCTGGAGAAAATTTTTAGAGATCCATGGATATAGCATTCTAGGGCCTTCTTAACAAGTTTGTACTAGTCTATTTGGATGATATAACAATGTTTTAAAAAGATTAATGTGAGCACATAATTCACCTTGAGCAAGTGTTTGAAAGGTGTAGGCAATTTGGGGTATCCCTGAATCCAAAAAAGTGTGTCTTCTCAGTTCATGAAGGTAAGCTCCTTGGACATATAGTTTTAAACCATAGTTTAAGCATATATATTGAAAGAATAACTTCCATTCTTGTACTTTCCTTTCCTAAGAACAAAAGAGCTTTGCAAAGTTTCTTAGGAGTGATGAATTTTATTAGAAGATACATCTCAGATTTTTCCACTTTAGCTAAGCCACTTACAACCATGCTAAAGAAGAATCAGAGCTTCAACTGGTCCAAAGAAGGAGTGAGGAGTTTCTCCTACTCTAATGAATCTAGATTTATCAAAGGACTTCATTCTGTATATCCCTATCCTAACATTGACACCATTTCAAACATTCTTATGTAGTATAACCATGAGGCCTTAGAGCAACCAATAGCCTTCTTCAGTCAAGGCTTAAAAGAATATGAAACAAGGTACCTTTTATTGAAAAAAATGTACTTTCAATCATAAGGTCTCTTAAGAAATTTAGATATTTATTTTCTAACAATAAGATATACCTAATGGTTGCCCATACAAGCATCAAGGAGTTTCTCTTGAACAAAGACATAAGTGAGAAAAGAGCTTGCTAGATAATAAAGGTAATGGAGTATGATGTGGAGATAAAATTCACAAAGCTGATTAGAGGCAAAGGACTTTGTTAGAATTTAGCCCAAGACTTACAAGAAGCCAATGAGGTGGTTATGGTGTCAACTGATGAAGAAGTTATAGATGATCATACCTCACCTTCTAGCTGGTATCATGATTTGGTAATATATCTCCAAGATGGTCTTTATACCTCTCACCTAACTCCTTCAAAAAGAAGATATTTTAGATTGTAATCCATTCCATTTCTTCTTGTTGATGGTGTTTTGTTCAAGAAAGATATAAATGGCATGTTGTTACTATGCATTGAAAAACATCAAAAAGAAAGGCTACTTGAAGAGTTATATGATGGACATGGTGGAGGGTATTATTCAACAAGAACCACAACCCACAAGATCATGAGAGGTGGGTATTATTGGTCAAGCTTATTTGGTGGTTTTCATGCATGGGTTAGGAAATGCAGACAATGTGCTATATTTGTCGAAAAGGTGAAACTTGAAACCTTACCTCTCCAACCAATTATAGTGGATCAACCCTTTGTCCAATGGGGATTGGAGTTTATAGGTCTCATTAACCCCCCTTCAAGCTCAAGTCATAGGTGGATACTAACTTCCATGAATTACTTCACTAGATGGACATATGCAGTGGCATTGAAGGAAGCAAATAAGACCAATGTTCTAGATTTATATGAAAGTTTACTTACTAGATTTGGAGTCCCTTCAACTATTATTTCTAATAATGCTATGGCCTTTGTGGGGTCTAGAATCAACCAATGTGTAGTTCAACATAGTGCCTTTCTCAGTACTTCATCAAACTACTATCCCCAAGGGAATGGTCTTGTTGTATCCACTAACAAGAACCTATTAAAAGTAATAAGAGTAAAAACTAAAGATAATCATAGATTATGGCATTTAAAACTAAAGTCAACTCTATGGGCCAATAAGATCACCTAAAAAAGGTCAATAACCAACTCTCTTTACAAGCTGGTATATGGTAGTGAAGCAAGAATGCCTATTTATATTGAATTTACTACCCTAGAACTAATGCACCAACTTGAGATGTTGGAGCATGAACCCATGGAGATTAGATATGCTAAGCTTATGGAGTTGAAAAAGATAAGACATCAGTCCATGCTAGCCATGAAAAGCCATCAAGAAAAAGTGAAGAGAGCATTTGATAAAGGAGCTTCTTCACAAATCTTCAAAGAAGGATATTTGGTCCTCAAGTGGGACGAGGACAGAGCTAATTTAGGAAGGCATAAGAAGTTTGACTCTCTTTGGATTTGTCCATGCACAATCTCTAGCTACAAATTCCAAAATGCCTTACAACATGCAAAAATGGATGGCAAGGAATCTGCAAAAATGGATGGCAACTTGGAGATTCCTATCCCAGTTAATGGGTTACACTTGAAACATTGCTACTAGGAAGCTAAGTTCCTTATACATAGTTAGTTTTGGCTTTCCTCCAAGTGCTATCCTAGCATATTAGTTAGTTTTATTTTAGCTCCACAATTTAACAAGCTGCAAATTCCAAAATGCCTTACAACTTGGATGGCAAGGAGATTCCTATCCCAGTTAATGGGATACACGTGAAATATTGTTTAAGTTCCTTATACATAGTTAGTTTTGGCTTTCCTCCAAGTGTTATCCTAGCATATTAGTTATTGGTGTAATTCATTGTCTTTGCAAGTTAAAGGGTTGTTTAAATCCATGAATCAAATTTGTCATTATTTTTTGAGTCTAAGAGTCATGTAAATGGTCTGAGTTCTTAATCATAGCAGACATGTTGCCCAGTTGAGTCACCAAAGATGTTGGCCAATTTTGGCTTACATATGCCTAATCTAGAATAAGAAGCTAGGTAGGGTCCTGATTTAAGGGTGGTCCAATAGTGGAAAGAGTAGATGGACATCAAGAGAAGATCACTTTCCATTTACAATCTTTTGAGACACTTTAAGTAAGCTTAAATTATGAAATTGGTAATTTTAAGGAGCCAGACCATCACAAGCATGTCACAGAGAAATGAATAGACTAGTTTGCTTGTGCATTTTATAAATATGCTCAAGAAGCCTCTTAGAGTGAAAAGATCACATAGACATGAATTCATTCATGCCTAAATCATGCTCTACAAGTTTGGTGCCTTAGTAAAATTTTTATCTACAGATATAAACCTTTAAATTTAAGAAAGCAAAGTGAAATAGGCATGTGATTAACACTAGGGTATAACGCATCATTTGGATCCAAGTTAATTGGGTTTTTGCGAAAAGGTATTTTCCTTTTCACAACCACTACATCCATCAATTTCTTAATGTAGTGTGACTTCTAGGTTAAACATTATTTCTGAGGTAGGCTTTACTAACGAAGCTTGTTTAACCACTCAAACAAGCATCCCAAAAAGTCAACTTCAATTTGTATACCCCACCATGGAGTGGGATTGAAATGATGCTGGGAGATGAATTCTCAGGTCAACACTTCCCTAGAGAACTCATGGGAAGGATATGAACTCCTATCCACAAGTCAAGATGTAAGAAATAAAAATTGTAGGACTTTAGGGTCATTTTGGGATCACCCAAATCACTCAGATTTTGGGGAGTGCCTTAGCAACATTCCTTCCACACTTGGACAAAGCAAAAAAAGTAATAAGTGAAGCATTTTTGAATCACCCAAGTTACCTAAAGGGGATGGAGGGAGATCATACATGCTACACTTGGTTTGAGAAACAAACACACAAAAAACAATAATTAAAAAGCAAAAGCTCTTAAGATTACTTCTCTAAAGTTTGAGTTCATTTCAAAACACTACATGAAATATGAAGTGAAATTTGATTTTGATTGTTGTAAAATA
Organism: Torreya grandis; assembly: GCA_037957365.1. NCBI lineage: Eukaryota > Viridiplantae > Streptophyta > Pinopsida > Cupressales > Taxaceae > Torreya > Torreya grandis. The sequence continues at coordinate 3,082,526 of JARHVA010000561.1, read as the reverse complement.
TAAGCTAAGTGTCTTAATTCTAAAAAATAGACAATTAAAAGTCAAGAAAAGGGGTGTATGATATCAAAAAAACTTGAACTTTGATTTTTTAACTCTAGAATTTGACATAGGGTGATCCCACCATTCTGTAGGGTGAACTTGTCATTCTACAAAGAAATACCACCATTCAACAAGATGATTCCACTATTACACAAAGAAGAAAAGACATTATTTTGTGATCTTATAGATTAGTAGGATGATATCACTGATTAAAAGGGTGATCTCACTGATAAATAGGGTGAACTCATTAAAAGGATAAAATTGAAAAACACAACAATTACTTGTAAGCTTTGGTCTAGGATGATCTCGCTGATATTTTACCATCCCTATCATTCTACTAGTCAAACCTACCATATTTAGGTCTAGTTTACCATTTATATAAAAACATATAGACTTTAATCACATAAAAATGCAATTTGTACAACTTGAGCATGAATTGTGACTTCAAAACCATAGGTCTTTCCTACTTGTTTGCACAACCCACTAGGCATGTTTTCACTGCTTCCCACTCACTTGAAGCCTTTTTGAATCAGCCCTAACTACCCTAGACTCCTCTCCCAAGAATAAAACTATCCCTTAAGGTCCTTATCCCCTTTGTCAATAGCGTCATAAGTTGGACTATAGTGTTGACCCTAGGGTGTCCACTTTCTAGTGCTATTGTCCAAGTCACTCTTAGCCTCAAACGATTAGATTTCCCCAAATCTTTATCTTTTTTCCTGTCAGCCTAACACAAAGTCATCTAACCTAGGATCATTAGTTTCCCTATAAAATAATATTTAAGGGTCATTTATAAGGGTTGACAATCATTCAAAAGGCATGATATAGAAATACACTAAGCACACTCAAGCAAATCTTCCTATTCTTTGCATACAACCAACCACTACTATTTCTAGCCTACTCAAGCTCTTGCATAAGTCATGAGTCATCTCAAGCTTTCCCAAATTTTCATAATACTTGCATTACATACATAGGATTGCATAATACACATTCAATTTAGGAGAGCTACATTGGCCTTGATCCATCCTTGGAGTATTGGTATGTAGGCAGTGTGCCCACACATGGGGTGTGATCGTATGTTCAGTGTATAATACATACTAACCCCTTTTTTTAGCTAGTTCAAAACCACCTTTCAAGCCTAAGAAGGAACTAGGACCCTAGAGGATAGAATTAGTTACACATGGAGCTTTGCAAATGATCGAAACCTAAGATTCCAGAAACAAAGCCTCCCAAAGTATCAAAATAGAACCCATAAAGCTCAAAAGAAGTAGATCAGAGGGATAACACCAAAAATATTATTATAACATTGGACCTCCAAGTGTCTAGTTTTTTGTGCTACTATCCAAGCATAAAATATACTTCTAAGTCCTATTTTTGATAGTCTACCCAATCATCTTGGCAATTTACAATTCCAAAATCCTCCATCTCAATCCAAAACTCAGCTAAGTTCACTCTTTATCCCCTTGTTTTCTATTTTTACAAATCAATTAAGCATTTCTAGATTCAATAAATTAGTAGGTTAATTAAGGCATACTGTATTCACATATTTTATAGATTAATCCATACCACTTTACTAATTTGGAAATTAAACCCTTAGTTTCCCAAAAATAGTAAAACATTTGGTGAACCTGACTTACTTCAAACATTCACACAAAAACCCTAAAAACCCAAGGGATATTTATTTTTGATTTTTTGCCATATTTTTCTAATTTTTTTAGATTTTAAAAATCAGTAAACTATAAATTTAAGTGCAATATTTTCAATAATTCATTAAAACCCTAGTTTCCACATACTAGGTCCTTTTTACATGAAACCACTTCCAGACCACTAGGAAAAATATTCTACTAATTTTAGAAATATTTTCAGATTTTTCCTAATATATTGCAAGTCAAATCTACTAATTCTTAGTAAAATTTTCAAATTATTGCATTAATTTTGAAAAAAATTCATTTAAAACCCTAGTTACCTCACTTAATTTCCAGTCATTTTCTAGAATATTCCTCTTATTTTTTGAAAATTTTGATCGAATATTAAAATCAAAAAATCATTTTCAAATTAAAATGTTCATATTATTGTGAAAATAATATACCTAAAAAATCCCGACGTGCATACACTAGGTCCTATTGCATTTTGAGCTATCACCTGACATGTTTGGTAGCTTCGTATCCTTTTTTGCATAAATTCTAAACTACTATTTTAGACTTTTGTGTTTTTTTTATCCAGTACTTTTCAGTTTTAAGACATTACCTATTACAACTTTTTGCAAAACATTAAAATACATTTAAAATTGATATGCAGGTGTAGTTTTCCTACTTTTACAATGGCCCAATATACTAGTTTTGATGAAAATGATAAAAGAGAGCTTCAAGAACTCTTAACCAAACATTCAAATATGCAAGATGACATGATTATAATACTACAAGAAGAACAAAAAAAGGAAACCAATGGTCAATCTTCTCAAACTAAAAAAACCCAGTTGCACATGACACTACAGGGGTAAATATGTCACAACAACCCCCTATAACATCCCAACCTTCTTCTATACCACCAGATGTAGCTAGTACATCCCTATTTCCTGATGTGGCATCCCTTATGCAAGAGATTTGATCTCTTCAATCCAAGGTGCAACATCTTGAGCAAGGTATCACTAGATCTACATAGGCATTGGTTTCAGTCACTTTATTGCATACACCTTTGGCATGACATATAACTACTACACCCTTACCACCTATATTTGTACAACTTAAGCTCACTCTTTATAATGGTAAGGGTGATCCAGAGACACATTTGAGAGCCTTTCATGCAACATGTTTGGATTATGTAGTAAATGATTGGATATTAACTAAGTTATTTCTAAAAAACCTCAAGGATTATGCACTACAATGGTTTTACAGTCTATCAAATTAGTCGGTCAATGCATTCAATCCTCTTACTGACATGTTCCTAGCACACTTTAGTATCAACATCAGTGATAAGGTGTCATATTATCAAATTGCATAACATAAATAAAAGTCAAATGAGCCTCTCACCAAGTATGTTCTTAGATATAATACCATATTGGATGAGATGACTATCCCTATGGTAGATCAGGAGTTACAAGACCTCTTCAAATAGAGTCTTCTACCAGTTTTACATGAGATAATCATGTTCGAAAGATTCTCTTTTTTCACTGGCTTGTGTCACACTTTAAAAGAATGAGAAATCAAACTCATATCAATGGGTAAAATCAAGTACACAATTGTATCAAAACAACTAATAAGAGTAACAACAAAGTCCCATATAAGGTCAAGTTTAATGATAACAAAGGACAAACTCAACAAACAATCAATGCAGCTTCAGAGCCCTCATAAAGAATCATATTATTAACACCTCCTCGATGACCTTTTATAAATCTACCAATTTTTCCAGCTAGAGTTCTACAATAGCTACTAGAATGTAATATCATTTTTCTACCTCCTATTAGAGAAGTTGATCCAACAAAGCCTCTTCCACAGGGATATGTGTGTACTTTTGGACATTTGCCAATGTCCTTTGTGTGTGCCTGTCTATGTGCTTGTGGCCCTTGTGCCAACATTTGTTTATTATTTTTGTGTGTATATGTGCTATTTGAACATGCCTTATATGCCTTACATGCTTATTTGACCCCTTGGCCACTCTTGTGTGTTTCTTGCTTATTGCTTTTTATTCTTGTTTGCTTGATCATTTCTCTTTATGTGCAATTCCATGATTTTAATCATACATTTACCTTGATTCTTAGATGCCATGATGGACATCATGCTCCATCCCTCCATGCTACTAACAACTAACATCTCACATTCTAGCTTTCTCTTATACACATGCTATTACATTATTATATCTATCTAGGCATACCCCTATAGATCTAAAAATCCCTCTTTACAACTTTTGGTATATCTTGAGATCATGAATATCAATGCTATATCAAATGTTTTTATAGCTTAACACACTTGTAGGGCTTCTTATTCTAAGGGCAGTCATTATAGGGTCTTCATTCCTACCCTCAGAAGAGGGGGCAATAAATAGGGGTTTTGTCACAGAGATCAGAGCTTCTACCAGTAACAAAAAATGTAGTTTTAGACCAGTTTAGCCTAGATTCTATAATTCAGTATAGGCTAGCCAAATTAGGTAGACAACAAAAAACATAGTCTAATTTTTTGTTTTGGCTCTGGATGATAGCACCAAAAATGGGACTATAACACTAGACCCCAAAGTGTCCAATTTTTGGTGCTAGTGTCTAGATAGTAGAATTTCCATTTTTTCCAAAATCAGGCAAAGGGGTGAGTTTAGTCATAGTTTTTACATAATAGAACAATCCAAAATCTAACAATTTTTATCACTTTTTCTCTTAGAGAATCTAGATATAGAGGGAATCATGTGTGGCATGAGGGTTTTCACTTACAATTCAGATATGGTAGTTGATACAACTTTTGGTTTAGAATCTATGTTCTAGACACCAGTTATTGGGGAAATGTGTGCAACACATGGGCCTTCTCTTTTTCAAGTTTAGTACATTTTCTTGCATGTTCCTAGCAATTGCATACCTTATCCATTTGTAGGTGGTTAACATCACTTTCAAGTAAACTTTCATACAAGTTTGCTTCTTGAGTACTCAAATTCCTAAGTTAATTCCAATTTTGGAGGGGCTTTTTATACGAGTTCCAATCTCCATCTTTCAAAGTGGCCAACATTAGACTAGTTTCTAACTACATTAGACTATACACGCTAACATTTATAGATTACAACATGTTCATGGGCTTCATGAGCCATCTCATATGACATTCAAATTATATCAGTATCTTTTTATTTAGCTTCACATCATGAGGCAATGATAGAGCTAAAGGTCTATCTAACCTTTTTATTCTTGAGCCACCTATTCAGATGGATTTGACACATAGTCCAGACATCAATTAGCATATGCATGATTCATTAACTTCGCATAGTAGGCACTGATGGAACCAAAGGGCTTGCCTTTACATTCTTGAGCCACCTTCTAGGGGATTGAATACTCAACTCATCCATTGATATAAATCTTGGTTCAATATTCATCCAACATCACTCAACACAACCTAGTAGCATAATAGATTCACACACTACAATGTGCTATTGCCATGCACAAATCCAACATCACACAACTTCTTGGGTTTAGCCTCACATGTAAGTTGAGGTACACTTCTATTTTTCTCATTTATCCTAGTATTTCACTTAGTTTCATACTTAGAATAAAGGGGGGGGGCAAATGCAATCACATAAAAATGAAATTTATACAACTTGAGCATGAATTTTGACTTCAAAACCATAGGTCTTTCCTTCTTACTTGCACAACCCATTAGGCATGTTTTCACTACTTCTTAGTCACCTAAAGCCTTCTTGAATCAACCCCAATTGCCCTGGACTCCTGTCCTAGGCATAGACCTATCCCCTAAGGTCCCTATCCCCTTGGACAATAACTCCATAAGTTGGACTATAGTGTTAGACTGTAGGGTGTCCACTTTCCAGTGCTATTTTCCAAGTCACTCTTAGCCTCAAACAACCAGATTTCCTTAGATCCTTATCTTTTTCCCTATCAAACTAACATGAAGTCATCTAACCCAAGATCATTAGTTTCCCTATAAAATCCTATTCAAGGGCCATTTAGAAGGATTATTAATCATTCAAAAGGCATGAGCTAGAAATACACTAAGCAAACTCAAGAAAATCTTCCTATTCTCTACATACAACCAACCACTGCTATTTCCATCCTACTCAAGCTCCCACACAGGTCACGAGTGATCTCAATATTTCCCAAATTTTCATAATACTTGCATTGCATACACATGATTACATAATACACATTTAATTTGGGAGAACTACATTGGCCTTGATCCCTCTTCAGAGTATTGGTATGTAGTTAGCATGCTCACACATGGGGTGTAATCATACATTTAGTGCATAATACACACTAACCCCTTTTTCCAGCTGATTCAAAACCACTTGTCAAGCCTAAGGAGGAACTAGGACCCTAGAGGACAGAGTCAGTTGCACATGAAGCTTCACAGATGATCGAGACCTAAGATTCTAGACATAGAACATCCCAAAGCATCAAAATAGAACCCATAAAGCTTAGAAGTAGATAAGAGTGACTATAGCACCAAAAATAGGACTATAAAACTTGACCTCTAAGTGTCTAGTTTTTGGTGCTATTGTCTAGGTAGAAATTAGACTTATGTGTCCTATTTCTGATAATCTGCCCAGTCAGCTTAATAATTTGTAGTTCTAGAATCCTTCATCTCAATCCAAAAATTAGCTAAGTTCACTCTTTATCCCCTTATTTTCTATTTTTAGAAATAAATTAAGCACTTCCAGATTCAATAAATTAATAGGTTAATTAAGGCATATTGTATTCACATATTTTCTAGATTAATCTAGACCTCTTTACTAATTAGGAAATTAAACCCTTAGTTTCCCAAAAATAGTAAAACATAAACAAAGATAGAAAAACATAAAATTCAATTTTTTCATTTGTGTGGGTGATATCATTAATAATCAAGTCGATCCCACCATTATATAGTGTATTCTCACTTATGTTTAGGTTGAATTCATTGATTATAGGTCGATTCCACTATTTGGTCTAGAAGTCATAAAACATGAAAATTAGAGAAAAAGGAGAAAAATCAGCCTTGAAAGAAGGTCTGAGTATTAAATTAGAAGGGTATTAAATGACATGTGATATACACGGTCCCATTTGGTGTGCCATAATGTAGAATACGATTACAAAACAAGTTAACTCATGCGTTAGTAAAGAAATCTCAAAATAAACATAAAGAACTAACATGTTAAATCTACTCCCTCAAGGGGCAATGCTAATGAATTCAAATAAACAATTATGAAATTAAGATGATGCTATACCTTCCAAGTAGTTATTTTCCTCTAAAAGTGGTTAATATGGTGCTTTTCCCAAGATTTGGTGCTCCAAGTCTTCATCAATGAGGTGTAGCATGAGCCTCCATCATCTCTTAGTTAACTAATGGCTTAAGTTATTCAATTTGGTCTAATTAGGTGAATGAGTGAAGCTTGTTTGAAAGTATTTATACATAATAAGTTTACACAATTCAAGCTTAAAAATGGTCTTGACTCTCTTATTTATAAATTTTCATAAATGAGGGAATCAATTTGTGATCGTCCATCTTGAGATTAAGATGTGTGACCATAAATCCATTAAATTTTGGAGGCTCAAGGCATCAAATGTTGCAATTGATAAGTATGGATTGAAAATATAGATGTTTATGTGATATTTTCAATTTGAGTGCTTGACAACTTTTAGGGTGATGTCATGGGTGATGTCACTATTTTAGATATTTGTTGTGATTTCATGATGTTGTCATCAATCTGGATTTTATGAATTTATAAACATAGAAATTCACTAATTTTCCATGGACATTTTGACTATGAATTTAAATGGGTTAAACCAATTAAACAACTCTGATCAAGTTAATTTCCATTTTCGAATTTTGACAAGGTTGTCTTATATAAGTGGTCAAAAAATGTCACTTGGTAGGTCACAACTTGACTGGGGAAAAATTAGAAGAAGGTGATAATTGTATACAAGATAATGCCCTATTTAAGAACATATTGATGCGAATCAGGAATTGCCCATTATGTGTGAAGATGAATTAAAGTGTTTCAATGGTTTCTAGGCTTAATTTACATTGTTTACAAAAAGTCAATCTAACAACCATTTAGACACAAAATTGGTAAAAATGGGGTGTCTATATCCATGTTACTACTATAACTACCAACTATGGGATTCCTCCCTAATCCACTTTGCTTAATCCTTTATTCATTCAAACATCAGAGAATGAAAGTGACCTTGAGAATAGGACTAAAATGATCTTTTTCATCAATCAAATCCCTCAACATTGGGTAATGATCCCATAGTCATTTATAACCTCATGATGGGACCTAATATTTAAGAATGCCTTTCACCTTCACTTAGATTTTCAATAGGATTTGGAACAAGTCATTTTACAACTTATACCACATCTTTCCCCTCTCTCATGCCTCCCTCTACTAACATGACATTATTTTCCATGCTTCTTCTTTCTCCATGCCAATCATTTATACAGACATAGTATGTGTGACTTTTAGCGAGTCTAGTGAAAATTCCCTCCCCAATACTAAATTTCATACAAATTTTAGTGCATATCAAACTATTAATGTCTCATATAATGCTAATGCATCCTATGCTATTTATAATAGTCAAAATACCATTAACACTAATAAATTGGTATTAAGAAATTTAAATCCAATGGTTACCTTTCAAATTAATAGTGCCAACTAAATGATGGAAATGTAAAACTAGTTAACACATTTCTAAAATCAACCTTAACCTACTGAATGGGGAGCACAAAATTCTAATACCCCCACCATCCCATTAGATATGCACATGGTAAACTTATACCTCAACTTCCACTTATTAACAAAGCCATCAAACATATACAAAATGAACCTATAGTTCCTCAAATTGAAAACATTGACATAGGTGGCATAACTCCCACTATCTTTTATAATGGATCCATTGATCCAACCTTACATTTAAAGACTTTTGGAAATTCATACAAAGATTGGGTTATACTTAACACTTTTTCTACCACCAAGCTATTAGATAAAACTTTTTCAAATGATTCTTTAGATTGGTATAATCAAATTAAAAATCATTCTATAACTAACTTGGAAGACTTAGTCAATGCATTAGTTCAAGAATTAAAAACTAATGATCTTCCTGAAAATAATCTAGCTCATTTTATCAACTGTAAATAATTAGAATCCAAAGCAATGCATGTTTTCATCAAATGATGAAAGACTTGTCCAAAAAGGATGAGCATAACATGTTAGATGATAATCTATTTCATTTATTCACTATTGCTCTTCGCTCCAAATTACAATATCGCATGATGACTCTTTCTCCTAAATCTTTAAAAAAATCCCTCGACTAAGCTAAATGTCAAGATTTCCTAATATGGCAATTTGAGCCTTCACACCCTTTAATGGGGACCTGAATGCTTATGAAGCTAAAAATCAACATGAAACTAGTGATGGTGTTATGAATACCTATGATTTTATATACACCATTCAATCCATTTCTCTAACTAATCCCATGGAGCCTAATCATTCAACATCAATTTCCAACAATTATCATCCTAGTTATACATTTTATCAAGTACATAATATAGATGTCCATAAACCACTTTCCTTAGTAGAGATTCAAAAGCATCTTCCTTTACTTTCCCCATGAGATCTTGATCTTATGAACCCTATGAAACATTGGTGTTATCGTGACAAATTTTGTTGGTTTCATGCAAGTTGGGGCCATTCTCATGAAACTTTTTGCCAACTAATAAACTTTACTATGGATTATCTCCTTAGACCTAACTTTGACCATGAATCACTCATAAATACATGTTGATAAGCTTATGAAATATTAGCTAAGACTCATGAAACTAAAACTAAACATTAAGCCTTGAACCAAGAAAATGTTTACTTAGCTATTTACAAAGATCCCTTTCTTAATCATCAAGCTAACACTAAGCAACCTCCTACTGCAAATAACATTGAAAGTTCTATGGATCCTAACATGAATGATAAGAATTTTGTTAATATGAATAATATGAGAATAATTTTTTCTTATATCGATCATTATCTAGATTCTAACCCTAATAACTTCCTAAATTTTCACACTATTCAAGACTCTTACCCATCTCCCCTCATAAAATTGGGGCATGCAGAACTAATTTCAAAAAATTCAATAAACTCACAAGTGTCAAATCCAATGATACAATTAGAAAATACCTTGCATACTATCAATATAATTTCTACTCCTCTTTCAACTAAGACATCTCAATTAGAACTCCCAAAACCTATTATCATTGGTAAATTTTCCTCTCAAACATAAGAAATAACTAGTGATGCAACCATGTAATCTAAACCAACACAATCACCTATAATTGGTCAACCTAAATTAACCAAATATCAATCAAACACACCTTATCAACATCAATTTTAATGTACTTTCAATACACCCTCAAAGGATTTACTATAACACTATGCAACATTATCTGATAGGACTCTAATGGGTTATGATGAATGGGATCTAATAGCTGAAATTTTACATCTTTCATCTCAAATACATTTCTTATAACTCATGATAACTTCTCCTCAACATCATAATTGGATAATGCAACTCTTATTCAGAATGAACATCCCTCATCCCCCACCTATGGGGCAAGAAACTACTTTTTTAGGGTCTGAAGATAACATCCTTCTATAGTGTGAATAAATGTCTATCCACATTGACAAAATGGTAGACATTTATCTTTCACTTAAAGTCCTTATCTCCTCCATGATCCCCAATGAGATATTACTTAATTTAGATGATCCTCCATTGTTCATTAGCATCCAAATCAAAGATGTCCATGTTAAACATGCATTAATTGATGAAGGTTTAGGCACTTATGTGGCTTCCCTTGAATTTATTAAAACACTTAGATATTTTGAATGCAATCTCAAATCCACTCAAAGTACCTATCAAGGATATGATAGAAGAAAAATAAATCATTTAGGTTGTGTTTGGATTCCTATCACTATTCCCCATATCTTGGTGCATGCCAAAGTTATGATATTTAACTTCCCACTTTATTACAAAATTTTATTCGGTTAACCTTAGACACACTGCATTAGAGCAATATCCTTGTCGGCATGTCAATGTGTTATGTTTCCCTATAACAGTGATATATAAAAGATTCAAGGATATAATAATCCTTGAAATTTTGAACAATTCCAATAGCAAGGTATTTTTAAAATAACTACCCTCAAACCTTTACCTAGTATCCCATTTTATTAATCCTAACACTTTAATTATCTTGTTAACTCTACTAGAGGTTACAAAGGTTATTAGGAATTAATAGGAAACATACCACCTAATTTTTTAGATTTAGATGATGATGAATCATATGAGATAAATTTAAAAATCAAAACTTTTGATCTATTTCCTAAAATAATTACTCAATTACCTCTTTCTCTATGACATCGATCTCATACAAAACTATTAGATGAAATTCTAGTCACTCTAACAAAAGTTAAAACCTCCATTCATCATGCCTCTTCAACTGATAAAATCATCGATGCATGTGCTATTTATCTTCACACTCTTGATTAAGATTATGGATATTATTTAGATGATCCCTTTTTATCTATATTTTCTTAAGATAAAAGTGTATGGATACTTAGATATCATTCTTATTTACAACATTTTATTATTTCTAAATATGTAGTTCTTTAACCTTCTATAGTACTTGATATTAGTTCTTCTTCTAATGTTCATAAGTATGAGATGGATCACACAAACACTACTCCTATAATAACTACTAAGCCTCTTTGGAGTATGCTTATTGACCATGCTATGATATGACCTTACCATTTCACTAGAAACCATGATCCTTCTAGCTTACTTCCTCTAGAGATGTTGGCTACACAATACCAACCCACTGCGAGCTCATCTATTGATATGGTCTAGGCTAGTCATGATCCTATTTTGACTTATCCTCTTATTGGTGATGACATACCACCTTTTCCTAAGCTTGATGCTATACTGTCATGATGGGAATATGAGCTATATTGTGAGATCCATAGAGTTTTCAATCATTGGGCCAAGGATTATCATGCACATTAGCAACATCAAGCCTCATGTTATACTTATGATATAAATAGTTGATATTCATAGTTTTATATTATATTTACTTGTTATTTTCATGGTACACATAATCATTTTTATACTCATTATCGACAACTTTAGTGGTACATTGATACACTACATCTAGAGAAGTCATAATATACAAACAAGAGCCTACCACCTCCTAAGATACTTCTAAAATACATCCCTATCTATGGAAAGGTTTACTATCTTTGGCATCAATGTAATACACACCATACAGATAGTTGTCAATTTCTACAACACTTTCTAAATTTTCCACAACCTATGCCTTCACTAACTCAACCATATTCATCAGGACATTCATAGATAAAGGCTCCACCTTTTCTACAACCTACATCTCCTCATAAAATTGAGTATATTATTCATAATTTGATAGCAATTACTCACATTAAATATTACATGCAGGAGATGGCACATAAGCATCATTCTTCTTCTAACATACCCACGTTTTCTATAGAGACGATACATCATGAAGGATTTTCATGACTTTGTGTGAAGATTGATGAAATTTTAATTAATTTCAGAATTTAGTTACACAAGGATGTATCATATTTTATGGATGATATTTATTGCAAGATGTATCAATATTTGTGAACACATCATGGTGTTTCATCACATTATTTATTAAATGACTAAATGATTTGGACTTTATGTATGAGTGTTTATTGATCTTATGTTTTAGTTATCATATTTTCTGGATTAATTTCTTTTTCATGGCTTAATTTCATGTTGTATGGATTGATTTCATTTTCATTTTATTTTCCCCTATTCTCTTCAGGTTGATTTCACTTTTATGCTTGTTATGTCATTTTATTTAAATCAAGATAGTTATTATTTTGACATTATTCTAAACCCACACCCCTTTAATATCCTATCTTTACCATATGATTAATTATCAACAATATTTTTCATTATATCACTACATACATAGATCTCTTTGATCTCCATTTTCCCTTTATCTTCCCTTCATACCAAGCACACATATGGTTGTATTGAGATCACACACTATGTTTATGGGAAAGCCTAATTATTTAGCAGCATGACAAAATATCTAGGTATTTTGTATCCTGTAACCAAATCCTAAAGTTCATTTGTGTTTGTAACTTTTATCACTCATGTTTGGTTATTCTGAATCCATATAAAGGAGGAATTAAAAAAGCCATAAAAATTTAAAATCCCATTCATTTAATCAAAAGGCAATGATAAAAAGGAAAAATAAACATTCAAAAGTTAGAATCACACCAAAAGATGTGATTCATATTTTAACACATCTCTTATTTATATTCAAACTCAAACTCCAAAATTGGCCTCATGATAGAGCTAAGGTCCATTGGGGTGCACTAGGCCAATAGACTAGGATAGGAGATCTCAAAATTCTCTATAGTGATACCTATTTTCTCATGCAAAGTACTCAATCTTCACAGTAGATCGATGGATTTGTAAGGGGTCCTGAGGAATGGGGAACACATTTTGGGAAGGTAGGTCTGTTTTAATTTTCTTATATATATAACCTTCATGATATGATCTTAGTACTGCACTTATTCACCCATAAAGTTTTGTGTTTATTAAGAACAAATATCTTTTAAATTTGACATCTAATAAATTCTTAGTGCTTACCTATTTGATTAGTGGGAATTATTTCAAACAACTATGTCATGTTTTTTCCCTTCCTTATTTCATTACAACATTCCCAATATTCCTCCTTGATGAATATATTTTGTTAACTGATCATACCCTTTAGGTTTTCCTTTTGTGAGTTGCAATATAATACCTTGGATAGACCAAACCTTCCTCACAAATATCTTCTTATTATCCATTATTATTTCTTATTATTAGCATTTAACTCATTGATTTACCCTTTGTGAGTTGTAGTGTGAGACCTTATATAAGACTAGGTTTTCCTTACAAAGTATCCTCAAAGCTTCATACGATGTTTAGTCACAAAAAAAACTATACTTCTTGACATTGACATCTTTTACTTGTATCTCATTTGAATATGTTTTCCATGATTCTCAACTTGATTTAGTGTGTTTTACATTTTATTATGGAAAATTATTTAATGATTTATATACTTTCCAACTTGATTTAATATGTCTTATGTTTACATTTTATCATTTTTACTCACTTATGTCTTACATGCTTCTCAACTTGATTTAGTGTTTTTTATATTCTTTCATTTACTTTTGTCTTACATACTTTTCAAACTTGATTTAGTATGTTTTACTAATTTATTTATTTAATGTTTTACACACTTCCCAACATGATTTAGTGTGTTTTACATTTTATTGATATCTAGTATATTTTACATTACATTTCTACATTTTTTTTATCATTATTTTTAACAATATCATAACTATTAGAAAATAATTCAAAATACATCATATTTTCTTATAAGCATATATTATTAATTAAATACATGTGAAAAAAATAAAATACATACATGTATATCATCCATGTGTCATAACAAAAAATATATGGATATATATTAATGGATCTAATGTTTGATAAAATACAACAAAACATGATACAAACATAATAAAATAAACAACTCTAAGGTTTTTGTCTACCCTACTCATCTAGTGGATAGGCCACACTACACATTGATGCCTGACACTATCCCCTCTGAATGGTGCACTATAATGACTCTGTCTGTGAACATAAGCCCTCTAAATATCCCTGTATATTGACCACTTGGGATTGTACACATCCCAACTCTCTAGATGTAACCATATGAGTGCCCCACTCCTCAACTACTATATTCCATGCCTACAACTCTCCATCACCCACTCCTAGTGGTAATTTTAATGTATCTCCTCATCTCCACATCACTCATGTTGCCTGATTGACCAATTGAAACCAACTAGAATAGGCTAGGGTAGAAGACACAATAAGATCAGCCATATCAGTAGTATCATGATGCAATAATAGATATTCTAAAATATCATGATGTGTTACTCACACTATCATAGACCATCTGAAATTATCCTCAAAACTATCTATAAAACACAAAATAAATGTACATTAGATCTCACATATATGATATCTAAAAATTATCTATCTAAACAAATATATATCTAGTATCAACATTAACTACATAAAAAAACACAAAACACTCACCAAAAATAGTCTCCCCATTAGAACATCCACCAAGTACCTCCATTGGAGCATGTCTCCAAGGTGTTTCAAAACCAAGATGGAGAATAGGAGCACATCATGGTCCTCTCTAGATCTATCAATCTATGAATCAAATTTGTGCAAGCTATGCTATATGATCTCCATGATCAACTTCCTCTAGTTTTGAATCCTCCTCCTACACATCCACCTTCACCTATCGATGTCTATGTTATCATGGTGCCTATGGTGGTAATTACAAAGCTTGATGTGGTGAAATAATAGCCACATCCACATCCTCCTCTATTGCCATCTATACCTCCTCTATTATTACTACACCCTCTTCAACAAATCTAACTGATCTCTACTATTGCCATCATCAACCTATCCAAAGTCTCGATCAACATGGTTAAATGATAGGGGCATCCATAAGCACTCTTGACCTCCACTATCCTTACACTCCCTATCATGTCATGCCCAATATTTTGGCATTATTGTAGGTTTTGTTAGAGGTAGAAACCCTAATTGACTAGGTAAGCAGGCAACATGATGTGGATCTACCCACCATGTATAATGTCTACTAATGTAAACATAGGCCAATCCATGAGAAATAGTTGGAAAAGAAGGCCAACTATCTATAATGCCTGCATATGGATACCATACAATATCACCTTTAATCACAGTCTATAATGTTGGGACATGGGGTACAACCCATAACACATGATCCTACCTCCATATAAAAACACAAGTTAAACTATAATCTATAACATAGAGAAACCTAGCTAGCTGATACATAGAGAAAATCTCATATATCTAACTATTAATTAAAATAATAGGTCCCATACTCATCTGCCCATGAGAAAGAATGTTATACAAATCATGTACTAATTATACCCAAATAACTGATGCTAGATCATATATGGTACCATGATATAGAATATAATGACATAAGGTGACCACATACAATGGAACCTTCCCATCCAACTTGTGATAGATCAAAAGAACTATCACAAGGCCAATAATAGCCTTTTGGATACCTAAAATGACTAATACATAAACATTAAACAAACACACTTGTAAGCCATCAAAATATCTATTTGAGTTGGTCACCCATAGGGATATGAATGATCTTTTATAATTTGTCTCAAGGGTATCACAAATCATAGGATTACTTAAAATAGGAAGTCCTAGGATTGCATGGACATCCTCAAGGGTGATACCCACCTCAATGGTATCCCCATCCAACACCCACATGAAAGTGCTGGTTAGTCACTCCAATGTTCCTAAGAACATGCTGACTAAGTCAACACTCAAAGGAATATGACCCATCTGCATAATCCATCCAAATCCCAAAATCATCAAGCATGCACAATTGTCAGTTGTTAATCTATCCAATAAATATGGTAGCCACACTGCATCCACTAAATGCTAGAACCTTTGTTGCCTCTACAAAATATCAAACAAAAAAGCACATATTAATCCTTGATATCAGATAATCATGAAATTATTTAACAAAAATTAACAATACATTAATTTACACCAAAATTAACTACTTCATCAACCTATTTTATTATTTTCTCAACATCCTATACTACATTGGCCACATAACTAACTATGTCATCCAAAAACAAATTTTCTACTAAGTTGACCATGTATCTAACTACATTGGCCACTATTCAATTCACACTAAAATGGTCACTTTATATGAAGTCATCCACCTAACATAACTATGTCGGCCACATAGTACATAATTGGCTAGGTAATAATACTATATCGACCACTTTATATGAAGTTGATCACTATTTAAAACTACATCAACCACCTACATACATCATTGCATTGGCCAGGATGTATATGGTTGTCCCCCTATACATTATCAAACTAGAATGACCCTTATGCATATATTCGGTCATCTGTTGATAAAATAAATCAAACCTTATGCACACAGATAACTAACTATTAATAAACTACATCGGCCCGTCACTATCCAATCAACCACATTCATTAACCCATCAATTTTAAATTATGTTGGCCTGTTATTACAATTATTTTCACCCATTTATCATTAATGCCTTAGGCATTAATGGCCCTCTTTTCCCTTACCCATTCACTATCTTAATTCTTACTCCACAAATTCTTGGGGAAAATTATGCTACATGAATTTGCCTTAGCACCTAGTTTTTAAAATCTACCTCATTTTCTAATTAAAATTGACAAAAATTCAAAATTTAGTACATTACATACCTGGATCATGCTATCCATTACTGTTATGTGTCCTCCACCTTATTCTCCTCGTCTCCATGCCATAGTCCCTCTCATCACTTCTTTAGGACTCACAGAGCTCTAATTTTCTCAAAATAGTAAATTTACAAATGAATAGTTAAAAATCCTATTTATATTTAAAATTAAAAAATTATTTAGATGACAATTATTTATTTCAAAATTCTATATTTTGATCATAAATATGTTTCTATAAGCTCTTTTTCCAAACTTCAAGAAGTTCTGGATCTTGAAAATGTAGATAATTTTTCTATGCGTAACCCATACTTTTACAAAAAAATTGAATTTTGTCTTATTTTTTAGGTCCATCAAATGTTTTATACATTGGATGCATCTTCCATCTACCTCACAACAACTTCTATTCTATAAAAATAAGGTAAGTGAAAGTATGTATTTTTTAATTCTTTACTTCCATTTATTTTTATGCTTTGTATTGTAATTTATTAGCTCAATGTTTTATGTTGCTATGTTCTTTCCCAAGCACCATACCTAATTACAACTATGTGACACGTGATGAGATTAGAGTGAGGCATATGTATACACACAATATTTTAAAACTTTATCATTTACTAGTGTTCTCTCTCTTCTAGGAATTTATCAATTCTTAATCTCTCTAAGTATATGCCTTAAAGGTTTCACTAGGAAAAGGTTTGGTAGACCTTTGTGGCTTCATAGGATTATTGGCCCCTATAAAATTACTTAAAACCAATACAAAATACTCTTATCAAAATTTTTAAGCAACAAAAACATGGTTATAAACACCCCTAAACAATTCACCATCCTAAAATATCCCCTACCTAAGCAAACACCCACTCTATTCAATTTTCTTACTATGTCGGCTTGATTGACCTTGTTGGGAATCTATCACACATTACATAAATCCATCTTCCCAAACCAACCTAATTCAAGGCCTAATGGCTCTATTTCCCACCAAAAAAATTCAACTTGGTTAACCTTGTCAGTAAAATATTTGAGAGGCTTTAGGGTCAATACTTGGCTATAAATACCTCTTAACTTCATTTATAAATAGAGGATTATTCAAATATGCATCATTACAACTCACAAATTTGTTTATATTATCATTTTAAGGTTTCATTGCTTATGGTTTTGCCTTGGAGCATTATCATTTATCTTGTGAAGGTATTGAATGCATATGATAAGTCTTGGAGCCTAGAGCTAATCTATCATTATGATCCTTACAAATGAAAATAACCTCTTGCAAAGCACCATTGGCCAACAGAGAGTTTGACACATGATAGGTTCACTTCCACAAGGTAAGTCTATGTAGACACTCAAAAACTATACATGATAGCTTTTGATGTCAAACTGCCTCTTTGATCCTCGTCTGACCTCGCATCTAGTAGACCATCTAGTCAATTAGACTCATTTACTAACTTGACCCCTAACTTAAAATGTTTAACTAAACCATTTAATATAACTTGCTTTAACTTATTTTATTCTAGCCCCTTGATCACCGATGGTCAGCCCAACTGTCGATAGTTGGCTTGACCATTGATGGTCAAGTCTCCACACCTATTTTAAAGTATTAAAGTAATGATAGTTTTGTGCGAGATAAGAATCTCCCTAAATGATAACTTGCTTTAAAACATCATGAATTGAAAAATTTATTCCCTTATCAAATTAGTAACTTCTTCCATCCTAATTATTGTTAGGAACCCCCTATCCAATGGAAGCACAATTGATTACTTTCTTATAAGAAATTAAACACGAAATTATACCAGAATGATTAAGTAACTAGAAACTTGAGACAACAAAGAATTTGAGAGACAATACACACTCTTGTATTAAATACTACTAGAAGAAAATACAATAAGGAAGATGCCACTTCTTCCTCCACCTCAAAGGCTTGCCACACATCAAGACCTTCTTCCCTTTCTCTCTTGATCAACACAACCAACTCAACAACCTGAGTTGTTATCCCCTCAAATGCTTCAGCTGATCTCCTTGACCCTACACCTGTAGATCTCCTTGACCTTGCTCCTTGCTTTAATGCTTTACTTGCTTGCTTGATTTACAATACATGCCTCATGGGTCTTTAAATAGAATCCCATGCATACAAAAAATAGAACTCTAATTACAATAATTAGACACACAGCTTGTGACTATAATTAGTCCTTAAACATGCAAACACTCACTTCACTTAACTGACTATTCGTCAACAACAGTTTTGGAACTGCCATAGGAGACTGACGTCGGTCCCTGTCTGTCTGGTGCTGACCGACGTCGACTGACTTCCTACCAATGCCGGTTGCCTTCTGCATTGGTAATGACTGACGTCGATCATGCTGTTGATGCTGATACTTCTAGATCTTCAACAACCTCCCTTCTTTGTGTTTGCAATAGTTGAAGCTTTTAGCTCCACACCCTAACAATCTCCCACTTGGAGATGAACAACTGCAATTGTACTTGTACCTGTACACCATCTACTTTATTCCCTTGGCTCTGTATCCCTCTTCAAAGTCACTCTTGAAGACCAACCACCACAAAACCTGTGATGCTATACCTGTCACTTATGCCAAAAGAATTTTGTTACTCCCAAATTCTTCATAACATACTTCTAAACCAACTTTACCCTTAGCTCAGAAAACTCCCTGTATATGTAACCCTGCAACAAGCAACACAATACAGTAACAGGATAATGTAGCTAATATTATCCAACCTGGTAAAGATAAATACAATGGTCAAACCTCCATTGTCCTACAGCCTACTCAAGACTATATGCCCCTAGCCTTGTGTCTCACGTGTCCATTCACTCTCTTCTCTAACATGGGAATCCATCCCTCATCCAGTGCTTTCTTCCAGCTAACAACTCCATCAACAAATACCTGTTTGGTTCTTCTCCAAGGACTCACACTCCTCATCCATGCCAAGCTCCCACTGTTTCTGGATTTTACCTGCATTGCTTCTTCACATTTTCCTAGTTCTTGACCATCAGTAAGCAATATAAAGAATGTGAACAATGAATATGAGGTTCACTTACCCTTTCTGATCTCTATATGGGCATTTGAGACTCCTTGACAGCTTGCTGTCCATGCAACATCCATTCCAGTGATCAATCTCAGCCATCTCTCAGTCTGCTCTCGACCGATGTCGATTCCCTGCACTGACCCTGACTACCGACGTCATTTCCTTGGCCGACACCGGTGTCCCCTTTGCCAACATCGGTCCCTGCCTGACCGACATCGAACTTCTCCTGCCTGACTCTATCGATCCTACTAGTTTGCACATGACCGATGTCGATATCTGCTTGACCGACATCAGTCCCAAGTGATCGACATCGGTGTCTGTGTGTTCTTGTAAGTGATAAAATCTTCATCCATGAGCTCATCTTGGATCAAACCCCTGTCCATACTGCCCTACTCAGAATCATTCAGCCCCTGCGACTAATCTCTGCCCTTCATCTCCTCCATAAACACCAAGGCTTCTTTGTTCCTATCAAAAGCATCAAATTTCCTTTTCCTGCAATGAACTCTATCTATGCTTTCTGAATCTGAACACATACCTTTTGAATCAAGAACGTCCATTCCCTTCTTATTCATGTGACCAAGCCTATTAAGCCACATCTTCGAATCTACAGCTGAAGTAGATAAACTAGAAGTAGAATCAGTAATACAAGTAGATAGATAAAGAGTACCTACTTTCTTACCTCTTGCTAGAACAAGTGCACCCTTGGTAACCTTCCAAGAATCTGCTGTGAGGGTTATTGTGCATCCCTCATCACCCAACCTTCCTATAGAAACCAAACTCTGCTTCAAAACTGGGATATGCATGACCTCCTTCAACACCCATGTGTTGTCCATCTGCAATCTCAGCTGCACTTTCCCTTTGCCAACTATTTGACATGGCGTACCATCCCCTAAATAAAGCACTCCAAAGTCTCCTTGGACATACTCATGGAAAAAATCTCTGTTTGGGGATGCATGAAAAGAAGAACCAGAATCTAAAACCTAAGATCCTACCTGACTATCCAAAGAAAGTATGAGAGCATCCTGTACCACAATATTTGTATCCTTTGCTTCTTCATTAACTTCATGTTGATTCTCTTTATCCCTCAACCAACACTCCTTTGTGTGTCCTCTCTTTCCACAAAACCAACAGGTAACACCTTTGGACTCAGATCTCCTTTCGACCTTGATTTCCCTTGCTCTATCTTCTCTCTTTGCCTTCCCCTACTTTCTACACTTAGAGCATTCCCTGATGATTCACCTGTGCTTCTCCTACGTATTTATTCATTCAAGATCACACTCACAACATCATCAACTTTTAAGATTTTAGAAGCAGATGCAGAATTACTTACTGCCATAACCAAACTATCCCAACTTTCAGCTAAGGAGCATAAAATCAAGAGAGCCTTTACTTCATCATCAAAAACAATATTGACTGAAGCTAACTGGTTTACCAAACCATGGAAATCACTAAGATGAGTATGTACTGATCCACATTCCTACATTTGTAAAGTAAATAGCTGCTTCATAAGAAATACCTTATAAGAAGCCGAGGGCTTTTCATATAAATTCACCAAGGATTTTATCAACTCTTCTGTTGTCTTACACTGTGACAAGTTGGAAATCACAGACGATGCAAGGCTCAACCTTATGGAACCCAGAGCCTTCCGATCAAGAACACTCCATTCTTCATTCTTCATATCTATGGGCTTGCATGCAACCCCACCTAATGGTAAGTACAAATCCTTCTGATACAGATAATCCTCTATCTGCATCCTCCAATGTTGATAATTCTTGATGTTAAACTTCTCCATTCGTAGCTTACTTTCTTCTGCCATTGCTAAACTCCCACTCAATCAGAAACCCTGTGAATGACCTGTAATCAAAAAACAATAACCTGCTCCCTGCAAATCGTAGTTCTGATACCAACTGTTAGGAACCCTTTATCCAATGAAAGCATAATTGATTACTTTCTTATAAGCAATTAAACATGGAATTATACCAGAATGATTAAGTAACTAGAAACTTGAGACAACAAAAAATTTGAGAGACAATACACACTCTTGTATTAAATACTACTAGAAGAAAATACAATAAAAAAGATGCCACTTCTTCCTCCACCTCAAAGGCTTGCCACACCTCAAGACCTTCTTCCCTCTCTCTCTTGCTCAACACAACCAACTCAACAACCCGAGTTGTTATCCCCTCCTTGAATGCTTCAGCTAATCTCCTTGACCTTACACCTGTAGATCTCCTTGACCTTGCTCTTTGCTTCAATGCTTTACTTGCTTGCTTGATTTACAATACATGCCTCATGGGTCTTTAAATAGAATCCCATGCATACAAAAAATATAACTCTATTTACAATAATTAGACATGCAGCTCATGACTATAATTAGTCCTTAAACATGCAAACACTTGCTTCACTTAACTGACTGTTCATCAACATCAGTTCTGGAACCACCACAGGCGACCGACGTCAGTCCTTGTCTGTCTGGTGCTGACCGACATCGGCCGACTTCCTGCCGATGCCAGTTGCCTTCTACACTGGTAATGACTGACGTCGGTCATGCTGCCGACCAGTACTTCTAGATCTTCAGCAACGCCCCTTCTTCGTGTCTGCAATAGTTGAAGCTTTTAGCTCCACACCCTAACAATCTCCCACTTGTAGTACCTTTTTTGATTTTTTGGACTAGACCCCGACCGTTTTAGCATAAGTATTGATTTGCTTCAGATATTTTAGCTATTTTATTTAAACAAGCATTTAATTTCACTCCCTTTCATGTATTTACTTTCATATCATTAAATGTAAGTATCCTTTCTTTTCATTTATATCAACTTAATTATTATAACAATGAATTAACAGCCTCCTAGCAAATAATACGCTTCTTAAATCTAGCTCATGATAGGCAGTCCACTCAACCATCCATCTAACAACCCCTTTTTCAATGTCTTTCTTATTCTATAGGTTATTCCTTCCTAGCCAAAGAGGAGTTCCCACTATCATCTGGATTCACTTGTGTACTTTACCAGGTAATCTTATACCCACCTTATTACTAGTTTCATTACTTGCTTCCAAAATAAATAAATGAGTGAAATTAATTGAAACATTTTGGCATGCTCGGTGGGACCTAGTTCCCTTTTTATTCCTTTATTGTTTGCTCATCGAATGAAATCTAAAAATTTCTTTTTGGGCTTAAAATAAACCTCTTGTATATATTGATTACATGTTTGTATTAATTCATCTCGTAACTTAGAGGTCAAAGTAATTAATCATAGATTTCACACTTGTTATCACACACTAATCCAAACCACAAAACAAATAACACATCAAAACATACCTAAAACAAGGCTTGACTAGGATTTTATCACCTAGCAGTATCCTTACCCCTTCCTGGGTATCCTCCTTGGATTTCACCACCAAGGGGAGAACTAACTCAATTCTCTGGTTGAGTATAAACATTGAAATCAGCATATTTTGGATAAGCACTCGACACTCTTACCATTGTAAGACCATGAAGTGAGGGGGTAGGCCCCAATACCAAGCCACATACCAAAGTTCAACATATATTTCTCTGTTGAGTGCCCAAACTCAACCTGAAACCAACTTTAGATTTCCTTTTTAGTACCCGATCTATAAGCCTAATTCCATCGTCACACTTTATAAGGCATAAGCCAAAAGAGATCCAATTTTTTTTTAGGATTTAACACACTTTTAGTGTATGCATTGTTTGATTTGAATTATTTTCTTTTGACTACTCTTTGTTTGAGGTATGAGTTTTGTTATACTATTCCCTTTTCTCTCACATGGTCTTTCCTAGAGAGTAGTAGAGAAACCAAACTGATCAACCACCACCTTCCTCTTCTTCCTCCATGGAATATAATTTTAATGATGAGGGTTCACCTCATCTTTCTCCCCCTCCTACTAAGAACCTGATTGCTTTTGAGGGTGATGCAGACTTCACAACCTTCTTTGACAACAATCCAGTTGCCCTTGAACATTATCTTAATAACTTACCTCACTATACCTCTATTGCTTCGGTTCCTCCTACAGACCCTCCTTATGGTATGCCTCCCCATCTTATGGTGGGTACCACCTCAACCCAACCCTTGTTGACCCAAGCCTCTTATTTCTCCAAGATCCCATCTCTACCACTACCCAAACCCAATCCAACATTCCAACCTCTAACCAAACACCTCCTACTACACCCCACAGTTCACATACAGGTTGAACTTTACCTCTAGTTACCTATAATACACCTACCATGGGGTTATCTTCTACTCCTATTTCTAGCCTTCCCCTCATCACAACAACTTCACCAACTTCTACCCCATTTTGGAACTTGGTAGAACTTGGTGCTTTCTATACTTAAAACACTTCCACCCATTAGCACTAGAGTCACCACTCAACTTCAACCTACCCAACCTCAACTCGCTACCTCAACCATACCTTTAAGCCAACCCACATCCATTTCTCAACAAGTACCCATGACCTCTTATCAATATGTCTCTAACCCATAAGGGTATATAACACCTTACACCCATACATTTGTGCCAACCAACCCTTATATGGCACCATCTCAACCTCTTATAACCACTTACCAATAAATGGCTTCTTCCGCACCTTCTATCATTTATCCAAACATAGCTTCCACCTAACCTCAATAGAATGTGTCCCTTAATTATGCACCTTCCCAAACCTAACCAGATTTGATCAAGATGTTCATAGAAAAAATGGCCAACTTGGAGTCATCCATCTCCAAGTCTTATAAAATTTTATCCTATGATCATATTTGTAACAAACCCATTCACCCATCTGTGCCCATTCATTCTTATCCTCCTAAAATGGAAATTGCCCAAGTTTTTTAAATTCCAAGGCAAGGAGGACCCCCAATAACATTTGAGAGAAGTCTATCATTCTTGCTATTTAATCACATATGATGATGCTCTCTTTCTTCAAACCTTCCCCATGTCATTATCTAGACCCACCCTTGATTGGTATAGTGCTCTTCCCACGTACTCCATCTTTTCTTTCTCTTAACTGGCCCAAATATTTTTAAAACATTTCTCTATAAACATATCTAAAATGGTTTCTCTTACTGACCTCTATTCCATTAAGAAATTCAATGATAATTCAATTGTAGATTTTATTTCTAGATGGAGAGGCCTCATCAACCAACGTACCTTTTCCTTACCACAAACCGAATTGATCGAACTCTTCTCTCAGGGTTGTGCTAAACATATTTCCCCCACTCTTCAAGTTTAAACCTTCAAAATTTTTGATGAGGCATTCACCATGGCATGTAAACTAGAAAACCGGGCCATTGATGAAGGCAAATTGAAATTATAGAACAAAAATTGTAGCTTTAAATCCAATGACTCTTCCTCCACCAAAACCACCAACCAATCTAATACCAAAGTAAAAGCATCCACAAATTCAGTTATTCTAAAAATTGCTTCACCTTCAACTATCAACCAACCACCTCAAACCAATTCTTCTAACCTTCCCTATCAACAAAACCAAAATTAGAACTGAGCTATTCCAAAACAATATACTCCCATAAGAAAATCTTATGCATTAGTTTTAGATAAATTACTCAAATCCAACCTCATCCAACTTCCACCTATTAAACCACCTCAAAAATTTCATGATTGTCACCTTGTATCGGGGTGGTACAATGAGAATGACCATTGTGCCTTTCATCTTGTTGTTGGGCATGACATTAATAAATATAATACCTTCAAAAGTTTTGTCAAAAATTTGATCGATAGTGGAGAACTTGTGTTTGATAATCCCAATGCATGTCCTAATCAGTCTCTTGATATTTTTTGCAAACCTTTTCCCAATCATGATCCTTTTACCTAGCCCCATGATAACCAACCTAAATCATCTCATTCTCATGAAGCACATACAATCAATGTTATTAATAATGAGCCCCTTGTTGAAGAGATCATTACCTCAATCACCCAAATGGAAACATTGAACTCATCTCATATTTATTTGGATCCCCAAAAGGAAGAATCAACCACCCCTCTTTCTTCACTTGATGAGACCTTAGCCTTATCTCCTTCTCCTTTGATGGAAACACCAAAGGAGAAAACCATTGCTTCAACCATTCATTCTTCTTTCACTCCACCCATTTAGGTGGTAGAACTACCCTCCATTCCTTTGGACACCCAAAAAAAGGAAGCAACCATGTCCATTATTTCTCTTGGGGAAAACACACCTACCTCCCTCATCTTAAAACCATCTACACCTTCTTTAGAAACTACCCCAAACCAAGAGAACGTTACCTCACCTACCCAACCATCAATTCTAGAACCATCGACCAAAAATAAGGATAGAGAAACCATTCCTTATTCTCCACTAAAGGGATTAAGCTTTGAAACCAATGACCAAGGAACTAAACCCATCTAAAAGCCCTTTTCTAGACTAGTCCAAAGTGTAGAATTCACTTCTCAACATGACTTTGACAAAGCCACCTTTTGGCATCATGTTGGATTCCCTTACCAAAACAAACCTAAATCCTCAACTCTACTTTAATCTACCCTTAAACCCATTATTACCTCTTCACCAAATACCTCTTCCAAAACCATAAGTGAACCATCCCAACCAACTCTACTTAGAATTTCCAAATCACCTTATGCTTCTCTCATCAAACCAATCAAGAACCTAGGTATTCTTCCCACACCTAGTCATACTCACCCCACGTTGAGGTTAGACTTAACCCCATCTTGTCCACCAACACAACCTCTGACCAAACCAACAAAGAAGGTAGAGCTACCCAAACCTCCACCTTGAACTAGACCCATACCACCTCCTTCCCACTTACATTCTATTTTAGGACCCCATCCTTCTACCATCCCAATTACCTATTCTTCCTCTAAGAAATAATCCCCCTTTTCTCTACCTAAACCCCTCAAACCCTCTAGTCCTCCATCATTTTTAACCAATCTATCCACCTCCACTTTCCCACCTATAGTCAAACCTTCATCTTCCATATGTAAATATCCAACTGCCAAATCAACCATAACCAAGCAAACCCAACCCAAACCACCAACTAAAACCATTCCTCCAACCACAACTTCCATAGTAAAGCTTACACCCAAGAAGGTTCTCACTCCTAAAACTAAAACCCAACCTCCTCCAATAACTTTGATTGAATCCTATTCAACCACTTTTGAAAGGTTGTTGTAAACCTCTTCCATTAGATT
This sequence comes from Torreya grandis, assembly GCA_037957365.1. Lineage (NCBI taxonomy): Eukaryota > Viridiplantae > Streptophyta > Pinopsida > Cupressales > Taxaceae > Torreya > Torreya grandis. The sequence goes on along the minus strand of JARHVA010000561.1, from coordinate 3,055,154 downwards.
ACTTCTATTCAAACCTTTTGACCCTTCATGTCCTAAACCAACATGGTTCAATGATAATTTGATTTGTCTTTACCTTAGGATTACTGGACATGATACAAAGAACTACAAATCCCTCCAAACACTTGTCCACAATATTTTGGATGAAGATGATCTATTGGAAGAACCCTTCTTACCCCCACTACCAATATTATCATCAACCCAACCCACCCAACCTTTACCTACTCTCCCACTCCTACCTAAGGATGAGGAGGAAGAATCAAAGAAAGCATCAAACCCAATAAAACCCCTTATCCACACTATTTATGTGGTTACTCAATCTTCGGCCCAAAAGAAAGACAAGGGAAAAACCAAAGTATCCATTCTATGGACATACCCTTCAACCCCTCTACCTTCCAACCAAGACTAAACATCTCCACCCTCACCTTCACAATCACCAGAACCCAAAGTATCTATTTTGGGACCTTGTCCCACCAACCCTTCCACATCCATACTATGATTAGTGTTGAAACAACTTCACCAAACAATAATGAAAATGATCCTCTATGAACTAATCAACACTTGACCCCACCATCACCAAGCATTGATCAAGGCTCTACAATCCATAGAGGTTAAACTAGATAATCTTCAACCTCTTGCACCCTTTATTGAATCCCTCTAACTTTCTACCCTCATAAATTTTCAAGATTCTAAAATAACTCCCACTAATCTTGAGGACTTTGATCCTCCCCTTTTCATCATGACATACATCAATCAAACCCACATTAAGAGGATTATGATTGATGGATGAGATGGAATCAACATTATCTCCTCCCATGCATATGACCAACTTTAAATACCCTAAAAGATCATGTTAGAAAGTACAATATTCCTTCGTTCCTACAATGATACCATGGCCACTACCTTAAGGACCATTGTCCTCCATATCCACTTGGGGCCTTGTACCATTACCAAACTATTCTACATTATAGAGGGTGAGTTTCAATACAATGTGTTACTCAGATGCCCTTGGATCCATGTTATGAGTTGTATCCCTTCCATCTTACACTGATTTGTCAAATTTGAGCATGAGGGATAAGTTTTTACCATCAAATCTAATCCTAGTCCCTTTGCCTCTTGCAATATGACATATTGGCCTAACGATGTTGTTATCCCTCCTTCATCCACCTTGAAACCAACTTCTAAAAATACCACTCCATCAACCAAAAACATAAACACTTCCACTCATAACAATGATGAAGCATCAACTAGCTCAATCATCCCTTTATTCCAAATTCTAGTTGAGGACTCCTTGCAATCCACATTTCAATGTCTCTCCCTAGGGGAATATCAACTTTCAGCCTTAGATACTTTCCCTACTCTAAAAGAGTATGGGATAATCAAATATGACCCTTATTATGATCCCACCATCAAAACCATCATCCCTTTTAGGCTCCCCAACAATCAAACAAATTTCATCTATGGGGAACTGGATCAACCACTTCTCATTCCTACCACTAACCCATTCATCTGACCATTCACCACCAATTTTTCTTACTTAAACAAACTAAACTTTACCAAAAATTAACTTTATAGGTGAATTTGAAAGGGGTTTGGTCACATCATTTATGAATAGGGACCTATGAGTTACCTGTAATCAAAACTTAGAAACTTTGTGAGTTCTTTAGCCGTGGGTTTGTACCACTAGAAGAACCCACATCACCAAAACCCATTTCCACCATTTCTGAAGAACCTCCATCCTTACTAACCCCATCTCTCTCCTAATTTTGGGACTCCTATATCATCCCATCTAACTTTTTTTTGATCAATGCTGTTAGTTTAGACCCCCTGACCTATCAAAAGGATGGTTGAACTAAAACCCTTCCTCTCACCCATCCTGAAATGATTGAATGCGATTCTCCTACCATCAACACCATCCAATGTTAGGATGATAATTTTATTCTTACCTACCTTAGTGTGGGGGATTTTTTAATTCATAAATTTCTCCCTCTTGAGAACCAAACTATGCTGAATGAATCCACTATTGATGTCAACTTGGGAACTTAGGATAACACCCATATCATCAAAATCAGCCAATCTTTAAATTCCATAGAACAACAAGATTAACCTTCTTTCCTTAAATATTGTAGCATATCATTTTCCTAGTCCTACCAAGATATGCCTAGAATTGACCCTTTTATTGCCCTCCACAACATTTTTACTCATCTTGAGGCTAAGCCAATTTGGCAAAAGCTTCATAGAATACATCCTTACATAGCCCTTCTTGTCAAAGAAGAGCTTCAACATCTCTTATATGTCAACTTATTTCAACCCATTGAATATATAAAATGGGTTTCTAACATTGTTCCTATCACCAAACCCATTAGGGGACTTCGTCTCTGTATCAACTTTCATGACCTCAACCTTGTTTGCCCAAAGGATGAATTTTCTATACCCAATAATGATCAACTTCTTGATCTTACAGCTGACTATGAAATGTTATCTCTCAAGGATGGTTTCTTTGGATATAATTACATCTTGATTTCCCACAAATATTAGCATAAAACTTACTTTATCACCCCATGGGGAACCTTCTACTATAGGGTCATGCCCTTTGGACTAAAAAATGCTAGAGTAACTTATTAGTGGGCTATGACCTATATCTTTCATATAAATCTTCGGTCATGTAAAAAAAAATAATCTAAACTTAAAAGATTCATCTAAAGTTCCCTTTTGCTAACTGGGTTTTTTGGGGGCAGTAAACTGGTCAGGTTTACTGGTTACTGGACTGGAAGGTTGTTCGGCTAGCTGTTCCAGTTGGTTAACTTTCAGTTCAGTGTTTGACAACTTCTTTTTATGGTCATATTTGTTGGTTACAGGTCCATGTAAAACCTGGTATTAGTTCTGTTCTGTAATCAGGTTCTTTTGTTAACCTGGTTGTGCTTTAAGGTTTATCTTTCCCCTTGTGTAGGGTTTTGGGGTCCCTTCAAAACCTATTTTTTCCTTAATCTAAAACTTATCAGTGGGCTATGACCTATATCTTTCATGATCTCATCCATAAAATCATAGAGGATTATGTGGATGATATCCTAGGGATATTCAAACATCATAAGGATTATGTAACCATAATCACCATCATCTTTGACTGACTAATCCGTTATCATGCCATTCTTAATCCCAAGAAGTGTATTTTTAGAGTCTTATCATGAAAGCTTCTCAGTTTCATCATCTCTCTATGTGGAATTGAAATAGACCCCACCAAATTCAGAGAAATTTTAGAAATTCCTCCTCTTACCAACCTTATGCAACTTCATAACCTATAGGACAAAATTCAATCCATCCATCATTCATCTCCCAGTTATCAGATAAATGTCAACCCTTCCACCACCTTCTAAAAAAGGACATCTCTTTTAAGTGGAACAAAGAATACCAACAAGCCTTTAACTCAATCAAAGAATAAATTCTTTCTCCAACTATCCTCATCCTTCCTAAGGAAGACTAGCCTTTTTATCTATATATATCTAACCATTCCCTAGGGGCAATGCTCACTCATCATGATGAATAGAATAAAGAACAAGTCATCTACTACATCAGCCACACACTTATCAAATATGAAACTCGATATACCCATTCCAAAAGACTCTACCTCAACTTAGTTTTCATGGCCTCCAAACTTCATCACTATCTTCTTAATCATAAAACATATGTCATCACTAACACTGACCCCATTAAGTATATGCACTCCAAGCAATACCAAAACCAATGTATGGCTAAGTGGCTCATACTCCTAGCTGAGTTTGATCTTGAGTTACTTCTACAAAATTATATTAAAGAATAGGTCATCATTGACCAATTGGTCAAAGCTCCTCTACCAAACAATCCATTTCTTCCTCTTACCTTTTTAGATGAGTCGATTGCAACTCTTTCTTAGGAAGAACCTACATACCAAATGACCATGTTTTTCAATGGATTTAAATGCAAAAATGGTAGGGGTGCCAAAGTTATTCTAATTACCCTTAATAGTAAACCTCTTCCTCTTTCTTTTAAACTTGACTTTGAATGCACTAGTAACATAGCTGAATATGAAGCCCTCGTCATAGGTCTCCAAACTACCCTAGCCTTAGGAGTCATAATAATCAGTGTCTTTGGCGACTCTTAACTAGTCATCAACCAGGTCATAGGATCCTATAAATGTAAAAATGATGTCCTAATAAAGTACAAACAACTCATGGATGTACTATTAGCATCTTTTGATCATTACACTATCCAGTCAGTTCCTTGATCTATTAACAAATTCATAGATATGATGCAATCCCTTGCCTCCCAAATCCCATCTCAACTTATCGAATCTAAACTATTTATCACCATTCATCACTTTATCATGATTTCATATATTAGTTTTGATCTCCCTACCTTTTTTAGTGTGTATATCTTTCCTTTCAACATTTGGTATGATCAAACTTTTAACTACCTTAACTTTGGCATTATTCTTCCCAACCTTTCAAAGAATGCCTGAAGGGATTTTGTTTAGAGTACCTACTATTATACCATAATAGGGGAATACTTTATAAATGTGACTTCAACCATATCTTTCTCTATTATCTACATAGTCATGAAGCCTCCCATGCCATCAAGAAAACACATGATAGAATCTATGGGGTACACTTTAGTGGACTAGCTGTTGCTAAGCATATCCTTTGCCTGGGCTACTATTGGACCACCCTCAATCAAGACTATTGTGACTATGTAAAGAAGTGTGTCAAATGTTAATAACATGCTAACTTACATCATGCACCTCTTCATGGACTTCAAGTCTCCAAAGATTATTGGCCCTTATCGCAATGAGGTCTTGACCTTACTGGGGAAATTAACCCCCATTATTCACAATGAAACCAATATATCATTACTGCCACTAAATATTTCACCAAATGGGTGGATGCCATCCCTCTTATTTCAACTAAAGCCAAAAAAAAATCAACTTCATCAATCATCATATTATTTTCCACTTCGGTGTTCCCCATATGATCATCACTAATAATGGAAAATATTTTAAAAACTAAAAAGTCGAAGGTCTCTCTGATGATTTTAAAATAAAATTAAACTTTTCTTTACCTTATTTTCCATAAGCCAATGAAGAAGTGAAAGCATCTAACAAATCTCTCATCAAAATGCTTACCAAAGTAGTCAGTGCCTCAGGTCAAGATTGGCACTTGCATATCCCTTTCACTTTATGGGCTTATTGCACTAGCATTCAAACCTCTATAGGGGCTACCCATTTATCTCTCATCTTTGGAGCCAAGGTAGTCTTGCCTCTCAAAGTCCAAATGCCATCCCTTCATATATCCTTACATGAAATCCTTTTCGAGAGCAACTATCATCAAGAACACCTCGCACATCTTGAAATCCTTGATGAACATTTCCTCATAGCCCTTAATCATCTTTGTGTCTATCAAGAATGAATCAAACACACATATAACAAATACTTGAAAGAATGAGAGTTCAACATTGGAAACCTCATCCTTGAGAAAAACCAACATGTAACTAATATGGATAAGAGAAAAAAGGGAAAGTTTGCTTTCAATTGGATAAGACCCTACATCATAACCCATAAGTATGGATCAGGAGCTTATCATTTGTCCTCTCTCTAAGGTAAATTAGAACCTGAGCCTCTCAATGATTCACATTTACATCCTTTCTATTATTGAAACAAGGATCAAAATCACCTTTGTGTCTAACTTAAGCTCATCTCTTGGTCTATGATATTTTCACTCCCTTTCACCTACATATCCTTAATCCCTTTGGGAAAAATTGATTACAATATAGAATTATGTGATTACCCATCATAAACTTAGCCTAATCTTAAGCATGGGCAACACGCCTCTACCCATGGCATGGTTCTCATGAATACTTTTCATCTCTAATCAAATGGAATCCCATGATCAATTTTATCTATAACCACTTTCCCCATCTATCACTAACCTCCTGTGCTAAAGTTACACCTCCATAAAGGTCAACCTTTAAACCTAAATAGACTTGTCCATGTATAACATGCATTCAAAATATCACTTGTATCCATATCTCTAGCATCACAGAATACTCCCTTGAAGGACAACTACCCAATAATTAGAATTTTCTTAAAAATAGACTTCTCCCTTGAAGGACAACTATAAAAATCCAATTTTAGACCACTCCCTTGAAGGATGGATAATAAATAATCATTTGAAGCTTCCTACATCGATCAACTTCATTAACTTATCAAAATAACTAAGGCAATAAACAAACCTATGACAAAAATAAAGTAAGTAAGCTGTAATCAACTCTTATAAGTGTCATTTGTAGACTTCCCACATTGATCAGTCTACACATTATCCCCTTATGTCATGATTAGCTCTTATATATGGCATTGGTAGACTTCTCGCATTGATCAATCTACATATCATATTAAGGCATGGACTTGTTATCTTACAATTCTTTGGTCACCTATAGAAGGGGCAAGCTAACCCACATTAGGTTACCTTTTCACTTATTTAACATTCAACAATCTACCTATCTTCTCCCTTCCCTTCAATCCTTATTTTAAATCAAGGGACTATGATCTTACTTGATAGAAAATGATCAAGACACCCTCTTTCTCAATCAAAGCATGCTCTTGCAAAACATTCGATTGGTTTAGATTCGTTAAGTCTATCCAACTATGGTTCTAGTTGTTATATCCTTGCCAACTAAAAAAACATCATACCTTTTTATTTACCTCTATTTGTTAGTTCATATGATCATATGTCTCATGATTTTGTCTCTTTCTCACATTTAGTTTGTTGTCTACACCTACTTTATGTGTTTTCATTATATTACTATCACCTTATTAACCATGTACAAGACAAATATAAACCATATCATCATAACATTTCTCATCATCAAACATCATCAAAATCATCCCTACGACAAAATATCTTCCTATCTATGAACCACATTATCACATTCTTTTATAAACAAAATCACACCCTCGTCCTATCTAACCAGATTGTTATAATCACCTCATAAACCATATCATCAAAACATATCTATAAAATATTAATAATCATATACAACCATGAAAACAAATATCTTAATCAAAAACATGTTTTAAACAACATCCATCATATCCATCATCAACTACCTAACTACAAAGTCAATGATAACCATAAACATGCAAACATCATATATGTCCATCATCAACTACCTAACTACAAAGTCAATGATAAACATAAACATGAAAGCATCATATATGTCATCCATGATCCATAACCATCATTACATCATAATCATAATACCTTAATAGATCATCAAAAACATAATCATGAACCTAAGAACATAATCATCAATATAATCAAATATCAACGATATAATTAGCATAATTAAAACATAGTCATCATACACATCAGTGAAAAGATACATGAAATAATGTATCCATGTCTCTCTCACTCATATACATCTCACATCATTAGTGCATAGAGCAGTATCAAAATCAAAATCATATACATAATATAGCTATCAGGCCCCTGGTACACCACTACCACTAACCCCATCTACACTTGCACTACCATCTGGTGGTGTCTTCCTTGCCTGTCCCACTATCAAGGCCTAATATCATGGAGTCACTAAGATGGACCACCTACTAAACTAGCCCTATACTCTCCATATCTCATCTCTGATGGTAGTTGAGCTAGCATTATCACCTCATAATATCTCATCTCCTCAATAGTGGCTTGGTTCATGTCCTTAAAACTATGTTAGGAGGTCCTCTTGCTATTTATATGATTGCTCTTACCCTCTATTTCAATGAATCTCTCTCCTAAGTAACTAAACCTAGGGAGGTCCTCATTGCATCATGTTCACTAGTCAAAGTGGTAACCTACCCCTTTAAGGTGATAATCTATTCATGTAAAGTGGCCACCTATCCATGTAACTTGACAATCTAGGCTTAAGCTACTACTAATGCGTATCCATTTGGTCCACCACCCTATATAGGTACCCTTGTAAGATCCACATCCATAGGCTACTATTTCCTGCTACCCCATCCAAAATTAGTCATTAGGTACTTAGCTTGGAACCAAGCTATATAACCATCAATAATCCCTACATCATCTATGGTAGTTTTACTTGGGAGCTTCTCGTAGTCCAACATGACCTCTTATAGCTATGGATTTGAGAGTGGGAACTCAATATCCTCCCTCTTGTATCAAGAAAATTTAGGTGGGATCTCCTATACTAGTCCAAACTACCTCTTAGTTTGATCAAATAGGATCAGCTTAGTCTCACCATCTCATCTCCCATATATCTAATACCAACTCTGTAAAGATAATTTGTGGTACTTGTGCCTAGGCTAGCTCAGCCAATCCACATACAACCTCCATACAACATCACCTACCACCAAACCTCTAGTGTGACTCTAAACCACTCTATGTCTCTGGCTCCTCCACTTGCCCTAGTCAAAGCATTAATATCCCTTTATCACATGAAGCCAATTGGAAAGGCTACCTAGGTGAATCCCTACCATGGTACCCCCAATGGTCCCAAAACCCAAATGTGCTTGAATGACCAATAGTGAAGCACAAAATTAATGCTGATCCCATATCATTTATGTGTTTGAGAGGCTCATAGCTCCTAGTAAATCTAGACTATTAACACTAGGGCCCATCCAAATATAGTCCTCTTAAGTAGCATCTCCACCAGTAGCCCCATTAGTAGGTATATAAATCATCTTTGGCTAAAATTTGGTAATGCAAAACAAGTCATTACCATCATCATCATCATCATCAACAACAATAATCTATCCTCCAAAGCCCTCTGGTAGAATGGCCTGATCCCAAACCCCCTGCATGCCACCTGGTATGAGCTTGGTCTACTCCATAAATCATATCCATATAGTAATCTATATCCTCTCTCTCTACATGATAGATTGGCTCCCCCTTAATGGGTAGCCATGTGATCTTAGTCATATCTTACAATAGGATGGTCATCTTTCTTGTCGGCAACATGAATGTGTTCATCATTGGGTCCCATCTCTTGATGGGTGTGATAATCATGGTAACATCCCACAGTAGGTGTTGATAATGTATCATAACCCCTAGACGAACTATCTCCATGTGCCTCCACTCCTCTATAGTCATTACATCTTAAACCTCAACAAAGATTCTAGGGACTTGATCCCTCATCTGAATCTAGTCATGGGCCTACACAATAATCATATTAGTATGAACACTTAGTTTTTTACATCACACTCAATATCAACCTACACCTACCATTTTCAACCTATCTTAACTTTAACACTTAATGCACACCTCTACCTTTTATAACTCTCCTTCAACCTACATTATAACTTTACCACCTTAACTTTCATCAACCCTAACACATCACTTTCACACACCTACATGATTCTATTTGCTAAATCCTAGATGGACCTTTATCACCCACTCATTAGACCTCTTAAAATGTTTCAACCTCTTTCACAACCTTTACTAACCTCTTAACTTACTTAATCTTTTATCCTTTCTAAACAATCTAAATCAGCCACAAAATTTTCAAACTTTTAACTCCCTTAACACTCTTTAAAAATCACTTCAAACCCTACAATCTTACCATACCTTACAACTTTTAAAAAACTTCTAAGCTTTTAACAAACCCTTTCAAACATTTTATGCACTTTAAACACCTTATTGACCTTTAACCACATTATAATTTTTTCTTTCTTCCTTACCACATCTCCACACCCCTTGACCATCGATGGTTTGTTGAACCGTTAATGGTCTCCTGGTGTCCTCTCACCCTCAATTTTTGACTAGTGACGGTTGGGTTAAACCATCAACAGTCACTATGGGTGACCATCAACAATAAAACCCTAATGCCTCTTCCCACCTAATCACCATAACACTCCCTTACAATCTCACATTTGAACTATCTAACCCCATTTTACAACCCATTACAAACCCCAAACTCCCTTCCAATCAACATTTCACCCCTAAATTTGCCTATTATCAACAAAAACCTAAAACTAGGGAATCATGGCCTAGAAGATTAAAAAAACCATGTCTAACTCACTCAACCTTAATCAATACAACTTCCACACATAATCACTTCAACTACACTATCAATCTTAAAATAACCCTTACCTCATTCCATGATTGTTGTCATGGTCAAATTCCTCATACCACCACTCGATCATGCCCTTGTCTACCCTCCATCTAGTCAACATGCACTCACCCTGACCACACATAATCAACCAGTAATTCTTCTCCACCTCAGCACCCTCAATGTAAAATGACCAAATGCCAAGATGCCAAAGCACAAATAATGGTGATCAAAAGTCAAAATGGCTTCACATTTTACTTTTATCTTTTGGCCTTTTAGGGGTTTTTACTTGATCATCGATGGTTAGGGTGACCATCTACAGTCGACCCTGGGAACACTCCTAACAATCACTAGTTGGGGTCCCCTATTATTTTTCCTACTTTTTCAATAATTCACCCCACTTAAAATCTAACCTTCATAAAGAACTACATTTGACTTGAAGTTCTTTTTGGATTTTGTGCCCATAGAACTATGTATGGAACATCCACTTATGTAGTGCATATGGAGTTAGCTCGGTCATTCCATACCAGGCCATAATCAACAAACCTATAATTAAACCATGTCTACTTTGACATTAGTCATTTTTGACCCGGACCATTTACATGTTTTATGACAACTTTGCATGTTCACTTTGACCGTATCAATCGACCTTGCCATGTTGAACTTTTGCACTACCTTGTGCATGACCTGACCCATTATGCTATTTTGTGAGAGTAATTCCTACCATAGATACTTAAAATCAACATTGAACTTATCTAGATGGATTGATATGTCTAACTCAATCAGCTATGACCAATGTTGTGGACAGATCACCCCTATCACATGCCCCTCTAAGATTGACCTTATTTTTACCAACATTGGTAACTTTAGTCTTTGTACGATCTTGACTATCGCTCTTAGTCATATTATATGTACATGTTTGCATCTCAAATGCTTAACCTTTTTTTGTCACCCACCTCATGACTACCCACTTACCATTTATCAAACCTTGACCTGATTTTGTTTTTGCCTCATCAGCTCTCAGTTTAAAGGGGGAAAACCTCTTCCTATAATTGAGGTAATTAGACCTTGATCAACCATATATTTTTATTCTATAGATTATAAATCAAAGTTGTACAATAAAAAGGGGAAAAATATAGACACTCAAAAACTACACATGATAGCTTTTGATGTCAAACTACCTCTTTAACCCTAGTCTAACCTCACGTCTAGTAGACCACCTAGTTAATAAGACTCATTTACTAACCTGACCCCTAACTTAAAATGTTTTACTAAGCCATTTAATTCAACTTGATTTAACCTCTTTTCTTCTGCCTCCTCGACCACTGATGATCAACCCAACTATTGACAGTTGGCTTGACCATCGATAATCAAGTCTCCACACTTATTTTAAAGTATTAAAGCAATGATAGCTTTGTGGAGATAAGCATCTCCCTAAATGGTAACATGATTTAAAACATCATCAATTGGAAACTTTATTCCCCTATCAAATTAGTAAATTCCTCCACCTAATTAGTAACTTTATCCTACAAAAGGAAAAGGGGATGAAGAGAAATGGATCCAAAACCCACAATCTAGAGTCCAAAATCCAAAATAATGCATCCAAGCTCTCTTGCATATAGGTATTCAATGTCCTTTTAGTGAGCAAACAATATCATCAGAGACTCAAAGCTCTATCAAAATCACTTTCAAAATCTAAAGTACTATCACTTTGGCCAAATTACTGTAGCATTCCACCATCAAGTTTTAGGTATCTTTTACTTGTTTTCATTGATCTCTAACCTCCCTACTCTACCAGGACCATCAATATCTTATTTTCCAACCCTCAGCTCCATAACAGACTATTGTTTATCCAAATTCCTAATCTATACCTTATATTTTGATGATTTCTAGACTTACATAGGCAACCACCAATGGTAATAAAACTACCGATTATTTACCCCAATCATTGATGGTTACCCAATAACCGATGGTCAGACCTAACCGTTGATGGTTTACCTGAACGTTGATGGTCATTATGGCATAAAAATCCAACAAGCTATTTTGAACCCCTTACCCCCATCTAAACCTAATTTTCTCTATTTCTACTTGATTATAGTACCTTTTCTAATTTTTTAGACTAGACCCAAACCATTTTATCATAAGTATTGATCCATTTTTGCTATTTTAGTTATTTTATTTAAACAAGCATTTACTTTCTCTTCCTTGCATGCATTTAATTTCATATCATTGAATGAAATATCCTTTCTTTTCATTTATATCAACTTAATTATTATAACAGTGGATTTACAACTTCCTAGCAAGCAATATGCTTCTCAAATCTAGCTCACGCTAGGCAATCCACTCAACATCCATTTAACAACCCCCTTTTCAGTGTCTTTCTTATTCTGTAGGTTATTAATTCCTAGATAAAGAGGAGTTCCCACTATCATCTAAATTCACATGCATACTTTACCAGGTATTATTCTACACACCCTATTACTAGTTTCATTACTTACTTCTAAAATTAAGAAATGAGTGAAATTAACTGAAACAATATATTCTAGCTCTTCATTTTGATAAGTAGATGTTGCATAACTAATGGATTGAATTGTATCTCTCTTTGATTAGATTATTTAAATATTATATTAAATATAATTATCTTTTCTTGTTTATTATCTTCCCCCTTTATGCCACAAGTTTTGGTGAGCACTAGACTAGTTTGTATGTTTATTTGCTAGATTATCTTGCATATTCATTTAGTAGATTAGTTTACATTGATTTCATTACATTATAAGACCCAACTACGGTTATTTTATGATGAAATTTGACTAGAGGCCTTGACAACCTCTATTTTTCTATTATGTAATAAAATATCTCTTAGTTAGGTTTAGTGGATCCATAATTGGTCATGACCTTGATATAACTAAGTATTGCTAAGCAGATTGTTAGTTGATTACCTTCTATGAGCTTGGATATTACTAAGTAGGATAAATTGTATATATGTCTTATTTTTTCTTACATACAAATCCTTCCTCCACATCTTCATTTTTCCTTCTTATTCCTCATAGAATTTGAATCTTATAGTTGGGGATATCAATGTTCATGCTTTCACATCCTACATCGATAATAAAAATGTATATGCTAAGGAAATATGCATTTACTCTTATTTTTAAAGGGTTTGCCTACTCATTATTTGAGGAGACCATATTTTTCCTCAATAATTGATTTTTTCCTTGCAAAAGAATATATAGACTACCTCTTCTAGTTCCTTTGCATTGAAAACTAGAAGAAAGGTCCTGGAAGAATTTATGAGTTTGGGTCAGGATTTCTTTTTCAAATTTTATAATAGTTGCTTTTTAATATGGTATTTGATTCCTATAATGTTGAAGTTAAGGGAACCTCATTCTCCTTCCACTTTTTTCCATATTATTTCAAGAACGATCTTGTATTACCACTTAGTTATCAAAGTAGGAAAGGCTTGGATTGGCTTTATATTTTCAGCCACCATTACTCTAGTTCCCAATTATAGTTTGGATGAATTTCAATCCCATTAATGAGGAGCTTGAGGTTAAAAAGTGGAACTCAGTATAGGTAACTCATGGATTTTATGTGAAGGATGACATTCCTAATGTTTCCTTGGTTGACTGCAGATAGTTGTGTGAGGATGAGATTATAAAACTTATAGGTCTTTTTTGTACTAAACCATATAACTAGTTGGAATAATTAGGTTGTTTTTGGTTTTTTGGGATTTACTACAAATTACCTACTCTTTATTATGGAAGACTAATTATTTTTGTCACCATGGAAATGATTGTTGAATAATATTTCTATTTTTAAATAATATGTTTTGGGAAAATTTAACACTTCTCTATGTCATATGATGGATTTTGAATTCAAAGTTGGATGCAATTAAGCATTTTATTTTTGTTGAGGATGTATGGGATCTTGGCTATGGATAATAGTTTTAGTTTGGTGATTATAGAAGTAGGGGACCTTCTACTATAGAAGTATGTTCTTCCTGTGGAATTTTGTAACTGAATCGATTTTCTCTTCTTTGGGAAGTTAATGATTGAATAATAGAGCATTCATAGATTTCATAAAATAATATAGGTTGAATCTTATTCCTAATCTAGTGGGTAAAAAACGTTTTATTATTTTTGGTAAAAAGGAAAAAGAGGGTGAATTTACTTCATTAACCCTCATCATATAAAATATCACTAATTTATAGTTTTACCATGATTGGTAAAATAGTTAAATGCAACTACCAAAAAACACTTAACTTATTTAACTTCCTATGAGAATCTAGCTTGAACACCTAATTACTCATTTACCTAAATAAAATTAAGTAAACTTAATTTATTTATAGGTTTAAAAATATGCATGCCCCTTATTAAAAAATTAATTATCAACTTCGGCTTGATCTTTAACTTGTCCTCTTCATCATTATTACTGATTTGATCAACCATACGAGAACCAAAACCTCTCTTGTCTCCTAATGTATGGATTGAGAAACCATTATCTATATTTAGAGTTTTCATAAGACTCTTCCCATTTGAAAAAAAACCATTATCCATTTTTATTAAAAGACCTTCATAGTTATCATGAAAAACACTGTCATCATCACAATCCATGCTTGTGCTTCTTAGGATCACCTTCAGGTTGTTAGGCCTATCTCAAAGGACTTACTCTGATACCAATTATTGGAGATACAATCATTGATAGGGGGGATGAATTAGTATTCAAAACATTTACTATAATTCCATTTAAGCATTCATGAACATTCATTAAAACATGTAGATCAGATAATTACTAATTAGCTATCCACATATGAATGAAACATAACAACACAAGATAACACAACTTATATGTGGGAAAACCTCATAAAGGATAAAAATTACTAACCATAGGTTGGGTAAAAAGTCATATAAAGCAATGAATCAACTTTAGATGAGCACCCACTCAACTTGGAGCACCATCCCAAGTCTATCAAGCACTAACTTGATAGTTTCTTTAGCAAACACCCACTTGCAAGGAGGCACCAAATCCCTTAGTGACTTAGCACCAACTCAACAACCTCTTGACTGAGCACCTACTTAGATAAGTAGACTTCTACCTTTCATATTTGTCCTTGTTGAAAATTTCAATAGATGATGGTCCTCTTCTTCAGCTCTTCACACACTTCTATTCCTCTTAAAGATGCCTCTTGATTTCTTTGTTCTAATAGGTCTCTTCAAGACTAATTAGGTCATATGACCTTGATATCCATACTCAGACCTTCTATTAGATATTCATGACTATATCTCTACACCCATTTTATGGTCTACATGACCTCTTTTTTCTCTTCTTTGTGCTCTTTTATTTAGCACACTCTCTTACTTTACACTTTCAAATAGGCCTAATTAGTCTTGCTCTTATACAAGTCACTTAATCTCACACACCTTGGTTGGCCATTCACACATGCACACTTGGATTACCCTTAAAATAGGTCTTAGAACATGTTCATAACATGAATCAAATATTATATTAGGTTGACCATAACATAACAGACCAAATTCTCTTTTAGGCCTTAAGGAGACCTAATTCAATCAGGTCTTCATTAGAGAATGTTGCACTTTATCTTTCTTGAAACACTTATAAAGTCCACAAATAGAAGGATCACTTCATATATTACTCAAAAATACCTTAGGCTTATTCACTTTAGGTCCACAACACCTTTTAGACCCTGTATACACATAATATTTTCAAAACTTTTATCACATATTGATGCTTAACATCTTGCAGGAACCTGTCAAGACTTAATCTCTTTGAGTGCATACCCTGAAAGGTGCACCATGAAAGGGGTGGATAGACCTTTGGTGATTCATAAGATTGTTATTCATTTTTTCCACATTATTACCAATCCAATCAGCTCCCAAAACCATTCCCTACATTATTTATCCTCCCTTGGATACTCCAAGTATTTTCCTCTTCCCATCCCTCATTTTCTTGTCTTAAACCCCTTTTGGTCAGTCAGCTATACTAGGTCGACTGGGTTGAACCCAATACATTTTAGGGGTATTTTTCACTTAGCTTGTTAGCCTTTTGGCCGACCTAGCTCAGACCTAGTGAATTGTCCCCAAATACACACTGGGTTGACTAGGTCGATCCTGTACCACTGATGTTTCTACAAAGATTTAGGGCAAGATACACCTATATATACAAGATCATTTTGATCATTATTAATATGTGAAATAAATATTTATTATTCACTCAAACTTCTTCACAATATGCTCTTCCACCATTCTACTTGAGAAGACTTAGCTTAGGTTTCTTATTTGGATAATCTAGTCTTATAGATAAGTCTTGGATGCTTTGGCCTTTCTTAGTGATCCTTAAAAATCACATCAACCTCTTGTAAAGCCCCTTTGGCCAAGGGAGAGATTGAGTCTTGATGGCTTTACATTCAAGTAAATATATTCTAACTTTGTTCTCCTCTCTTTTAATAGATAGAAGTAATATAAGTGTTTGCTCAAATAATACTATCTTTAATATTTCATGTATTAGGGTGTTACTCATACTTATTATAATTTAATTTCCATATACATGTTTGTTTTATTGTTTTTAACCCCCACTTTGTGTCATAAGCTTTGGTGTGAACTAGATTAGATTTGCTTTCTTGTTATTAGAATAAGTAAATGTTTTAAAACCTTAGGACTCTATTAGGGTTGTTATGTGATTGTGTTAGGCTATAGGCTTTGGAACCCTTCCTAACATGATATGTTATGACAAGTGATCCCCTAATCAGGTCTAGGGGATCCCCATATTGGTCATGTTCTTGCTTAACAAGTGTATCCCTAATTGACAGTGTAGGTATGTTCTATCTTCTCTGAGCCATGATTGATTTATAGACATGATGAAATTTTGATTGCATAAATTCTAGTGAACCTGATGTGAAACTAACCCTTTTAAGATTTATTTCACTTTATTTCATTCTTTTGATCATATTTTTGACATACTAGATCGATTCCTGTCGACCTAGCTATTTTTATCTATGTAAAGTTTTCTAGGAACAGGCAACTAGATCGACCTAGTACAAGTTTACAACCTTTAAAAAATTTAGTTTAACCTATTAGATCAACCTAGTCAGCTATTTATAGTCTCAACACTCTGTAATAGGTTCCTACACAGCTTGATCAATCCTATCGACCTAGTTTGTAGGTTTTGCCATTATAATTCAAGGTTCTTCATCGATAATCTTCCTTCATTACATCTTTGATCCACCAAGGTTCCTTTTTACCTCTTTGTTTCTTTATTTTTTGTCTATCCTTTCATAGTTTTTAGTCTTTAAAACTTCCCTTGCACAGTCAACTAGATCAACCCTACTGACCTAGTTCTATGTTCTGTGTACAGTTTGAAATAAGTAGATCGACCCAGCTGACCTAGTTCATTTTCAAACCTTGTTTTTATAGTATAGGTTTGAACTTTTCAACCATGTTATATATTTTGTGCATATAGTGTCAACACTATACCTTATTTTAAGTTAGAATTAACCTTATATCTATTAGTAATTAGCTCACACATTTCTTTTCCTATTGCTTTCATGCTTGGAATAACTCACATAGTTTAATCAGGGGATTTTTAATTAATTGCTTAGTTTAAATATTTATATTTTATGTACATATGGACAAATCACATAATTTAAATAAGCATTTTTAAATCTGTCTACCCAAGGCTAACCTACTTGTATTTCATCACCAAGGGTGAAGTTGACTTGATACTCTAGTAGTATAAAACATGGTTAATGGTATATTATGGCTAAGCACCCAACACCCTTATCACTATGGTATATGAAGTGAGGGGATAGGCCCTAATACCAAGCCTATATCATTTTCACTATAGTCCCTTTCAACCTAAACTAATTGAAACCATCCTTAGATTACTATCTAGTTCCTTGTTTTACAACCAAGTTTGAATCACATTTAAAATCATATCTTAATAATTTAATAAACATGTTAAGTTGAACAATTAGTTATATATTTAATTTTAAATTTGATTTCTTGCTCTTTTCTCAATTATGTGTGAAAAAACTTGCATTAGTCAGTGTTAATATAAGGTTTTATTTTGTGTGTCTTAATTAGATTGGCTAGCATTGATCTAATTGACTATTTGTTTCCTTTCAGCTCTTACTTTCCTTGATCAGCTACAAAAATTATGTTGTCTCAATTTATACTTGTTATCAACCTTCTCTTTTTCCTTATTTGCTAGACTAGGTTGACCCAATTGATCCTGTACCTTTTTCAACCCGTATTCACTATACTGGATCAACCCAATCAACCCTATATAGTTTACAACTCCTTTTTTCTCCTTTTCCTACCTCTGTTCATTATACTAGATCGATCCAGTTGACCCTGTATAGTTTATAGATCCTATTTTTTTGTATGCTTGGTCAACCTAGTCAACCCTGTCCTATCTTCTGCTTTCCTTATTCATCAATCTAGTTCCTCATTTCTCCAATTTTGTATTTTTTTCATCTCTCTTCAGTCAAGATGAAACCTCTTATTAGAATATTTTTGGATAGCTTGAATCCATTTAGATAATATATGGGATGTTCATTTCTTCCTTTCTTTTCCTCCCAAGAGAATCATCACTCTTGGGACACCTCTTCTCCTCCTTCATCCATGACCTGTAATATGGTGCAACTAACACCTCGAGATGAAGTTAATGTATCTGATCCTTTCTATACCTACTAAGAAACTTCTCATCTTCAAATTATATGCAAACTAATGTGGGAGTGATTGATACAAATTTACTTAACAATCCCACTAGTAATCCTCCTTCTAACAATCCTCTCCCTAATACCAATTTAGGGAGTGCTCCTACAAACATTAACCCACCTCCTAATGCAACCCAACTTTTAGCCCAAGTTATCCAAAAAATATACATTATGCAAAACTCTAACACCAACCAAATGATGCAACTTCAACAACACTTAATTAATGTCGCTAATCAACCTCTAATTATTCATCCTCAAGCTAATCCTAATTACATTCCTCCAACTATTAGGGATGCCTTGGTTAATGTTATTCCTCAACCCATAATGAATAACAATATGATTCAAACCATTCAAAATGACCCTTTAGCCCCCTTCATTATATCCATTTATATTGGTAACATATCTCTAACTATAAAATATGATGGGACTAAAAACCTTACCTCATTTCTTAAAGCCTTTGGCAACCTTTACAAAGAGTGGATCCAAACTAGTGCCTTTTCCACTACTAAAATCTTAGTCAAAACTTTTACTGGTGATGTATTAGAATGGTATAATCAAATTTCTCAACATTCTATTTGGAAACTTGAAGATTTGGTTAATCCTTTGGTTAAAGAGTTTCAACACAATGATCTTCCTAAAAATTATCTTAGCCACTTGATCAATGCTAAACAATCTCTAATTAATCAACTCATGACTTTATCAAAAGATGAAAATATTTATCTCATAAATCCAACCATAACATGACTGATGATGACTTATTCAAACTCTTTATCATGGGTTTAACTCCTACTCTCTAATATAAGGTTTGAACCTTTGTTCCCCAAACATAAATAAAGCTCTTGATCAAGCTAAACATCAAAACTTTCTCATGAAGCAATTCAAACGTAATCCTAAACTTCTTAAAGGATATTTTCAAAGATCTAATGCTCTCACTAGTAATGCTCTATAAACAAAACAAGGAGTTTACAAAACTAATATTCTTTCACCTTCTCATACATCTCTCTCAATTCAGCACATGAAACAATTTTTACCACCCTTGAAACCTTTCATCTATCCCAATGATCCTCCTAAGTGGTATGATCCTAATCTATTTTCCTAGTTACATGCTGACATTAAGAATTCTCATGAATCTTATAGAGGGCTCACTAAATTTAATATCTCCTATATTGTTAGGGTGTGGAGCTAAAAGCTTCAACTATGTAGACGAAGAAGGGAGGTTGCTGAAGATCCAGAAGTACCGGCGTCGGCAGCATGACCGACGTCGGTCAGATACAGTGTAGAAGGCAACTGGCATCAATAGGGAGTTAGCCAATGTCAGTCAACACTAGACAGATAGGGGCCGATGTCGGTCACCTGTGGCAGTTCCAGAACTGCTATTTTTGAACAGTCAGTTAAGTGAAGTGAGTGTTTGCATGTTAAAGGGCTAATTATAGTCACGAGCTGCGTGTCTAATTATTGTAATTAGAAGTCTATATTTGTATGCATCAGATTCTATTTAAAGACCCATGAGGCATGTATTGTAAATCAAGCAAGCAAGTAAAAGCATTGAAGTAAAGAAGCAAGGTCAAAGAGATTTACAGGTGTAAGGTCAAGGAGATCAGCTAAATCATTCAAGGAGGGGATAACAACTCAGGTTGTTGAGTTGGTTGTGTTGAGCAAGAGAGAGAGGGAAGAAGGTCTTGAGGTGTGGTAAGCCTTTGAGGTGGAGGAAGAAGTGGCATCTTCCTTATTGTATTTTCTTCTAAGATTATCTAATACAAAATTGTGTATTGTCTCTAAATTTTTTTGCTATTTCAAGTTTCTAGTTACTTAATCATTTTGGTATAATTTTGTGTTTAATTGATTATAAGAAAAGTAATCAATTGTGCTTCCATTGGATAAGGGTTCCTAACAGTTGGTATCAGAGCTACGGTTTGTAGGGAGCAGGTTATTGTTTGATTACAGGTCATTCATAGGGTTTTCTGATTGAGTGGGAGTTCAGCAATGGCAGAAGAAAGTAAGCTACGAATGGAGAAGTTTAATGGCAAGAATTATCAACATTGGAGGATGCAGATAGAGGATTATCTGTATCAGAAAGATTTGTACTTACCGTTGGGTGGGGTTGCATGTAAGCCCATAGATATGAAGGATGAAGAATGGAGTGTTCTTGATCAGAAGGCTCTAGGTTCCATAAGGTTGAGCCTTGCACCGTCTATGATTTCCAACTTATCACAGTGCAAGACAACGGAAGAGTTGATAAAATATTTGGCAAATTTATACGAAAAGCCCTCGGCTTCAAATAAGGTATTTCTTATGAAGCAGTTATTTACTTTGCAAATGCAGGAAGGTGGATCGGTACATACTCATCTTAGTGATTTCCATGGTTTGGTAAATCAGTTAGCTTCAGTCAATATTGTTTTTGATGATGAAGTAAATGCTCTCTTGATTTTATGCTTTTTACCTAAAAGTTGGGATAGTTTGGTTATGGCAGTAAGTAATTCTGCGTCTGCTTCTAAAATCTTAAAATTTGATGATGTTGTGAGTGTGATCTTGAATGAAGAAATATGTAGGAGAAGCACAGGTGAATCATCAGGGAATGCTCTAAGTGTAGAAAGCAGGGGAAGTCAAAGAGAGAAGGTCGAGCAAGGGAAATCAAGGTCAAAAGTGGGAAGGAGATCCGAATCTAGAGGTGTCACCTGCTGGTTTTGTGGAAAGAGAGGACACACAAAGAAAGAGTGTTGGTTGAGGGATAAAGAGAATCAACATGAAGGTAATGAAGAAGCAAAGGATGCAAATATTGTGGCACAAGATGCTCTCATACTTTCTTTGGATAGTCAGGTAGGATCTTGGGTTTTAGATTTTGGTTCTTCTTTTCATGCATCCCCAAACAGAGATTTGTTCCATGAGTATGTCTAGAGAGACTTTGGAGTGCTTTATCTAGGGGATGGTAGGCCTTGTCAAATAGTTGGCAAAGGGAAAGTGCAGCTGAAATTGTAGATGGACAACACATGGGTTTTGAAGGAGGTTATGCATGTCCCAGTTCTGAAGTAGAGTTTGGTTTTTGTAGGAAGGTTGGGTGATGAGGGATGCATAGTAACCCTCACAGTGGATTCTTGAAAGGTTACCAAGGGAGCACTTGTTTTAGCTAGAGGTAAGAAAGTAGGTACTCTTTATCTATTTACTTGTATTACTGATTTTACTTCTGGTTTATCTACTTCAACTGTAGATTCAAAGATGTGGCTTAATAGGCTTGGTCACATGAATAAGAAGGGAATGGACGTTCTTGATTCAAAAGGTATGAGTTTAGATTTGGAAGGCATAGATAGAGTTCATTGTAGGAAAAGGAAATTTGATGCTTTTGACAAGAACATAGAAGCCTTGGTGTTTATGGAGGAGATGAAGGATAGAGATCAGTCACAGGGGCTAAATGATTCTAAGTAGGACAGTATGGATAGGGGTTTGATCCAAGATAAGCTCACGGATGAAGAATTCATCACTTACAGGAACACATAGACACCGACATTGGTCACTTGGAACCAGCGTCGATTAGGTAGATACCGACATCAGTCATGTGCAGACCAGTAGGTTCGATAGAGTCAGGTAGGAGAAAGCTGACATCGATCAGGCATGAATCAATGTCGGCAGAGGGGACACCAGTGTCGGCCAGGGAAATGACAGTGACAGTCAGGGTCAGTGCAGGGAACCGACATCAGTCAGTTGCAGATTGGGAGATGGCCGAGATTGGTCACTGAAAAGGATGTTGGGCGGACAACAAGTTGTCAAGGAGTCTCAAATGCCCATATAGAGGTCAGAAAGGGTAAGTGAACCTCATATTCATTGTTCACCTTCTTTATATTGCTTACTAATGGTTAAGAACTAGGAAGATGTGAAGAGGCAATGCAGGTAGAATCCAGAAACAGTGGGAGCTTGGCATGGATGAGGAGTGTGAGTCCTTGGAGAAGAACCAAATAGGTATTTATTGGTGGAGTTGTCAGCTAGAAGAAAGCACTGGATGAGGGATGGATTTCCAAGTTAGAGAAGAGAGTGGACGGACACGTGAGACAGAAGGCTATGGTATATGGTCTTGATTAGGCTGCAGGACAATGGAGGTTTGACCATTGTATTTATCTTTACCAGGTTGGATAATATTAGCTACATTATCCTGTTATTGTATTGTGTTGCTTGTTGCAGGGTTTCATATATAGGGAGTTTCTGAGCTAAGGGTAAAGTTAGTTCAGAGGTATGTCATGAAGAATTTGGGAGCAACAAAATTCTTTTGGCATAAGTGACAGGTATAGCATCACAGGTTTTGTGGTGGTTGGTCTTCAAGAGTGACTTTGAAGAGGGATACAGAGCCAAGGGAACAAAGTAGATGGTGTATAGGTACAGGTACACTTGCAGCTATTTATCTCCAAGTGGGAGATTGTTAAGGTGTGGAGCTAAAAGCTTCAACTATGCAGACGAAGAAGGGAGGTTGCTAAAGATCTAGAAGTACCGGTGTCGACAACATGATCGACGTCTGTCAGATACAGTGCAGAAGGCAATTGGCATCGGTAGGGAGTCGATCGATGTCGGTCAACACCAGACAGATAGGGACCGACGTCGATCACTTGTGGCGGTTCCAAAACTGTTGTTGATGAATAGTCAGTTAAGTGAAGCGAGTGTTTGCATGTTAAAGGGCTAATTATAGTCACGAGCTGTGTGTCTAATTATTGTAATTAGAAGTCTATTTTTATATGCATGGGATTCTATTTAAAGACCCATGAGGCATGTATTGTAAATCAAGCAAGCAAGTAAAAGCATTGAAGCAAGGAAGAAAGGTCAAGGAGATCTACAGGTGTAAGGTTAAGGAGATCAGCTGAAGCATTCAAGGAGGGGATAACAACTCAGGTTGTTGAGTTGGTTGTGTTGAGCAAGAGAGGGAGGGAAGAAGGTCTTGAGGTGTGGCAAGCCTTTGAGGTGGAGGAAGAAGTGGCATCTTCCTTATTGTATTTTCTTCTAAGATTATCTAATACAAAATTGTGTATTGTCTCTCAAATTCTTTGCTATTTCAAGTTTCTAGTTACTTAATCATTCTGGTATAATTCCATGTTTAATTGATTATAAGAAAAGTAATCAATTGTGCTTCCATTGGATAAGGGTTCCTAACATATATGCTTGGTGATTCATTCAATCATGAAGCTATGACCAATCTTCATCATCAAGAATACACTATTGATTCTCAAAAATGGCAAAATTTCAAAGCTTCTATGTCTAATAACCAAAAATCTTCAAATAATCTAGCAAATGTCAGGGATGTTTATGCCATCGATGCTATTTGTAACTAATATTATAACAACTCTCAATATATCAACACTGCCAAGGTTAATTATCATCATAAGCCAACTCACAAGGATCTTGTTACCAAGCCTTAAAAGCCATCTTTGGAAGAACAACTTCTTAAAGATACTACCACCCCTAATCCTCACTTAGAAGAACCTAAGGAACAACTCCCTCCTTCTAATCCTCCAACCATATATATACATTATAAAACTAATTTACCTTATAAAACTCATGCTAGTTCTTCTAAATATCATTGGAATTTTCTTTAAGAACTCAACTATATGCCTTGCAAGAATCTTCTTATGGAGTTGGTTCGCACTTCACCTTATCATCATAAATTCCTTATGTAACAACTTAAAAAAATTGAAGATCCATCTTCCTTAGATGAGGAACCACCTTCTATTTATTCTCAACCTACTAACATAAATACCATTGAAAACACATGTCCTTATTCCAATCTCTCTATTGAATTCCTTAAAGAGGACATGATCAATGATGAAATTCTTTTTTGTGCCAATGATCTACCACTCTTTATCAAAGTAGCCATGAATACCACTCTTATTGACAAAGTTTTAGTAAATGAAGGTTCTAGTATTAATGTCACATCTTTATGGCTTATACAATAACTTGGTTATAACAAGGATAATCTCAAGCAAACTCATCTCACTTGTTATGGTTTTGACAAGACTAATAAAAAACCACTTGGTTGTATCTGGCTTCTATTAACCATAAGACCTAAGACTATTAAAACTAAGCTTATGGTCCTTGATCTCCTTGTATCTTACAATATCCTTCTTGGTCATCTATGGACCCATTGAATGAGAGCTATTGCTTCTTCTGGTAGTCAATGTATTAAATTCTTACATAATGGGAAACAATACAAGCATGAAGCTGACCTCAATCTATGGAGTATCTAGCTTCCTAATCCTAAACCTCAATATCATATTTGAATAAATCTTAAGATTAATAGTGCTATTTTACCCTAATTCATCAACATGAATCCTAATTTACAAGTTACTCTTATGGATTCCAATGATGATGATCCCAATTATTTTCAACATACTTGAAATACCACCAAGTTACCTCCATATATTTCATAATGGATTCCTCCTTTTCTCTTACCAAGAGACCTTACCATTCCCTTTATTGATGATATTACTGACTTTCCCCCTCCATGCAATTCTTAGGAGCCTTATTTACAAGAAGATGCCTTCACTTGAAATGATTTTGGAGTGGCTAAATTATTTCAAGATCCTCTCATCATGTCTCTTCATACATTCATCAATATTGATATTTCACCTTTTGAAACTCCCTCTGATTCTCAAGCATGTATAATTTCTCCAACATACATTGATAATTATATCTTGGCCCAAGATTAATCTAGAGATTTGGATGTCCAACATTATCAAAAAACTTTATAACAAATTCATGCTTTTAATCTTGAGGGTCATGTTCATCCCATCAATCATCCTCTTATCAATACTTATTGGGTGGTATAACAAATTACACCTTTTGAAACTTCCAGAAATCTCTACATTTCCTTTACTACCTATCAATATAATCATTTCAACCAATCCTTCTCCCATCATCAAATCTACCGATATTTCACCCTCTTCTACTCCATCTACTTCTTCTACTCCTGAAATTACACTGGATGCCAAGGCTACTGATGCTCATCAGATACACTCTAATTCTAATTTCCATGGCAATCAAATTTTAGATCTTGAAGTAAATGTCGATTATTATGGTCCTCTTCCTACCTTTCCTAGTGATGAAGCTATCATTGAGTTACTTTATGCTTGAGAACCTCAACTTCCTTTACAACATCATCAACTTAGGAAATTTTAAGACTAAAACTCCTTGCTTCAAAAAATTTGTTGCTCCTAAAAAAAATTCTAATTTCAGCCTTAACTAATGCACCATACCACTTTTAAAATGGAAATGACATGCTATTAAAGAAACCACTCGTATTGAATATGGTACACCATCTTATCCTCAATCTATTACAATTTCTCAAGAGCTTTCACCTACTAAACATGGTAATTTTGGCTTATTTTTTGACAAATATCATGAGGCTTTCACTTGGTTATATGAAGACATGCCTAGAATTGACCCTATCATTGTGGTGCATAATATCATTACTTATCTTGATGCCAAGCCTGTGCATTAGAAATAAATAAAATTTATACCTGAAGTTTCAACTTTATGTCATAAGGAAATTGTCAAATTATTCGATGTCAAATTTATTAAACCAATGGATTATTCTAAATGGGTTTCCAATATTATCTCCATTTAAAAGGTCACTACGGTCATTCACATTTGTATTGATTTCATAATCTTAATCTTGCTTGTCCCAATGACAACTTCCCTTTACCTTCAATAGATGCCATCATCGATTCCATGACTAGTTACAAAATATTATCTCTTATGGATGGCTTCTCGAGATACAATTAGATTCATATCACTTCTGAGGACCAACATAAGACTACTTTCACCACATAATGGGGCACCTATTGCTATGTTAAAATGCCCATCAGTCTCAAAAATACCAGAGCCACTTACCAAAGAGCTATGACTCATATCTTTCATGATCTCATTCAGAACATTGTTAAAATAGATGTGGATGATCTCATTCCTAAATCCAAACATCATAAGAATCATCTTTCTGATCTCACTATCATCTTTGACCATCTTCTAAAATATAAAGTTAGAATTAATCCTTAAAAATGTGTCTTTGGAGTCACATCTAGAAAATTATTAGGTTTCTTAGTCTCTCTCCATGACATCAATGTTAACCCTACCAAAAATAGTGCTATTATCAACATGCCCATTCTTCATTCTATTCTTGACATTCATATTTATTTAGGAAAACTTGGGGCAATTCAATGATTCATACCCAAAATGGCATATCGAATTCACTCCATCAATTCACTTCTCAAGAAAGTTATTGCTTTAAAATGGATAGATCCATGTAAAAAAGACTTTGATAACATGAAAAAAATCATTACTTCATCCACCTACACTTCATCCTCCTTCCAATGATAAAAATTTGATTATATATACTTCTTCCACACCTATTTCAACTGGGGTAATGTTTACCCAAAAATATGATACAAGAAGAGAGTATGCTATCTACTACATTAGCCAAGGCCTTATCGATTATGAAACATGTTATATCAAAATTGAGCATGATTACCTCGCCATCAATTTCGTAACTAAAAATTTTCATCACTACATGCTTTACCAAACTACTTATGTCATCATTCATTTTGACCCCCTTCATAATTTCTTCTCCAAAGCCTTTCTTCATAAAGATAGAATTGGAAAATGAATGGTCTTATTTATGGAAATTTATCTTTGCATCATCACTCAAAAAGATTTTTAAGGGCAAGTCATAGCTGATCAACTTGCTGCATCTCCCATTCTAGCCACTTCTTCTCTTCAAGATGATCTTCCAGATGATAATATCCTTTACATTGAAGGTTTTAATCAAGCTATTTCTCTTAAACATTATTTTCATAGCTATACTGCCAATCTTGAAGCCATTCAACTTGAAGAATCTTCCACTCCCTTCGGTACTACTAAGCCAAAGGTAGTTATCGAGGAGATTCTTGAGATTAATGTTGACTTGCATGAGGATACTTGGACCTTTCACTTTGGTGGTGATAAATGCCTTCAAGTATTAGGGGTAGGTTGCATTCTCACAAGTCCTTTTGGTAAAAACATTCCTTTATATTTTTGCTTCACCTTTCATGTCACCAATAATATGGCTGAGTATGAAGCTCTTATCTTAGGAATGAGAGCTGATCTTGACTTATACATTCAATGCCTTCATCTTTTAGGTGATTCTCAACTTATTTACCATCAAGTTAGTGGTGATTATCAATGTAAAAGTGAAAACCTCATTACCTATTATTGAATTACAACCACTCTTGCTAAGGATTTTATCTCTTTTACTATTGAGCCTATTCCTAGAGATCAAAATTACATTGCTAATTATCTTGCCTCTTCAACCTGTCTCTTTCATCCTCATCAAGTGCTTTCTGATCCTTCTTTTATTATACAAATAAGAAAATCTCCATCTTCCACTCAACCATTGGATTCACTTATCTATCATATTGAGGTTATTACCATTTAACAAAGCTCATGGTATAAAGACATCATTCAATTCTTAGAATACCAATCTTATCCTCCTAATTTAGATTCTTATGAAAAGACACATATTCATAAACAAGCTTTCAATTATGTATTTTGACACAACATCCTTTATTATCACAATGTTGAAGGTACCTTGCTCTATTGTGTTATGCAAGATGAGGTCTCTCCTCTTCTTGAAAAAGCACATGGATGCATTTGTGGTGGCCACTGTAGCGAACATGCTACAACATGTAAATGCATACATATGGGTTACTTTCAGCCTACTCTTGAAAAGGATGCAATTAAATATGCTAAAAAGTGTACTCCTTATCAGCTTCATGATGATCATATCCATTCACCTCCTTCCAAACTTCAAACTATCAATTCCCCTTGGCCATTTTCCACATGGAGATTTGATCTCATTGGTAAACTTCCTTGCTCCCAAAATGGGCATGTTTTTATCATCACTACTACCAAATATTTTACCAAGTGGGTAGAAGCCATACCCATTGGCAATGTCACTAGTCCTACCACTTCAAAATTCATTCTTAACCAAATCATTTTCCACTTTGGTGTTCCTCATACCATCATTTCAGACAAACATGTTAAACAACTTTGTAACAAATTCAAGATCAATCATAAATTTTCCATGCCTTATTATCTACATTGTAATGGTCAAGCCGAGGCCACTAATAAAATTCTCTAAAAGATAATTCATGAAACTTACATGGATTAGGACATTCATCTTTACCCTATACTTTGGGCCTATCAGACTAACATACATAATACCACTGGGGTAACTCCATTCTCACTAGTCTATGGATTCGAGTCAGTTCTTCCTTTGGAATTTTAGATTCCCTCTCTTTGTATGTCTCTTCATGGTATTATTATTGATGAATAATTATGTGAAGCTCACCTTTATTCCCTTGATTTACTTGATGAATGTCATCTTTCTGCCTTGCAACATAACCACCAATACAAGGCTCGTATTGCCAGACAACATAACAAACATGTTAAAATTTTCACATTTAATGTTGGTGATCTTGTTATTAAATTAGACTACACCCATGATAAAGAAGGTAAATATTGCCAAAAATGGTGTGGCCCATATTTAGTTAAATATATTTTTGGTCTAAGCACCTATCACCTTCAAACTAATGAAGACCATGTTTTCGAAGAGCCCACCAACACACAATTCCTTAAAAAGTATTTACCTATTTCATTCTTATCATATTTTCTATCTATATCTATCTAACACTTTTTACAAGCTACTTAAGCATGGGTCTCTCCCTCTATAGCAGTTCCCTCTTTTTTAAAACCTTTAGTCCTCCCTTTTGGTCTTTTGGTTTCTTGATGTACCATAGTCTTCTTTATCTTGAATTTTCTCTTGTTTTTTAACCCCTTGGGGTTTTATTTTGTGATTTGTAGTGTAAGACCATGAATAGGACCCAAAATTCCTCACAAAACCACCATCTTTTAATAATTTTTCTCTCTTGTTGTTTCTTATAAATGTTGTTTTATCACCCTTTGGGTTTTTATTTTGTGAGTTACTTTTTAAGACCATGGATAGGACCCATCCCTAAAAAAATTACCATCTCTTTACTTTATATTTTCCTTATTTTATGAAGTTACAATGTAAGATTATAAATATGACCTGACGTTCCTCATAAAACTACCATCTTTTCATGTTATTTATGTTTGTTCTCAACTTTAGCTTTTGCTTCTTTTGATAGATGAAATCTGTGCAAACAATCTATTTTAGAATGTTTTCCTCCATTTCCCTCATTCTCATGATATAGAATCACACTTTACTGTCATTGTATCCCCCCCCTTTTTTTTTGTTTACCTTTGTCACATTATTTGCAATTTAAAGTAATCTAAATTGTTCTATGTGTCACTCCTCTTGATTTACCCTTCCTTTCATCTCCACATTGGATAAAACAAGGTCGAAGTTAAGATAGCACTTTTATTTCACCTAGATTTATGGGACTCTTAGACCCCATGATCTTTGAAGTTTCTTTTGCTTAACAACCCTATCCCAAGTATTCAAATGAAAGTCATCTTTAGCACCCATGTTTGGTTTTCCAAATCCCTATGGAGGAGGAATAGAAAAATCCATTAAAAAAGTTAAAAGCCAAATTATTTGAAATAAAAGGAAATGATATCTAAAAGGAAACATATAAATCTCAAAAGTCAAATTCACACCAAAAGACATGATTACAAGCACATCTCTTATCTCCAATCGAAGATCAAACTCCATAGTTAGCCTCACATAGAGCTGAGGTACTTTGGGGTGTGGTAGGCTAGTAGATTGGAATAGGGGATTTCAAAAAACTCTATGGTAAAACCTATTTTCTCACGCAAGTACCCAATCTTCACAGTAGATCATGACTCTATAAGGGGTCCTAAAGAATTGGGAATACATTGTGGGGAGGTAGTTCCATTTTACTTTTCATGTATATAGGCTTCATGGGATGATTTATATACTCCAATTGTTGACCTAAGACTTGTGTAGCTAAGAGAAATTATTCATAGTCCTTAAGGTCAAAAGTCCTCTTGTTTTGAAAAACCTACTTTGAGTGTCTTTACTTTGATAAAGAGTTCCTCTACCTTGGTTTTTCTTTCCTTCTCCCCTTTGCACATTTCATTTCCCCCCTTGAAAAATAAATTGTGATTCCAAATCTATTTTTCCTTCTTCTTTAATTCTATCTTCTTCATGTCTTAAAAAAATGCTAGCACTATTTTGTTTCAGTTTTATCTATCCTTAGAGAGAAACAACATGCTTGAGCAACTATGGATTCTTAGTTTATTTAAACCATGCTTACATTTATACACTTATTTTATTTTTATCATTTGTTAGTATTGTGCTATCCTAATATTAAATATACTTGAGTTCATACCTTTTTTTCATTGTTGAGTGAGGTTGGCTTATTTCTTCTCACCTGACAATGTTGTTTTCCCTTTTATGCATCCTTTTTCCACTGATGAGTGAGATATGGATTGTTACTGCTCACTTATCAATGTTGTTTTACCATTTGGTTTAGTCTTTTACCATTGATTTTTATTACCATCTTGTTTGACATGTATCCTTGGTTTAACTTGGTGAGTTTTCCCTTCTTACTTAAGGATATCTTGTTTGAGTTTTTCGGTCTTTAGTAGCCTTGGATTTTTGGTTACCTAATTTACTCTTGTTTTTGACTTGGTCATTTGGTCTAACATAACACTTGTCACCCTAGTTTACCAAATTTTCCAAGTACATCCCATCCTCATAGCACCAACTATCTTGGATTTTATTGCATTTGTTTATTTTTTCTCTTTAGTTTTGTATTCTTGGGTTTGTTAAAAGTAGTCTCTGTACCCTCCATAATCAAAACTAACAACGCAATAAACAACCATTTTGTGATAAAGGTAAGTTAGGGTATGCAACACATTTGATTTTTAGTTATTTAATTTTTCATCATTTGCCTTTTTAGATTAGTTTCTATTTCAATCATTTACTTTTAGTTATTTTTGCTTTAAAATATTGCAATCTTTTTTCTAGCATCAACATTGTGTGTTACTATGTTCTTTCTCAAAGCACCATCCCATGTTACACCTTAGTGACACATGATGATATTTGAGTGGGGAATATGTATATACATAATATTTTCAAATTTTTTATTACATAATGCTGCTTTACATCTTGCAAGAATCCATCGAGACTCAATCTCTCTAAGTACATGCCCTAAGGGGTGCACTAGGAAAGGGGTGGGCATACCTTTGGTGCTTTGTATGATTTTTATTCTTTTTTTTAATATTATTACCAATCCAACCATCTCCTAAAACCATTCCCTAAGTTATTTATCTTCCCTTGGATATTCCTCCAGTCTTTTCCTCTTTCCATCCCTCCTTTTATTATCTTAAACCCCATTTGGTCAGTTGGCTATACTAGGTTGACTGCGTCAACTTAGTACAATTTAGGGGTATTTTTCACTTTCTTATCTTGTTAGCCTTTTGGCCAACCTAGCTTAGACCTAGTGAATTATCCCCAAGAACACACTGGGTCAACTGGGTTGTCTCTATACAACTGATGTTTCTAGAAGGATTTAGGGAAAGATCTACCTATATATACAAGATCATTTTAGTCATTATTGATATGTGCAATAAAGAGTTATTATTCACTCATGCTTCTTCAAAATCTACTCTTCCACCATTATACTTGAAGAGACTTAGCTTAGGTTTTTTATTTTGAGAATCTAGTCATGTGGATAAGTCTTGGATGCTTTTTCCTTTTTTAGTGATCCTTACAAACCACAACAACCTATTGCGAAGCCCCTTTAGCCAAGGGAGAGATTGAGTCTCGACGGGTTCACATTCAGGTAAGTATATTCTAACTTTGTTCTCCTATATTTTAGTAGATATAAGTAGCATAAGTTTTGGATCAAATAGTACTATCTTTCATATTTCATGTATTAGGGTGTTACTCATACTTACTTTAATTGAAGTTCCCTATACATGTTTATTTTATTGTTTCTAACCCCCACTTTATGACACAAGCTTTGGTGTGCACTAGATTAGATTAGATTTATTATTATTAGAATAAGTGAATATTTTAAAAACTTAGGCATTCATTAGGGTTTTTGTGTGATTTTTTAATACTGTAGGATTTGAAACTCTTCTTAGCATGATATGTTGTGACAAGTGATCCCTTAATCGGGTCTAACAGATCTTACCATATTGGTCATGATCTTGGTTAACAAGTGTATCCCAAATAAAAAGTGTAGGTATACTATATCTTCTCCAAGATAGGATTGATTTATAGACATGATTCATTTTTGATTGCATACATGTCTAACCACCACTTGAACCCCTTCTCAAAACACTATTCACAATATGCCTGTGCATACATAGAAAGTCTGTCTTGAACAACTGAAGCATAAATACATTTTTTATAAACAAAAATGAAAAAAATAACATATATAAAATAATAATAATCTAAAAGTCATAAAAAACTTCATTATCAAGCTCAAACTCTTCTTTGCAATATGCTTTCTATGAACTGCCAACTGGATTCAAAACATAGTCATGGAAACTTGAAATCCTACCATTTAAAATAAAAAAATAAAGATATTATAATGCATAAAAATAATATTAAAACATCATAATAAAAACCTCCAACAAAAATATCATAATTTTTAATAGAAATTATTGGTCTTGTAGACCAGTTTGTTGACCTTCTCTCTTTCAGACCTCACTCAGATAGACAAGCCATTTTGGCTTCACTGTTTCAACCTCTTACACTTAATTTAAAGATTATGAAGAGAATGGATAGGAAATAAAATTATTAAATGTAAAAATAATGTGTATTATATATATAAATTCATGGCATAGAGTCTCAAACTCATCACTGCAACTTACCTAGAATTGCTAGTTTGCCTTGAAGCACCATCATGGTGACAATGACCTTCAACCACTTGTATAACTAATTTAAGAGACTTAAATACATTTAGATGATATTATGAGATAATTAGGCACTTATTAGATACAAATATAACATGGTAACATTGAAATATTAGTCTTTTAGACCAATCTCATAACCTTACACCTTCATTGTCTCATCTGCACTAGATAGGTCAACTTATGAGCAACATTTTCAACATATTCATTGACCTCCAAAACTGATATACAACATGAAAATGTATTGAAAAATGGCTCCATGTACTTGGATTCATTATTATTCCATGATGATACATCCCCAATAACCTTCTCACTTCTGCTTGGGCTTCTCACTGTTTGCACCATTAGGCCCGTTAGTGATTGGTCAAATTATATGACCATTTTAGCACATATGAGAGATAAAAAATGATCATAAACCACCATGGACATAAAATAAAATTCTCAATATTTGTCTTCCATCCATTTAAAAACTTTTACTTGGTCAACTCTGACTGTTACAATAAATATTTGAGAAACAAGGCCTTTCCTATAAGGTCCACTCACTTACCTAAAAAAAAAATCATACCTAGAGATGCTTGAGAGAGTTAGATAAAACCTCCAATCACTTAAATATCCATACCAATCTATTCTAATCACTTTAGAATAATATCTTTCACATCGGGTCATTGTTAGGGTTCTTTGAGGGTTTAAACCATCTTCTAGTCTTAATGATCATTTATAAATCTTAGCCCCTCATTATAAAAACCAATGATTGGAAATTTGATCTAGGAATATTAAAAATATACCACAAATAGATTATATACTCATGAAAATTCTACACATGCCAATGAACACTTGAAAAAACTTTTTTGGGTAGACAACTCTTCATTCTATGCACTCGAGAGACATTAAAACACTTTTCCTAGCCTAAACCTTCAAAACTTGACCTTAGAATTGGTAAACACACCTAAGACAATCTATCACAATAATGATAATGCTCAAATTCTTATTTTAATCTTGGAAACTGATCTTGTCACCCCATTTAGCCACACTCTCTCTCTTTGCTTACTTAGACCTTGACCTGTAGACCATATTGGCCCTTGAAACTAACATTCAAGCCTCCTTACATGAACTTTAAACCTAAATTACATGCTTAAAAAACATATCACATGATCAAACAATGTCAAACATCCTTCATATTCCTTGAAAATAGATCATGATGCATCATTAGACCAATCAAGGTTTATAGGTGGTCTAGTTTCATACTAGGTTTGTAGGTCATACCCCTTTAGGATCACTTTGATACTCTCAATATTGATCTAATTACTCATATGCATGATAAAAAAAATTCATAAACACTCTTATGCCTCTATGCTTCTATCTCACCAGGTCACCATGCTTAAACCTTTTCACTAGGTCTTTACATATCATGATTAGTGCAATGACCAGGCTTCTCAAGCATTTTTAATATTTAAAAATAAACATTAAAACATTCCTTGATGCTTATAAAACTTTTTAAAATTCCTTACATGCTCTTAAAATAATATCATACCTCTGCACATACCTTTACATATACATCTTCATGCTCACCATGCACATGCTCATTCATGGCATGACTATGCTTAGGCTACTTAAGCATTTATACTTAAACACCTATCTTAAAACACTTATGAAGGATTATACACCTAAATTTAAAGCCCATACAATTCCAAACAACTTCTGACATTCTTAAGCTTACTCATCGTTGACCAAATTTGACTTTTAGGTCAAATTGGGAAACCCCTAGTAAAAAACTTAATTTTTAGGCCTATAAGGGGGTATAATATATTTTAATGAGATGTTTTATAGGTTAATTAATATCAAATAATGTTATACTAGCTTTGGTCAATTAGTTTCTAGGTTCATTTATCATTTTGAGTCATTTTTAGGGTAAAAAATGGTGTATTTAATGTTTTGTATGGGTTTCTTGGGAAATGTGTAACTTTAAATGGGTTATTTAATGACCCATGTGTACAAAAAGGTCTTAAGTAACTGAAAAAATTTAAATTTGTAGGTTCATCAAAAGAAAAGTTAGTTTTCTTAAAGAAATGGAAGTGTTTGACACTTGTACGACCTCCTTAGGAAGTGTGCCACTTGGAAAATGGTTATAAGTGTATCTTAAGAACCCAAAAACTAATTTACACAATTTATTTTATTTTAAAGTTCCATTTTTTTCCAAAACCATTATGCTACATTTTTTGCCCTTTTTGGCAGATTGAAGTGACACTTAGGTTTTTACTTGGTACAGTCAACACAAGGGGTTTTAGGTCAAAATATTCAGGGAAGTGATAATAAAATTAGCTATCTAAATTTTAATATCAATAAGTTTGAGTTTGGTCAACTATGATTTATGAACCATCCATTTGAAGTTCAACTTCTAAAATTGCCTATCAATCTATGCACCCTTCAAGTTTTGGTCTTGTTTCGGCAATTCCATACAAATCACTTGATGATATTATTTTTAGATGATTTTGGATATGTACTATAATGTATTTAATGATTTTTTTCACATTTTTAATTATTTTGATGGGTCAAGTACATCACATTTTTAGGAAGATTCAATTGTTGTGTTTTGAGTAGTTTTTTTCACCATTTGAAGGATCTTATTGATTTGATAATGGTTTTAGAGGATAAATTTGGGTTGATTTTCATGTTTAAAATGTTATATTATCAAAATTAACTTCTCAACCTCTTCTCCT
Source organism: Torreya grandis (assembly GCA_037957365.1). Classification (NCBI taxonomy): domain Eukaryota; kingdom Viridiplantae; phylum Streptophyta; class Pinopsida; order Cupressales; family Taxaceae; genus Torreya; species Torreya grandis. The sequence goes on along the minus strand of JARHVA010000561.1, from coordinate 3,018,746 downwards.
AAAGAAATCTTTATGAAGTTGTAGTTATATGGTACTTGCTAGCCAATCTGCCATGAAAAAGCCATATACAGGAGCTTAAAGAGAAAATTTACATTAAGATCAAGTTATATCTACTTGATCAAAGACTTAAAAAGTTGGGAAAGTTTCATGTTCACATTGGAAGGAGTTTGGGCTTGCTCATGAAGTCTTTCTCATGCACATTGTTCATATCTGCTCTTTGCTGCATGCGTATATGTGAATATCCACCTACAGGTGGCTAAAAAGAGGTATATAGGCTCTTGAATAGAATTTTGAAATTATTTTTGATACCATCATTAAATTTTTATCATGATGAGATACCATAAAAACCTTATTTTAAGTGTTAAGTGGATACACAAGATGGAAGGTTATCTCAAAAGGTGCAAGGACCAAATTCTGGGAAACTTTCTCTAAAATGACCAAACAGAGGTCCAGGGGTGTTTTGGAAACACCATACAATAATTTTGTTACACATTTTATTCCTTATAATATGCTTATATTATATCCTTTACCTATGAAAAGGACCTATGTAAGGTTTTAAGGGATAATGGTAAGTGGAAAAGGATCATTTGGGGTCTCAAAGTTGCTGTTAGGATTGTGGAGCTAAAAGCTTCACTGATGCAAACAGGGGAGGAGGTTGCTCAAGGTTGCTGAGTTGCAGAAGAATTTGGGGTCAGTCTGATCAGTCGACGTCGATGGGAGAGCATAGAGAAGCAACCGACGTCGGTCATATATCGGCCGACGTCGGTCACCTCCAGGCGGACAGGGACCGGCGTCGGTCACCTGTGTGGTTCGACTGCAAGCTGATTACGGGCAGTTAGCTAACGAACCAAGTGTTTGCATGATCAGGGCTAATTATAGATTGAGAGCTACGGATCTAATTATGGTAATTAGATGTCTAATCATTGTTTGGATGAGATCTATATAATAGACTCATGGTTGTATTGGAAAAGCATGCTAGGGAGTAAGAGAGCATAATTATAAGCTCCTTCTGTGTGTGAGGTAGAGCTATGGTGCGTTCCTCCTAGTGCCTCAGTACCAGGTGTGTTGGTGCTGGATTGGAGAGCCAGCTGGGTTCTTCAAGAGTGTAGGATCTTGGTCACAGTTGCATGGCCTATATAGGAGATCTACATGGTAAGTAAGATCGTTGATCTGCAGGTGTATGTGTGTGCAAGGTCGAGGTTCACAGGTGAATAGAACCATTGTTTGATTAGCAGGTGTGCAAGGTCATATAGATAGCAACACAACAGGGAGCAGTATCAGGCATGATCTACTTGGAGTACAGGTGTGTACTCGGATAGAGCGAGAGGAAGGCAAGGGAGTTCCTTCCATAAGTATGGTCTGTTGAATTGCAGGTTGTTGCAGATTCATGGGAGATCTACTTGAAGTACCTTGAGTACTTGTGGAGCACGTGGAGTGCTTGTGGAGTGCGTGGAGCACTTGTGGTGTGCGTGGAGCACGGGAGGTGAACATCAACTCTGTATTTGAGTTGGGTGTTGGGACCTGTGAGAGGGAGAGCTTTGGGGAAAAGAATTACTGTTCACTTGAGGTGTGGGAAACCTCTGTAAGGTGGTGGAGAAGAAGTGGCATCTTCTTTATTATATTCTTTTCTGTATAAAGTGTTAATACAATTTGTGTATTGTCTCTCATATGCTGTGTTATTCTGAATTCTAGTTACTTGGTGAATCTGGTTAATTTCCGCATATTAAGTTGCTTGGTTTGGTAATCAAATTGTGTGCTTCCGGCCTATCCTCCCAACAGTTGCTTCCAAACACACTAAATTTTTCCAATGTTGTCTACAGGCCTAAGAAGCAAATGTAAACAAAGATTGATACTAGTGTAAGTTCCTTAAATGATGGAGATAACATTCATGAACTAGAGGGAACCATCATAGAAGTTGATATGCAATGTTTCAAGTTTATGTACCCCTAATAGTCCGTACAATGCCTAAATGTGCACCTATAGTAGGGTAGACTAATAGTTGAGTTGGCATGAGATTTTGATGAGTATTTAAGCATTTTAAAGGTTAATAAAAGTATATAAAAATGATAATGACTCTTTATGATTCAAATTAAGTTTGTGGCATCATGACCAATACCCAAATAGCCCAAGTATTTATCTACAACCAACATGGGTCTTGAGAGAAGAAAATGTCTCAGTCAAAAGATGAAGGTGTTGTTTGAAGTTAATGGGACATATAGGTGAATTCAAAGGAAATATGCATTATGTAACCTCAAAAGGAATTTAAAATATTTGATGAACACCATAATCAAATGACTGAGACCCCTATATTCACCTATAGGTAGGGTCTAAGGGAAAGGTGTCTCAACCAAGATAGTGACCCTAAATTTATGCTAGAAGGTTGTTTGAAGGTTTAAAAATGAGAATGCAAGTTAAAACATGAAATATATGACCAAAATGAGCTCAAGGTGATCACCAAACATCATAATCAAGGTTTTAATCATGGAAATCAACACCTACAAGCATGAGATGCACCCATAGGTAGGGTAAAAAGAGAGTTGTCTCAGTCAAGACATTGGGGAATTAATTCATGAAAAAAGGTGTATGAAAGTGGGGAAAATAAATTAAAACAAGTATTAAAAGACCCTATATAGTTACACGGAGGTTTTTTCTTTTTATTCTCCAAGCTTGGATCATGTACTGATCATATACAATGGGGTCATCTAACAAGGGTTAATGCCATAACATGGTAACACAGTCATCTCAAGAAAGTAGTATGAGTGTATGTGGAAGAATAAGTGGATAAATAAGAGTATTTATGGTGTTTATAACCTAAAAACCATAAAAAACCATTCTAGATACCTAGATTCATACAAGTATACCTACATGTATACCTCCTATCACAGTCACAATCAAGACAAGTGTGTTCAGTCTTAACTAAGCAAAGCATGAGAGAAAGGTGAAGAAGGATGAGGTGATGAATTATACCTTGGTAAAGTTTATTATTATTAAACAAGTACATCCCCACATATCACAAAATAGATAGAGATAGAAATCCCATCAAGTAGTATATCACTCCATGTGATTAAACCTTGCATAGTTTGAGCATTGAGGGGTCAGAACACCAAACCAAGGGCTCAAATGTTTTATATAGAATACTTAACACTTGTAAAATCCCATCCAAGACTTTTTTTTAATGAGGGAATAGGGTAACACCCTTGTATTCTATCTCAAAGGTAGAATACTTTTGAGGAGCAAAAACCCTACAAATTTAAGAGAAAGTGATAAAAAGGTGAACCAAAAGTCAAGAAGATAATTAAGGAGGATTTGGAGAGTTAAATCACACATATGAAAGCATGGAGAACTAATTAATAATGATGGAAACCAAATAGGGCACCCTACACTCCTAAGGTTGCATTCATACATGATGGGAATTTCTAGGTTTAGAAATCAAATGGAGGATAATATTCATCCCCAACCTTGGAAAATATTCCAAATTGATTGAGTCATGTTTGTAGAGGTATAATGGAGGTGTCAAAGCTATTAGATGTAGAGAATCCACCAAGAAATATAATTTTGAGATAAATATGCAAGTAGGCCTATTGGACATGGCTAAACCTAATGTTCAAATGGGGGTCCACCATCACTTATAGCATGAGTTAAGCCTTATAATTTATGGAAACATGTTCATGGGATAGTAAAGATGTGTTCAAACTCTCAAAGTGCAAAGAAAGCTAGGAGAACCAATTTTTGGACCTTGAACTAACTTAGACTTATGCAAGATGAGAAAAAGAGCTCGATGAGGTAGTTTTGGTTACTCATATCTCCCATAAAGGTTTTCATGGTGGAAAAATAAGTTTATGGTGGATATCAAGGTCCCCTAAGATAACTTTTGTGGCATTTATCTAAAATTTGGACGTGGAACTTTTATGAACAATCCTTAAGACCCAAAACTGCTCATAAACCCTTATTAAGTACTAGTTTGGGAAGATTGAGTTGGAAATATAGAATAAGGGAGTAGTTATATCATGAAATTTTTTTTATATTGGAGAGGACTCACCTAGGATGCTTCACATATTTTTGGTTATACCAAAGTGTATAGATGGAGGTAAAAACATGGTTTTTCTCATTGTTTTGTGTGTTGTGTAGGCTAAAGGAATATTCAAGAGATGAAAATAAGTTTTTTGGAGGATTAGGACTTAATATAACTCCAAATATTAATTTAATGATCTGAAAAAACTTATAAGTGCCTTAATTAGGTGATTCAACTCAGCCAGTCAAAGCTAGCATATTGCACAAGCTAGGGAGAAGTGTGAAAACTTCAAGTGGATAGCCTTTTAAGGTGCTCCTGATGCTTTCAAGGACATGGAGGATATTTAAAAATTTCACCCACTACCTTTTATGGATTTTTATGGAAAACTAAAGGCATTTTGGAGGCCAAGTGTGTAGGGTACATGGAAGGGCAATTTTATGGACAACAGATGGTGATGGTTCACTTTTAGAGGTTTCTAGAAGACTAGGCATGAAAAAAATACATGAAAATTAATATATGAGATCCTAACATTCCATAACAATCATTATAACTACTAATCATCAGTTATACGATGCCCAAATAGGCCCAATCATGAAGGCAGTTTTTTAATACAAAAAGAGGAGTTTTGTTCCATTTTGCATAATTTTGATGACTTGTATGTACACTTGGACTTATAGACCTTATATGGTTCATACCATATCCTCTTCACATGCAAAATTATCTCCTTGGATCAGCTTTAAAAATGTCCTTGTGACACTTAGAATTCTTTCTTTCTCTCTCTCTCTCTCTCTCTCTCTAACTCTATAAGAGTTAGCCATTTTTGCCATTGTATTCTATGCTCCACCTGAGTATGGAAAATCCATGCTCATTTGTATAGCTTTTGATCAATTAAATGACTAATTGTTACATATTCATGACTCTTAATAAGTGTTCTACTTGAATGATAAATCTTTTTTAGTGAAGACTATGGATTCCTAGCATGTGGTCTCATTCTTCCGCCTTGTTTGTAGTTGGAATTTTTTTCTTGTAGGGTATGTGAAGTGTTTTATGAGATGTAAAATGTTGAGTGAGTTATTATTTTCATGAGTTCCATTAAAGTCCTCTTGTATAGTCCTCCTAGCTTTACACATTCATCCATGACCTCATAATGTAATATTGATGTGAGAAGATGAAGATTAGATAAGTGTATGTTTTAGTTTGTTTCTTGGTCTCAAGTGTAGAATGAAATTGGTTGGAAGTCATCAAATTTATTTGGTGTATCACCTCCTTAGTTTATATTTGCTTTCAGTTATCTCTCTCCATTTTCACCTTCTCAAAATTTTAGTTGTAGGTTCAATCCTAAATGGTATATCAAGGGAGCTAGCCATATTTAGAGACTCACCTCATTCCTTAAGCTACCCAAAAGCCTAGAGGTGATTAAATTATGAAACTAAGATGAGGATATCCTTGTAATCTCATAAAAGGGTGCATATCCAAGTGACAACACTCATTTTACCATGCTACCTGCACATGCCTTATCACAAGGTCTAGACAAGGATTTACAAGACACCTTGATACCTTGACTTGTTCCTTACATATCATGATCTTAACACACCATCAACCAAGTAGATATAGCACACTTGGACCTATACATTTCTATCACATGGACCTCTAGACATCAACCTCATTCATCATGATTACTCACCATGCATCTAGACATCAATGACAACACACTTTGACATTAATGACATCAATGGAAAAACTATGCCTAAAAAATGCCCCTTTGTCATTAATGTAAAAACATACTATAGTCTATTCAATCTCTTCCCCTAAAATAGGTGTTTTTCCATGAATGTTTCTCCCCCTTTGACATTAATGAAAAAGGATCATACACACTACAAATCTTGGAACCATTCTTTCTATTTCTTTGGAAACTATTCTAAAAAAACTACAAAAGAAATTGGAGCTAAAAATATCCCCCTTATGTCAAGCATAGTATTTTAAATGAACTTTAATTTCAAGACCATACATCTTGTCCTTGACATGACTGATGTGACTCAAACTCACTAGGTTATCTCATTTATTCTAAATTGACAAAGATATTCTGGGCTCAGGTATATAAGACTACTTAACATCCTTTATGTACCTTGATGCCACATATATGAATGATATCTAACTTTATTTTTATATTCAAACTTCATAAGCACCCAACTTATCTTCATGATTTTGCATACCTTCTATGTACTATACACCTGCTTTTGAATTTCATGAATTATCTAATTAACTCTCTCTTTGTCCTTATAGCTTTTGAGTCACACAATGAATAACAATCTCTTTCAACCTCCTTCATGCTTGATTGGATTGTCAACCTTTTTTCACACCATAAAAACTCCTACTATCATCCTCTTATATTCATAAGTTAGATCTGATCCATTTACATCATGACAACCCTTTTTGTATTTAGTTCACTGCTCAATAGGTTTATAAAACACCTAGTTCACTGTCTTCCAAACTTTTATCTTTCTTGATCACCTTCACCTCAAACAATTGGGACATAATGATCATATAGAACTATGATACATGACCCAAAGATCATCTTCAAATTCCTAGAGCAATCACACTCAATATCTATGAGCATAAACCATCTCTATAATCAATGCTTGTCCACCATGTCAATTAGGTATGTATGCAATCAAAGATATTTTTCCAAGGGAAAAATCTAGTCCTCCATGCTGGAGTAAAGATCACTCATGTCATGTCCATATGGTATCTCAAATTTTCTTTTTGCATCAATTTATCTCTTTTATGTTTCTCAAGCTATCATGACATAGACCTCATCATGACATCTTCCTTGTAACATTTTGTCAGCTAGGTCAACACTTATATGCTTCATTATGATAGACCTTTATCATAACTTGTCTTCTTCATGATATGAAAATTGAGAATATACAACATGTGCCTTGGTCCTCTATGAACTTAAGTTCATCTTGATGCACATAGAAGACTCAAATCTCTCTCACAACTAGATCAAAAAACAAAATTATGAAACATCTCAAAAATCATGCTCCCCCTAAATCCATGCTTACCTCTATTTAGATAACAAAGGTAACCACTCTCTTGACAAATAACTCAAATCTACACAACCATGCTCCCCCTTTGTCTTCACAACTTGATCACCATATGAATCAACACTACACACAAACCATCTCTAATAGAGATCAAGATTAACTATAACCAAATAACAAAGACTTACCTATCAACATGCCAAAAGATCACATTTCTAGTTCAGACTCAACAACATTCAACATGTCTTCATACCTTCTTGACATACAACACCTATCAAAGCTCAAAAAGTATCCACCATGCTTCTACTTACATAATAGTGTCTCCATGAAGCCTATCAGAGTCACCCCTTCCATAAGGCATTAGAAAAACATAAATTTAAGAGATTACTAGATCTCCATACTCTCAAAAAATTGAGTATTATTCAATGTCCTTCTATTCTTGATTGTCAACTTAGGCTTGATCTTTGATTTGGCCTCTTCATCATTCTTACTACTTTGATCAACCATATGAGAACCAAAACCTATCTTGTCTCTTGATATGTGTCTTGAGAAACCACTATCTATACTTAGAAATTTCATAAGAACAATCCCCTTTGAATAACATCCATTATCCATTTTTATGAATAGATGTTCATAGCTATCATGATAAACACTATTGTAGACACCTAAAAAGTGTCTAACCCTTGGTCACTTTCCCCCTTAGTCCATTCCTAACAATTAATAATTTAAAATAATTAACTTATTTTGAATTAGCCCCCCTCCTTGGACACATCACCCATGACACCTCGCCTAGGACACCTCGCCTTGGACTAATTCCCATCCTATGACTCACCCAAGACCAATTCCTACTCTCTCTAACCGCCTAACAAACTCTCGTGCGTATTTAGCACAATCCTCGACATTCTCCAACGGATAGTGCACTTGGCGGATGAAAAATGGGCTTGGTGGCTTGTTTTGCCCGTTCTAACCCCGCCGACGTCGGTCAAGTGTCGGCCGACGCTGGCGGAATCGCCGACGTCAGTTATACTTAACCAATTTTTTTCAGACTCTTTTCAGATCCAAATCAAAAATCAGCTAATCTCTGGAAGCAATTAACGAATCCTTCAATCTGCAAAATCTCTCAATCAAGCCTCTCACTCTCTCCCTCAAGTGCAACAACAGCTTCAAGGTTCTCCATCAACAACAGGTTCTCCACACAGGCTACATCAACAGCAGGTACGAGAATCATCAGTAGCACACCTTCTATAAGGCACAGGTAAGTATACTGTCTGTGTTTTTATTCTATTTGCTTTCAAACAATATCTACCTAGACCAGATTGTTAACCAAGCCAGACCCAAATCTTGACTTATCCATCTTCCCTGTTTCCTCCGTCCTCTATCAGACCATACATTCTGCCAATTTAACCAGACTCTCAGACTTAGACCCCAGACCATTCAACCAAGCCCAAAAACTTTGTCTCAAGACTGGTAACAAACCTAGACCCTTCCTTGGCCTTGTCCATAGACCAAAACCCTGACCGGACTCTGTCCACAAACCATAGACCTACCTGGACCTCGTCCAAGCTATTTGCCCCGACCGACGCCGATCACTACCCCAACCGACGTCGGCATATTAACCGATGTCGACACCTTGACCAACCGATGCCGGTAGGCTTACTGACGCCGGCGACTGTGATCAATCCGACAGCTTCTTTCAAGTAAGTCTTTGTTTCTCCTTTACATTTCCATCTTTTATCACTTTCAGTTCTTCATTATTCTGTTATTTATCAGACATTTCTTGCTATTGATTAGTGGGTTTATATCCCTTAAGGAAGTTTTCATACTTCTGGGATCAAGCTTTCGCTTGACAACCCACCATTTGTCTATTTAACACCTTCTTTTATCCAAGCTTCTTTACTTTGCAGGTGTCATTCCTCCACAGCCAAAGAGGAGTACTCACAATGTCTGGATTACGGTGCGCAGACTATATCCAGGTACACATCAAGCCTTGACCATTCTTTCTTAAGTTTCTTAATTCTCTCCTTTGAAATTGAAAACAAAATTTGAATAGAAACATTCTGGCACGCCCGGTGGGACCCCTTTAGGGCCTTCCTTGGGTTCCCTTTCTTCTTTGTTCATTTAGTTGCATTAGGCTTCTTAACCTTCACTTCTTTCTTCTTTTCTAAAAAAATCATAAGCAGGAAATAAAAAGAACTTTTTCTTCCTTTTTCTTGCATTTCTAGACTAGTAAGAAAGATCATTTTCTTCAACCCTTTCTCCAACTTGTCTTCATTCCAATTTAATATTTCGATTTGGGACTTTAAAATTTACTACATTTCATTTCTTGATTTCTTGCATCTTTCTAGTCCACACTTAGTAATTAGTAAAACGCATATTGAATAAATCGTAGATCACTTGATGTTACACTACCAGACCACGTGCACTCAATAAAACATAAAACTCAATTGAGACAAGGCCCGACTGGGATTTCATCACCTAGCGGATACCTTACCCAACCCAGCAATCCTACTTGGATTTCACCACCAAGGGGAAAGCCAACTCTGTTCTCTGGCAGAGTCTAAACTATAGTGAAAGTATATTTTGGCTAAGCGAAACCAGCTAACCACTGGAATCGTGAAGTGAGGGGAGCTTACTCCTTAGCACCAGGCCTGTACGGAAGCTAATACAGACTTTTGAGCACCTTAACATACCTAAAACCATCTTTAGATTACCTATTCTAGGACCCTTCTTACAACCAACTTCCTCAAACATCATATTAAGGCATAAACCACACGATCTTAATAAAATTGTTTCTAGGGATTTAACACTAGGCTCTGTCTATCATCATCATATTTTCTATTTTTATCTGTCTTTTTTGAGCTGGTAAGGACGTCTTCTCCATTTCCAAAAACTTTTTTTCTGAGTTTTTGGAAAACACAGTAACCGACATCAATTCTGTAACTGACATCGACAACTTTTTTGAATCGACATCGGTCATCTGACCGACATCGGCAGTCTTCTTCACCGACATCGGTTTTTATACCGATGTCGGTCTCTATCTATTTTCTTTTTTCCAAAAATAGCAAGCTTAAAATCCAACTTTCTGCCTATTTAAACATCCATTCTAGTTTTTTGAGACTGACAGAACACAATTTTCTGAAACTTGACCCTTTCTTGCCTTGAATGGTTTTGACACGCAGTCAGACCAAGGCCCTTCTTGACCACGCTAGCCAACAACCGCTTCCACCTTTACCATCCATAACCAGTCCTATAATGGAGTTCAACTCAGAGACTGAAAGAACTCCTACTCGCCTAACCCCGCCTCAAACTCCTATCGTCCCAGAAGGGGACCAAGATTTCGCATGATTCTTAGACCTTAACGTCAAAGCCTTACAACACTATCTTGCGAATAGCCAAATGCGAGACTCCCTAGGCAACCCAATCTATGGGATGCTGACTTCCTTAGTTGACACAAGAATCACATCAACAGCCCCTACAATTCAACCATTAGACAACACCTCCACCAATAACCCAACCGTGTCTTACCTTCAAAACGTAACCTCTCCGTCTAAACCTACCTCCATGTGGGTTCTGGTACTCCCTCAACCTCAAGTCACTCAACCAAACCCCACACCTTTCCAAAACCTACTAGTCTCTATTCCCCCTACTCTTGCACCTATCAACACAAGAGTAACTGTTTATCCGTCAACAAGCATAGCCACTCCTCAACCATCCTTGACGGCTCCTATCCAACTTGTGCCTACCAACCCCGTAACACAAGTGCCCTTGGCCCCAACTTTCGCTCCAATAACCAGCTATCCATATGTTGCGTCTATGCAACCATCCATGTCATACGCCCCTCCCAATATCTTCCAAGTGCCTTATAATCTAGGGGGCGCTCCACCCACCAATCCATTAGCAGATATCATCAAAATGCTGATGGATAAGATGTCTAGCTTAGAGACATCTGTTTTTGGCTCACGCAATGCTCTCTCATATGAGCAAATTTGCAATGAGCCTATTCATCCTTCCGTTCCAATTAGACCATACCCCAACCAGTGGGAGCTTCCCAAAATTTCTTGCTTTCAAAGCAAGGAAGACCCACAGTAACATTTATGGGCATTTAGACATGCCTGTTACCTTATTGCTCATGACGATGCATTGATCTTGCACACATTTCCTATGTCCCTTTCTGGCATTGCGCTTGACTGGTATAGTTCAATTGCCAGCCATTCCCTCTTCACCTTTACACAGCTAGCCTAGCTTTTTCTTGACCACTTCTCCATAAACATCACCAAGAAGGTCTCAATCACAGACCTCTACACTATCTGCCAATTCGAGGACGAATCAGTAGCTGATTTCGTTGCTCGCTAGAGAGGTCTCATCAATCAACTCTCCTTTTCCTTACCTCAAACTGAACTTATTGAACTATTCTCCCGAGCTTGTGCCAAACACATTTCTTCCACTTTAAGGGTTCAGACCTTCCGTACTTTTGACGAAGCCTTCACGATGGCCCGTAAACTTGAATTACGTGCCATCGAGGAGAATAAAGTCAAGTTGCGGAGCAAAAACCCCAACTCTAAGACTAATGACTCTTATTCTTCTAAACCTTCATCATCAAATCCTAAGTCTAAAGCTTCAGCTAACGCTGTGGTCATTAGACCTTCATCCTCTTCATCCAATCAGCCTGAGCCATCCACATCTCAGAGCGCCACCCATCAATTCCAACAAAGATACATTCAAAGACAGTATACTCCTCTTGGAGAATCTTACGCGTCTATACTAGAAAAACTTGTTAAACAGGGGATTATCAACCTCCCCCAGATTCGACCACCGCCAAAATTTGATCCCTCACGCGCCATCCCTGCGTGGTATAGGGAAAATGACTTCTACAATTTCCACCATGTCAAAGGTCATGACACGAGAAACTGTAAAACCTTCAAAAACATAATCCAGGACATGCTTGAAAAGGGAGAGCTCGTTCTAGATAATCCCAATGCACCTCCAAACCAGGGCATCGACATATTCAAGCAACCATTCCCTAATCATCCACCAACCCAAAATAATGTCCAGACCTTGATTGACAACACCCACGAACATGACATTCGAATGGTCAATACGGTCTCACCCTTCATCCCCAACAAAACTCAAGAGGTTAACCCATCTACCAGTCAATCACGTGTGGACGAACCTCTTTCTCCGGTTAGTTCTCCATCAACTTCTCTCATCTTGGAGGATGCCTCAACCTTACCGGCACCACCGGTCTCACCATCTTCCTTTCTTTTGCCTATGGAGGACCTGACCTTACCTACTCCTTGACAGCAAGTGGAGGGCACCATAATCCCTGCTCTTTACCCGCTTGAGGAGTCACACTCTCCAGTTCCTTCTCCACCAAGAGAAGAACCTGACTCTCCATCTTCCTCGACCAACGATAATCCAGCTATAACTCCCATGCACCTTAGGTCTGAAACTACTGCCACACCTAACACATCTTCTCAAGGATCCAAACCTTATCCAACATCCTCTCAACCATTTTCCTGACTAGTGGAGAAATTAGAACTTCTCCCTTTAAGGAAAGTGGAGCATCGGGGATTGTGGGAACATCTTAAAGTTTTTCAACATTCTCGTGCCCTTTCATCTCATGCTGCCAATCCTCCCAAGGCAGAATCGTCCAAGACTCCAAATAAAAACCAAACCCCCACTTCTAAACTTGCATCTACCCAATCCAAACCGATCAAGTCACTTGGCATTCATCCTATTTCTACCCTCACTCACCCGCAAGTGAAGGTGGACCTAGACCAGACCTCGACCAAAAGTGGTCTTCCAACCAAGCCAAAGAAGACTGCCAGACCACTAAGACGAGTGCCTCCTCCATCGTCAACCTTGCCTTCCATTTTAGGTCCTCATCCTTCTACCCTAATCGGTGTGCTTCCCACTCCGACCCTTAATCAAAACAAATTACCTCCATTACTTTCTTTGCCAACCACACGTCAACCCCCTCTCAAAAATTTGACACCTCTCACAAAGAAAGTGTCATCTTCACCTGTCATCGCACCACCAACCCAAAAGGTGGTATGAAAACCTTCTTCAGCATCCCCTAAGCAGAAGTCACCAACGCGTCATGCATCAACAAGCACAGACCCCTTAGAAGGTTCATACGCTTTGATATTACACCAACTTTTACAGACTTCTAGCATTACCCTTCCTTCCATCAAGCCATTCCAACCTCTCGGGTCAAAACCTTTTTGGTTCGATGATACAAAGATTTGTTTATACCATCGCACGCCAGGACATGATACCGAGACCTGCTATGCCCTCAAGGCAGTCGTTCGCCGCTATATGGAGAAAGACACTCTTCTCCTTGAGGACACTCTTGACCAACCCTCAACACCTTCCCATCCAACCTCATCAACCATATCAACATCTCACCAACAAACCATAACCCCTTCTTCACCTACTATATTTGAAATCAACGCTATCCATATAACCACTAGGTCGCAAAAGGACAAGGCAAAAGAAAAAGCTGCTATTCCTTGGACCTATCCTTTTATCTAGGCACCTCAACCACCGAAACCCAAGATTTCCATCTTAGGTGCGTCCTAACCCACTTCTTCAGAGGCAATCACAGAATCTATGATAAAACAACTTCATCAAACGCCTGTGAAGATGACCCTATATGACCTTATTCAAATTTCCCCCCAGCATCGCCAGGCTCTAATCAAAGCCCTACAGGCAGCAGAAGTCCAACCTGAAGACCCTCAACCATTAGCTGCCTTAGTCCATTCTTTATCCCTCGTCGCCTCCATCACTTTCAGGAATTCTGAGATTCCTACTTCTATCATGGAAGATCAGGATGCTACCCTTTTCATCACAGCCTACGTTGATCAAACCCGTATTAAATGATTTATGATCGACGAGGGTGCTAGCATTAATATCATTTCCTCCCACGCCTTTGACCAATTGGCCCTTCCCAAGAATTGCGTATCGAAAACTGATGCAATCCTTAGATCCTTTAATGACACCACCGCTAACACTATTGGCACTATTGTCCTTCATATCCACGTTGGTCCACGCACAATTCCAAATCTCTTCTACATCATTGAGGGAGAATTCCAATACAACATGCTCTTAGGGCGACCCTGGATCCGTGCCATGGCCTGCGTCCCTTCAACACTTCACCGTTGTGTCAAATTTGAACACGACAAACAAGCCCATGTCATTCTCGCCGACCCATCCCATTTTAAGACTTGTAACACGACCTATAGCCCAAACGACGTTCTTATCCCGCTCAAAGCATCAACCCAAACATCGTCTCTACCCGCAGAAGCGTCAACTAGTACGCAAACAGTGGTTGCCACCACATCATCTTCTCAATTACCAACCAAGGACCCCATGGATGATATCTTCCAAAGGCTTTCACTAGGGGAATATCACCTACTTACCCTAGACATGTTCCAGACTCCTCAAGAGTATGGACAGCTTCATCAAAACCCAAACTATGATTATCGGATCGGAATGGTCATTCCTTATGGTCCTCCTAGCCTTCGAACCAATCTTGTCTATGGGGGGCTGGATCATGCTCCTACTGAATCAAATCCTTCCTCCTCGCCTCAAATATTCACATCTGATTTCTCCTTTCTTAGCAACCCCACCTTTGCACATACCTACCTTTATAGGTGTGCATGGAAGGGTTTTGGCTTTAGACGTTATGAACAAGGCTCCCATCAGCCTATCGAAACACCCAATGACGATAATGCCAAGAAACGATATGGACTGAGTTTCCAAGAACCCACTGAGGCTTCCACAAACCTTTCCCCTAAACTAACCGTCGACCAATTTCTTCTAGACTCGCCTATTCTTCCATCCTCACCTATGGAGTCGGTGGTTTCCATCCCTCCTAGTTTTTTTTTTTTTGCATAAACACCATCCGCTTGGAACCTCTAACCTATCAACTCAACGGGGTTCCCAAGTCTCTCCCTCTCGTTTATCCTAACATGATAGACGATGAATCGACAACCATCAACACAGTCCACTGCATAGACGACGACGCCATTCTTACCTATATGGGTGCCGATGATTCTTTCATTCAGCACTCCCTCCCTTCTGAAACATAGGCTATGTTAAATGAATCAACCATTGACATTAACCTTTCATCCTCTGATGTTCCTCAAGTCTTAAATATTGGTCAATCTTTAGACACTCAGGAGCAGCTCGACTATACCACATTTCTCTCAGACAATCGCAAAGCCTTTGCCTAGACCTATGCCGACATGCCTGGCATCGACCCTAACATTGCCACTCATAACATTGTCACAAACCCAGAGGCTAAGACTGTTAGGCAAAAGCTTTGCAAAATGCATCCTCGTGTTGCACTTCTTGTCAAAGAAGAGCTTCAGCGCCTTCTTTCAGTCTCCTTCATCCAACCCATCGATTATCCACAGTGGGTCTCTAACATCGTTCCTATCACCAAGGCGACTGGGGGGATCCGAATCTGCACAGACTATCATGACCTTAACTTAGCTTGTCCCAAAGATGACTTTCCTCTTCCAAACATTGACCAACTTGTTGATCTTACTGCTAGCCATGAGATGTTATCACTCATGGACGGATTTTCAGGATACAACCAAATCCTGATTGCACCGAAAGATCAGCACAAAACCACCTTCATTACACCATAGGGAACTTTCTGCTATCGAGTCATGCCTTTTGGTCTTAAAAACGTAGGTGCCACATATCAGCGTGCCATGACTTACATCTTTCACGATCTCCTCCATAAAATCATGGAGGACTATGTCGATGACCTGCTTGGCAAGTCTAAGCTTCGTCGTGACCATTTGACTATCCTCAAAATCATCTTCTCTCACCTTCTTCAGTACTAGGTCCATCTTAACCCCAAGAAATGTGTCTTTGGGGTCCTCTCAGGAAAGCTCCTGGGATTCATTGTCTCTTTTCGTGGCATCAAGATAGATCCTGCCAAAATCTGTGCTATCCTCGAAATGCCACCTCCAACTAATCTCAAGCAACTCCGCAGCCTACAAGGAAAGCTCCAATCCATCCGTCGTTTCATTTCATAGCTTTTTGACCGTTGCCAGCCCTTTCATCACCTCCTCAAAAAGGATGTCTCCTTTAAATGGGATAAAGATTGCCAAGAGGCTTTTAACGGCCTCAAACACTATTTGGTCTCTCCACCAGTCCTTATTCCACCAAAAGACGACCAACCCTTCTACCTCTATATCTCAGCAACCAATCATTCATTAGGTGCCATGATCACGCATCGAGATGAGCAACACCGTGAGCAAGTAGTCTATTACATAAGCCAAACACTTGTCGACTATGAAACTCGGTATACTCATACCGACAAACTCTGTTTGGCATTAGTCTTTGCCACTACCAAGCTCCGTCACTATCTTCTTAATCACAAAACTTTTGTCATCACTCACACTGATCCCCTCAAATACATGCATTCCAAACCATATCAAAACCAGCGTATGGCTCGTTGGCTCATGCTTCTTGTTGAATTTGACTTAGAATTTATCCAGCAAAAATCTATCAAAGGGCAAACAATCGCTGACCAACTAGCAGATGCCCCTCTTCCTGACAATCAACCTTCTCAGTGCGAGTTTCCCAATGAATCTATCGCCACTCTCTCGACTGATGACATATTCTACCAAATGATGATGTTCTTCGATGGCTCTAAATGCCAACTCGGTGGGGGTGCGGGGGTCATCCTCATTCCCTATGAAGGTGAACCCATGCCCCTGTCTTTTAAACTTGACTTTGAATGTACCAATAATATGGCTGAATACGAAGCCTTAATTTTGGGACTTCAAACTGCTCTTTCTTTAAACATCAAGTCCATCAACATCTTCGATGACTCACAACTTGTCGTCAATCAAATCAATGGTTCATATCTTTGTAAAAATAAAATTTTACAAAGGTACAAGCACCGTGTTGACACTCTTCTAGCATCTTTCGACCATCACTTATTGCAGACTATTCCTCGATCGACGAATAAGTTTGCTAACACCATGGCTTCCCTTGCCTCGCATATTCCTTCTTCATCATCATCCTCATCAAGAATCTACAGGTGCTACTCCTTTTTCTCTAGTGCACGGATCAGAGGCTGTCCTACCTCTCGAAGTACAAATCCTGTCTCTTCACATTTCACTCCATGACATTCTTTCTAATGATGACTTTCGTCAAAATCGACTAGCTCAACTTGAGTTACTCGATGAACGTCATCTCGCTGCCCTCAATCATCTTCATGTCTATCAAAATCACATCAAATGAGCCTATAATAAAACTCTGAGAGAACGGGATTTCAATATCAGAGACCTCGTCCTCAAAGAGAACCAAAATGTGACCAATATGGAACAGAGTAAATGAGGTAAATTTGCTCCTAATTGGCTCGGACCTTATATCATAACGCACAAGTATGGATCAGGGACTTATCGTTTGTCTTCTCTTGAAGGCCGACCAGAACCTGAGCCTCTTAATGCTTTGCATCTACGACCATTCTACTGTTAGTCGAGTACTCATCCACTTGACATTTAACTTGAGCTCGTCCCTTGAGCAATCCTTGTCCTTTAAATCCTCAATTCATTTCACCCTTTTTCCCTTAACAAAATCCTCTACAACCCTTTTATGATGTACGGATGCTTCGTCCTAATAAAAGGGAGCCCTTGATCTTCTATAAGTCTTGTCCATGACTCAACCTTTTGTCAAAACTAAATCAAGATGTCAAAATATCCAAGGTCACAAAACCAAATTAAAATGCAGACTGCTCCCTCGAAGGACAGCTGCACTATCATTGCTGTAGCTAATAGACTGCTCCCTCGAAGGACAGCTATTCAAAAGCCCTTAAATCTATAAAGCAAAGTATAGACCACTCCCTTGAAGGATGGCTATGCCTAAATCTTGCTACAAACAACACTTTCTTCGAAGCTTCCCACATCGATCAGCTTCGCAAAATGACCACCAAACAAATGACATCTTTATGTGGACTTCCCGCATTGATCAGTCCGCTCTAAAAAAAAAAAAAAAAAAAAAAAATAAGGGTCATGGACTTGACTTGTAGTTGTCTTAGGGTCTCCTATAACAAGGGGCAAAGTTCTCCATACTCTAAAATGGGTTACCCTTTTTTCTCCTATCATATCACCTACTCAAGGGACTTCGAGCTCACTTTAATGTCAAAAGTGATTCGATTACCGCTCTAACATAACTATGGTCAATAATGCAACACATAAATGGGGCTCTTGGTTCTAATGACCCCTATCTATTTTGTCTTTCTGGTCCTTGTCAATGAAGGAGCAACGCGTCTTTCACTTATCTTCCACATTTTGGTCACACTTAACCAAAACATTTTCAGACCAACAACAGAACATTATGTCATCATCTTAAGTCCATTTCACATAGTTTCTATGGACACCAATACACATGGAAACTATCGACCACATAATTTATGTCAAGCATAAACCAATACTTGCTGAAACATAAATAGACTTCAATTCATTCTTAGCAAACATCCATCACGAATATGAATGATTGCTAGGGATGAAAAATCCCAACCAATGTTACAGCTTACACCATCTGGAAAACGCTGTAGCATCATCTCCTCCTTGTCATTTCAAGCATACATATGAATGTGCTAGACCATTCTCATGACTAGACCAAAAATCAACCACTTCAATTTTTTTCTTCCCTTCTTGGGAGAACTACATTGGCCTGAGGCCCTAACAATAGGGGCTATGTAGGTAGCACTCAATTGACATGGGGTCTTCTGGGGTTAGCTCGGCCATTTTCTTCGTCACTTTCTTCTATCTCCTTTTCTTGTCACCTGTCAATAACAACACAATCCATCACATATTCACATGATCATTAGTATACTCTTATTTTCATTATAACATAATAAGTCATTAGTCATAAATTTCATCCATCATAACTCATTAAACATTCGCATCATATAATCCACAAGTTAAACATTCAATATCACATCTATTATCATCTAATCTAAAGTCATCATCATATAATCTATCGTCCACAATTAACCAACATCATCATATAACCATTTCATGAACATTGTCATCATCACATTCATTTTCATCAAGCATCATCATCATATAATCATTAAACATAACATAATCATTTGCATCATTCTCATCATTAGCATCATCATAAAACATCATCGCATTAATCATTAGCATCATCATAACATAATCATCATAAATATCATATCAAAACATGCATCATAAAACACATGAAAAATGCTACAAACATTAAACATCTACAACATCTCCATAACACATCAATAGCTAAAATCTCATCATATATATATATATCAAAAATAGTTTTATACAAAAGACACAATCTGTGTCTGTCTCTCTCTCTCATCATACATCTCTCGTCTTCGGCTCGTAGGCTGGTATATACATCAAAAAGAATACAACTCTAGGGCTGCCCTCAAGGCTGTGGCTGTGGTGGTGGTGGCGGTGGCCGAGAAGAGGATGTATCCTCTCCTCCCTCTGATCTCTGCCTTCTGCGAGACCCTGAAGCTGTCACTCGTGACATAGACCTCTATTGGCTCTACTCTACCCGCATCTCCGAGTATCGCTGTATCTAAGGGAACCCCCTGATGGCCCTCTCATAATACGCGATCTCATCTAGCGCATCACTGTATCTCACTAAAGATATAGTCTGTGGTGGACCCATCTGCCCTGCGGCTGTGCCCTATCCAGATTTCTGTGGCTGTGGCTGGCCTAGGTGCACTGATGCCGATGGTCCTACCCCCTGTGAAAATGCTGGCTGCTGAGATGGCTGCTGCCATGGGCCCTGCCCTCCAAAGCTCTGACCTGCCACTGCCTGTGCCTGGGCTGCAGCCAGTTGTCCCTGTAATAGAGTGACTTGCGCTGTCAACGCTGCCACCTGACCTATCATCTCCGTCAGCTACCCTGTAACCCCTACCAGCTCTCCCTGCAAAACTAAGACCTGGGCCTGAGCCGCATCTCTCTCCTGCCATGCAGTGTCCCTCTCCTTGCGGGCTATATCCCGCTCCCTCGTGATAGCCTACAAATTTGGCTGAGGTCCCACCTGTACGCCTTTGTACTACCGTACCCACCATGCCGTGTAGGCCTCTGTACACCCTGGGTCGGCTATCCCAGGTCCTACCGACAACTCCTCAAAATCAGGCTCCTCTATCTCCTCTAGCAATGGGAGCGGCACCTCTATATCATCCCACCTGTACTGTGGGAAGGCGGGAGGTACATCCTGTAACAGCCCATACTGGCACCGCACTCTCTCTACTGGGATCCTCTCGAGCTCGCCGGCTCGCCTACCCCTGACCCATCTCAGGCTCTGCACACCAACCAGCTGCTCTCCCTGGTCTCTAAACACTGGATAAACCAAGTATGGTCTCCAGATGATGTCTACAGGAATCAGGGCCTCCAGTACCCCTATGTAGTGGTCAATGTCCTTGACCACTCCATCCACCCGTGTCTATGCCATAACCTCATGCCATCATTTGAATCCAACTCTGAAACTGGCCTGGATCACCACTGGGAGGTCGAGAGGTCGGGTAACCACTATATGCTCATAAGCCCAGCAATGTAGCAGGTGGCCCACACACAGGCTGTACCGTCATCACCAACTAATACCCCACAGCTCTCTATACACTTGGGCCAAAAACACTGGTGCCCAGGTGAACACTGTTCGCTACTCTATCATCTCAAGCAAAACTCTGGTCATAGCAATCAGGAACTTGCCGCCCTCTGCATCTGGCAACGCGTACACCGTGATGCCTATTATCATCAACACCACTAGCCGATGTGCATCCTCGTCTGCAGTGTACAAAGGCTCATACGCAAAACTCGCTGAGTGGTAGCTTGTCTCCATGATGTGCTCTTAAAATAGCGTAACCATGTGAATGTCGTGTGCCTCTCTCGATCATGCATAAAGGTCTACTCCATGTACCGGCAGCCGCAAAATTTGGTACACGTCCTCAATCGTGACTGTCATCTCGCCCGTAGGCAGGTGGAAGGTGTTGGTGGCATGGTCCCACCGCTCGATCAATGCTACCATGAGGCTCACATCCCTCGCCACTCTACAGTAGTGTCTCAGCCCGCCTAGCCTGACTGCGCTCATCTGTGCCCACTCCTCGACTGACACGCCTTCACGTATTCACGTCAATAGAGTCAGGAGGCGATCCCACAGCATCAGAGTCTGCCTCACCTTCATCCATCCACAGACAATTTCATGTTAAAATTGTTCCTACTCTTCCTATTTCACAACTATTCTGACTATCTATGCCTAACTCGACACCTGGGAAGCCCTTAGCGTAGCTTCGACCTTTTGACTTGACCTTTTTTTCCACCCTTTCTGACCAGGTAGCCACTGACATCGATTAGTGTGCCAGTGATGGCACTCACCTAACTGACATTAATCACTTAGTGATCGACGTCAGTCACTGGTCGGTCGACGCCAGCAGAATCGCCGACGTCGGTGACTGGTTCGGCCCTAAGGCCAAACGGGGCGAGCCCTAAAAATTAGGGCTTCCCCATTTTAACCCCCTACACCCCCCAAAACCCTCCTAAACGACTCCTAAGCTATCCTAGACAACCTACCCACCTTCCTAGCTACCCTCCCCCTCGATTTATGTCTAAAAAAAACAAAATTTCAAAATTAAATTCAAACCCAAAAACATCCAAATAGGGTTTAGAGACCCTCCTACCTCATCCTGGCATCGCCGGCGTGGTGGCACGATGGGTGCCGCTAGTGGTGGACCTCCCGTGGGTCCTCTACTCCTCTTTGCCATCTTTTCTGTCCTAATAGCTCTGCACACTTCACCTGGTCCACACGCATCCCTACAGTGTCCAATCAACTCCTTCTCTCCACCAATGCCTATCTGACACCTCGTACCGCTCCTCAATCAGCTCTAGATCACTTTCAATCACTAAACTCCAGACAACTTTTTTCTCTATCAATCAAATGTCACAAATGACTTTTGGTGGGCCGCCAATCCGGTTTTGTCAGATTTGGCAGGCCGTTGACGTCGGCATAATCGTGCCCTAGGCCACCGACGTCGGTTATATAGCCGACGTCGGTGGCCTTCAAACCTTCAAACCTCTTCAAAATGACCAAAATCATGTCCCTAATCAAGTCAAGTCCTCAGACCATGTCACTTTGTCCCCTTGGGGCACATTTACATCACTTTTGCATCCATCCATCAACCACCAGACATTAGAGATCATGCCCATCTCCTAAAACCGCGACTACTTCCAAAGCGATTTTGCCTTGGTTGTTTTTGCCTGTATGCTACCTCATGATTGGTTAGCAAAATTGTGCGCACACTTTTGACCTTCACAAGTATAGGATCGCAAGCCAGTTGATCCACACTACTTGTGACTTTTTTGTGTTTTCAGGAGCACTTCCTAAGCCTGGGATACCTGGAACGCGACGACCATTGGAGCTTCAGCTTAGATTAAATAACCCAATCAGCAGATGACTAAATGCTGGGGACCGATTATTTCAATTTTGGCACTCCTTGATCTTTGACCTGTGACAATTTGACCTGACCATCCTCGTGAAGTGGTGTACACACAATCACAATTTTTGCAGCATTCTCACTCTATCTTTCCCCTTTTCTCATCCACTCTCTGTCAAATTAGCACCCGATTCCAAGTTCCCTTCTCTCGACTCCTACTTTGAGGGGGGATACCTCATCCATAATCGGGACAACCAACCCTCACCTATTTTTGTCTACGAAATCAGCTTTATCCCATACCTGGGGCAACTGACTCCTATTTTTGTCTTGCAGTTCATTTAGAGCAACCAACAAGACAAAAAGGGGCAAATGTAGACACCTAAAAAGTGTTTAACCCTTGGTCACTTTCTCCCTTAGTCCATTCCTAACCCATTCCTAACAATTACTAATTTAAAATAATTAACTTATTTTGAATTAACCCCCCTCCTTGGACACATCACCCATGACACCTCGCCTGGGACACCTCGCCTTGGACTAATTCCCATCCTATGACTCACCCAAGACCAATTCCTACTCTCTCTAACCGCCTAACAAAATCTCGTGCGTATTTAACACAATCCTTGACATTTTCCAATGGATAGTGCACTTGGCAGATGAAAAATGGGCTTGGTGGCTTGTTTTGCCTGTTTTAACCCCGCCGACATCGGTCAAGTGTCGGTCGACGCCGGCGTAATCACCGACGTCGATTATACTTAACCAATTTTTTTAGACTCTTTTCGGATTCGAATCAGAAATCAGCTAATCTCTGGAAGCAATTGATGAATCCTTCAATCTTGAGTCTTCGACCATCCGTCAATCTGCAAAATCTCTCAATCAAGCCTCTCACTCTCTCCCTCAGGTGCAGCAATAGCTTCAAGGTTCTCCATCAGCAACAAGTTCTCCACACAGGCTACATCAATGCAGGTACGAGAATCATCAGTAACACACCTTCTACAAGGCACAAGTAAGTATACTATCTGTGTTTTTATTCTCTTTTCAGTTATTTGCTTTCAAACAATATCTTCCTAGACCAGACTATTAACCAAGCCAGACCCGAATCTCGACTTATCCATCTTCCCTGTTTCTTCCGTCCTCTATCAGACCATACATTCTGCCCATTTAAGCAGACTCTCAGACTCAGACCTCAGACCATTCAACCAAGCCCAAAAACTTTGTCTCAAGACTGGTAACAAAACTAGACCCTTCCTTGGCCTTGTCCATAGACCAAAACCCTGACCGGACTTTGTCCACAGACCACAGACCTGCCTGGACCTCGTCCAAGCTATTTGCCCCGACCGACGCCGGTCACTACCCCAACCGACATCAGCATATTAACCGACGTCAGCACCTTGACCAACTGACGCCGGTAGGCTTACCGATGCCAGCGACTGTGATCAATCCGACAACTTCTTTCAAGTAAGTCTTTGGTTCTCCTTTACATTTCCATCTTTTATCACTTTCAGTTCTTCATTATTCTGTTATTTATCAGACATTTCCTTCTATTGATTAGTGGGTTTATATCCCTTAAGGAAGTTTTCATACTTCTGGGATCAAGCTTTCGCTTGACAACCCACCATTTGTCTATTTAACGCCTTCTTTTGTCCAAGCTTCTTTTCTTTGCAGGTGTCATTCCTCCACAGCCAAAGAGGAGTACTCACAGCGTCTGGATTATGGTGCGCAGACTATATCCAGGTACACATCAAGCCTTGACCATTCTTTCTTAAGTTTCTTAATTCTCTCCTTTGAAATTGAAAACAAAATTTGAATAGAAACAACTATCATCATCACAATTTGTGTTTGTGCTTCTTAGGACCACCTTTAGGCTTTTAGGCCTATCTCAAAGGACCTTCTCCGATACCAATTTTTGGAAATACAATCTTTGAGACAGGGATGAATCAATATTTAAAACCTTTAATATATTAAAAATTAAGCATTCATGAACATTCATTCAAACATGTAGTCGGATAATGACTAAGTAACCATCCACATATACATGAAACATAAGAACACAAGATAACACAAATTATATGTGGGAAACCCTCATTGGGTATAAAAACCACTAACCATAACTTGGATAAATAGTCTTATAAATAAATTAATCAAATTTAGTTTATCACCCACTCAATTTAGAACACCAACCCCAATCTATCAAGCACTAACTTGATAGTGTCTTTATCAAGCACCCACTTGCAAGGAAACACCAACTCCCTTTGTGAATTTGCATCAAATCAACCACATATTAACTAAGCATCCAATTAGCCAAGTAGACTTATTCCTTATGTATTCATCCTTGTTGAAATTTTTAATAGATGATGGTCCTCTTCTTTATCTCTTCACACACTTTTATTCCTCTCAAAGTTGCTTCTAGGTTTATTCGCTCTACTAGGTCTCTTTAAGATTGATTAGGTCATATGAAATTGATATCCATACTCATACCTTATATTATATATATACACCCCTATTATGGTCTAAATTACCTCTTTATTCTCTTTTTGTGCTCTTTTAATCGCTTACACACTCTCTTACCTTACACTTTCAAATAGGCCTAATTAGTTTTGCTCTTATACAAATCACTTGATCTCACACACCTTGGTCAGACATACACACTTGGATTACCATTAAAATAGGTTTTATAACACATTAAAAACATGAATAAACCACTACATTAGGTCAGCCATAACTTAGCAAACCAAATTCTCTTTTAGGCCTTAAGGAGACCTAATTCAATTAGGTCTTCATTAAAGCACATTACACTTTGTCTATCTTTAAATGATTATAAATTTCACACATAGTATTATAAATTAATATATTAATACAATAGACCTTATATAACCTCAATTTATGTCAAAAACACCTTTTATTTCCAACCACCACTCGAACCCCTTCTCAAAACATTGTTCACAATAACCCTGTGCATACACAAAAAGTCTATCTTTAACAACTGAAGCATAAACACAATTTTTATAAAAATACATGGAAAAAAATCACATATAAATAATAATAATAATAACCTAAATGTCATAAAAAAATTCATTATATGTTTCAACTCAGGGTATACAGTGTCAGGAATCTAGAACAACAAACATGCTCTGATACCAACTGTTAGGACCCAGAAGCACCATTGATTACCAAGCAACTAAACATGCAGAATTAAACTAGAAGTAACAAGTAACTAGAATTTAGAAATAACACAGAATATGAGAGACAATACCCAATTGTATTAATACTCTTATAGAAAAGAATTACAAATGAAGAGACGCCACACTCTTCCCACCTTATAGGCTTCCCACACCAAGTGTTCAGTAATTCACCTTCAAGAGCTCACTCTCTCAATTACGGTCCCAACACACAACTCAAACACAGAGTTGGTGTTCACCTCCACTAGCCAGTAACAACACCACCAGTCAGTAACAATACTGCCAGTACACCGAGTAAACAAACATACTCAATCGAGTACACAATGCACTCTAAGTAGATCTCCCATGAACTTGCAACAACTTGTAACGCAAATGATCTTACTTTGGAAGGAACTACCTTGCCTTCTTCTTTGCTCTCCAAATGAGTACACACCATACTCCAAGTATATCCTACCTAATCTTGCTCCCTATTGTGTTGCTATCACCTTGATTCTGCTACCACCTACAGATCAACCTAGTTCTGCACACCTGCAAACCTAGAATTTGCACACACATACACCTGCAAATCATTGATCTTACTTACCATGTAGATATCCAAATGTGGCCTTGCACACCTGCTGACCAAGATCCTACATACATGAAGAATCCTTTTGATTCTCCAAACTAGCACCCACACTTGGTACTGTGGCACTAAGAGGAACACACCATGCTCTCTTCACTCTGAAGAAGCTAATATTTGATTTATTACTCTCTAGCACAAATTACAATACAGACCATGAGTCTATTATATAGATCTCATGCAAACAATAATTAGACACCTAATTACAATAATCAGATCCACATCTCAAGACTAAAATTAGCCTTCTTCATGCAAATAATCGATTTGTTAACGAACTATCTATGGAACTCATAGTTTAAAAGCGCATAGGCGACTGACATCGGTCCCTAGCTGCCTGGGGGTGATTGACATTGACTAATATTTGACCGTCATCGACAGCTTCCTGTCTCCACCTGACCGACATCAGTTGGCCTGACCGATGCCGGTGACTATGACATTCAACACCCTCCTCCAATGTCTACATCAGTGAAGCTTTTAGCTCCACAACCTAACAATCTCCCACTTGGAGATAAATAGCTGCACTGTACCTGTACTTGTACCCTATCTAATCTATTTCCTAGCTTGTATCCCTCTTCAAGCTCAACCTTGAAGACCAACCACCACAAATCCTATGGTGCAGCTCCTATCATCCAAGTAACCTACCACATCCACATCTACAAACCCATGTAGAAAAGAACTTGACCCTACATAGCATGTCAACCTACTATTGGTCCATCTCAGATACCTAAGAATCCAATGAACTGCCCTCTAGTGCTTCTTTCCCGGATCAACTCCAAACTTTTTGACAGCACCCACTGCTTGGGCAAACTCAGGTCTATACTAGACCTCATGTGATTTTGGACACTGAACTATCCAACCCTTGGTGTGCTCCAGTTCTACATCTTGCATATTGAACCTCGCTAACACCTGATTCACATCAGCTCCCACTAGAGACAAAATCAACCTGTGATCTTCCATGTCTCTCATGCCAAAGAATTTTGCTGCTCCAAATTCCTCATGACATGCCACTGAACTAACCTTACCCTTAGCTCAGCAAAACCCTGTATGTCTGAACCTGCAACAAGCTCATCCTCCACATACAGTAATAGGATAATGTCGTGACCATCATCCCCCTGGTAAGACAAACACAATGGTTATAATGACACTGACTAAAGCCCTGCTTTGTCATCCACCTGTCAAAACCTGTACCACTATCCTACAACTTCCTCAAGACCATATGACCTGGTCTTCCATCTCACGTGTCCATTCTCTCTATTCTTTAACTAAGGTATCCATTCATCTCTTAGTGCTTTTATACTAGCTGGCAACCCTACCAAATCTCTTGTTTGGTTCTACATCTAATTCATGCCATGCTCCCACTGTTTCTTGGATCCTTCTTGCTCTACAGTGAGCAACAAGTATAAAGAAGAGGAACAATGAATTTGAGGCTTACTTACCCTTTCTATCCTCCATATGGGCATTTGAGACTCCTTGATAGCTTGCTATCTGCCCAAAATTTGTTATAGTGACCGACCTCGGTCACCACACAATCTACATCCGACTGATGTCAGTTCCCATGTGACTGTCCTTTCTGCCAATGCCAGTTTTTTGACCAACGTCAGTCTTACCTAGTCACTGACGTTAGTTTCTTGACTGATGCCGGTAGCCACCCTACCTGACACCACCAGCTCTAGTCTATACATGACTGACATCGGTACCTATCTGTTCGATGCTGGTTCCCATTCACTGACACCGATAACTGTGTTTGCTTGTGAGTGATGACTTTTTACCTGCGAGCTCTCTTTGGATCAAAACCCTGTCCAAATTGCCCTACTTAGAGTTACTCAGCCTTCTCCATTGATCTCTGTCTGTCATCTCCTCCATAAACACCAAGGCTTTCCAGTTCTTAAGTCTGTCAAACACATCTATCTTCCGCTTAAGAACATGCATCTCCTTCTTGCTCATGTGACCAAGCCTACAAAGCCACGTCTTCACAACAAAAGAAGAATTAGTAATATAAGCAAATAGATAAAGAGTACTTACTTTCATACCACATGCTAATTCAAGTGCATCTATTGTGAGAGTTTCTGTGCATCTCTCATCACCCAACTTTCCTAAAGAAATTAGCTGCATCTTCAAGACCGGGACCTGCATGACCTTATTCAACACCCATGTGTTGGCCATCTACAATTTCAACTTCACTTCCACTTTGCCAATTCTTTGGCAAGGCTCACCAACCCCTCTATTTTGGGTTGCATGGAAAGAGGCAACATAATCTATAAACCAAGATTCTACTTTATCCAAGAAACATCCCAGAGCATCTTGTGCAACAACACCTGCAACATCTGCTTCTTTAGTTCCTTCATGCTGATCTGCTACCAACCAACAATATTTCTTTACCTGCTCTTTCTTTTCATAACACCATAATTGACCATTCATGCCTTTGAATTCCTCCATTCTTAGTGTACTTTCTTCTGCCATTGCTATACTCCCACTCAATCAAAAACCCCTGAGAGTGACCTGTAACCAAACACAAACCTACTCCCTGCAACCTTAGCTCTGATACCAACTGTCAAGAATCTAGAACAACAAACATGCTCTGATACCAACTGTTAGGACCCAGAAGCACCATTGATTACCAAGTAACTAAACATGTGGAATTAAACCAGAAGTAACAAGTAACTAGAATTCAGAAATAACACAGAATATGAGAGACAATACCCAATTGTATTAATACTCTTATAGAAAAGAATTACAAATGAAGAGACACCAGACTCTTCCTAACTTATAGGCTTCCCACAGCAAGTGTTCAGTAATTCACCTTCAAGAGCTCACTCTCTCAATTACGGTCCCAACACACAACTCAAACACAGAGTTGGTGTTCACCTCCACCAACCAGTAACAACACTGCCAGTCAACTAGTCAGTAACAATACTGCCAGTACACCGAGTATACAAACATACTCAACTGAGTACACAATGCACTCCAAGTAGATCTCCCATGAACTTGCAACAACCTGCAACTCAAATGAGCTTACTTTGGAAGGAACTACCTTGCCTTCCTCTTTGCTCTCCAAACGAGTACACACCATACTTCAAGTAGATCCTACCTAATCTTGCTCCCTGTTGTGTTGCTATCACCTTGATTCTGCTGCCACCTACAGATCAACCTGGTTCTACACACCTACAAACCTAGAACTTGCACACACATACACCTACATATCAATGATCTTACTTACCATGTAGATCTCCAAACGTGGCCTTGCACACCTGCTGACCAAGATCTTACATACATGAAGAATTCTTTTGATTCTTCAAACCAACACCCACACTTGGTACTGTGGCACTAGGAGGAACACACCATGCTCTCTTCACTTTGAAGGAGCTAATATTTGCTCTCTTACTCTCTAGCACAAATTACAATACAACCCATGAGTCTATTATATAGATCTCATGCAAACAATAATTAGACACCTAATTACAATAATTAGATATGTAGCTCAAGACTAAAATTAGCCTTCTTCATGCAAACAACTAGTTCATTAATGAACTTTCCATGGAACTCATAGTTCAGAACCACACAGGCGACTGATGTTGGTCCTTGTCTACCTAGGGGTGATCGACGTCGACCGATCTCTGACTGTCCTCGGCAGCTTCCTGTCTCCATCTGACCGATGTCGGTTGGCCTAACCATCGCCGATGATTGTGACACTGAGCACCCTCCTCCAATGTCTACATCATTGAAGCTTTTAGCTCCACAACCTAACATACAGGCTCAAACTCTTCTCTACAAGATGCTTACTTTGAACTGCCAACTGGCCTCAAAACATAGTCATGGAAACTTGAACTCTTTCCATATAAAAGAAAATAATCAAGGGATAAAAATGAATTAAAATTATCTTAAAACATAATTAAAACAACCTAAAATAAAAATATATTAATTTCTAATATAAATTATTAGTCTTGTAGACTAATTTATTAACCTTCTCTCTTTCAGATCTCACTCAGCCAGACAAGCCATTTTGGCTTCAATGTCTCAACCTCTTACACTTACTTTCCTGATTTTTAAAATCATGGATAAGACATAAAAGAAATAAATATAAAAATAATGTGAATTATATACATCAAATCATGACATATAGTATCAAAATCATTACCACAACTTGCTTACCCAGAACTGCCAATTTGCCTTGAAGCACAGTCATGGTGATAATGACCTTCAACCACCTATATGACCACTTTTATAGAATTAAAATGAATTTTTATGATATTATTATATATTTATGAAATTATTAGATACAAATGTAACATGGTATAATTTAAATATTGGTCTTACATACCAATCTTATAACCTTACACGTTCACTGTTTCATTTGCACTAGACATGTCAACTTATGAGCAACATTTTTAACATATTCACTAAACTCAAAATATCATATCCAACATGAAATTGTATTAAAGGTATTTATAAATGTATCCATGAACTTTTATTTATTCTTATTCCATGATAACACACCCCTAATCACCTTCTCACTTCTGCCTAGGTTTGTCACTGTTTGCACCATTAGGCCTGCTAGCAATTGGTCAAATAGTATGAATTTTTTAGTGCACATGAAGGATATAAATTGATCATAAACCACCATGGAAATAAAATAAAAGTATAAATATTTTTCTTCCATACATTTAATAACTTTTACTTGGTTAGCTTTAATTGTTATAATAAATCTTTGTGAAATAAGGCCTTTCTTATAAGGTCCACTCACTCACCTAACAAACCAATCATACCTAGAGGTTATTGAGAGAGTTGAATACAACCTATAATCACTTAACTAGACATACAAATCCATTATAATAACTTTAAAACAAGATATTTCACATCGAGTCATTGCTAGGGTTCTTTAAGGGTTTAAACCATCTTCTAGTCTTAACGATCATTCATAAAGATTATCCCCTAATTCAAAAAACCAATGCTTGAAAATTGAGATATGACCATTCCCCATATAAAATTAATATATTAGGTCCTCATGTAGATGTTGCATGTGTCAAAGAACACTTGAAAAAACCTTCTTGGGTAGATATCTCTTCATTTTGTGTACTTGAGAGACCTTAAAACACTTTCTCAAGCCTAAACCTTAAAAAATTGACCTCAAAATTGGTAAACACACATAGGAAAATATATAAAAATACTTAAAATTCTCACATGCTCATTTTTATCTTGGAAATTGATCCTGATACCCCGTTTAGCTACACACTCTCTCTTTGATTGCTTAGACCTTGACCTGTAGACCATATTGGCCCTTGAAACTGACCTTCAAGCCTCCTTCCATGCACTCTCCACCTCAATTAAATGATTACAAAACATCTCAAATTATCAAATAATGTAAAAAATCCTTCATATGCCTTGACAATAGATCATGATGCCTCATTAGACCAAGTAGGGTCTAGAGGTGGTCTAGTTGCATACTAGGTTTGTAGGTCCTACCCCTGTAGGATCACTATGAGACTATAATGAGTGATACAATGCCTCATATTCATGCTTGAATAACCTCATATATCCTCTTATGCCTCTGTTCTTCTATCTCACTAGGTCACCATGCTTAAACCTTTTTACTAGGTCTTTACATATCATGACCAATGCAATGACTAGGCTTCTCAAGCATTTTGAATATTTGAAAATAGAACTTGAAACACTCCTTGATGCTTCTACACATTGTTTAAATGCCTTAAATTATCCTATAAAAATATCATACTTATGAACATACCTTTGCATATACATCTTAATGCTCACCATGCACATGTTCATTTATGACATGACTATGCTTAGGATACCTAAGAATTTGTCCTTTAATACTTGAATTAAAACACTTATTTATGATTATACACCTAAATTTCAAACCCATACAATTCCAAACAGCTTATCACATGCCTGAGCTTACTCACTTTACCATGATACCTGCACATGCCTTCTCACAAGGTCTAGACAAGGCTTTACAAGACACCTTGATGCCTTTACCTATTCTTTCCACGTCATGATCTTAACACACCATAAACAAAGCATATATAGTACACTTGGACATGTAACTTTTTATCAATGGAAATCACTACATACCTTTAATGATCACAAACCTGTACCAACACACACTGCCATGCTCATCTAGACATAAATCTCATTCATCATGATTACTCACCATGCATCTAGACATCAATGACAACACATTTTGACATTAATGACATCAGCTTGATATAAATGACAACACTATGCCAAAACTTTGATTATAGATGCATAATGGTGTAGGAAAAATCTCAGAGATTTGAAAATATTCAAGGATGTGACATAGATATATAATTTCTCTAGATGCATTTGATGCTACAATGTATTTTAATTCTACCGATGCATTTGCCACATTATCCTTATTTTTAAAATAATACACAATGGAAAATAAACTCATATACACTATGTAACTTGTTACAGATATTATATCATCCACACATATTCCAAAATTGACATAACAATACCCAACAAGTTTGAAGTTCATGTTCTGGTGGTACTCAATACCATATGTTTTTGTTCTTTGAAGGTTAAAAAATACTCTTTTTATTGCATCCCAATTAATTTATCTAGGATCATGCATAAACCTTGATAAAAATCACACCATAAAAGAGATATTGGCCCTGGTGGTCATCAAATATATTAATCCTACCATTAATTTTCTTTATTTTATGCCATCATAAATGCACCACCACCATCCTTAGATAATTTTATGTTAATTTCCATCAGAGTGAGAGAAGGTTTTCAAACATTCATATTTAACCTTGTTAATAACTCAAATATGTACTTATTTTTTATAAACTCATAAAAAATGACATATATACTCACTATGAATTTTATTGTATCCTATGAAATTAAATGATACTCTTTTTATGTTTAAAAACCCTCATAAATCTACACATTACTATGTGGTTCCAACTTAGTTATGTGTTTAGCAGGAACTTAAGAATAGTAAGTAAAACCAAATTTTTAAAGTGTTTTGTCTTAGGATTGAATCCATTCTAAACCTTATAGGGATTTTGACCCATAATAGCAATGGTGGGGGTTTTGTTTCATAAATACATTGTAGTACCAATAGCTTCAGCCCAAAATTTGTCATCAATATGTTTGTAATACAACATTGCCTGAGCTGTACCTTTCAAAATTATGTTCATTAGTTTATAAAATACATTTTTATGTAAAACACAAGAATTAATATATTTATTTTTTATACCATGTTCGTATTAATAATCTAAAAATTCATTTGAAGTGTATTCACCTCCATTATCTGAATGAAATGTAGCCAATTTCAAACCTATTTCAATTAAAACTAAGTTTAACCATTTCACAAACTTAGTGAAAACATTTGATTTGTTCTTCATGAAAAAAACCAAATTCATCTTAGAAAAATCATCAATAAACAAGAAAAAATAATTAGAAAAGAGACTTCTAGAAACACTGTACAAGAATGTGTCAAACTTGATGTGTCGAGTCCTTCTATAGAACCCATCATTAGGAGAAAAATATTATATTTCCACAATGAGAGGTTACAATATAAACAATATCTCTTTAAATGCTTGACTTTCCATATTCCTACTCTTAAAAATACTATTTTTTCATTAATTGTATTATAGGTTTCCAAGATTTACTTAAAATAAACCCTTCATATTTATTTAAATTTTGAGGAGTCTTTTCTATTTCAAGTGCTTCCCTTATTCTATGTTCTTTCTAGTGATCCACTTTAGCAATTAGTTTCAAATATTCAATGCAAACATGGTGCTTAAGATTATATGAGTGCTCTGCTAGTGCTGATTTTTTGGTACGTTCATGTAAAATGTCACCTCCATGTTTTTTTAGTTAGATTTAAATTGATCTTCCTGTCTCTCCTATATATTGCTTATCACATGAACATGGAATTACATAGACACCTCCATATAGTTTTGGATCCTATGGGTCTTTTTCTCTATCTAGGATATTTGTTAGATTTTCAAGAGGGGTGAATACTACCTTGACATCCATTTTTGCTAAAGTTATTTACAATATTATCCATGACCCATTATAAGTAAGGAAGTTTTACCAAGTGATTTGAATGATAATCCTTATTTTACACATTATTTTTTATTTTTCCTTCTTGGGAAATGGACCATTTGAAATAATTTTGAATTTGTTTGTCCCCATAACCATTAGCTTGGAAAACCTTTTTAAATGCTCAAATTCCTGTTCTAAATAGTCACTATCTGACACCTTCACCACCCTTGTTGCTAAAGTATTCAAGACTACCATTTTTTGGGTAGGATGGTGGTGAGAGTTATTTCCCACCCTCTAAAGGATGACTTATTCATATCACATATATCATTATGAACTAAATGTAAACACCTTCCATCTCTCTATGATGAATCCTTAGGAAACATTTCTCTATTTTTTTGCCTAAAACACATGATTCACAAAGAATGCTATATCTTTAAAAATTAGGCAAACATACACCATGTTATGTTGGCATAAGTCTATCAAAGAGTGAACATTTAAATTTCCATATCATATATGCCACAAATGCTACATAGACATTAAACCTGTTTCAAACATTATTGCTAGTTCTTCTGTATGAGGAAGTAATTTGAAATGTAAACAGACTAAGTTTCCATATTCATAGCTAGTGTGGACTATTTTATACCCTTATTTATAAAGTTAATATAAATGAGCCTATTTTATAGCACAATATGATAATATTTCTTAAAAATTGTTACCAAAGTAAGGATATGTTTCTTCAAAGTAGGAACATACCAAACATTCTACAAATACTTAATGACACCATTTGGAAACAAAATATGTATAGAATCAACTCCTTATGGAAGATGAATATATTTATTTGCTAAAGAGATAAAACAGAGTGATGTTTCTTTGAAAGTCTAAAATAGTCTCGTCTTCATGTCATATGTTTGGTGGAACCTACATATATAATACCCAAACATATGTGAATTCATCTTGAGTCTTGAATTATGAGTAAGTTATGTTCCCTAAGGTTGCAAATGCTAATTCATCAGCAAAATTTCTTGATTCATCATAGTCATGATCTGTATATCGAATAAAATCAAATTTTATGCATTTTCTATGGTTTATGAATCTTATCAAAAGGAATCCTTCATTGAGATGTAATTTGGCCATATTTGCCACACCTATGACACTATATATTTGATTTTCTCTACCTCTACCCTTGTATGGAATTTGAACTCATCCTCTATCACTCATTTCATTAAAATGATAATGGATATATTATTGATTAGGATAAATGTTTTGATTTTGATAGTATTTTATTCCTTTGCTTTAAAATATTCTTCCCCTGTAACCTCTACCCCCTCTAGGACTCTGCCCTCTATATCTCTATTGACTATAATTTTAAGTACTAGGCTTGGACTCTATAATATGGGATTCCTCTATTTTCATAGTCTTTTTGGATATTGATAGATCATGTTGGATGAACAACTCAACAAGTTTGTCAAATGTTATCCTCACGATCTTAGCATAAACATGAAGAATTTCAAAAAAGTTTTTGTAAGAAATAGGAAGTCATTTCAACACAACAATCACTATTAAATCATCATCTAGTTTTATAGAACCCACCTTAGTTTATTCCAGTTGTAATGTTTTCAAATTCAACATATATTATCCCATATCCCCATCATCAGATAAGGATAATGTAAACATTTATATATTAATGTCCATCTTTTTATGTTTTGGATTTTTATCATATGAGTCATATATTTTTTTCCATGCAATACAACTATGAGGAGAATTTTTGATATGGATATGGGTATTATTAGTGCACCAACATTTGATTAGAGCTATGGCATTAGAATATTTTAAATTGAATGTATCAATATTTTCTTGTGAATTAGGAAATGTGGGGTTTTCAAATTTTACAACATCCCATAGCTCGTTAAACACTAGTAATTCTTCTATTAAGCATTTCTAATATGAACAATTAGAGATCATTATACAAAAATATATTTTTAATTTTAGGCATTTTGAAATAAATAAATTCTTAAAATAAAAATTGCTTCTCCTCAACAAAAAAGGAAAAAAATCACACTTTCACACTTGAGAAAAATATGTCTACATAATTTTGCACTTAACCACCATGTAGAGCATGTAATTAATTTTTGATGGGTTTGCACTTTAACCACAATAAAAAATAATGTAAAAACACACCCTTATAGCTCCAAGAGTACACCTTGTCCCTCATTTACATTTACTTTATAAATCACTTGCAATTAAAAAATGGAATAGACTAAAAGATTCTCTTACAAGTTTATTTTGACTAAAAACCAAGTTTGACCAAAAATTTACTTTAGGGGTTTGAACCTTGAACCTCCTAGCTTGCAAGTTTTTAACAACACAATGTCCACCACTTGCTCTACAAGCCTTAATGAGATATCAAAGTAAGACATTCTACATAAACAATAATATTTCTATGCTTTCAAATAAAAAAAAATACTCGTGCATGTAAAAATGCACTTACCTATGTCAAAGCAATGAAGAAAAAGTGGAAGGGCCCACATAAATGTTTCCACACATTATAGATCAAATTTAGAATAAGTTTGATTATGTTTTAAAGTTTTGATGTTATTTTAGAACTTTCCAATGCTATACAATGCTGAAGAGCTCTCCCATCACCTTAGATTGATTAAAGATATAAGAAAATATTGACTTTTAATGCCATTCACAGGGCTACAAACTCTTTCAAACACTGTAGACATGCCTCTTTACTAGTTTGTAGACTTTCAACACCTTTCCAACATAGTCAACAAAGATTCTAACACAATCAATAAAGATTCTAACATTTTACCTTCACATCAAATGCCTTATTCTAATCTACAATGCATTCTAATACATTTATGAGAATATTTATACTATACCATGCTATAAACTACTCAAAATATGATCTTCACTCAGTTTTACAACACCATGGTTATAGTTGAAAGCTATGATATTGATTTTTGAATTGTTGTGACTGATTTTAATGCTTGTAAAAAAAAATCTTAGGCAATTTTGAATTTAAATAAATGTTCTTCTTATGCATCCAAAAAATAATAATATGTTCTTAGATATAAGTTTAAATAAAACTAAATGCTTTACCACAAGAAAAATACAATAAAAAAAATTCTTACCACCCTTTCAACTTGTGTGTTTCTTTAAATTTGTTTCACTGGTCCACCACTTTTACTGTGCTTTAGCAAACCACTTTTTATTTCTCTCAAACCACTCTCACCATGCTTTTATACCATTGTTTGAATAATACAACATTCATAGATTTCACAAAATAACATATGTTGAATCTTGTTCCCACTATGGTGGGTAACAATCATTTTATTAATGCAAGTTAAAAGCTACAAGAGGGTGCCTTTCCTCCATTAACCCTCATCATAAAAAAGACCTCCAATTTATAGTTTTACCATGATCAGTAAAACAACTAAATATAATTACCAAAAAACTTGAACTTCTTCAACTTCCTATAGGAATCCAATTTGAACATGTAATTATACATTTACCTAAATACCATTAAATAAAGTTTATTTATTAACTATATTTACCTAAGATAACATTAAGACTTTATATCAAAATCCTAATAGTTGAATATATTTTTTTATAAAAAAAAAATTTAGTTTTGGTCTTGTTTAGGTGTTGTCTTGATGGTAACCTTGAAAACATTGGATTTCCTTCTTGAATATACCTCTTTTTATAACAAATTTGTTGATTAATGAAATGGGTGAGGGGAACCACAACCCTCTTACCAATTAAAAAAAATGTTATGGAACATTATATATCTTTGATTAACATATTGAATTAAAAAAAAAAAAATCAATTTATATGAAAAAATGAATCTTAGACATTTCCCTATAACAACATAAAGAAATATACAAGAGCAATTCGAACATAAACATGTGCACTTTAATTGGATAAGAAAAGTAGTATCAAATAAATAGTAATATTTTTAAGGTTTTTTTTTTCCATCACATAAAGTTAAAGTGAAAATATAAAACCTTATGTCACACTTAGTTTTTACCTTTACAAAAATATCTTGAGAGAGAATTCTATCATGAGTACTCAAAGACCATTCTCGACACATTGATTGGATCATGTGAGGACACTACCACATTGGATAAGGAGCCAAAACTGGTAAGTCATTCTAAGCCTACTTTTTCTTATTTTTTCCATTTTTTAATTTTTTGAATATATTTAAATTTGGAAAAGGGGAGTGCTTTGGGGCATGTATGGACCTGGCTGATTTTGTATGATCTCAGTGAAGACTGTATAGGCTTAACTTAACTATCAAAAATTTATTTATTTTAATACTTACAACTACACATTTTGATATTTTAAATACATTAAATAAATAAAATAACTAATTTTTATCTTCATTTACTATGATTCAAGATGCCATACACATGCAAGATCTACACCATGGTGTGAAGCTAAAGATAATAAAAACATTAGGGATAGGAGAGGTTGAGTGTGTATATCTTGATGCGATTAGCATAGGCCATATAACATGTCTACCCATAGTGTAATTTAACCATGTTATGCTCATTAATGTGGCTAGGTAGTGGAATATTGATACTTACACATTTTGGCTACTGATTGGGCGAGATGACTATGACATTAGAGGATGTATAAAGTATATTAAGACTTCCTATCCGAGGGATACATGTTACAATGGTTACACCTAATGGGATAATGGAGCACAAGGATTATGAGTAATATTTGGGTAGATTTAAGGATCTTGATACTCGAGGGGGATTTTACTAAAGAGTATCATATAGGGGGATACATCATAGTTTTCTAAATACTCAGTTGTATTTATAAGCTTCATTGTGGTAGTTGAAACTTGGGGTGTGTCTTGTTCACACGACCTCCATCACATAATGTCAGAGATGAAGGAAGGGAAAACCATATACTCATGAGAATGTTGCATGTTTATCTAGCTATATAGGGACTTATATAGATTTTTTCATGAAATACATGTAGGAAGGATTACAACAAGGACACTGTTATAATGTTTGGGAATGTGATCACCTAGTAGTAACTAGGCCTATCAACCTACCCACTACCCTAGAGGATATAGAGAGACATTTAACACATATATTCAACCTGATGGGACAAAATAAATTATGAGACCTTAATGTCTCACATTAGAGGAGAACCATAGACTCTTTCAATGAGGTAGACATTGTATGGCAATTGTATAAAGATTATCTAGGCTAGGTAGATGATATCATAAAAATGTGACTAATCATGTAGATAAATGGTTTTAATGTCGATACATTGATAGAATTAAGTAGTTCTAATAAAAGAGGGTATCGATATTGTTAAAGATTACATGAAATGTGCCTTGTTAGTGTTTATTAGGACATACACTATTGTATTATCTAAGATGTACTTGTATTTATATTATTTTTAGACAATGCACACCTTATGTGCACATCATTGTCTATAGCTTATTTATATAAAAAATTATTAATAAGTTATATATAATTAATAATTATCTATATTATATTTATATAAGATATAAATAATAATATATTGTTAATAGTTTTCTTCAAATTAGAGATTAATTATTTTATTTACTTAAAGATAAGCTTCCTTTAATCCTAAACCTCCTTATATATATATATATATATATATATATATATATATATATATATATATATGGCATGGATGAAGATAATTTATTTTGTATTATATTATTCATGTGAGGAGGGACTTTAACCATCCTACACATCTAAGCTTAATATATTGGTAGTCATTATACTTTGATCATATTCAAGTTTATTTACTTTAAATGTTATACAAGTATGCACATTCAATCATGGGTAAAAGTATATAGGTTTATTATTCATAGATCATGTAATGTTTAATAGATCCACATACCATGGGACCTTCCATAAAGCTTACTTGGCATCAAAGATTTCCAAGCTTCACTTTGTTACATGAATGATTTTTCATCTTTGGACATCATTTCCTCTTAAGTTTTGTGGGGTTTCCAGTCAAAGTTGCATCAAAGTAATTTTTTAGTTTTTACACTTTTAGATCTTTCTAAGAGAGGTTTCAACGACTCCATTGCATCTAAAATGTTCAAAAAAGCTAATTTTAACATTCATTTCATAAAAAATGGATCTATGATGCTCAATTAATGTGGATTTGAAAATAGGTCAATTAAGACTCTTTTGCATGTTTTTTTTGCTAGATTTATTTTTTTCCATTTTTTTGAAAATTTGGGTTTTTTTAAGAAAAAATAAAATTCTATAATTTTTTTGGAGAATAAAAAAATAAAAAAAAGCACACAAATTACAAATTAATTTCTTAACTTTAGAAAGTATTTTAAGAAAAAAAGGAAAAACCATTTTTCTAGTTTTGGAAGATTTGGACACTTTTTTCAGCATTTGAAAAATTTTCATAGATGGTCCCTCGTGGTTTTGTTCATTTTTAGCATCCTGACATTGATAGGACATATCTTGGTCTTTTCAATTATTTTTTCACTATGAATATTTTTTGAGAGATTTGTAATGAGTATATACATAGTATATATATATATACACACACACATACATATATACACATACATACATATATACACATACATACATATATATATACACATACATACATATATATACACATGTATACATATATATACATACACACACATATATATGTATGTGTATATATATATGTATATATGTGTGTGTGTGTGTGTATATACACACACACATATATACACATACACATATACACACATATATATACACATACACACACATATATATACATATACATACACACCCACACACACACACACACACACACACACACACACATAGTTTCTAGATATTTAATTAATTATTTATTTATTATTCATAGTTTTCAAGATGCCACATGTATTTTTCATATTTCAATATATGATAAATTTCATCTATGGAAGAATTACATGATGATTTTTTTTGATCCGGACAACAATTCAGATGATAAGTCGGGTGATGGGTCCACCCCAATTGATGGCGGAACTTCCAGGAGCTATAACTTTTGCACCGTAGCTCCAATTGACTCACCGTTTGAACTGTTGGAAAGCTAATTATGAGGGGAACATCATGAGATGACATTGAGCTCTATTCAATGAAGTTTAACCCCATAAAACCCAACAGAAGTGTCCCAAATTTCAATTTTAGTAGTGTAGTCTAAAAATAGTAAGTTTCTAAAAATAGTAATTCCTCAAGTTTTGTATTGTTGTAAATCGTGGAAGTCAAACCAATTCATCTCCCTCGAGATTGGTGACCTTCCACATCCTCCCCACACATTAATAACATGTATAAATGAAGATGTAACCTAAAATGGAAATTAGACATCTCTTCTCAGAGATAAGCATATGTTTGGGTCTGCAAATTTGATCAATAAAACATCTCTTATCAGAGATAGCATTATTTGAATTATTTTGTTCTTGTTTCTTGAATTATATTTCAACCAAATCTTTTGAGTTTTGGATTAGTGGTATCAGAGTGGTTTGTCTTTAGAGTGTATGATCCTGAGGACGAGGTCAGATTACAGGAAGCTTGGGTGGAAAATAAAACTAGTAGAATATCCACCTATTCGCTCCAAATGACTTCAAATGGTGGACAACACCAAGGCATCCGATCCTTTCAAGGAAATGGTGAATGAATCCCTCCAAAAGCAAAAAGTGTAGATGCTACAACAATTCACTCAAATTCTCCAACAAATAGGGATGGGAAATTTTGGCTCCTCATCCGCACCCACAATCTTTTCAGTGCCCCAACACCCTTCAAGGTTTAGGTGAATTTTGATATCCCTACATTTGAAGGAAAAATCAATGTTGATGCATTAGAAAATTGGTTGGATCAATTATCATCTGATTTTTTTGTAAATAAATTCACCGATAAAGAGAAGATTACTTTTTCTCTTCTGAAAGCATCATTGCCTGTCAAAAATTGGTGGGAAGTGTACAAAAAGAGATTCAGTGTAGATGATATTGGCCTTGAGATGGAACCTACATGGGATGATTTCATAGATGCTATAAAGGAAGAATACTACCCCATTATGACATATGACGATCTGTATATAGAGTGGCAACAACTTCACCAAGGTAAGGAACAATCTGATCAAGATTACACTGACATTTTTCATTCTCTATC
The DNA here is from genome assembly GCA_037957365.1 of Torreya grandis. Taxonomy (NCBI): domain Eukaryota; kingdom Viridiplantae; phylum Streptophyta; class Pinopsida; order Cupressales; family Taxaceae; genus Torreya; species Torreya grandis. Next base: position 2,976,236 of record JARHVA010000561.1, on the reverse strand, counting down.
TACAAGATTGGGAATCCAAGAAAGTGAGAAACACAAGGTTCTCAAATATCGTGGTGGACTACAATGGTACATACGGGGAGAAATGGAACTCTTCAATTTGGAAACCATCGGTGAGGCATACAAGTTCGTAGTAAAGATTGAGCAAAAGCATGGAATAATGAATATAAAGAATTAGTTTTCAAAATGGAAAAGTGAAAAAGAAGGTCAAACACGAGGCCAAAATTGGAAGCAAAAAGAAGGAAAGACTGGGAAGTGGTGTGATTATCACAAATCTGGAACTCACTCCAAAGAAGAATGTCGAGCTATCAAATCACTGCTTTCTGAGTCACAATCTTCAACATCTACTACTCTACCTCATATAGACCCTGCAGTTGAAGAGGTTGAAGAAGAAATTATAGATGTTGATCCTAAAGCCATTGTTGCTTCATCATAGACACACGATGAGATGCTAGATGACAAGGAAAGGTTGTTTCACTCTAAGTTATGGGTGAAAGGTAAGGTTCTGCATTTCATTCTTGATAGTGGAAGTCAAAAGAATTTAATCTTTGCTAATGTTATGAAAAGCCTAAATATGTCCATGAAGCCTCACCCAAAACCATACAGTATTGGATGGTTGAGTCTAGGGAGAAACCTTCGTGTCATCCACCACTGTCTTCTCTCATATGCAATACAACCTTTCCAAGATGAGGTCTTATGTGATGTGGTCAATCTATATGTTTGTGATGTACTCTTTGGTTAGCCATTTATGTATGATCGACATGGTATAGATGAATCAAGAACTAGAAGGATCACTCTTACTCTTGGAACATGACGCTACAGGGTACCATAAATACCACCTTCTACATTTGTCTCTCTGATTAGTGCCAAGAAATTTGTTCTCATGGTGGTCAAACCACATGAATCTAAAAGGGCCAATTTTATAGCCATTACTACACAAACAACACAATAATAGAAGCAAATAGATACTAAGCTGAAGAAGTTCATAGCGTTCCATCCATAGACTAATGGTCAAATAGAAATGGTGAACAATTGGGCCCTGCACAGTTCCATAAATCATAGTCCCTTCCAAGTATGCATCAGGAATCAAATCAAAGTACAACTACCAAAATTGATGACAAATATTGATTCAATGGGGACAATTGCTTGTCAAGGAGGGAGGAATGATCTAGACAACAATTTAGATGACAATTCGGGTGATGGGTCCACCCCAATTGATAGTAGAACTTTCGGGAGCCA